>JAVRXN010000010.1:83828585-85028585 GCA_033556935.1 Timema podura
ATCATCACTGCGTCTTACTGCATCAATTCAATAGGACTTTCTAATTAATGTTATTTTGCTTCGCTTCTCTCCTCTGTCAATTTTTAACATCTGTTTTCAAACCATGACTTCTTCCTACTCTATTTGCAGACATCGTCACTACTCTTTTCTGAATCTATAATATTATTCCTAACAATTTCCCAATTTTACTATTGATTTGCGTTATCCTTCCTATCCTGAGAACACTCCAGGGCAGCAAACCTATTTAAAATTTCAATATGATCTAAATTTAGGAGAGTCGATAATTCGTACGTCAAGAATCCGGATTGTCAATAATCTGGATTGCCAAGAATAGAATATTATTTATAAAAATAACCGCAGTGGTATCAATATCAGAGACATGACAACCAAAAAAATGCACCTCAACCCTTGTTAAAAAGATATCTGAAGGCTTTTTTCGTTGTTAGATTTTTGCCTTATTATATTCCTTCAAAATATGCGATATTTAGCAACAACAAAAAATGTTAAGTTCTGTTGCTTGAATAAAGTAAAAATGTATCTACTATAACACTAAGTTTTCGTAAGTATCCCGTTTATTATTTTTTTCGTTTTTTGGTATAGTAACTGTAATTTTGAAAATCCGGACAAATTGATAAACCAGACTTGGGTGATCCCCAATTAGTTCAAATTATCGAAGCTCCACTGTAGATTCCTACACTTTCTTTCGGTCAGTTTTTCTACTTAATATATTTCTGACTTGCCCTCCTGATTTCCCTTATCTTACTGACAGACGTCTATTATGCTCTACTACCAAGTACTAGTTGGCCCCCAAAAAAGGTAACTTAAATAATTGAATAGCATGTATCATGCTACACAACACTTATCGAACAACTATGTGTTCTATACTTTTTCGAGCACTGTTCATGACAAGCTGAATAAGCTTGGTAAGACTAGTAACTATAATATCACACTGCTTCATAGTTGCATTCTGCAGTACTGTAACAATGTTCTCACGAAGATATTGAAGACTAAGTGGAATAGGTCTGAAACACTGTTATTTCAATAATCCCTACAAAAACGTACTACGCACTGACAGGTCAGAGCTTCATGTAGAATAGGGAAATTCTCTTCCTCTGAGAATCAACCAACAGGGAAACATCTGTTGCAGTAGGTATCCATTCCCTCGACTAGCATTGGCGATAGTCCCATCTTGTTGAAACATTAAGCTTTTCCATATCAAGATTGTTTATCTCACAAAATGTTGATCGATCTGCTTAGAAATATTAAATAACTGGGTCTTTGTACACTTGTGCAGTGACATTTGTCGAGTTGCCATCTTAATCTTCGATGACATATGGAAAAATGATGGTGTGGTTGGACACAGCAAACCATGCTGTTACTTTATCAGAATTTAATGGTCTCATGTGCATATTCGTCCAGCTTTTCCCAACCAAGAAAACGACATTTCTGCTTATTTACATGTCCACTGAGTAATAAGTGATATTCGTCAGACCACCACCCATTTCAGAGATGGTCAGAATCTTAATAAACATTGGCTAAAACACTAGCACAATAATGCACGTGTATTTGGAAGTCTTTTTCTTTCAGTTCGTGGAATAATTGCTTTTGATATGAATGCGCTCTAATATACGCAACCATGTGTTGAATACTAGAGCGTGCTATACCGAGTTCTCTTGATGTGCGGCTTGTTGTGGTCTGAATAGCAATCCACGCCGCTGCATGACCCAACATAAAGTAAGCTTGTATGACGTCTTTTATCTATCAGAAAGTGATGTATATGATTATGTGTAATCCAATATGGGAAGGTCCAATTATAGTTATGATTATCCTTTGGCGTTGAAGCAAGTACTTTTTACAGTAAGGTTCCTTATAGTGTCAAAATCCGTCAATCTTATTACATTATCATTACTCATATCATGCAAGCTTTCATTTCTCATCGTAGGTCCAAATAATTATGCCTTCCCTATTTTGGCATTAAAGTCGCGTATCACGATGTTCATGTGATACGCTGGGAGCTGGTCATACAGGTGTTCTAGCTCCTAATAGAAATGATCCTTTACTAGGTAATCTTGGTCTTCTGTTGGACAGAGGTACATTGATGATATATTATGTCACCTCCCTGCTACCACTTTGCTTGTCATCCTATTGCTAATTAATTTTATGTCCTTAACTGCTGCCATACTCTCTATGTGCATCGGAGAGTCTGTGCCTAAAATATGGAGTATATGGGGTGACACCTAAACACAGGATCTGAATGGCTTAGAGCTGGTCACGTGACCACGCCCCCTCGCTCTCTGAATGGCTGTTGGCTTTTCCCACTCCCCCTTGCTCTGCCCCATTTCCAGGGTTTGAATGTGTTCCAAACATGTTGGTTCCTGTCCAACCTGACCAACCCGCTTGTCCATAATACCTTTATTTCCCTATCTGGTCCGTCGTCATATATCCAAACAAAAATAATAATTTCCAGTTATTTATTGTTATTTCAAAGCAAGAGTTCAGTGACCACTTTACTGTATTGCTGACTGTTTTAGTCCACCTTTTATTACTGTGGTTTCATACGTTCAACGAAAACAAGAGCAGTACTGAGACGTGGTCATGTGATGAGCTCTAAACCATTCACAAGATTTTAGCGTCATCGCTTTGTCTGTTCAGCATGACTTAAAATAACTTCAGATTCCCTTATTCGGCAAGACACCATCAGCTTGGTCAACGTAATCAAATTTAAAAACAACCAAATCAATTGGTGCGAGTGCTGCTACAAAGCGAGATACCTACTACCATATTATTCACACTACGCTAGCAGACAACCTGCAGATAACTACACCAATAGTTGTGAGGAGATTTAAAATAACTTGATGAATGGAGAGTGCGTGTCTCGTTCTTGTTTTGTTTTGTTTTGATTTGTTTCACGACACAATACAATAATTTGAAAATATCCGTCGTTATATTATTCTTATATATCTGTTTATCAACTAAGAGATAAAACATGTTGGAAAAGTGTTGTTTTAAAGACTGATGGGCCTAAATTCATTTCAGAAAGCGTGTGCATTTCTGCACCACCCAAGCAGATTCTGTTTTCCATTTTCGGCAAACGTGTGAAACAAGCTTTGATGCCTGTGTTTTTCTGCAGGCTGAAAGGTGGATATAATACTGATAGTATTGATTAACAGCTAGTAGCTAACACGAACCTCCCTCTTTAGTCGACAGAAAGAATAATCCTTCTCACTTTTACTGTTGCTAGAATGTTTTGTTTCTCTAGCCTTACAGTGTATCCTCGACATAAACGAGCACAAGAGAATGAAAACATAATGGACGATTTCAATTATTTTAAAGTGTAGATAATTTTGAATAGCTAAAAACAATTAGAAAAGTATAGAAATATCTGAAGTAGTTATATAATTTTAAATACTTAATTTGTGTGAATATTTATTTAAAATTTTTAAATAATTTTTCTTAAAGTATTTCACTAGCCCAGATGAAATACTGGGAAATGTAAGTTTTTAAATATTTTAGTTGTACACAGAATGGTTTTAAGTATGGTGAGGTAGGGTATCCCAACCTCCCGCCACTCAAAAATACTGTTATATTTTCTTTAATTTCTACCTTCCTTATCCCTTCCACACTAGCATGATTAAAAGATGTATAGTTGTGATGAATGCGAAGTAAAGTATAGATAAATTAAGTGCAATATAAAGTACAGAACAAATTGAAGCAAACATGTTTATTTCAGCTATAGCCCGCAACACACACCGGGTTTAATAATTTAGCCATTGGAATAATCTGAGTTTTCACCAAAAATGGGTAAAACGTGACCAAATTAAACCTACAAAATAGTGTTTTTCTAACAATATAGCGTAGATATTAAAGTAATTAAATACTAATAACTAAATTCTAAACCCTAATGGGAAATATTAACTTAATCAACACGTTATTTAACATTCTTCTATTCAAGTAAATAGCAATGAAGATGAAACTCAAGTTAGAGAGACTAATGTTTACTCTAGTCGGAGTATTGATTCAAGAAGAAGGGAGAGAACTTAACTGTCACCCCACTTCGCGTGACCTGTGAGGATTCGTTTGGAAGTAAGTACGATGAAAATGTCAATAACTTCCCTTTACAGTGGATGCACTAGGTACCTTGGACATAGAAAGGTTCTATGTGTTTGCTTCTTTTTCAATTAGAGTTTACTAGCTAGTAGAATTTTATATTAAAATTTAAAGGTTGGTTTTCCAATCCTATAACCTAGTGGTTCCCAAACCGCAGGTCGCGATCCACTAGTGGGTCACTTAAAATTTTATATTTGATTTTTTTAAATATTATTTGAGAATAGTAGATAATTTAAAAACTGGGGAGAGTTAATAAACGAAAAACAAAATAAGAAAAAAATAAGGTGCATAAGCTGGATACTGGAATCTTGTTTAATGCTAGGTGTCTGTGATGTGAACGTTGATGACGTCATCACCAAAAGGAAACAAGCGCATCCTTCACACGTCTCATTATGAGAAATAGATCGATTTTGGTCAAAATATATTCGACAGTAAATTAAAAACTCAATGGTAAAAAAAAAGTTAATATTTAAAAGATCTCTCCCCCCTTTTTTCACTCTTGTCCATCAAACCTAAGTATGTCATGAAAGTTTGTTGTTCTAAAAATTGTGTTGCGATTGTAAAAAGTTTGAGAACCACTTCTCTAACCAATATAATAGATTTGAACATATTATAACGCCTGCGTTTCTCCAAATATTCACTTATATTAACGATAAATTACATTTATTCTTAGATATTAGATAACAATTAAGTTAATTTTTTTTAACTCAGACGAGTTGAATCGCCTCATTTTTCAATCAGGACTGATAACATAAAAATGTCTAAAAAGTTCTAATAATTAATTTTTATAAATGCATGGTGAACAACATGGACAACACTAATTTATTTTATTTTTCAATATTTACATAAAACATTTTAAATAACTAGCATATCTCAAGTGATACCAGCTTTTAAAACTTTATTATTATTAGCACCGCGTCTTACTACCGTTCGGTTTATACGTACTTACACTAATTTGTAATGTTAGGGTGATTGTGAGATGAAATGGAGGACCTACAGTTTAACGTGGGATCCGAACCACGGTGGAGGCCTGGCATTCCATACATTCACAAGTTGTGAATAATACACGTCTTGTCAGCGTAAAGAAAAGGTTTGGCAATCAGATAAGTTTGTGCCGGGACCAGGGATTGAACACCGGAATCTCAGCACAGAGGTCTGACACCTTACCCCTAGACTGTCAGGTCACCTTTAAAGCTTTAAAACTATTTGTATATCAATTTTTGTTTATTCTTTTTCCTCAGAACTGCATGACAAAACAATGTAAGCTTATGTATTTTACAGTAACATTTTTTAATTGAATAAGTTTACATATTAACATTTTTATTTTTAAATCTAACTTAACTGTTTGCCAATATCAAGAAAAATTTAACAGTGTCTCATTATTATTAATCTAAATGTATTCTAAAAATAAAAATGAATTACTTTAGTTTTATTATAAACGGTGTGGATAGCAATCAGTTTCGCCTTGTCCGTTTTGCAGGTGACAGGGAGGATGCAGTTCGAACCCAAGATTGTTAGGTGAGGTGAGAATTGTACCCCAAGACCACCGAAGTCAACTTTAACGGGTATTATGACGCGGATAAATAAATAGTTGAATGATCACATTTTCTTATTGTAAAAGCACATCAAAGAACATTTTTAAATGAGAACACACTGTGACCCAGCAAATATAAACTAAAAACTTTATTGTATGTAAATGAAAAGGATTAATGTGATGGGCATACTACACCCTGTTTTGGTGGGAAGCCCATTTTGGAAGGCCTTATTTCGTACCAGAACCCTATTGTATAAAAGTTATTTTGGTAGGATAAAAGGCCTTCTAGAATGGACTGTCTACTACCGTCTTGGAAGGTCTTTTATCCTATGAAAATACTACTATACAGTCTAATTCTGGTACGGAATAGGACCTTACAGAACCGGCTTCCTACCAAAATCAAGGTACAAGTACTTTCAAAGTCTACTTTCTGAGCATATACAGAAAGCGATTTGATGCAGTTCCAGTAGCTATGAGCATTTCAAAACCTTTCATTCTTTACAAACAACATTAAGGCACTAGAATAGTCTATCAGAAATTAATAAACACTAGAAACCAATTGAGTTTATGACTTTACTGAGTGGAGCTATCCGGTAGTAGGAACAAAAATATGGGAGGAGGAAATATAAATGACAATACATTTTTTGTTGTCCCCCTAAATCAAGTTATATCATTCGATTCCAAAATATTCATTCTACGCTCCTATACCAGTTACTTTTCGGTTCCTAGGCATTTTGGTCTTAAAAATAAGCCAAAATGTGTTTTTTATTGGCACCGCATCTCAATACCAGTTAGGGCTATATGCCTATGTACTAATTACGCGAATTTTTTTAGGGATATGGGAGGCTATATTTAGAGGAATTGTACTCACATTTGTGTGGAGGGAGAGTGGAAAAATATTTTGGACCCTCCCCCCCTCCACTACACCCGAGAGAGATTCGAACCTCAATCTCCCCGTGATAAGCAGTATAGTCTACCGTGAGAGTAGTGCCTTAGACCATGTGGCCACCGAAGCGGGTCAAACTGTGTTGATTTTTGGTCTTCTCAGAGTATAGAATTTAAACTTTTAAACTATGTTGACAAGTCATGTATATGATTTTGAAAATAGTTTTTGTTTATCAATCCAGTACACACCAAACTCATGTAGAGTTAAAAGTTACATCAAAATTTAACCTAAGCGCAACATCAGATTGGCAATAGGGTCTACCTACGCAGTCCCCATTAAGTTTGTTAGTAATGTTGATGACGTGAGGTTTTTAAGTCAGTATAATGGTTGATCTCAGTGACTGAAGGACTTGTTTTTAAATAAAGAAAATCTTTTGTTTTGTGGTATTTTTATTTCCAACCAATAAAATTTAAATGTTACAAAGAGCTATTTTTAGAAATAAATACATTATAAATAGCTTATAGTTTTAAATTACTGTTTCCGTTCTTCTAGAGTCTAGACGTTACATAAATTATTCGGTCACCCTTAAACCTTGCAGCTGAATGACTCATCGGAACACCCTTGGTTTTACATCATATGACATCCTCAATCTTATGTACACAAAACCACAACATGTGCTTGCTAGCGTGACCTTCTCAAGGAAACATGAGTAATCACTTGATTGTTGTTTATAAACAGTCCATTCTCTTGCCACAATATATACTTATCTAGGCCTATATATATAATTTAATAGACCCGTTTCCGGTAGTTGAAATTAAGAGAAAATGGCTGAAACTAGCTTGAGAAACACATACTCATTTTAAAAGTTAGGGGTTCAGGTTGTAGGAAAAATTGTTTTTGAATAAAACTTGCTTTTTTTTTTAATCAAATTTCCAGTTTCTTTGCTGTGTGCGCAGGAGCTAGTCTGTACAATTATTTTTTGTTTACATCACAATGGAAAACCTGATTTGTGTATGATTGTAAATGGGTAAATAAAATATTTATCTTTAGTTAAAAATAGCTCAATTCTTACTTAAGTGGAATGGTGAGAGAAAAATAAGAAATAATTACAGAAAAAAAGTGTATTTACCAAACAAAACAGTAATAATAGGTTAAAAAGATGTTTGCATTGTCGTTTTTTATTCTTTTTCTTTAAATACTTGCCTCCGGTCACAAAATGACCATTAAAATAGCCAGTCCTAGTACGTATTTGACCAATACTAATTGATTTAAAGAATTAATTTCCTAAGCGAGGAAACACATTTTTGTTATTGGAATGTTGTTGTCACTAATTCGCATTCAAATCAACAACATTGACCATAATTCGCATTTGAAAATTTAAGTAGTCAATTTCGCGGAAATAATTTATTTCATTTGGTTTCACGCATGTATTGTAACACACTTCATAGTTATAATGAATTTATGTTTCACTATGTGTTAATTACCGAAATGTATGTTACTTGAATTCATCTGATTAATCATTCTTTGTTGAAATAATCCTGAATAATACGCTAGCAAAACTTTAACATTTATTATTCCCAATCCCCTAGTTGTTTTAGGTTCATGTTTGTGTAACATTATGGTTATATTCAAATGCCTGAATAGCACTTATGACTAGAAAGAAAATATTCTCACAATGGAAATTAACACTAAAATATCCCTTAACTATCTCCCAATGTTCTGTTGTGTCCCTATAAAAATTACTTTATTTTTAGAAGAAGTGTATATCTTTATGTATAACCATTTACTTAGACTTCAGAACTGTGATATTATGAGTTAAATGTCGTTGAATATTAACTAATCTTAAATATTCATTTGTTTCTCATTCTGGAAAGACATGTTGATATACTTCACCTCAACTTTGGCTTGAAATATTTTTTGTAAAAATCAAACCCCCTCTTAAATAACTCGTGAATTCTAGGCTGTAAATGTTTGAAAAGCCATTTGATATAGTTGATTAACATACTTTTGTTCTAAAATAAAAACCGTTGGAGACCTTCTTTAATATTTTTATTGCATGGGAAAAATACAACCTCCCAGGTTATAACGTGGGATTGTGGAATAGGGATCCAACCCACGTTCTAAGACAACCGAGTTGGAACCGAAGAGTTAGTTATTTTTTAAAGTAGTGATTATATAAAAAACTAAAAACTCTTCTAATATTACACTACTGAGCACTTTAAACATAGAGACTGCAAAAAAAAGCCGGCTACAGACAAAGCGACAGATAAAACAAAATTCTTAAAGCAAACTGTATATACAGAATGTCCCAAAATGTATTGTACAGTAAAGCCTCGTAGCTGTTCTTCCTACAATAGACGTTGGGAAATAGGTCGCCCATGGGCCTGAAGACATGTCTGGACACGACCTCTTCGTATCATATATGAATAGGCGTGTACATATATGTGTTTAGGTCCATGAAGGACATTTCTAAATTCTGTTGGAAAAAGAGCTTTTAGGTGTATGGTACTTTACTGCACAATTACTTTTGGTGCAACCTGTATAAGCCGGATTTCCAAAAATTCTTTCATCTTCACGTTAAACAATAGAATAAGTAATCATAAAAATATTCTATCAATTTATTTAATCCTTGATTAAAAAGTAAGTAGCTTTATGTGGTTTTTAACGGGAGAATCTTTTTTTTAAGATAATATAGGCGTATGTTAGCGAAACTGCATAGCCTTAAAACCTTCCAAAGGCACAGGGATAAATAAAGGCCCGTGGTATATCCGAATCGCGGTATAACGGGCAGCGTTGAGTTATTTAGACTGTATTACCATATTTATTAATGTTTTATGAAAATTTAAGACACATTATAAAAAAAAATGAAAATGCTAAACAAAGTCCCCAGCAATATTTATTTTAAAACAGAATTCTGTCAAACAAAAGAGTATAAATAGGTTTATCAAAAAGATGAATGCTAAAAACTAATTAACATAAATTGTACACATTGTTTACCACGAAAGGTAGCAATTTACCTTACGGGTAACACTATGATGTAGCTCGTGAGATAAGACAATTCTGTAATCAGTCAATATAACACTGCTAGCTTCCAGGTAAATGAAGTGTAGATCTTTAAGAAGCAACCTTGTTAATGACGAGTTACCTTTGATATTTTGTAACTAGATTACGTTTAAACATTGTATTTAATTTTGATATTTAATCACCCTTCTTATATTAGTACGTTTAATACCTTGGTGCTTACATATTGGGTATGAGGCCTAAATTTTAGACTAATTTAGTCTGATTTGCTTATGGTCGGGATATTGGGGCTCAAATCCTGGCCGAGTGTAATGAAAGTAGTTATTTCCATAAATATTTTCCCAATCTACCTCCAAGAAAATGGGGGTACAATAATTCTAATTTCTATATATATTTCATCCCTATCCCTTATAGTTATTAAATTCTATCCAGGATGGGTGTTAAAAGCTATGCAAAATAAACTAGTCTACTATTTGGACGAACTTTTGGGTAGATAAAACATTATGTTCATTAATATCAGTAGGAATTGAACCAAGTTCCCCATTATTTGTGGGTGATACCTCTAACTTATTTTATGAACTTGTACAAACCAAAACCATTTGTTATTATTTAGTTGTATCAAATTTGGTTTGGTTTGCTCCGTGAATAAATTATTTGTATTTAATTGAAATTAGTAATTAAAATAGTGATGAAAACTTTCTGAATTAAGTCATAAGTGATATATAAATCAAATTGCTATTATTCCTGCAATTAAATGAAGATTTATCAGACCACCCATATCGGTAGGCACGTGGACTAAATTTCAGGCTCACCTAATTTGACTAGGAGGTCCAGGATTGTGTCTTATCCGGATGTGCTAAGGGTATTTTCTTGCTTTATTGTTTTCAACTTTCCTTCCACGCAAATTTAAGAACATTTATTTAAAATTCTACCTTCCTCACTCCTACCTCAAAATCATAGTTAGTGAGGACAGCAGTAGACCCCACTTTGGTGGCCACATGGTCCAAGGCGATACTCTTTCAATAGACTTGACTGCTGGTGACGGGGATATTGTGATTCGATCCTGGTCAGGTGTAGGTCTATTAAAGGTGGTTTTCCATATATGGATTTCCACTATCTCTCTCCACGCAAATGAGGTTACACTTCCTCTAAATTCAACTTCGCTCATTCCTAAACCGTTAGCGATATTAGTAAATAAGCGTATAGCCTGGACGGGTAGTAAGACGTGGTGAATAATAAGGACAGCACCAGCTTCAGTCATCGAGTGGGCTAAGGTAGGAATGTCAAACTTGACATGATTCTGTGCATTCTGTGGAACTTTTGATAAATTAACATTCACTGTGGCTGGATTATTTTTTATAAATATTGTAGTTATACAACATATGAGATTATAATATTGGGAAATTAAGCATTATTTGGGGAAACTTAGCAAGTAAGGTTGGTGAACAAATTTTTTTACTCTTTACTCACCAAAGATCGATTTCCAAATATGTTTTAATCTGCTGACCAAATATATACAGGCCAATGTTTGGCAGCCCTTAAGGACACGCCTTTGTAATATATTGAACTCAACAAAAGATTTAAAGTGGAGATATCAGTGATCAAATCTCAGTTTGGTGTAATCAGAGTGGTTTTTCCTATATTATTTACCACACTCCCTCCATGCAAGTGCGGTTACACTTCCTATAAATATAACCTTCCTTATTCCTTACACATCTGCCTGATTAGTATGTATGCGTATAAGCTGAACGGGTAGTAATATTTTGTGGCAAAAAAACTTATCAAGTCCAGTCTGCTTTGGTTGAGAGCGTTAATTAATTAATTCCCGTTCCAATATAGATGATTGTAATCTCAGCTGGAGACGCTAAAGAGGTGTAGGTGGTTACGCAGGATGTGAGTGGTAGCTCGTCTCACTATAGTAGGTCAGTCCATGACGCAAATAGCCCACACTGTTGTGTCACTAACAAATTCCTAAGCGTCCTTACCACTTAATTTGTACGGGTCGATCGAATCAATTAGGAATGGTGGCGACTCCCCTCTAACTCAATTTGAACTGATAAGTTGGTAATCACACAAACACACGCTCACACAGGCATCATGCTCACATCAGTATACATATTAGTCAGTGGAGTATGAATATAGTAGAATAGGTGGCAAAATGGCATTGATTCCAAACAAATCTGGAGCCCCAACCTTTTAGTACATAATCATAAAATATAGTAATAACAACACTCAAAAACATGATTTTGATAATATTTTGCTATGTATACTGGCAGTAATTCCAGTAAATGTATTATCTGTATTGTTTTTAATTACGCTGGTAGTATAGGGGTAAAAAAATGATAGAATTTATAGGAAATATACCTGCTATCGCGTTGAGAGTATTAGGAAGCTTTCCAGACAAAATCGCAACCATTACATGGCTGGGATTTTAACACCGTAATTCTTATCACCAGCAAGCCACTCTAAACGAGTCAGACATTTAGTCTGCTTGTCCCCGGATGCGGGTTATTTATCCTTTTGAATATCGAAGTAACAAGCGGTTATTAAACCATTGGGCTTGTCTTTATGGGACAGTCCATCCTCCAAAATAATTTTTCATCACCCGCTTCGGTGGCCACATGGTCTAACGCGCCACTCTCGCAATAAGCTAGACTACCAATCACGGGGAGATGAAGGTTCGAATCTTGGTCGGGTGTACTGAGGGTGGTTTTACCAAAATGGTTTTCCATTCTCCACTAACGCAAATGTGGGTACACTTACTATAAATATAACATTCCTAATATCTAAAACAATTAGCGTAAAAAATTTTACGAGTAGTACATAAACGTAGAGCTCTAACTGATGGTAAGACGGGGTGATTAAAAAAAATCCATCAGTCTTCAGTTAATGAAGGTGGAAGCAAGGGAAGATTGTATTTGTTTAATATAACATTTATTATTTTTGGTATACTATACTTGATTAAAATATTTAATATTCAAACCTAAATAAAATTATGTATGTTTATTTTTTCTAAACCATAATTAATAAGCTATTTATAAAACACAAATCATATGATACCGAAAAAAATTGTCAATTTTAAAAAGTTAATTAGTTTATGAGTAAAGATATGAAGTTTATAGACTAAACTAAGAACCTTTTTCAATAAAATTTAGGAAACTTAATTTACGTTACCTATTAAAATAGAAGGATAACACAAAATGTACCTGAAAGACATAGGGTATAATGAGGTGTACTATATTGAACTAGCTCAAGATAGGGATAGGGTGTAATTAGGTGGACTAGATTGAACTAGCCCAAGATAGAGGCAGGGTGAAATTAGGTGAACTGGATAGAACTAGCTCAAGATAGGGATAGGGTGTAATTAGGTGGACTAGATTGAACTAGTCCAAGATAGAAGCAGGGTGAAATGAGGTGAACTGGATAGAACTAGCTCAAGATAGGGATAGGGTGTAATTAGGTGGACTAGATTGAACTAGCTCAAGATAGAGGCAGGGTGAAATTAGGTGAACTGGATAGAACTAGCTCAAGATAGGGATAGGGTGTAATTAGGTGGACTAGATTGAACTAGCCCAAGATAGAGGCAGGGTGAAATGAGGTGAACTGGATAGAACTAGCTCAAGACATGGATAGGGTGTAATTAGGTGGACTAGATTGAACTAGCCCAAGATAGAGGCAGGGTGAAATGAGGTGAACTGGATGGATCTAGCTCAAGATAGGATAGTGGCGTATTTTTATAAGTGCGGAAATGAACTTTCAAGTTTCTTACACCATTAACTAAGTAAGTAACCTATCTATTAAAATTTATTTACAGATCCTTAAATTGAAGCTTTAAACAAAATATAGTTAGGTGATTAAACAATAAATTTTATCTTTAAAGAAAATGTATGTTTTATATGAACAATATTTTGAAAAATAAACTTTTTCAAACGTCGTTTCTCTGAATAATAGTAGCTCTAGTGTTCATATGGCATTGCAATCGTGCGTGATGCTTCATAGCTTTCTTCAATTTTGACCACTTAAAGCATTTATTACAGTCTCAACAACGGCAATAATAGTTTATGTTGTAATTATTAAAACATGCTATATTAAGAAAGGATGGTAACAAAAGAAACTTGTTAAATGAATTCTAGGAAATATGAAACAGCCATTATCATTAATTGTGTAATTAAATGCCTCGATACGACAGGTTACATTCAACCAATTGGCTTTAGAGGTATAAAAGGATCAGTGAGAATAATTGTGGATGGTTAAAATCAAATTAAAGAACTGGTTTTATCAAAAGAACGTCAAGGTGCTCGCGTGTTAAAGTGAATAAGTACACGATAATTAGGAATATAAAGACGTATAATGAAACGAAATATAAAATAGGGAATACAAACTGTATTTATGGTTAGAATCAAAAATTTTTTTTTTTTTTACATTATTTCAAATGCCCTTCATCTTATTGCAAATACTAATCCGTTTATTTGAAAATGTTGTATATTTAGGTTTAATGTGGGAAGGAAAACGAACTCAAGTTCATGTGAGTGGTTTGTAGTCTGTATAACAAAAAACATTTATTTACAAAATAAATAAACTCCAGTTGAGAAGTTAAGTTTATATTGCTGCACATAATAATCTCAACAATACTTGAAAATTTGTCATGTGAATCACTGAATTCGACTGGGACTTTTTATTTTTATTTAAAATATGTATCATTAAATGCTCCTCTATGTTCATGACATACATTCAAGAATTGTGGATATTACTATATATAGAATTAACCTAAGTGTAAAACATGAGTTTGTTTACCTCGGCCAAATTTTTTTCTATTAATTTTTTATCCTTTTAATTAATTTATTTAAAACTATTTTTTTCAATTCAATAAGGTAAGATAACCATATTTGTTTGAACGTTGCTTGGTAGAACTAGGCCTATATAATTCTTCTAGACCAGTAGACGCATTATGTAAGTGTCTCAGGTGTGCAGTTCTTTCTCTTATCATCTTGGTATCTTTTACATTAAGGTGGGAGTGCAAGCAACGTGATAAAAGGCCAGAGTTTTTTTTTTTCAGTTTTTATAACAAAACATTTTTAGGCCAAGATAAATAAAATATTTCCTCCGTAGAAACATAAAGATTAATTTTCTTCACATAATAATATGTGAATATCTGGAATTTAATGAATTTTTCAAGTCATTTAAAAAGTTTCTCAAAAATTGCCACTATGCTTATGACAGATATTAAAAAACTGTTAATATCAGAAAGTGAAGAAAACTAAGCTCTATGTTTTTCTGGAGCAATATTTTATGTATTTAGGCAAAAAAAAAAGTGTTGATAAAAAAATACCAAAGTACCTACCTTTTCCAGTGTCCCCCTACACTCCCACCTTAATTCGTGTTACGTTACGTCCCACATTAAAAGTATTTAATATTAAAGTATCCATCAAATTATCAAAATAATGAAGAACTAAGTATTGCTCTAATTTGAAATGTAGCCTATTTCTCATATTACCGGCAACAATTTCACAACTTGTTGGAAATAAACGATCACGGTGATAAATGATGCGAACAAGTAACCTCACATCCAAACTGCTTGCTATTCTTCAGTAGAAATAAGGTGGGAAAGTAGTTATTATTAGCACCGCGTCTTACTACCCATTAGGGTTATATGCACTTACGCTAAACTGCAAAGGTAGGGTGATTGTGAGATGAACTGGAGGACCTACAGTTTAACGTGGGATCCGAACCACGGTGGAGGCCTGGCATTCCTCACATTCACAAGTTGTGATTAATACACGTCTTGTCAGAGGTGAAGGAAGGGGTTGGCAATCAGATAAATCTGTGCTGGGACCGAGGGTTGAACCCCGGACCCCAGCACTTAAGTCTGACACCTTACCCCTAGAACGACAGGTCACCTGGGAAAATAGTTATTTAAGTACAAATTTTTTGTGCCAAGCATATTTTCCTTAGGCCTCATTTTAAAGAGCTTCTACTCCATTTTTGATTGTTATTTTTTATCGCGTACGTTTTAACATTTGTTATTATTTAACGTCTCATACTTAATCCATAGAATATGAATATGGAATTTTTTAATAGCATGGAGTGGGAATAAGAATATATTTCCCAGTGGATCCTGTGGATCCTGCTGAAACTCAAATTTCAGTCTCCCCTTTATTGGAAATCTAGACCAATTCGATCATTACAACTTAGATTTATTTTATTAATTTATTTATCCTTAGCACCACGTCTTGCTACCCATCCAGATTATATCCCTAGATACTAATTACGATATTGCGTTAGCGAGGAATAAATAATGTTGAATTTAGAGGAAGTGTACCCGCACTTACATGGAGAGTGGAAAACCATTTAGGATAAACCACTCCTAGTATACCCGACAGGGATTCGAACCCCGATCTCTCCATCATTGGCAGTCCAGTATGTTGATAGAGTGACTCCTTAGACCATGCGGCCAACGAATCCAGTGTGATTTCTATGCCACCCTTTGTTATGCTTCAACAAGCTGCATTTTTCTCTTTTCATCACAAAATATAACCCTTACTTTTATTTATATTTTTCTATCCCGTCTTAGTACCCGTTCAGTGTATACTCATGTGTATGTATTATGCTAATGAGTTAGACATGAAGAAGGTAGAAATTAGAGGAAATGAACGCATTTGCTTGAAGGGTTAAAGTAAGAAATAATTTAGTACAAAACATTCTCTGTACATCAGATTGGTATTCGAGATCCGGCCTCCATTATGAAGAGAAAATTAATTCGATTTAATTATTTTGTTTCCAAATAACGATGGTTTGTTCGTTGGAGAGGATTTGATGAGCGAGATGTTTCAACCACCCTTTCTATACTAGCTATGTCTACGGTATTAATATTCATTTGAATATCAAATGTCTACCCTTGCAGCTGTGTGGTATGGTTTACCTGATGAGAGCCATCTATCTCGCGAGGAAGAAAGTGCTATTTGAGACAGTCGCTTATTTGTCCCAACCACAAGTGAGCGGTCTTCATGAAGTGAGACTCAACCTTTATGAAGAGGAGGTTTTTATACCTTAAGGTGGGATGGAAATTAAGGCAACTTAAAGACCGTGTGTTTGCAGTCCATGTAAAAATTATTCTAATATTGGACACAATAAATGGAATTTTGCTACAGCAGATGCGTTTAGTTTTCTACGTATAGCTATCTCAATAATTCTTGATTATTTGCTGTGGAAACCCTGGAGTGTTCATAATAGCTTCATTATTTTCATTTAAAAAGTTTATCATCAAAGGCCAAAGTGGGATTAACAAATATTTTTGATATTACTTAGTGTACCTGCATAAAATTAAACTAAAAAAATTTACTCAAGTACTAAATTATTTATTTAAGCTATACGGCCCCATGGTGTAGTGGTCAGTGCAAATGGCTACGGAACTTGGGATCCTGGGTTCGATTCCCGGCTGGTAATTTGTCTATTTTTCTCTCAAGGGAAAATATCCCAACGATTGTCAGGGGTTGGTAAATTAGGCTTAAGTTATATTTAAGACTCCCACTGGCCCACACCTCCATATTCACTATCATCACATCATCTAATTGCGAGTACGACGTGTATACAACCTCCTGTGGTGTACCCTGTGCAGCGCTCTGTACTAGTATACCTACATACACGGCAATCGAACTGGATGTCATGTCCCTCCCGGTCAGTAATAACATACGTAAAAAATACTTGTGGCACTAAAAACTTTTGATATAAAAACTGTAAAAATACTAACCTTATAAGTTTCTATATGTGGTCCCAAAGACTAGCTATATTGTTTTTCCTACTCGGTATTGGTAGTTTAAATCTCTGAATACTAAATACATAATGAATTGGTGGGGACCAGAAGGAACTAGATCGAGATATGCATTTTTTATTTTGTTTATATCCAACCTAGTGATCGGTGACGAAATAACTAAGAAACGAAATCTTTTATGGAAAAAAGTGATTGAGTTAATGTAAAAAAGTCTACAAAAATGCACTAAATCAATGATCTAGTTCAGTTAACCATAATTTACCTAGTAGTATGTTGGCTGGCCACCGTCTATCACATCCAAAGAAATTGTTAAAATGAATTTTTTTTCATTTAACCTATTATCAATATGATAATTATGATATAGTTATTTTTCCAATAAACATGATTACATAGGCTACTAATTAACTGAATTGGTGAAAAATATACAAGTAGAAAAATGGTTACTTACTAAAAAACCTAAGGCCTCAGGAAATAAAATGATTCACTGATTTAATAAAGCACAAAGCCACAAAAAAATTATAATAAAATATAAAGAAACTAAAACAAATAATACATCAATAATATTGGTTTTTTTGTCTATCCTGAAAAAGTTTTAAAAATCGACTTAGCTATTTCCTGTACGCACTAATTCTTATATTAAAGTGTGCCTATTTAAATTAATAATTATTTATTGTCAATAGAAACAATGTCCCATGGAAGTTGATTCATCCAACAGCTCACAGCATGTACTTGTACGAGAATATACTTCACTTCTTGTTTGCTTACTTTATTGAGATTAATGTGAGACAGTGAAAAAAACAACCTTCCCACAGTTTTGTTAAAAGAAAAGCGCTCTGTATATTTGTGTTAAGGAGGATATTTTAAACTAACAGAGATGATACTTTTCACATTTGATTAGTATTTTTTTTAAATATGAAAACAGTTGGAGAGCTTCAATTAGCTGAGAACGAGAATCATTAGCCTGGAATTAGTGTATTCAATTCCAAGAAGTGTCTAAATTATAGCTGGGTGCATTGTAAGGACTTAGCTAGATGTGGTTTTACATCCTTTTTCTAAACGAATTTAGATGTAGTACCTTTAAATGTAGTATTCTTATCCTGTTATTGACTGATAAAACAATTATGTTTGTTTTGACGCATCTTTATATTCAATAAGATACTAGAGTTCTTAAAAAAAAAAGATAAAAACTTGTCGCAAGCTAAAAATCATGATTTGGATATTAATTTGACTAGGTAATGTAGATTGATCATTTTACGGTACACTTAAATAAACGACCACCAGACAAAGCCAAAAGCAAGTCGTATAGTCGCACCAAAAGTTGCATGACGGACAGACTAAGAGAAACATACTCAAACATTGAAGGAGACTACGTCCATGTTCAAGTTGTTGCACAAACGTAAATTCATCGTTATTTTGCAATTACTTCGGTCACAGCATAACAGATGTTCAAGATGAACAGCAGCTATAACTCCCATTCGCATTCATTATTAATAATAATATTTATCTTGATGATGCCTTCGGCGCGTAGTAGTTTGGCCACGTGACCCCTTGTCCCTAAAGTTCTTAGCTTAGTCGGGCCACGTTCATTGGTGAGGAGGACTACAATATAAAATAAACCTGAGGGAAGATATGAATTCGGCCCCTTAAACCATTTCGCCTTATAATTATTAGGTTAGGCTGGTTTAGGTTATGTTAGGTTAGACTAGGTTAGGTAAGGTTAGGGTATATTAACTTAGCATTTTGTAATGACTTACTATCCATTACTTGCTGTTTTTCCTTCAGCCTGAGAAAACATTTACAACCATCCTAAACGGAGTGCCACAACAGCCGGGGCCGAGTTACTACACCAATGCACCTTGTTAGCGATTACCAAGAACGAATTTGTGGCCCAACTGCAATGTGGGATTAACGCTAACCTTATAACGCAGGAGAACTCGTGGACCAACTGTGGAACATTATTTCAAGGGATGAAACATCAGTGTATTATGTGGCGATCTGAGCTGGCGACCGGGGTTCAATCCTCGGTCCCAGCACAGATTTATCTGATTACCAAACTCTTCCTTCACCTCTGACAAGATGTGTATTAATCACAACTTGTGAATGTGAGGAATGCCAGGCCTCCACCGTGGTTCGGATTCCACGTTAAACTGTAGGTCCTCCATTTCATCTCACAATCACCCTACCATTACACATTAGCGTAAGTGCGTATAACCCGAACGGGTAGTAAGATGCGGTGCTAATAATAATAATAATAATAATAATAATAATATGTGGCGATAAATTAAAAAAGCAACTGTGGCTTGGAAAATCTGCAAAAAACATTCCAAAGCAGTGCCATCCTCATAGAAGGTGTAAGTAATTCAATGCTAGGACCATAGAGTGTGACAACTGGAGTACTGTGGCGTAGTGGTCAATGCACCTGGCTACGAGCCTAGGGGTCCCGGGTTATACTCCCTGCTGGTATCTTGGGTATTCTTCCCAAAAGATAAATTACCCCAACGGTCATCAGGACTCGGTTGTTTAAGCTTAAGCTAGGTGTAAGGGCCTCTGCTGGCTTCCCACCTTAATATTCACTATCACCATCATCTCATCTCATCGAGACTTGGAAAGAGCCTTCTCGGAAAGGATGTACAATTAGTACATTCACGCGTCCCCTGGACAACGGTACATTAGAACTGGCTAATCTTTCCACTACCAGGCTACGAATTATGTAGCTCAGACGCGCAATATTAATACTGTAGTACTCAGTGATATTGACACAAGCTGAATTTGCTAGGGTAGGCCATCCATCTCTAACTACCTGGGTGTATGCGGGAAGTCGTTATCGTGCTGCACAATCCCGGTGAGCCACATATTGCAAAATTAACACGCAAGCTGTGACAGTGTTTTGCGTGGGAGGTTCTGGACCATCAACCACACAATCCTATCTGGTATCAATTGACTTAATTCTCTTAGAAACCCTAAAGGATAACCTGTATGGTAAGCGATTTTCAATGGATGCTGATGAGTGAGTGAAGTACAGTATGCCACTGTTTTCCTAGTAAAATCACTTGACAATGATCTTCTTCACGTCCTTTAAGATGCAGTGGTAAAAATAGTTAAATATTTATGGTGATTAGGGGGAAACTTAACGTGAAGCAAAGTATTCTTAGGTATCATATTATATGAATATATAGAATCATGTATTACCTTTAAATAGGAGTGTTTGTTAAGTAAGTTTTGTAAATATGTATTTACTTCAAGATTTTTTTTAAAGATGAAAATTACAAATGAATATTTTAATTGACTTGGAAAATGGGGGGAAAACTTAGTGTTCTTTGTGGGACTAATGGTGACACAACATATTATATTTAATAACAACAATTTATGCTAATGTCTTATAAATAAATACGTACTTATTTTACTGGATCCCTACTTTAGTACCCTATAAATCCGTTTGGAGAACATTTTTTGTAGAAAACTGCAGGCTAAATAAATGTTATGGATTTGACAAAAAAAAAATCACCACACCTTTTTTTTGTTATAATATATATTTTAGTACCATGTCTTACCACCCGTTTAGGTTATAAGCATGTGTACTAATTACGGTAATGTTTTAGGGATGAGAGAAAGGTTCAATTAAGAGGAAGTGTAGGTAAAGTGGAAAATAATTTAGTAATAAAAAAACCCAGTACACTCGACCGGGATTCAAAACCCGATCTCCCGTCATCAGCAGTCTAGTCTATTGCGAGAGTCATGCCTTAGTCCATGCGGCCATAGAAGTGAGCTTAAAAAAGGAAGCAAACTGTTAAAACATTATTGAGTCTTAATTGAACAGTAGGCAGTACACCTAATACAAAATACCGCCATTTCCCACTAGATATTTACTATTATGATATTAAAGACCCATTCAGGACAACTAATAATAAATTTTTACCTTAATACCAGCTGGGATTAAACAAGGGTCCATTGGGCTTGAGGGCGACCAGTCTACCCTCCTCATCCCTAACCCATTAAGGGAAATATGCAGGTAGTATGGGTGAGTAGTAAGGCATGGTGTACCTGACGTATTCATTTTCACGCCGTTAGTACACCACCCATCTTGGATATTCTTATTTAACTTCACTAATATGGAAGAGATAAGGAAGGTAAACGTTAATGAAAGTGTATCCTTGTTTGCATAAACGAGGAGTGGGAGACAATTTATGAAAAGATCACCCAGTCTGGACTCTAACCCCAACCTTCCCATCACCTTTAAAACAGAATGTACGAACTTGATATTTAGTCCATGTGCCCATCAATTCGGGTATTATAATATTTTTTCCAAGCACCGCGTCTTACTACCCATTTGGTTTACACGTTTATGTACTAATTACGCTAATGTGCTAGAGATGAACGGTTTAATTTAGAGGACGTGTACCAGTATTTGCATGGAGGACGCATGGAAAGTTATTTAAGGAAAAAATATCTTACGTACACTTGACCGGGATTCAAACCCCGAGCTCTTTGTCATCGGCAGTCCAGTATATTGCAAGAGTGACACCTTAGAGTTCAAGCCATGCGTCCACCAAAGCGGGTACTATTTTCATATAGGCCTATCAAGTTTCAAGTAGACTATGAATCGGAGAATCCTAAAACAATTTTAAGGGGCCACCTCGGTAGGCGAGAAATTGCCGTACAAACGTTCAGCTACAACGCAATATTTAATTTTACGGTGCGTTATTTCAAAATAAGGTTCACGCCAAAATAAAGTCTAACGATTCCAACAGGGCTCTTTTCCCTAACAACCTATTGTTTGAGTTCTATTAATAGGAAAAATGTGGCATTAGTTCATTTTTCAACGACTTTTTAAGAATATGTGAGGAGCTATGAGACTAGGTTTGTGAATAAAAAGGCTTTAGGTTTAGCCTTCCTCTAGGCTCGAAACATAAAATTTTAAGATATTTGAGAACTAGAAGCAATATTTCCTCTTTACCTTGAGATAAGAAGATTTGTAGTTTTATTTCCCCTCTTTTTTATTGAAATAAAAAAAAGGGTGGTTGTAGGTGAAGGGCAAAAGGGAGTACAATCTTGGACAGAATATGAAGTATTTCTAATCCTTAAAAAAAGCTCTATAGATCATTGTATTTTAAGCCTTGAGGAATTACAGCGATTGATAACTGTTTCTTGCTGACCGAGACGGCCACCTTAACGTGAAACGTGTTCAAAGAGCACGTCAGCGACTTAACTCGTCATATATTAAACATGAACCCAGCTATTAATGCTAGTGGTGTCCGTGCTGAGCGCTTCTCCACTTCTAGCGTTACAAGCGTTAGAGCACGGCTGGACCATCTCGGGTATGGATACATCACAGCCTCACGAGCACGTAGTCACCAACTTGACGATCTAAGCATCGGTGGGGACCACGAACACTGGGGAATTAACTCCCGCCAGCGGTACACTTTCTAAATATAGATGTCTTTATATTCAAACAAACTTTTCGTCTCTTCTTCATCGCTTGCCCGAGCGGGGGCAGAGAGCTAGCTCATCGACTGACCTATCAACGAGTTTTGAGACCGCTTTTTAAAGAGGATAGAGATGACATACCAATAGGGATTTAATAAAAACACTATCTTGGGGCTAGTTCTGCGTTCAATAAAAAATAAATGAGTCTACACAATCGTATATATGCTGGCATATAGTCTATTAAAAAACCTGTTTTCTATAACAGCACTTTTTTTTCACGAGGAAAAAAGAACAATATTTTGATAATCATATGTAATACAGACCATGACCACAATACCCATAAAAATTTTGAGGTGGACGAATTTTATCTTCAGATCCTGTTAGGATATGCCTAATGAAAAAGGTTAAATGTTTGGTAGACATCTGGCAACCCGGTCATAAGTTTAATAGGATTACATTTTGTATTTGGCATAAACTTGTATTAGCTAGTACTGAAATTCTTAACTTAATGTTATTGTCAGTATACTTATGCTAAATAAGACTTATTTTTTGGATTACTTATAAAATTTCCTATAAGATAATATAACTTTTACCCCTCTGAGTTCTTTATTGTGAATATTCAAGGAGAAAAAACAAAACCAATAAGCCATTAACGATGGGAATATATAACAATATATTGAAGTATAAGCAATAAATTACGACACACAAAAATATTCACAAACTTTACATTGTGTTTTTTTAAACACCGTGTCTTATCACCTGTTCACGTTATAAGCATACAGAGGTTAAATGATCATTTAAATACTTTATACATATTCCTGAATGTCAAAAAGACTTTTGTATTTACAAAAGGACGTACAAGAAATAATGTTTTGCGGCACTGGCATCGTTTTGTATAATAGCTTTTTCAGACACAGATAAGAATCAAATCTTCGGGTAGCTCACTAATGCAATGATCTGGCTTGAGTGATGAGTCACTAGCACTGATTGTCCATCCAAAATCCATTGGGGATGGTGGTTAGTTAATCTTCAATAATGTGGAGTATAGTGTGAGTATTCCATGTAATTTGATCCTTTCAGGTGACCTTGCAATGAATAACTTGTGCAATATAAGCCTTGTAAGTTTGCAAGTAGTGGTTCCAGTTCTTCACCCTGTCCACTCTTATGAGGTTGTCCAAAAGACCTATCAGATGCAAGAATCCCTACAGATATTTTCCCTGCTTAGAATTCTTATTTTGATCCTGTGGGAAAACATCCAACCATTTCATTATTTCTTCTGATGCTTAAATCATTTCTTGGTAGTTGAGTTGTGCTTCTTCAGTTGTTGAAAGTTGTATAGAATTGAGCATATCACCAACTTGTGTAGCTAATCCAGCATCACCTTCAATGCTACTCAAAAAGGCTTTCCATTTAAGCCTTTCTACCACTTCTGCTATCATAAACATTTCCTTTAATGACTTTACGTAATTGCTACCTTTGGGGACATTTTACTATATTTGTAACAAACATGTGCTTTTCAACGAGGACATTTATAACGTTTTGCCTTTTTTATGTTTGTTTCAAAACATGCCAGTAGAATTTCAGTCATATGGAAGTACGCCAGGAGCAGAACAAGGTCTAGGAATCTCTTTGTAACCAACTGAATTTATTCTTCATACATGAATACACACTATCATATGCTGTCACTGGGTTGGGCTGTATTGAGAGAAAACTGATATGGTATAGTGGAACATTAGATTTTGAGACATAACAAGAATGTAATACCAAGTCAATATTATACTTTTGTTTGTTTACTCACCAACCGTTTGAAACATACTTATCATTGTATATTCCTTCCTGACCTCATCATATGGTAGTTATGAGTCTCTTAAGTGATTTTGAAATATGTACAAATATCCATAGATTGCAATAATTTCGAACCTGCTGACATGGAAGTAGACTAAAATACCTTTATCCAGGTTTATTATGAACTACTGTTGACAGCTTTGGCTTACTGAGACCTACGCTTGGAGCATCCTGAAACAAGATAATCTCAGTATTATGGGTTCCCCGAGGACCTGAAATACTTCCCACTTTATGGTAGAAATTATCCAAAACACCTACAGTGAAGATGGTCCTGATAAAACGTCTTGAAAGTGCAGGGCTCACCGTATATGAATTTATTGTTGTGATGAGATCCCATAACCTCATTGTAACTGACTATGACAATCCAGCTTTGTTGAATAAAGTGATAAGCTGCTTGCTATTACAGTTCTCATTAATTTAATGGTCAGTCATTAGATGCAGAAGAGTCTTCTTTTCATCCCTTGTGAGCATTGTAGAACATATAATTATATTAAATTGGGATTTGACTTTACATGTTACGGCAGTTTATGCTTTTCAACCGATCTCTTCAATTTCATTATTGTCTGTTTCTTATATTTATTCTACTTCTACTTTAGCTGAAATGGTTATCATTACTGTGGGAAAGGATGGTCTTTCATCCACATTAAATACGTGCGACACGAAATCAATTATTAGTGGTTATGGGATTTTTGTTTTTCTCAATAATTTTTCTAACTGGTTTACATCCCCAAACTCATTTCTAAAGTATAAATTGTTTCTAAGAGCGATTGTATTGCTAGTTTGCCAGCCTTCCTGACATAGTATACAGAACGTAGTTTGTCTGATACTTAATAAAACAGTGATCTTTGATGAATAAACAAGCTTGGACTGATTTGTTTTGGTTTTCTTTAGTGATTTGTAAAACTGAACGTTATCCCAAAATATATTTATCAAGTAAAATTTTGCTGACTTTGTTTCCTGTATCTTTGTAGATACGCTTACAGAGAGAGTTTGTGGTAGTATAAATCTGCTCTAAAAAAGCCGACTGATCTTCAAGATTACAAGTTCTGATATATACATCGTTATTTAAGAAGAGAGTAGCTGCAAGAAATATTTTAGCCAAATTGGTATCACTTATTTTTTTTTTTAGCTTTGATGTTCCGGTGTTTCAGTTTAACAAAAATACATGGAAGATTTGTAGGATCCACCTTGCACGATGGCTGCTTACTAGAAACAAAATCACCTCTAAATGTTTTGCATGGTGTTGTTGCTGAACATTGGAGTGGGTCTTCATTTGATTCTTCCTGTTTGTCTTCATTTTCTCTCTTTTACCTTAAGTAATTTTTTTTCTTTAGTGTGTAGGATTTATAAAATGCATTTGGGCAATGATACACGATATCAAAATTACATTCAACAAAAATTATTAGTTTTAAACCATCATCTTGTCGTATTTAAGCTGTAGTCAAGATTTTTTTTTCTTCCTTCTGTTGTAGCGGTTGACTTCTTCATGTTGTGGTTTTGGCATAAAATATATTTTAAAATGTCAGCATCCGTAGAAATTACCCTCACAAATCTCAAATTACTTGCTGTCCCATATTTCATTTAGTCAGTCTCAAACAAATAAAATTCACACAAGTTCCATTTTTAATACAGCAAAATGTCATAATATTTTCTAAAAATCTCTTGCTAAAATAAAAATGGTATTAATTTATCATAAACTTGTTTTAATACTAGTAAAATAATCTTATCTTATAAGTAATTTTATAAGGAATCTAAAAAACTTATCAGATCTAGTATAGGTATACTGACAAGAACAGAAAATGATGAAATTCAAGATTATCTACTGCGCGTACATGCCAAAATCAAAATGACGTCCTATAAAACTTATGACCGGGCGGCCAAATGTCTACCCAAGATTTTGCCCTTCCTCAAAATTCCTACGGGTCTTAAGTCAGGGGCTAGACTAGATCAGATATAATTTGGAACCAGATAGTTATTGCCTTTTTTAAGGAGAAAATCGATTTTTCAAATATTAGTCAGTAAATTAACCTCAAAGTTGTTTTTAGAAGGATCATATTTTTTTATCATGTTAAAACCCATCAAAATATCAATTTTGAACAAAATCAGCATTTTCTAAATGTTTCCAAATAATTCATTTTGGAAACCATCACTAAACTAATATTTCTCTTAAAACATTTAAATAGTCTTATTAGCCTTGTAGAACACAACCTATACATACATTTTGGAAAAAATGGTTTAAATCATTTTTAAAATTATTAAATTTTCAAAAAAACAGTCATCAGTAAACCACTCTTAAATTCAAGGCTATAATATAAATTCCGATTTGGTCTTAACATCTGCAATGTATATAAATATACATACATACATACTTGCAAACTCTTTGACAGTAGGAACTCTAAAGTTCATCGTCGCACTTAAAAAAGTACGCCACCCATCCCTATCTATCCAGTCCATCTCATTACACCCTCTCTCTCTTTCAGGTATATTCTTATCTTATCCTACCATCCATGTATAGGTCTTTCCATTTTGTGATGAGTACAGGATATGCAACTCATAATTATTATGTAGCCTCTTATACTCCCCAGTATATTCATACCTTTTTGGACCAAATATATTCCAAAGCAACTTGTTTTCGAACATCTTAAATTTATTTTTATCATTTAAATTTATATAGCATGTTTAACAAGCATAGAGAGGTACCGGTAAAACTATTGTTTCTTATATTCTAAGATTTACATTCCTTGACAGCAGACGAGATGTTACTGTATTCTTTACATAATTTCCACTCTAATGTCGTTATTGCTAGTTAAAACTATTCCTGAATATTTAAACTCATTAACAATGTAAATTGATATATTGTACGCAATAATCTCCTAATTATTGTCTTCAATTTGTGTTCTCTGTGTGATCATACACTTGGTCTTTTCAGCGCTCACTTTTAAACCTATTTCCTTACTCGTATCTAGTAAAATGTTTGCATTTCTTGTAACAGTTTCCTTATTATTACCCAGAAAAGCTAAATCACAAAAACTTGCCATATAAAATATTTATATAGCAAGTTTTAATGAAATTCATCCATACTTTCCGGCTGTAGTCCTGCTCGAATATGTTCATGATTACGATACTTTCTCTGTATGCAAAAGTAATAAATTAAGTAATATTTTTAATAGTTGCACCAGGGGCTCAGCATTATAATAGGTTAAGCTCACAATGCGGTTTATCTCCATTGACTAGGGATCAAGAGATCGAATCTTGGCTGAAATAAATGAGAATAGCTTTCCACAGTGTAAATATTAATTTTATTTCCCTAGACACCCTTCAGGAAAATAGGATTCACTTCTTTGAAATACACCTTTTTTCTCCTGTGTCCTTGTGATTGTGACAAACGACCACTAATTTTAACGGTTAGGAGTCCAGGATGTCGAGAAAAATAGTAGTTTTCCACGAAAACCCGATTTTCACAGAGAATTTTCGTTTTTTTTAAATTCTTTGTTTAATCACCATGGAAACCGTTATTTGCTGCAGGGCTGTAAATATCTCTAAATAAAATATATCTCTTTGGCTAGAAAAATTATAACTCAATATTTAATTGTTGGTCCGAACACATCATAATTTTCTCTTTGGATGAATCTTTCTCTTTGGATGCTGGTACAGCTAAATTTGGATGCTTAAACTGGGGAAACATTTATTTTTACTTTCTCTCTATCTTACAGGTAGAGAAAGTATTGTGATCGTCAAAAAAATCGAACTCGAGATTTTGATGAATTTTGACGTTTCATGACTTCCTGAATCCGAAAAAGTGGTTTTTGAATTTCCGTCTGTCTGTCTGTCTGTCTGTCTGTCTGTCTGTCTGTCTGTCTGTCTGTACCTCCAACTAGAGCCTAAACTATTTTACCGATTGAGCTGAAACTTGATATCTAGGGTTTTGATAGGGTTGCCCCGAGGGGTTTTTGGAATTGGACATCTACCCCTAATATTAAGGGTAGTTTACTGAAGGGAAAAAAGAGAAAAAGTCGATTTTCTCAAAATCGGCTCTAACGATTTTGATTAAATTTCATTTATGAACATTAATAAATATTCCAAACAAAATGGCTACTCTCAATATTTCGGCAAAATCGCTTTAAGGGCTCCGGTCTGATGCGTAAATTAACATTTTTTATAATAGCTCCGAAACTATTTGAGATATGAAATTACTTAGCATTACAAATATGTATATATATTTATAATACAAATATTTTATTCGAAACATATTTTTATAAAATCAATAACTTTCAATATATACGCAATTATATATATATTTTTAGCTTTTTGGACATTAAAGCTTAAGTATTGCGACCGTAAGAAAAACTAACCTGAAATGTTGATGGATGTCGACGTCTCATGACCCCCCTAACACTTAAAAATAGTCTTTGCAATGCCGTCTGTCTGTGTGTCTATTAAAACTTAAAATTAAGGGTAGTTTACTGAAGGGAAAAAAGAGAAAAAGTCGATTTTCTCAAAATCAGCTCCAACGATTTTGATTAAATTTCATTTATAAACATTAATAAATATTCCAAACAAAATGGCTAACCTCAATATTTCGGCAAAATGGCTTTAAGGGCTCCGGTCTGATGCGTCAATTAACATTTTTTTAAATAGCTCCGAAACTATTTGAGATATGAAATTACTTAGCACTACAAATATGTATATATATTTATAATACAGATATTTTATCCGAAACATATTTTTATAAAATCAATAACTTTCAATCTATACGCAATTATATGAATTTTTTTTAACTTTTTGGACATTAAAGTTTAAGTATTGCGACCGTAAAAAAAAACTAACCTGAAATGTTGATGGATGTCGACGTCTCATGACCCCCCGAACCCTAAAAAATAGTCTTTGCAATGCCGTCTGTCTGTGTGTCTATAAAAACTTAAAATTAAGGGTAGTTTACTGAAGGGCGAAAAGAGAAAAATTTGGTTTTCTCAAAATCTGCTTAAACGATTTTGATTAAAATTTGTATCTAGGCGTTGATTAAGATTATAAATAAACTGGCTATTTTCATTTTCCTATGAAAATGATTTTTAGGGTACATTACAGAAGCGTTAATTTCCGTATCTCCACAACTATTGGAGAAACTAAACAACTTATCATTGCAAAATTGTAGGACTATTAGAAATAAAAAACTTTTATTTGACATATATTTTTATAAAAACAGCAGTTTCTGAGATATTTGCAAATATATTAATACAATTTTGTGAGCTTTAGTTGTAAACATATACTACTTAAGTCTTAACGCAATAATTCTCCATTGCCATAGAGTAATTAAATATAAGTATCTAAAAAAGTATGTTATTTTTCCTTAAATCTCTTAGGAGAAATGTTTGCATAGCAATGATCTATCTCCATTCTAGACTCAATAGTCAATATTTACATTTTTTATTGGTCAAAATGTATAAATGAATAATTAAATATTAATGCGATGACTTGAAGATCTGCAACACCTTATAAAATGTTAATATTTTAACCAGAAATCGAAATTTTAATACGAAGTGTTGACCCTTGTGGAAGACATTAAACTGTTTGAAATGCTCTTAGTTGGACTAAGATGCGCCTCTTTTCTCATTGATTATATATCACTGTATATTATTTTATGCGTGTTCTTATGTGGAGTGGTGATGATACAATGTACATTATTCCGTTCAGAAATCTTACGAGTTTATAGAAAGAGAGAGAAAGTCTGTGCGGTGTGCCGTACCATTTATTTATTTGAATGTTTTTAGCGTTAATTCGCATTTAAATCAATAATATTGAGCATAACTCGAAAATTAAAAAGTTAAGTTGTTAAATTCGTGAAAATATTGTTTACGTTTTGTTTCGCACATGATAAAATAATGTTTAAATATGTTTTGATATGTATTATAAGCTCAAAAACAATTATATGATCTTGAATAATGTTTAAAAATAGTCATTTTAACTATTTAAGAATAAGTTTTGATGAGTTTTTTTTTCAAATAATAGGTTTTTATGTTCATTTTAGCGAATAGTAGCACAATACAAATACATCAGTTAAGCTATGTTTTCATTTTACCGCTTAATGTTAAGAATCTGACATAATAAAAGTAAAGTTTTGTGTACCCCATCTATCTTATCACATTCTTACAAATACAGTAATTTCAGTTATGTTTCTATGTGTATACTTAATTGTGAGGGAATGATATTTCAAAGTACCGTAATATTTTAGTACCACATTTATATTTTCACATTCTCTCGCTCTATCACACTCTCTCACGGTCCCACACACTCTCTCCCTCACACACACACGCACACGCACACACACACACACACACACACACACACACGCTCTCTATAACACACTCTCATATGATATTCTCTCATTCTCTCTATCACACTTAATCGCGCTCTCTTATATACAATCTAACCTCACAAAATCTCACTTTCACACAATTTCTCTCACATTATCTTTATTATACTTTCTCTCTTAAGCTCTCTCAAATGCTCTCTCACTCAGACGCTATCTCTTTCTAGGGCACTATTTATCTCTCAAAATCTCGCTCTCTATATCTCAAGCACTCGCTCTCTATATCTCAAACGCTCGCTCTCTATTACTCAAAAGCTTTCTCTCAAATTCTCTCTAAATCACTTTCACTCTCTCTATATATATCAATCTCGCTCTCACTATTTCACACTCACTCACTAACTCCCTCTCAAACTCTATTAATATCAAACTTTCTTCATATAAAACTCTCTCTCTCTCAAACTCTCTTTATCTCAAACTCAAACTCTCAATTTATCTCTCAAACTCTCTTTAACTTTCTATCGAACACTCTCTCTTAAAGCCTGTTCATAACTCTCTCTCACTCTAATTTTCTCTCTCAAAACTAATTTCTTCCTCTCTAACTTTCTTTCTTAAACTCTCTCTCACATGCCCACACATTTTCTCTCTCTTTCACACAATATCTCTCCCAAAATTTTACACTATCTTTTTTTCATACACATACATTCTTACACACTTTATCATGCATTCTCCCTCACATAATCTCTTTCTCTCACACACACTCTTTCTATCACACACATTCTCTCTCTCTCTCACACACACACACACAAACACAAATTTTTATACATAAATTTAATAAGCCCATTTTTTATTGTTGAAATTAAGAGTAAACGGTTTTACCGATTTTAATAAATGAAATTATTCTAAAGGTTAGGGTTTCAGGATGTCAGCAAAAATATTAGCCTGAAACTAAATTTTCCTTGCAAATTTTCCATAGTTTCATTCTGTGTGGGGAGTGGCTAAACTGTACAATCATTATTTGTTTACATCACCATGGAAACCATAATTTGCGTATTATTGTACATCGGTAAATGAAATATTTCTCTTTGGTTAAAAATAATAACAGCTTAATAATTCTTGCTTGAGTGGTTTGGTGCAACGAATAGCTAGAGAGCTAGGAGAGGGGTCGTTTTAAAGTTCTCATCGTGGATGGAAGAGGGAAAATATAAGTTTTGATTCAAATCAAACAACGAAAGTTAATTATCCATGTAATTTGATAGTCTTTGACGAGTAAACTTTTAATTAGAAAGTCAAGTGAGGTCTAATTATATAGATATTTTTCCCAATAAAAAATCTAGAATACATTTTAGAGCAATAATATGCAGGCATCGCTGCAACGATCCACTAGGTGTATATATGGGTTATAGGCGTATATACTCCGTCAAAATCATAACCCTTTATCAAACAATCACCTCTGTAGACTCCATCGCTTAGCGTATTATAAAACCTACCCCTTTCTCTAACAATCACCTCTGTAGACTCCATCGCTTAGCGTATTATAAAACCTACTCCCTTTCTCTAACAATCACTTCTGTAGACTCCCACCTTCTAGTAGACTCCATCGCTTAGCGTATTATAAAACCTACTCCCTTTCTCTAACAATCACTTCTGTAGACTCCCACTTCTGTAGACTCCATCGACTTTCTAATATTATAAACCTACTTCCTCCTTTCTCTAACAATCATCTCTGTAGACTCCATCGCTTAGCTATTATAAAAGCTACACCCTCTTTCTCTAAACAATCACCTCTGTAGAGACTCCATCGCTTAGCGTATTATAAAACCTACTCCCTTTCTCTACCGCTGCTCACTACTCTTTCCTATTATGAAAGTACCTCTCCTATATACATCGGTGGTCAAACGGTCCAAAGCAGGTGGGTTCTTAACCAAGGGTATCCATTCCCCAAATATGAACTCTTACTCGTTGTTTTCGGCAAACCAGACTAGATGAGCCTGAGGTTTGGTCCACGTGCCTACCGATGCGAGTAAGTCATAAATTTACATCACAAGCTAAGTGTGGGTGCTTAGGCAATTACATCAACTAGACAGTAGTTACCCGCATCGGCAGTCTCACGGACAGGGGCGTCTATCTAATCTAATGTGGTTGGTTAAGGGAGGGGTGATCAAGGTTTGAAATCCCACCAGGTCATAGACCAGGCATACACAAGACCCAGAGCCTCCAGGTTAAAATGGCTACGTTCATTGAGAGAGCCTGAGTCCTTCAAAACACCATTTCTATCAAGCAGAAAATATACGAATTGCCTTCTAGTGTCAATAAATAACTGGCTTTCGCAAAGCTAGGATCAGGTAGCTGCCCCACCCCATTTTCATAAAATAACTCTTCAAACGAGCTTACTCAGACTGCAAAGTACAAAGAAGACTTAGAATACAATGACCTTATGCCCTTTTTTATTATTTTTTTTTGTTCAAGCGAATGTCTGTATATTTTCTAGTTGTAAACACTCTTCAAATACCGTCAACTAGTTACTTGTCTGAAGAAGTACGATCATTGAGGTAAGGAAGTTGATTTTTGGAGGGGATGTGGGATTGCCTGAACTATTGTGTTGAGAACACCATACTTTTACAACAAACAATTTGAGAGTGATTTGTTTCACTCGGAAGTGCTGTTTTCACTGAGAACTGCAACTATCACTCCCCAGTGCCCAAGAACAACCTGATTCAAGGATCGCAGCGATTCTCCCGTAGGGTGAGTGTATGGTGTTACCTTGTCTGTACACTAGGTGTTCAGATATAGCTTTTCATAAATGCTTTACCACTCTCCTTTTTCGCAAGTGTGGGTACCTTTATCATAAATTCTATCATTCCCAAACCTACCCCATTAGGATAACCCGGGTGGTATTAAGGTGGGATAGAAGGGGACGTGATAAAATGAAAGGTTTTTTTTTTGTTTCTAAGGCAAAAATTGTTTGGGCAAAATAATTAAATATTGCTCCAGTAAAAATATAGAGTTAAATTTTATTCATATGGTGACCTCAAAATTTCTTGAATATCTGTGAAGAGTATTTTGGAATTTAATGAAAACTTTTTCTCTTCAATTAAAAAGTTTGTTAGATAATGCCAGCATGCTCATGAGAGATATTCAGGAACAGTTGATATCAATATGTAGATAAGATTAAACTGTATGTTTGTAGTGGAGTAATATTTTATTTACTTTGCCCAAAAAAATTTTTGCACAAAAACTTTAAAAAAAAAAACACTGGCCTTTTCTCTCGTCCACTTTCATCCCACCTTAACAAGCGAAGTAAAGGATATTTTAACCGAAGCGTTAGCTCGACTCAGACCCAGGAAAATGAGGATTGAAAAGTCCGCTACACTAAGGGGTAATTTTAAAAACAATTAAATTTTTTCGGTCCTACTTCCGGGTAGATACCAGGTCACTTCCTCCTGATTAGTCTCCTCACCTCTATCTATCCTTTTGTTTTATTACCGCGTCTTACTATCGGCTTGGGTTGTACGCATATTTACTAGTTTCAATAATGTGTTAGGAAGGAGGAAGGTTTAATTTATGTGAAGTGTAACCTAACTTGCGTGGAGGGAGAGTGGAAGGAAATTTAGGTAAAGCCACCCCATGCTCCCCATTATCAGCAGTCCAGTCTTTTTTGAGAGTTACTTCTTAGATGAGGGGTCGTCAAATATATTGAGTATGGTAGCTAGGTCCAAAATTTATAATTGTTTCGCGAACTACTCGGATTAAAAATGAGCCTTATTGGGTATTAGCTATTATTGTGTCCTGTACACACACATTACAATTATACTTTTGTTCAATCGAGGGGTAGGCTCTGTGGCCTGGATCCTTAGCCTAATTATAATGGAAATAATGTAAGGATGTTAATAAATCTCGTAGTAAACTTTACTTTCCTATACTGGCAAAAACAAGGATTTTTTTTTAAAACTAATGATAGTAAAATATATAAATAAACCTTGGTGGGAAGCTTAATGATAAAAATTGCATTCATTTTTTTTGACAGTTTTTTTTTGTGTGTGATTACCTTATCAATTCAATTCGAATGCTCATCTTTAAGAATACTTTTGTATTGGGTTTCCACCATATCCAGATGAAATTATGACACACAGGTTGGTAGAACAGAACAACGCCTTCACTTGGATTGCAGCCCAAACCATGACTGTCTAATTTTCCTTTGAAATAAGAGTCCATACATATCCTAAACTTGAGGCATCTCTCTTAACGTTAAGGCATTTTTGGAAGAGCGAAATAAATAATTTGTGCGAGCTACCGAAAATGCCGCTGAGAATTATCGATAGCTCACAATAGATCAATTGGTGACCCCTGTCTTAGACCATTCTGCCACTGAAGGCCGTTGTAGCTCTTGTATAAAATGTGTCAACATCAAAAATTATGTCAAATAGGCCTACTAAAAAATAACTATCTTATGATGTTATTTCAATTTAGTTCCTATTGAGTCAATTAGGATATTAAAAAAAATCTTTCAAAAATCTTTCATTTAATTCGCGTCCTGGTTGTTCGCATTTAACTACACTAATGGAATAAGGATAAGGAAGATAGATTTAAGGGGGGCACCTACTTGAAGGATATTTCAGTATTTAGGGGGGCACCTACTTGAAGGGATATTTCCTCCCGCTAATGTATTTCTTATTAAAATAACTGTTCTGAAGCTGCAAAAAAGGTAAAACAATACTCAATTATTTTGAATTTTTTATTTTGACTTAATAAAATATAATATGCCAAAGAATATTAAATAGATGTTTCTAATTGTTCACCTAGATTTAAAAATTGAATTGCAACAGTTCACGTGAAACGTCGTTGAAAATAAGATAGTTTCATCTTTTCATAAGAAAAAATTTATAAGACTTAAAATAAATAATTTTATTACTAAAAGGGGTTAGGGATATTTTATATAGTTCACATCTATTTTGGCATAAGCCATATTTTATAATAATAGATCATGTCTTAAATAATGCGGGATATCTTGACTTCTACAAGGTGTCTAAACGGTTCTATAAGTGCCCCCCCTTTGGGTGGAATGGAAAAGACGCGAGAAAAGACCAATGTTTCAGCAGTTTTTATGGAAAAACTTTTTTATTTTTTTGCTAAAATAAGTGAGATATTGCTCCAGTACAAATATAGAGTTTAATTTTATTCACATGTTTGTTGAATATCTGTCATGAGCATAGCGGCATTAAATGAGAATTTTTAAATGAAGAGAAGAAGATGTCATTAAATTCCAGACACCCTTGACAGATAGCCAAGAAATTATGAGGTCACCATGTGAAGAAAATTAAATTCTATGTTTGTATTTATTTTAGCCTAAGAAAATGTTTTCCATAAAAACTGCAAAAACACTGACCTTTCCTCGAGTTCCCTACATCCCACCTTAAAGGAGATGAGCCTCAGGATCACATGTGGATTGGTTAAAAATTAACTTGAAACTAATTTTAATAACTATTATTGTTATTATTGTTATAACTATTATTATTATTATTATTATCACCGCGTCTTACTACACGTCTTATCAGAGGTGAAGGAAGGAATTTTAATAACTGAAAATGCCACACCAGCCTAGGTTTATATTGTTTAACTTACACAGCGACGTCAAAATATCACATCCCAAACAATGATATATTAAATCACACATATATACATATATATATTTTTTAATTTCTTGCGATCCTTCGTAGAAATGAAGTATTTTGATTGTACAAAAACCGAATTCGAGAGTTTGATGGATTTCCATATTTCATGACTCCCTGAACCCGAAAAAAGAGTTTTCACATTGCAACTTCTCTGTTTATATGTTTGTATCTCGGCCTAGTGACTAAACCATTTTACTGATTGGGCTAAAACTTGGTATTTAGGGGGGTTTTCATTAGGTTTCCCAGGGTTTTTTGGAATTAGATATTTAGCATTAAAATTAAGGATAGTTTACTTATGGGATAAAAGAGAAAAGACAATTTTATCAAAATTGGCCGAGACAATTTTGATTAAAATTCGTATCCAAGGCATTGTATAACATTACTTACCTAGTCACTTACTAAATTATGGATTAGGAACTCGAAAGTTCATAGACACACAAAAGTACGCCACCTATCCCTATCTTGAGCTAGTTCTATCCAGTCCACCTCACTACACCATATCCCTATCTTTAAATAGTTCCATCCAGTCCATCTTATTACACCTTATTTTTTTCAGGTCCATTATTATGTTATCTTCCCATCTGCGTCTAGGTCTTGGTACCATTGAGTATACCAGTCAATACCTTAAACACGGTTATAGATTCTTACATTCATGCTGCATGTCCTGCCCCCGATAATCTGTGAGATTCGATTATACTAATATATATTGTGATGTGTACAGGGTATTTAACTTACCACTATGCAACATCCTCCACTCCCAAGCAAATTCACCCCTTTTGGGGACAAATATCTTCTTAAGCACCTTCTTTAAGAAAGCCCTTTTTATTCCCTTATGCAAGGTATGTGTCACTAATTATCACAATCATAGAGAACTGTAATAAAACAATTGTTTTGTATAATCTTAGTTTTACATTTATTGAAAGGAGGCGAGAAAACAACTTACTGACCGAGTAGTAACAACCATTTCCCGACTCTACTCCTTCCTAATTTCCACCCTTATATTGTTATTGCTAGTTAAAATTGTTCCAAAATTTTTAGATTCATTAACCATGTCAATGATATATTGTTCGCAGTAATCTCTAAATTATCGCTCAATCTGTGCTCTTTGTGTGATCATATAATTAGTATTTTCAGGGTTCATTTCTAAACCTATTTTCTTACTATTGTCTAAAAAAACTAAATACTCTGCTTATCCTAATAGCAGTATTGTACCATTTAATGTCAACCCTTCCCTGCTCTCTTGCATTACCCTAATAGCACACTATTAAAGTTAGATTAAAATGTAATGAGGAAAGCGCATCTTTTTGTTTCAATTTTTTTTAAGCATCGCATCTTATTACCCGTTAAGGTTACACACCTATGTACTAATCACGCTAATGTGCCAGGGGTTAAAAAGGTTGAATTTATAGTAAGTGTACCCACATACACGTGGAGGGAGAGTGGAAAATAATTTAGTAAAAACCAACCTTACTAAACCTGACTGGGTTTTGAACCCAAATCTTCCCGTCAATGTCAGTCCAGTCTATCAAAGACACCTTAGACAATGCAGCCACAAAAGCGAGTCTTGAAACAATCATGTGTGTATTTTGAAAGTATTTGCTAAGTGAAATCCAACCTGTACCCTGACACGCATATTTGTTAATAAACGTACTTTTATAGTGTTTTTTACTTTCTCTCTATCTTACAGGTAGAGAAAGTATGGTGATCGTCAAAAAAATCGAACTCGAGATTTTGATGAATTTTGACGTTTCATGACTCCCTGAATCCGAAAAAGTGGTTTTTGAATTTCCGTCTGTCTGTCTGTCTGTCTGTCAGTCTGTACCTCCAACTAGAGCCTAAACTATTTTACCGATTGAGCTGAAACTTGATATCTAGGGTTTTCATAGGGTTGCCCCGAGGGGTTTTGGAATTGGATATCTACCCCTAAAATTAAGGGTAGTTTACTGAAGGGAAAAAAGAGAAAAAGTCGATTTTCTCAAAATCGGCTCTAACGATTTTGATTAAATTTCATTTATGAACATTAATAAATATTCTAAACAAAATGGCTACTCTCAATATTTCGGCAAAATGGCTTTAAGGGCTCCGGTCTGATGCGTAAACTAACATTTTTACTTTCTCTCTATCTTACAGGTAGAGAAAGTATTGTGATCGTCAAAAAAATCGAACTCGAGATTTTGATGAATTTTGACGTTTCATGACTTCCTGAATCCGAAAAAGTGGTTTTTGAATTTCCGTCTGTCTGTCTGTCTGTCTGTCTGTCTGTACCTCCAACTAGAGCCTAAACTATTTTACCGATTGAGCTGAAACTTGATATCTAGGGTTTTCATAGGGTTGCCCCGAGGGGTTTTTGGAATTGGATATCTACCCCTAAAATTAAGGGTAGTTTACTGAAGGGCAAAAAGAGAAAAAGTCGATTTTCTCAAAATCGGCTCTAACGATTTTGATTAAATTTCATTTATGAACATAAATAAATATTCCAAACAAAATGGCTACTCTCAATATTTCGGCAAAATCGTTTTAAGGGCTCCGGTCTGATGCGTAAATTAACATTTTTTATAATAGCTCCGAAACTATTTGAGATATGAAAATACTTAGCATTACAAATATGTATATATATATTTATAATACAAATATTTTATTCTAAACATATTTTTATAAAATCAATAACTTTCAATATATACGCAATTATATATATATTTTTAACTTTTTGGGCATTAAAGCTTAAGTATTGCGACCGTAAGAAAAACTAACCTGAAATGTTGATGGATGTCGACGTCTCATGACCCCCCGAACCCTTAAAAATAGTCTTTGCAATGCCGTCTGTCTGTGTGTCTATTAAAACTTAAAATTAAGGGTAGTTTACTGAAGGGCAAAAAGAGAAAAAGTCGATTTTCTCAAAATCGGCTCTAACGATTTTGATTAAATTTCATTTATGAACATTAATAAATATTCCAAACAAAATGGCTACTCTCAATATTTCGGCAAAATGGCTTTAAGGGCTCCGGTCTGATGCGTAAATTAACAATTTTTATAATAGCTCCGAAACTATTTGAGATATGAAATTACTTAGCATTACAAATATGTATATATATTTATAATACAAATATTTTATTCGAAACATATTTTTATAAAATCAATAACTTTCAATATATACGCAATTATATATATATTTTTTAACTTTTTGGGCATTAAAGCTTAAGTATTGCGACCGTAAGAAAAACTAACCTGAAATGTTGATGGATGTCGACGTCTCATGACCCCCCGAACCCTTAAAAATAGTCTTTGCAATGCCGTCTGTCTGTGTGTCTATTAAACTTAAAATTAAGGGTAGTTTACTGAAGGGCAAAAAGAGAAAAAGTCGATTTTCTCAAAATCGGCTCTAACGATTTTGATTAAATTTCATTTATGAACATTAATAAATATTCCAAACAAAATGGCTACTCTCAATATTTCGGCAAAATGGCTTTAAGGGCTCCGGTCTGATGCGTAAATTAACAATTTTTATAATAGCTCCGAAACTATTTGAGATATGAAATTACTTAGCATTACAAATATCTATATATATTTATAATACAAATATTTTATCCGAAACATATTTTTATAAAATCAATAACTTTCAATATATACGCAATTATATATATATTTTTAACTTTTTGGGCATTAAAGCTTAAGTATTGCGACCGTAAGAAAAACTAACCTGAAATGTTGATGGATGTCGACGTCTCATGACCCCCCGAACCCTTAAAAATAGTCTTTGCAATGCCGTCTGTCTGTGTGTCTATTAAAACTTAAAATTAAGGGTAGTTTACTGAATGGCAAAAAGAGAAAAAGTCGATTTTCTCAAAATCGGCTCCAACGATTTTGATTAAATTTCATTTATAAACATTAATAAATATTCCAAACAAAATGGCTACCCTCAATATTTCGGCAAAATGGCTTTAAGGGCTCCGGTCTGATGCGTAAATTAACAATTTTTATAATAGCTCCGAAACTATTTGAGATATGAAATTACTTAGCATTACAAATATGTATATATATTTATAATACAGATATTTTATCCGAAACATATTTTTATAAAATCAATAACTTTCAATCTATACGCAATTATATGAATTTTTTTAACTTTTTGGGCATTAAAGTTTAAGTATTGCGACCGTAAAAAAAAAACTAACATGAAATGTTGATGTATGTCGACGTCTCATGACCCCCCGAACCCTAAAAAATAGTCTTTGCAATGCCGTCTGTCTGTGTGTCTATAAAAACTTAAAATTAAGGGTAGTTTACTGAAGGGCGAAAAGAGAAAAATTTGGTTTTCTCAAAATCTACTCAAACGATTTTGATTAAAATTCGTATCTAGGCGTTGATTAAGATTATAAATAAACTGGCTATTTTCATTTTCCTATGAAAATGATTTTTAGGGTACTTTACAGAAGCGTTAATTTCCGTATCTCCACAACTATTGGAGAAACTAAACAACTTATCATTGCAAAATTGTTGGACTATTAGAAATAAAAAACTTTTATTTGACATATATTTTTATAAAAGCAGCAGTTTCTGAGATATTTGAAAATATATTAATACAATTTTGTGAGCTTTAGTTGTAAACATATACTACTTAAGTCTTAACGCAATAATTCTCCAATGCCATAGAGTAATTAAATATAAGTATCTAAAAAAGTATGTTATTTTTCCTTAAATCTCTTAGGAGAAATGTTTGAATAGCAATGATCTATCTCCATTTTAGACTCAATAGTCAATATTTACATTTTTTATTGGTCAAAATGTATAAATGAATAATTAAATATCAATGCGATGACTTGAAGAACTGCAACACCTTATAAAATGTTAAAATTTTAACCAGAAATCGAAATTTTAATACGAAGTGTTGACCCTTGTGGAAGACATTAAACTGTTTGAAATGCTCTTAGGTGGACAAAGATGCGCCTCTTTTCTCATTGATTATATATCATTGTATATTATTTTATGCGTGTTCTTATGTGGAGTGTACAATGTACATTATTCCGTTCAGAAATCTTACGAGTTTATAGAAAGAGAGAGAAAGTCTGTGCGGTGTGCCGTACCATTTATTTATAATAGCTTCGAAACTTTTTGAGATATGAAATTACTTAGCATTACAAATATGTATATATATTTATAATACAAATATTTTATTCGAAACATATTTTTATAAAATCAATAATTTTCAATCTATACGAGACTATATATTTATTTTTAACTTTTTGGACATTAATGCTTAAGTATTGCGATCGTAAAAAAAAACTAACCTGAAATGTTGATGGATTTCGACGTCTCATGACCCCCCGAACCCTAAAAAATAGTCTTTGCAATGCCGTTTCTCTGTGTGTCTATTAACACTTAAAATTAAGAGTAGTTTACTGAAGGGCAAAAAGAGAAAAAAGTCGATTTTCTCAAAATCGGCTCCAACGATTTTGATTAAATTCCATTTATAAACATTAATAAATATTACAAACAAAATGGCTACCCTCAATATTTCGGCAAAATGGCTTTAAGGGCTCCGGTCTGATGCGTCAATTAACATTTTTTATAATAGCTCCGAAACTATTTGAGATATGAAATTACTTAGCATTACAAATATGTATATATATATATATATATATATATATATATAATACAGATATTTTAGCCGAAACATATTTTTATAAAATCAATAACTTTCAATCTATACGCAATTATATGAATTTTTTTAACTTTTTGGACATTAAAGTTTAAGTATTGCGACCGTAAAAAATAACTAACTTGAAATGTTGATGGATGTCAACGTCTCATGACCTCCCGAACACTAAAAAATAGTCTTTGCAATGCCGTCTGTCTGTGTGTCTATAAAAACTTAAAATTAAGGGTAGTTTACTGAAGGGCGAAAAGAGAAAAATTTGGTTTTCTCAAAATTTGCTCAAACGATTTTGATTAAAATTCGTATCTAGGCGTTGATTAAGATTATAAATAAACTGGTTATTTTCATTTTCCTATGAAAATGATTTTTAGGGTACTTTACAGAAGCGTTAATTACCGTATCTCCACAACTATTTGAGAAACTAAACAACTTATCATTGCAAAATTGTAGGACTATTAGAAATAAAAAACTTTTATTTGACATATATTTTTATAAAAGCATCATTTTCTGAGATATTTGCAAATATATTAATACAATTTTGGGAGCTTTAGTTGTACACATATACTACTTAAGTCTTAACGCAATAATTCTCCAATGCCATAGAGTAATTAAATATAAGTATCTAAAAAAGTATGTTATTTTTCCTTAAAGCTCTTAGGATAATTGTTTGCACAGCAATGATCTATCTCCATTTTAGACTCAATAGTCAATATTTACATTTTTTATTGGTCTAAATGTATAAATGAATAATTAAATATCAATGCGATGATTTGAAGATCTGCAACACCTTATAAAATGTTAAAACTTTAACCAGAATCGAAATTTTAATACGAAGTGTTGACCCTTTTGGAAGACATTAAACTTTTTGAAATGTTCTAAGGTGGACAAAGATGCGCCTCTTTTCTAATTGATTCTATATCATTGTATGTATTTTATGCGTGTTCTTATGTGGAGTGGTGATGATACAATGTACATTATTCCGTTCAGAAATCTTACGAGTTTATAGAAAGAGAGAGAAAGTCTGTGCGGTGCGCCGTACCATTTATTTTTCCTTATATTTGTCGAATAGTAATAGTAATAATAATAATACTTAACACCGCATCTTACTACCCGTTCGGGTTATACGCTTAAGTACTAACTATGCTGGGCTAGGGACTGAGGAGGTTGAATATAGAGGAATTTAACCCACATTTGCATGGAGAGAGAGTGGAAAACCATTTATGTGACCCCAGTTCCCCCGAGCGATATTGTAACCTCGATATCCCAGTCTTTGGCAGTCTAGCTCAACATAACACTATCGCGTTAGCTAACTACGCCACTGAGGTGGGTGTCGAATAGTAAAAATCTGATCCATTGTTGATCTATTTCGTCTAAATCCACACTGATAACATTACAAACCAACTGGTGTATTTAATTTACTCGGTAAAATAACTTGCAAGGTACTTCATAAGCGAAAATCTTCAATTTTGATCATATCTCCATGCAACCTCTGAAACGGGTGATGTAGATCAATTAAAAAGAAAATCTATTATTTGAAACATATTTTTATAAAACCAATAGTTTACGAGCTGTAAACAAATAGATGTCTGGGAAATTAGGATTATATTGCTATGCTCTCTGGTTATTTTTTAAAAGAATCAATGTGTTTCTGTTACAATATATATTATTGAATTATTTCTCTTTGGTGAAATACAATATTCTTTGTTCCATTATGTCTCTAAATCAATGTATATTATATCATTTAACATATTTTTTAAGCAAATTTCTCAATTTTTATTAGATATAGGCGTGAAAAATTATATGCAGTGCATCAAACAGTTTATTTTTATAAAACGTGACCAGCGAGATTTTCCTTAAATCCAAGTTATTTTTACAGACCTAAGATAAATATAAATTAGCCCACTCTTGTCAATTTGGCTTGTTGGCACTATTTCTCAATCCGCATTTAATTTCAGTAAGGAAAAAAATTTGAAACTTGGGCATTTAAAATAATACTGTCAATAAAATGACGTTGGAACATGTCATTCGAGTATTTAAAATAAGGAAATATTGCCAAGATAAAAAATTTCCTTAGAAAACTCGACTCTTGGTATTTTCAAGTTCAAACGTTCTGTTTACATTTTATACACTTATATATTTTTAGGTGACCTGGTGGTCTAGGGGTAAGGTGTCGGACTTCTGTGCTGGGGGTTCGGGATTCAATCCTCGTCACCGGTACAGATTTATTTGATTTCCATACCCTTCCTTCACCTCTGACAAGACGTGTATTAATCACAACTTGTGAATGTGTGGAATGCCAGGCCTCCACCGTGGTTCGGATTCCACGTTAAACTGTGGGTCCTCTATTTCATCTCCCAAACACCTTACCATCATACATTAGCGTAAGTGCGTATAACCCGAACGGATAGTAAGACGCTGTGTTAATAATAAAAATAATATATTTTTTGGTAGCACTAGTGAAAATAATATGTAAAAATACACGTTGGAGTTTTACCAGACCCTTCAAGTTTTTTATATGGTGATTTGACTATACATGTACGTTGTTAGCAACGTGGTCTATCTTGGCGGAAGCGTTGTCATTTTCCCTCGTCCCAGGGCCGGACTAAGGCCTTTAGAAGCCCTAAGCATTCAAACGATTTTGGTGCCCCCTATTTTACCTTACTCAATATTCAAAATCTCAACAAATATTAGCCTTAAAATAAAATTTTATTTTTCTCAACAAAACGTTTAATATAGAATATAATGTCTACATTTGCAAACGCCCACTTTATTTATTTAAAAAAAATATATTTGGATGTTTTTTAGCTGTTCATAATATAAGGGCTTTCTTTAGGGCCTATAAAAAACCTACATTGATATGATAGCATAAACATTATTAAATCCGTGTTCATTGTTCAAACTACACACCACAGTATTATTAACAGTAGTTGTTATTATGAGTGTTTAAATGGAATATACCTATTAAATTACATCTGTGTTCATAATAGGGCATTTTCATAGTATAGGGTGCTTATAATAGACGGTACTCACTGTAATTACTTTTAAAATTTCATGTCTATCAATTTAAAATAAATTGTACATAAATAAAATACTAGTACAAAATTCTAGTTACTTAAACGCATAATTCAGAAAACACAGGACACTCAATAGACACATATGTCATAACACATTCAATATTCAAAATTGAAATGAACCTGAGAAAGTGAAAAAGATTCCGGTATCGCTAACGGGTCACAGACAACAAACGTGTAGGAGCGAATAGAGCTCACTTTTCCTATGGATATCAGTTATAACGTTGTTTGTGCCAACGAGTCGACTCTAATGTAGAATTCAAAGTATGCGCATGCGCTTATGTATCAGCTAATGTTTTGTCAAGGTCAAGCATTTGTGAAATAGTAGCGTCGATGAAGCGTAGTTATTGATTTTCTTTATTATTATTTTTTTAAATTGAAAATTTACATCATCTTAATTTTTTTTTTTCTAAGTGTATTTTTGTGGTGCTCTTTTCTCCAGTTTGCTTGGTGGTTAATCCGGCCCGGCCTTAACCTAATCCCGTGTGTTAGTTGCACTTAAATCCAGTCAAACAAACGTGGTGACTCATTTCATGTCTAAGTAATATGGAACTTAAAAAAGATATGCAATGAATATACATATTCACACAAGGACAAGAATTTAAAAAAAGGTTTAAAAATGTTCTCACTATGAACTAAAAAATCTCATTAATGTTGGGTTTTTCACCAGTTTCTTTCGGGGCGGCGCAGCGTGTCGTGAAACTCAAGTCGGTTGAAGTACGCACTCTAGCAGCTGTCTGGCTCCGAGAGACGTCTGTTTCGTTGGAAGTGTTTGTTCGCTGTCTTTCAACCCCTACTCCACTACTCCTTTCACCAGGGAACGCACGAGAAAGTCGAGAAAGTAACAACTAGGTTTTTACTATCTTAAATATTTAGCTGTCTGGGCTGAATTTGTGACGTTCTTAGCCAGCCGGCTAAAGTTAAAACCTAAAACTACAGTTCAATGTTCTTAGAAAAAGCCTAGGAGAGAAAAAAATATCAAAGATAGATAATATTTTACTATCTTAATGTAGTTACTTTTGACCAAGCCTGCCGCGGTCCTATTTTAACTTGTTACTTTGACATTTTTCTGTCCGTTCGGATGTTTGGTCCGTAACTGTCAAATTCGCCAACCAATTTTAACAAAAAATGGCAGGGAATATCACAACTCAAAAACGCATGTTTTTCAGGAGAGTAGTTTGAACATTTGTTATTCTTTTTGTTTGGTAAATTTTAAGGTGACAAATGAAGCAAAATTGAAGCAATTTTTTTTTTATTGTTCGTTGCTTTTAGATCTGATAATTCATTTTAAGGTGGCGGCCGTTCAAATTATCTCTGTCTTTTTATTCCTTGATAAATGTAAAATACGTGTGACAATTTTTAGCGAAATTTGGCAAAGACATTCTTAAATTCTTGCCTGGACGAAGCATGTACACTCCATTTAACCTTAAAGGTAGAAGTCTCACCTGTACGGACTACACTATTATACTATTTTATAAAATGTACCATAGTGGAATAATGCAAGGTAAGTTTGCTACCTTACAGGCTAAACGAAGGGAACAGTTTTTTTTCAATCTGGTTAACCTTATAAATATGGCGGCAACTCAAAATGTGTTTGGTTTAGTAGCTCATCCCAAGTGTTTTGAATTAAAAACTCAAAACTATCGATTGATTATTTAGGGCGTATTTTTAAAAAGGAAGAATATCATAAACAAATCCAAGGAGATATAGGAAATACTTCAACATTAAATTTGAAAGCCAAAGAACAATAAATCTTAAGACTATTTACAATGGAGGAAGCGTGGTTTTACTATTCACAGAACTACTGCTGTGAGAAAAATCTAAAATGGCACCTGAAGATCACATAACCTGATGTATAAATACGTTTAAGTAGATCTATAGTGGTAGAAATATACCATATCTATCTCATTACCAAACCTAACGCTTACCTACCCCATACAAGTTACATAGCATAGCTAAGATCAAGGTGTAGTAAGTGGATAAATGGTTTATTTTTAACGCTGTTAGTCACTTACCCAGCCGTATGATAGGGAGGGCCCCTCCTATGAAAATTTGATTGTAGTTAAACAAGTGAATATTCTTCGACAGCTTCCACATCTCAAGAGGTGCACCCAGGAGAGGGGGGAAGGGGGGACAACATGGCATTCCCTAATTAACTTTAAGACGGCAAATAATTTAATAAAAGCTTTAAAAAAATCGAGCGTACAATTTAATATAGGAGCATTGAAGACGTGCCGAATAAAACGGTATGCAACAGCTCCGAACCGTTTGGACCATCTGTGACATGAGCATCTGCATAGCTGTGCCCAATTGCAACCAGGTCATCTGCATAGTTGTGCCCAATTGCAACCAGGTCATCTGCATAGTTGTGCCCAATTGCAACCAGGTCATCTGCATAGTTGTGCCCAATTGCAACCAGGTCATCTGCATAGCTCTGCCCAATTGCAACCAGGTCATCTGCATAGTTGTGCCCAATTGCAACCAGGTCATCTGCATAGTTGTGCCCAATTGCAACCAGGTCATCTGCATAGCTGTGCCCAATTGCAACCAGGTCATCTGCATAGTTGTGCCCAACTGCAACCAGGTCATCTGCATAGCTCTGCCCAATTGCAACCAGGTCATCTGCATAGCTCTGCCCAATTGCAACCTAGTGTCATCTGCATAGCTGTGCCCAATTGCAACCAGGTCATCTGCAGAACTGGGGCCAATTGAGACCCACGCTAGGCTAGGTTAGGGTTATGGCTATGCACATTTACGTGTTCAATTATTTCGTTTCTACAACGAAACTTGATTAAAGTCTTACAGTTATTTCTGCAACACAACCAATGCTGAGCTTCATCTGCCATAAACTTGTGAAGGTGGTAATTGAAAGCATTATCTTAGGTTGCACATGGTACAAGGTCCCTTGGACTGCAGGTCACAATTCATACCTCCCTTCAGTTTATCGGTCAGAGTTGGCTTCCATCCGAATAAAAAAGATTACATATTTTTCAGGCCAGGCTTATGAGATTATATTTAAATTTAGGACTTAAACAATTAAACAAACATAAAACGCCACAAAATTTTTCAATCGAGAAATATATTTTATAAGCTAGCGAAGTCAAACCAGTGGCTTGTTGAGGCAAAGGATCTAATATAAAGAATGCTCTTTGGGGTAGGAGTGTAGGTTACGCGATAAAAGGTCAGTGTTTTGGCAGAGTTATTTTATTAGCAAAGTACTTTTTATCCAAAATAAATAAAATATTGCTCCTGTAGAAATATAGAGTATAATTTTCCTCACATGGTGATCGACAGTGTTGTTGAATATCTGTCATTAGCAAAGTAGCATTAATTAGAAACGTTTTAAATAAAGAGAAAAGGTTGTCATTAAATTCTAGGACACCTTCGCATGTATTCAGGAACTATTGGGGTCATAATGTGAAGAAAATTTTACTCTTTTCTTCTTCTGAAGAATATTATTTGTATTCTTTTGACCAAAAAAAGTTTTGATGTAAAAACTGCAAAAACACTTACCTTTTCTCACGTCCCCTACACTCCCACCTTAAGGAAAAGGTTTTATTAAGAAACGTTTTCTCAATCACATTTTCTACAGGGGCGAACATTGATGAGCTTATTGGTCGATTGCAGTGCAAGCTAGAGGAAAACTTTTATTTTACCTGTCCATGAGCTTTAGAACTATAAAATGAGCCATTTCACACCAACGTAAGAATTGCCAGAGTCCATAGACAAGGTATACTCAGCCCTTATGGAAGTTTTTCTGCGCTCATTGAGCCAGTTTTAGTCCATCAATACTCCGGTTCGCTAGTGTCAATACTCAGTGATTAAAATACTTCCAAATGTGCAGTTGTTAAACGATTCACTTTTAACATGTTCGTCATAAATGGATCATTGATGGCACTTCGATCCCCGTGTTGAAGGCCTCAAGTTCTCCCAAGGAGCTCAACCATTTTAACCTGGAGGCTGTGATTCTGGTATGTATCTTGATTGTGACCCAGGTCCCACAATTTTTAAATGAATATTGAAATCCTTACGGAATTTTATAGATAGATAATAGCTTCAATCGTTTTATTTTTCCACCCCACCATCGATCAAGTTTCTGGTTTAACTACTGCAGCTTCTTACTACCCATCCAGACTACCAGGAGGTATATTTACACTAATGGGATAAGGAAGAGGAAAGTAACTTTCAGAGGAAGTGTGCTGGAAATTGCGTGAAGACCATTTATTGACCAAATTGACGATGGCGGGGAGATGAAGATTCGAGTCCCAGTTGAATATATATATAAAGGGTAATTTGTCCTCAATAGTTTTCCTCTCTCCATTCACGCAAATGGGGGTACACTATCTCAAAATTAAACCATCCTCATCCCCAACCCGTTAGCGTAATTAGTCTGTATGCGTATAATCCGAACGGATAGTAAGACGAGAAAAAGACTGTTCCAGAAGGCAGCACCCTTAAATTTTAGCATGAGATTACTATGGAAGTTTAATAAGTGTTAACCTCTTCTTGGGAAACAATAACACAAGAGCACAGATCTATCTGATTGCCAAACCCTTCCTTCACCTCTGACAAGACGTGTATTGATCACAACTTGTGAATGTGAGGAAGGCCAGGCCTCCACCGTGGTTCGGATTCCACGTTAAACTGTAGGTCCTCCATTTCATCTCACAATCACCCTACCATTACACATTAGCGTAAGTGCGTATAGCCCAAACGGGTAGTAAGACGCGGTGCTAATAATAATAATAATAATAATAATAATAATAATAATAATAATAATAATATTAACACAAGAAAGTCTTTTCAACTAACTTATATTTATTGGTAAAATAAAAATAAAAATATAACTGTTTAGTATTTATAATATCTTGCAGTGAAGGATTGTGGTTTTCATAATGCTTTTTTATTATTTTTAAAAGAGTAGTTTAATTAACCGTGTTTTGTAGTTTAATATATGTCTATTTGTGCAAGTATTTAATATTGCTTGAGGTGAAATATTCTTACTTTTTCTTGGTTCATACCAAAAAAATTAAATAAGACTTATTTTATAAATTAAAAATTAAGACCCTCATTTGACAGTATTGTTGCAATATAAAAATAAGAGAAATTTAATTAATTAAAGTTGTATGCTGTAGAATATATTTCCCAGCTTAATGTGGCCAAAGGGTTGGTGCAAAGAAAGGAGATAAGCCTTTTTACTTCCTTCCCATTCTCATCTCACCTCTCTATGCCTCATTATCCAAGCGCGAATTGTCTCACAATGCTTTCATACCTATAATTTACCTGGGAGATCATAGTGGGCAGAAGGAAAACTTTTTACAAACAGTCCAATGCAAGTATTTAGAGAGACAAGGGAAAATGTGGATACTTTTAATTTTGTCAAATGAAGTGTTTATGAAATGGAGATAATATTTACATATTGTGAAGTAGGTACAGAGAAATTTCTTGAGTGGAAAACCGTGAAAAACAAAAAGTTCTGTCATTGAAAAACTGTATGAAATGTTGGTAGTTAAAATATTTATAAGCTTGCTTGGATATATTAAGGTCCTGTGAAAAGACTGCTCATATATTTTTTTTAGCACCATGTCTTACTACCCGTTCAGGTTATACGCTTATATACTAATTACGCTAATGGTTTTTGAGATTAGCAGGGCTATATTTAGATAAAGTGTACCGCATTTGCGTGGAAGGGGGAGTGGAAAGTCCTTAATAGAAAAACCACCTGAGTATACCTAACCGGGATTCCAACCTCAATATCCCCATCATCGGCAGTATATTCTACTGCGAGAGTAGCGCGTTAGAACACGTAGCCATCTAAGCGGTAAAAAAGTGTTTTATAAAGGTGTTTGCACATTATATAGTAAGGAGGGAAGTCAATTAAAAATAAAATGAAGTAAATCTATTTTATTAAATTAGTTATATTAAATTGATTAAATTTAATGAATTAAAATATTAAAAATAATATTTTAATCTTGCAGGGGGTGTAATAATTTTATCTGTCCCTTTTAAATGTAATCCTATATAATTTGTGTACTATCATAGGTTTTCTTATTTATTATTTCATTTATTTTTATTTCAAATTGATTCTTTTTTCTACTTTCTCTATACCCCTCGAAAGAATAAGTCTTAATGTGATCGTCAAAAATAACGAACTCGAGTTTTTGATAAATGTCGACGTTTCATGACTCCCTGAAACCAAAAAAGAATTTTAGCGTTGCCATCTTTCTGAATGTACGTCTGTCTTTGTATCTTGGACTAGAGTCGAAACCATTCTACCGATCGGGCTAAAACTTTGTATTTTATGTTTTCACAAGAATTCCCCTGAAGAGTTTTTAGAATTAGATAGCTAGTTCTAAAACTTACGGTAGTTAACTGAGCGGAAAAAATCAATATTTTCATAATCTGCTAAAACGATTTTGAATCAATTTTATATCTAGACACTTTTTAAGATTAAAAACAAAATGGTGATTCTTTTTTTCCATGAAAATGACTTTGAGGGTAATATGCAAATGCAGAAATTTCCAATTTTGATCATATCCCCGCAACTATGTTTGATACAAAGCAACTTATCATTGTAAAGATGCCTAGTACCATTAAATATTAAACTCTTTTGTTTGAAATATATGTTTATAAAATCAATATTTTTTTTACCTATAGGCCTATATATATATATATATATATATATATATATATAATATATAAAGGCGAAAGCCCTGACTGACTCACTTATCACCGTATCTCACGAACCCCTGGACCTAGAATCTTAAAGTTTTGCAGGGAGGTCCCTTTAAGTCTGTAGGCATCTGATAGAAAAGTATTTTGCAAATTCAACACCTAAAGGGTTGTAAAGGGGGGTTGAAAAGAATTCTTTTTCCGAAACCGCTTAAGCTAGAAACATGAAATTTAGTCTAAGTGTTCTTTATCAAAATCTAAGAAAGAAGTATTCAACGAATTTTCGATATTAGCGTCCTAAGGGGTGAAAACGGGGTAAAAACTTTATTGATAAGCACGTATATCTCTGAATCAATTTAGTATAGAAACTTGAGACTGGGGGAAAATACTCTTCTAAAAAATAAATAAATGAGTGTTTGACGATCTTTCTAAAAAAAACTACCTGAACGAGTAAACGTGGAGGGGGTGAGATTTTCGAGTTGAGTCATATCTCTTTAATCTGTAAACGTAGAGATGTGAAATTTAGCAAGAATATTCACAACTAATTTCCAATGCGATAGAAAACTGATAGCTAGAAATAATGTGTCAAAAAAGGGAGTTGGGGGTTTTCAACATTTACCAAACTAATGCAAACACTTTATATAAACGGACATCTCTATTAATTCTCTGTGTGGTCTATAACTGCAATTCAGCAATCAGTCACTAAACATATTTAAGTCTGAACATTATAAATTTCATACTGGGACTCCAGGAAATATTGTGGGGAGGAGGGGCATATAAGTAGAAAAAAAATCAATAAATTATGACACATCTCTTTTGTTCAGGTAATTTACTTAAGAGGACACTTTACATAAACGAATATCTCCAATGTTGAACATATATTTGCGCTACTCTTCAAGAGAAATAACTTATTTTAATAAAGTTGTAGGACTATTAAAGATAAGGAACAATTATTTGAAATATGTTTTTATAAAATCATTTTACTAGCTATAAGCAAATATTTATTTTTAAATGGAGATTGTAGAAATGGAGTTGATTGCCATGCTCTTTGGTGAGCCATATTGTTTCTTTTTTCTCAATCTGTACCTTATTAATTACATGAATGTTCTTTGGTAGAGAATGATGCGCTTTTTTACTTGAAGTATCTTCAATGATGTTTGTTGTTTAATTTAATTAATATAAAGTTTGTACATTAATTTTTGTGGTGCAATGTAAAATTATTTTTATATTGAATTTCTCTTTGGTTTGTACATCGAGGTTTCGTACATGGTCAGCAAGAAAATTTTTGTGGTACGATAACGATTTCGGATTTGGATTTAAGGTTATTTAACAGTTTGTTATAATTTTGTGTAATGGAGATCGAAAATATCTTGGTAGATGGTATATAGGTGCCTCAACGTGTTGTGGGTTTGAACGGTGATGGAGGTATATATCTGAGAATCGGGACAGATTTCAGGTGTTTACCATGGACAATGAGGGGAACTACTTTGTCAACAAGAAGACGTACTGTGTTGAAATGTCGAAGCTTAGCACCTATGGTATCACCTGTGAGCTGGAGGTGGCAGGGCAGTTGTACCCCTGGAGGTCTGAGGTGTACCGGAATTGGCAATTATTAGTAGGTTTTGGGCAGCCTGGTGAGGGTATAAAGAGGCTCAGGTTTACTGGTGATCTGTCCGGGGTCACTTTGATGTGTACCAGGCAGTTGAAGAGCTGCCATATTTCTCCCAGTATATTTCACATCAACCCGATACTCCTTCATTGCGATGCCCCGATAATATTCCAAAGAAACAAGGTGGAAAAAAGCACCGTTCCAAGGCTACGAATACAATAAGAGACCAAAAAAATTTCTGAAGCTGCTTCTAAATACGCTAAAAAATGCCCAGAAGTTAATCTCGCTGCTGTTGCTGCATATTCACTGTAGCTTCCGGAGGTTAATCGAGCTGCAGTGGCGAGAAATGATCCTTCTCATAAAAAAAGACAGCAAAGCAAGAATGTTCCATGGTCTAATAAAATAAATTGCTCTCTCAGTTACAACCCTGACATCAGCTACGGGTCAGATAAGACCGTTGAGCCAGGTGCATTGGATACCATTTGTCAGTGGCGTAAAGCGAAGAAGTGGAAGGACGAGACCCCTGGTATGACAGAGAGACGATGTATGGTCGTGGTGTCTCTCGGGTAACGCTAAGAACCATTACAGCTATCACATAATGTCTAGCAGTATCACACTATTAAATATATTTTTTTTAAATCACTAACTCAATAAGCTACCAAAAATACGAAACCCGCGCGAAGCATGGGCTATTGGCTAGTATCCTTACTATTATAAATGCGAATGTGAGTTTGTTTGTTTGTTTGTTTGGTTGTTACGCTTTCACGCCTAAACTACTCGACCGATCATCATGAAATTTCGCATACACGTTGTCATGGGTACATAAAAGGACATAGGATACCTTTCATTCAGAAAAAATGCGAATGTGAGTTTGTTGGTTTGTTTGTATGTTTGTTATTATTTGTTACGCTTTCACGCCTAAACTACTCGACAGATCATCATGAAATTTCGCATACACGTTGTCATGGGTACATAAAAGGACATAGGGTACCTTTCATTCAGAAAAAATGTGAATGTGAGTTAGTTTGTCAGTTTGTTTATTTGTTATTGTTTGTTACGCTTTCACGCCTAAACTACTCGACCGATCATCATGAAATTTCGCATACACGTTGTTATGGGTACAGAAAAGGCCATAGGGTACCTTTCATCCAGAAAAAATGAAAATGTGAGTTTGTTTGTTTGTTTGTTTGTTATTGTTTGTTTCGCTTTCACGCCTAAACTACTCGACTGATCATCATGAAATTTCGCATACACGTTGTCATGGGTACAGAAAAGGATATAGGGTACCTTTCATCCAGAAAAAATGTGAATGTGAGTTAGTTTGTCAGTTTGTTTGTTTGTTATTGTTTGTTACACTTTCACGCCTAAACTACTCGACCGATCATCATGAAATTTCGCATACACGTTGTCATGGGTACAGAAAAGGACATAGGGTACCTTTCATCTAGAAAAAATGAAAATGTGAGTTTGTTTGTTATTGAATGTTACGCTTTCACGCCTAAACTACTTGACCGATCATCATGAAATTTCGCATACACGTTGTCATGGGTACAGAAAAGGCCATAGGGTACCTTTCATCCAGAAAAAATGAAAATGTGAGTTTGTTTGTTAGTTATTGTTTGTTTCGCTTTCACGCCTAAACTACTCGACCGATCATAATGAAATTTCGCATACACGTTGTCATGGGTACAGAAAAGGATATAGGGTACCTTTCATCCAGAAAAAATGTGAATGTGAGTTTGTTTGTTTGTTATTGTTTGTTACGCTTTCACGCCTAAACTACTCAACCGATCATCATGAAATTTCGCATACACGTTGTCATGGGTACATAAAAGGACATAGGGTACCTTTCATTCATAAAAAATTCAAATGTGAGTTTGTTTGTTTGTTATTGTTTGTTACGCTTTCGCGCCTAAGCTACTCGACCGATCATCATGAAATTTCGCATACACGTTGTCATGGGTACATAAAAGGACATAGGGTACCTTTCATTCAGAAAAAATGCGAAGGTGAGATTTTTTGTTTGTTTGTATGTTTGTTATTATTTGTTACGCTTTCGCGCCTAAACTACTCGACCGATCATCATGAAATTTCGCATACACGTTGTCATGGTTACAGAAAAGGATATAGGGTACCTTTAATCCAGAAAAAAGGTGAATGTGAGTTTTTTGTTTATTTGTTTGTTATTGTTTGTTACGCTTTCACGCCTAAACTACTCGACCAATCATCATGAAATTTCGCATACACGTTGTCATGGTTACAGAAAAGGACATAGGGTACCTTTCATCCAGAAAAAAATTACTGTTCCTGACGGATAGAAAAAAATAATTGTTAGACGGTCGTCCTGCTTAACAACTCGGCCTACTGATATGAATAAATTAAATGCAACATGATGCCTGGAGTACAGAAAAAGGGAGCTGCGGTATCCCAGAAGAAAATTTGATACCCCGAATAAAAATCTGTTCCCGAGTTATTTTAGGCACATCTATCTTAAAATGATTAAAAATGATTATATTCAGCTAATTAAGCTCTGTCTGTTCACCCCGTTATGGTAAATGACAAAATTGTCGTAAGAAGTTTGGTATTATTCATTTCAGCAACAATAGCTCTAGAGGTATGATGCTACGACAATGTAAACTTTTAGTGTGGGACGAAAGTACGTTGTCCCACAAAAAAGCTATAGAGGCGTTAAACCAAAATCTTCAGGACTTGCGAGAGAGGAGGAATGGTATTTTTACTGGCTGGTGACTTCCGACAAACTCTACCGGTGATCCAGAGGGGCACACATGCAGATGAAATCAAAGCCTGTCTCAAGTCATCAAGATTGTGGGCAAAAGTGAAAAAATTCAGCCTAACAACGAATATGAGAGTCCACCTTTATAATGACGTAGATTCAGGACATTACGCAGAGACACTATTGAAAATTGGCGATGGACGTTTGGACACGGATGCTGAAGGCTGTATTTTACTTACAGGGGAATTCTGTAATTTGGTGGAAAATGATGTGGAGCTCATTGCTAAAGTTTACCCAGACTTACAACTAAAATTAAATTGTGATCATTGGTTGTGTGCAAGAGCAATTCTTGCACCAAAATATGAAATCGTTAACAAAATCAACACTGACATTTTGAAAGAGGTGCAGGGAGAAATAAAGGAGTATTTGTCAATAGATACAATCATGGACACAGAACAGAGCACTTCATATCCCGCTGAGTTTTTAAATTCTCTGGAGCTATAGGGTGTACCCTCGCATAAACTACAATTGAAATTAGGTGTACCAGTTATGCTTATGCGAAATTTAGATGCACCCCGTTTATGTAATGGGACGAGGCTTCAATTACACAATTAGGGCAAAATATAATCTGTGCCACCATTTTAACAGGTGTGGGAAAAGGGGAGACTGTAATCATACCTCGAATCCCAATAATCCCCACTGACCTACCATTTCAATTCAAAAGACTCCAGTTTACAATCAAACTTAGTTTTGCTATTACTATTAACAAAGCGCAAGGGCAAACATTGCAGGTAGCAGGGGTTCATTTGGAAATGCCATGTTTTTCCCATGGCCAGCTATATGTAGCCTGTTCGCGTGTGTCCAATGCCCAGAATTTGTATGTATTTGTGCCAAATGGAAGGACATACAACATAGTATATAGGAGCGTCCTAAAATAATGATCTATTCTGTGCCCATGATTGCAACGGTCAAGAACAAGCGAAGTAAATAAGGGATGTTAATTAACTGTAAGTAAAATTTAAGATGGAGTAGGATCTTCCAATTCGTGGAAAGGCATAACCTGTGACTCTACTGACACACACTCCGCTATTTCTTTTCTACTCCTACACTTAATCCTGATTTATATTGTGTAGTTTGTTTTTTTCTTTATCTCTACCGCTATTGACTAACAACCTCAATATGTTCATCGTTTTTAATGTCATATTCCCTGTGTCAATCGACAATCTGAATTTATTGATAAAATCTACATTAACGCGAGCGAAGCCACGGGCAAAAGCTAGTATATATATATATATATATATATATATATATATATATTTCTTTATTCAAATCTTTGAAAATTAAATTGCTTGCTATGCCCTTTGGTGGACAGATATGATGTTCCTCTTTTCTTAGTGGTTTTCTAACAGTGTATGTTATTTGATTTATGCTCTTTGGTGGAATTAGATGTTATTTTTACTATGTATCAAGCCCTCGGAGCAAGAAGTATTGTAATTGTCAAAAATATTAAACTCGAGATTGTGATAAGTCATAAGTGTCGGTGTTTCATGACCCCCTGAAACCGAAAAGTGGTGTCGACGATGCCTGTTGTTTGTCTCTATCTCGGCCTGGAGTCGAAACCATTTTTCGATAGTGCTAAGACTTAGTAGTAGGGGTTTCATAATGCTCCCCCGAGGAGTTTTTGAATTAGATATCTAAGACTAAAATGAAGGGTAGTTTACTGAAGTGAAAAAGAGAAAAAATAGATATTTTCAAAATCCACTCTAACGATTTTGATTATATGTTGTATTCAGACACTGTTTAACACTACAAACAAAATGGAAATATTAATTTTCCCATGAAAATGAATTTGAGGGTACTATACACGGGTGGAAATTTTGAATTTTCATCATATTTTCACAAGTATTTGAGACATGAAATAGCTTATAATTGTAAAACAAATAGTTTCTGAGGTATGAGCAAACATATACTTTTTTTATGGAGCGCTTTGGAATATGAACTTAATTGTTTTACTTTTGTTGGATAGAGATTCTCCTCTTTAGTAAAGGGTTCTGTAAATTTGCACATTATTTTATTTATCCTCTTTGGTGGAGTGTTTCTGCGACAATGTGAATTATTTCGTTTCACAAATCTTACGAGTTTTTAGTAAATGTCTCTATTTTAAGATTAAGAGAGAGAAAGTCCGTACGGTGCACCATACTATTTATTTTTTATTTTATTACAAATAAGTTTTCTTATTAATTGTTTTATTTCAAATAAGTTATCCTATTAATTATTATTTTATTTCAAACTACGCTCTCAATTTAGTTAGATAAGAAAGCCATAGTTGTTTGAATATTGATTTGTATAACTAGGCTTATATGTTTTTCTAGACCGGTAGACGCATCGTGTGACATTGTCTCAAGGGTACAGTTCTTTCTCGTATTCTATTGGTACCCTTTCCATCAAGGTGAAGATCTAGGGGACACGAGAAAAGGTAAGTGTATCTGCAGTTTTTATAGCAACAATTTTTTTGGTTAAAATAAATAAAATATTGCTTAGGTACAAATATAGTGAACTTAATTTTATTCAAATGGTAATATCAACATTTTTTTTTAATACCTGTCAAGGGTGTCCTGGAATTTAATGACAACTTATTCTCTTCATTTAAAAAGTTTGTCATTTAATGCTGCTGTGCTGTACACATATTAACTAAGGGTCGATATCACCATGGGAATAAAAAATTAATCTATATGTTTGGAATAAAGTAATATTATATTTATTTTGATAAAAAAAGTTTTTATATTTAAAAAAATAAAAAACACTGGACTTTTCTCACGGTCTCTGCACCCCCACCCCCCATTAACACACTCCACTTGTTAAGTTTGTGTAAAGGATATTACCAAGTTGGTTGGGAAGGATGGTAACAAGTAATATGAATCTGTAAACGTGTTTAATGACGCTAATTTTTAGTAATCCTCATCGAAATGTAGCAGTTTTGGTACGTATCATATAATAAATAAATCTGGGCTAATTTTATATTTTGTAAGTAGGTTACATTTAATTTGACTTCTTTGTAAGATGTGTTAGTGATAGGACGTGTTGAGGGGTAGCTCACATTTATTTTATATTTCATAGACAAACATGTTTAAGTTATAGTTGCTTTTAAATACCAATAATTTTCCTGTGCATTAACACAGTGATTAATGAAACATTGTAAGTTACATCGTATATGGGTTTATAATATTTGCAACAGTCACCTTGACCTTTTAAGAAGTGAAAAATACCGTTTTTTCAACCAAAAGTATTTTTAATATAAGTTAGATGGCACCCAGTAAGCTTCATAATTAGTCATCCCTTTGACTTAAAGAATTAGATTTATCAGATTTTCCTAATGTTATAATTTGGAATTTTATTTAGACCCTTTCGGGAGTTGTGAAAGCATTCTGTGGTTCTCAGATAATTTTGATAAATGTGAGTAAATGAGATATTTACTATGTAACTTTTGATTTTGATTTCTTTAATCGTATGGCACATGTTCCTGGGAGAGACATGACATCCAGTTTAGGTCGCCTTATGAGCAGACTAATAGCCGCTCTGGTGGAACAGAACTTGGCCCAGGGTACACCAAGGAGGTTGTCTACGCGTCGTACCCTCAATGAGATGGTGTGATAACGGTTATTATGGAGTTGTGGAACCGTGGTGTCTCTTAACCTAACTTAAGCCTAATTTACCAAACTCTGGTGACCGTTGGGTACATTCCCGTTAAAGGAAAAATACCCAATGTACCAGCCGGGAATCAAACCCGGGACCCCTTGACCCTTAGCCAGGTGTACTGACCACTGCACCACGGGGCCGGTTAGAGTTTGATTATCATTCAACCATTGCCACGCAAATGATTCTTTTAAAATAAAAATACCACAAAATATATTTTAGTGTCCCTGTAACATAAATTGTCTAACCAATAACATTTTCTAATTTAAATTTTATAAAAATATGAATAAATATTAAAATGGGTACTTAATTTGTTAGTATAAAATTGTCTAAAGCAAAATAAACATCAAGGAACGTTAAATAGATATTACAATTTTTAAAAACATTCAGATTTTGCCCATGTTGGGGGAGTAAAGGAGAAACATTATTTTCAAATTAAAAGCAAGACAAATTAAACATACTCGCACACCCATACACATGTCTTCTCCTTATTTTTATTCCCCTCATTATCTTATCAATCTCTTATATGTGTATATATAATATATAGTTTGGCTATATAAATATATATAAATATAGTTTTGGCTATATGAATATTTATAAATAAGTTTTGGCATTATGAATATTTATAATATGTTTGGCTATATGAATATTTATAAATATAGTTTTGGCTATATGAATATTTATAAATATAGTTTTGGCTATATGCATATACAGTTTGGGGCGTATGTGCATAAATATCGGGCTACTGGACTTAATACACTTGATTTAAATACAATATAATATTTGTGTTTGAAATTTGATATTATTCCCCGAAGATAGGAGTACTTAAGTGAATCCCAATTCATAAATTTTATAATTCAAGCAATTTTTTATTGGTGGCTGATTATGCATTTCTAAAATCTTATTCAATAGAACAAATAATAAATAAAGTTATGTATAAATAATGGGGTTTATTTGTATTATAGACCACGTTTAAATAAGAGGTAGTTTATTTAAGGTGGTGCCTACCTGAAGGGAAATACGATCACATTGCGTTATTTCGTATGTCTTAAGAGAGCTCCAATACTAAGTACCAAAAACAAAATAACCATCCTCGATTATCTTAAAATTCTCTGTTTCAACCCTTTAGCAAAAATTACTATATAATTTTGAAGAAAGCTTAATATGTTTACAACCATTTACTTTAATCTCAGAACTGCGACATTTCAAGTAAAAAATCGTCAAGAGTGAACTGAATATATATTAGTATTATTGATTAGAGCTAAAAAACTTGACATGTAAAGTTTTGTATTTGATAAACATATTTTATATCACCATGATGTATATTTGTATGTATTTTTAAATAACAAAATCACTTCTTAAATAATGCGGAATTTATGAACATCTACAAAGCGTTTCATCGCTCAGGTATGCAGAATGTTAGCAGATAAACAAGGTGATGTAAATATTTAGTCGTTTTCAATCCGGTATGACTTAAAAGTTCAGGTAGGGTTTAATCCCAAGTAGTTTCATTTTGTTTAACTTATTCCACTAAAGCTTTTTCATTCTATCTCCAGGAAAATATTAGTAAAGCTCAATGAAATATGAACTTTTTCATCTTGTTTTCCTAAATTAGGAGTTACAGATAGTTCAAAAATGAAGCAAATAATAATAATAATAGTAATGTTATTAGTAAAAAACGCTTTTTACTGAATATGGAGAATATAAATTCAGGGATAAGACAAATCATGTTTTATGTTTTTAATATTATATTTTTTATATTAAGGCTTGTATAAAATAAGTATTTAACTGAATAAAGTTTCCTTTCTATAATATATATACGTCCCTCCTTAAAACTTGACAATGATTCATTTTAAGCTCTCTTCTACACAATAGTAACCTCCTTTTCTGTGTATTCAAATTGAATGCCGTAGGAACCTTTACTTCTTTTGGGTAGCTTGGATTTTATCCTCTAAATTGTCAACCTTTGCTATCAATAGAGCCGGGCAGACAGCTTACAGCTTTTGGACGAAGTAACATAGTTAACTCTGTTCAAACTTTAGTCGGCCAGCCAAAGTAGACCCTCAGGTTCAATACAATCTTCAAAGGGAGAAGGTTTGGCCCCAGTCACAAGTGGTTCTTCCAAAGAGAGGTTTAAATCTAACAGGGGTGTCACATTCGATATATAGATCCCAAAGAAGTGGTGGCATAGTGGAAGGAAAGCAGACTTATTAGCAGAGGTAAGTTGGTCCAATAACAACATTTTTATCCGAGTTTTAGTACTTTTTTGGGTTATTATCAAACATCAATTTACGCTAATGTAGTAGTAATGTGGAATTTAGGATTTTAGAAGGAATAAATCCGCATTTGTATGTAGGGAGGTTTGGAAACCAACCAGGAAAACCCAACCTTAATACACCTGACCGAGATTCAAACCCCGATGTTCTCATCACTCGCAATCCAGTATAACATGAACTTGACGCTTTAGACTATGAAACCACCAATGCGTGAGATGCCAAATAGTTAAATGTGTGTATGAATATATATAATAAATAATAAATAACCTCGTGAACTTTTGTAAGTTTGCTAGCTTGTTCTTTATATGTGTCTGTGTGTGTGTTTATAAGCATATATATATATATATATATATTGGTTTACTTGTTTCTAGTGTGTGTGTACACATACACACACAATTAAGCACACGCTAGCAAATTAACAAAAGTCTACACGGTTAATGGAAACTTTGTTTTCCATAGTTATCTCACACTTGTAAGTACTAGTTCAGTGGTTCCCAACCTGGGGGCGATCGCCCCCAAGTGGGCGATTTGGGTTATCAGGGGGCAATAAATAAGTGGGGGGAGATTTGGGGGCGATTTGGGGGCGATGAGTATTCAAAGGGGGAAAAATTAAAATAGTACTGTACAGTAGAAGTTACTGTCAACTTAATTTTTTCCAGATTCCAATTTAAAAATGAAAACATGTACTCCTGTTTTTTTAAATGTACGTCAATGATCTTAGTTAATTATTTCACTTCTTTTTTCTTAAAAAAAATCTGTAAAAAATGTACATTTAATATTTTTTTTCTATTTTATTTAAGAGTGACCGGATAAAACTGCTTTGGTTGTTTTTATATACGGTAATAAAATTGTTTAAAATAATAAAACTGCTTTATTATTTACACTTTACTTCAAATAAAAATTAGGCATACAATGAAAATGAAAAGGGGGCGATAGGTGTTAGTCAACCTCCAGAAAGGGGAGATGGGAAACAAAAGGTTGGGAACCACTGTACTAGTTCATTGTGCGACTAAGAGGGAAAGGAGGCTTCAATATTTAATTTTATTCAATATTTTTTCCCTTAAGAGTCTTAGTCAGTCTTGGATGTGTTTTAACTTTTGAGGAGAGGGGGGGAGAAATATTTATGTTTTCTGAATTAATATAACATGTTGTTTTTAATGGAAACAATCCTTAACATTCTTATTTCTATAAAAGGTATTAATTGATGTTTATGGAGGTTTTACTAATAAACCACTAAAGCTTAAATAGACACAGTCGTATTTTTTTTAAATAGCTATGAGAATATTAGAGAAGCTTCCCAAGAATGTTTAATTTAGAGCCAAAGTGATTTAGTAATGAAAATAAAAAAGCTTCTTGACAAATAAAATAAAATGCTGAAAATAATTCCAAACAAGCTTGTACACCTTAAGGGTCGTTTTTTGGTTGTGAGGGGGAAGAACTAAACCAAAATAAACTAAGTTGACATTTAGATGAAACTTTACCCGGGTTGGAAAACACTAGCGTTCCTGGCGGAGAAATATACATTATTAATTTAAACCCATCAGTTTTATTCGCTGGGCTGGCGACTTCTTCTTTAAAATATACATTTTTAACAATAATAATAATAATAATAATAATAATATTTAGCACCGCGTCTTACTACCCGTTCGGGTTATACGCTTAAGTACCAATTACTCTAATGGATTAGGAATAGGGAGGGTTGAATTTAGAGGAAGTGAACCCTTATTTGCGTGGAGGGAGAGTGGAAAACCATTTAGGGAAAACCATTTAGGGAAAACCACCCCCAGTTCACCCGACCGAGATTTGAACCTCGATCTCCCCATCCTCGGCGGTCGAGCTCAACACGAAACTAGCGCTTTAGCCAACTACGCCACCGAGGCGGGTCATTTTTAACAGTTCTTGTCAATATGAAAACTTAATCTTTAAAACAGTTTTGATCTGGTTTCCAGATAATTTAGTATTTTTAATAGAGTTTAATAATGTGTTTAAAATATGATTTTATAAATAAAGATAATATATGTCATTTTTATTTTGTCTTACTACACATTATATATAATAAAAACTTGGAGTAATGTTTTAACACATAAAATAGGGATGAAATTTGGCTAAGGCACCAACAATCCTCTTCAAATGTGTCACAAAGTTTGGAGTTTGGAGTTTGGAGCAACAAATAAAATAGTATTTACTAACTATTTTTACATAACCATAATAAAAACGTGATGTAACCCCTAGGTTAGATGTACAACATGTTGAGTATCCAAAACAGAGCAATTTGCGTTGTTTATTTTAATCCAATCAGGTGCAAGATTCATAGATGAAGTCGTGTTTTGAAAACAATATCTGTTATAGGAAGTGAATGGATCGATTTAAAAGGGCCTCGTTCTCGAGTCGCTGCCCATGTCCAGTTTACGTAAGGCATAGTTGAAAAAAATAACAAATTGGAAACAAGAATCGAACACAGGAACCTTTAGTTGTAAGTACCAATTATCCCCCACTGAGCTATTATGGCCCATTAGCATAAATAATAATTGTTCGAGAGTTAATGGTGGAGTGAAATAATAATTATGCACATAGTCCAAGATCACGCGCGTCTGGGTTGTGCAAATGCGATCCCAGGTGTAAATAGCTCTGAAAAAAGTCTCCCAAATTTGACGAGACTATATTCGTGCTCAACATTACACTAATGGGGTAGGAGATAGAAATGTAGATTTTGCAGGAAGTGCGCCTAATTTTGCGAGGATAAAAATTGTAAAATAATTTTATAAAATAAATCCTTGATACACCCAACAGGGATTCAAGCCCCGATCTTACCATCAGTGAAAATATGAACTTTATTAGTTTGCAATTTAGACTATGTGCACATAGGCAAGTGTGTAATTGTATTTAAATTTGGATGATCTGGAAGGGTAGTAAGACGTGTAAAAAAATAAAAATTATGCTAAGAAAACTTAGTACATAACGTGAGATTTTCACTCTTTCCAGCGCTTCTTTGTTATGTTTTTTGGAAATACAGTATATAAAAATATAGTTCTAATAACTGGCATACAAAAAATCTTATAGATTAATTAAAACTTTTTTTACTAAATAAAATGTTTATGAAATGTTTTCAATTGTTTGGATTTTTTTTTAAATAATAGTCAATATCTCTCGTTGTTTCTTTAAACATGATTTTAGTTCGTGAAAAATTAATAAACTTGAAAACGTTTTATGTTAAGCCTATTATTCATTTATTATAATTCGTTCTAAAAAAAATAAATTGCCAATGAAAGTGTCGAAACGGGAAATGCCGTGAGATATTTGTAGCTTTCCTAACGAACGCGAAGCAATTAGCAGTCTGAATCAACTGGTATAATTGGGACGTGGTATCGGTAAACGGATTAAACTCGTACGAACCCTGAATAAATACATCAAAGGTTAACTGCCACAAACAGTCATTTAGTAGGCTATAAAGAGTGAGTATAAAATACACAGGCATGAAATAGCAGAATTAAGTAAGGATAGAGAAAAAAAATAGATATTTAATCTGTGTATTATGGGTTTTATTTCACCTTGTGAACAAAATTATCAACAACAAAATATAAAACACAAAGGGTGTGGAGTTAAATCTATCAGCATAATATTAGTATTATTATCACCGCGTCTTACGAACCGTTCGGGTTATATGCACATCAACATAATAAATAGGCTTTTTTAATAAAGCGTCTAGGCCATCCGCATTATATTATACTAATTAATAACAGGTGAGGAAGCTATGAGAAAAACTTGAAATGTACCCGCAATTGTATGGAATTGAGAATTCCCACCCTGACCTTTCAGTCATTGGAAAAATAAATGAGATAGACATTTAATCGTCGTGCCCAGTGATTTTTGATCTATCTTGGATGAAATATAAATTCAATTAGATAATCTGACCTTAAATCTACATCCTGGGAGATACGGAAAAGGATAATTGCTTTACATTAAATTTTCGTAAATAAACCAAATATCCTTATTTGTAGACGATTTTATTAAACTACTTTAATGTGAAAACGTGGTTTAAAATTATTTAAGTATTTATGGTTTTTGTTTCAATGTTGTATCCTTGAAACGCGTTGAATAAAACGTAAATATAACGAGATGGGAAATCATATCTTGTCTTGAAGCTAAGCAACCGGTAAGCAATGTCCTTAATCTTGAATGGAAAGAAAGTATAAAGCTGTTCGAATGCCTGTCCCCTTGACCGATCTGTAGGAAACCAAACTAGTGGTCTATATAGACCTAGTTTAGTAATTATCTGGAATGAAATAATGTAATATAATTATTTGTATAGGTTTTACCCAAAAGCAAGATTTTTTATTGCTACTAATTTTACTATCACTGTGGTTGAGTATTATTAGTAAGTTTACTGTTTACATTAAGAGAGCTTTAACCTGCTTCGGTGGCCGCGTGGTCTAACGTATCTCTCGTGTCAGACTAGACGGCTGAAGACGGGGAGATCGGAGTTCGAATCCGGTTGGGTGAACTGGGGGTAGTTTTTCTATATGGTTTTCCACTCTCCTTCCACGGAAATGCGGGTGCACTTCCTCTCAATTAAACCTTCCTAATCCCTACCCATTAATATAATTAGTATATAGGCGTATAACTCGGATGGGTAGTAAGACACGGTGCTAAAAAAAGAGAGAGAGACAGATGCTTATAGTCGTGTTCTAAATTAATGATGAGTTTAAAAAACTTCACGTTTAATCTAGTAAGTTATATCAATGGTCTCAAACATTTTCGATGTCGTGGATCCACTGAAGTCAATGATAACTCACCGTGGCACCCCTAATCTCCCCCGCCATACTTACTTACCTACCTACCTACTATTCTATGGCATTTGTAACTTGAAAATACATTGCCGCACTTAAAAAATACGCCACCTAGCCTATCCCTATCTTGTTCTAGTTCTATTCAGCCCACCTCGTTACACCCTATCTCTTTCAGGTACATTCTAATGTTATCCTCCCATCTGTCTAGGACTTCCCAATGGTCTCTTTTCATTAGGTGTACGTTTAGAAATATGAGAATAATGCAAACTTACGGCCCCGGTTCACACTAATTTTTGGATGAGTAGTAAGCCAAGTTTCTTAAGCTTTTTTTAAAAAAAAGTTTATGCTTTAAATGGAATCTTAATACCCATGCGGGCTATATGAATTTCAGCTAAACTAATTAGATAGATATGAGGAAGATATAATTTAGAGCAAATGTATCCACATGAGTGTGAAGGGAGAGTGGGAAATAATTTAAGGAAAAACACTCTAATAATGGATTACTAAGGTTCTAACCTTGTACTTTTTGTCACTGGCAAATCAAGACTGATAGGCCTGTCATTTAGTCTGCGAGCTCAACGATCTAGGCTTTAGCCATTCTTGGATATTTCCCTATCTTATAATATTAAGTATTTCCACCTAGGAGACCTGTTTGCATTAACATCATCACAAACTATGTTTTATATATCCTTGCCGCAAACAATAATTATTGATTATTATTAATAATAAACTAGCCAGTAGAATGGTTAATATTCTTGATTTTAATTTATAACAACTAGTGTATTCTTACTAAAAGAAGCTACCTATCATGGTTAAAACGTTCACCCACTACTACTCAATATATTCTCGCGACACTGCTGCAAGTACCGGACTGTCTCAAAACGGACCCCCATAACTGACTGTTGGCAAACCTTGTCACAAAACGCATATCCATAACTGATTGTTGGCGAAACTTGTCTCAAAACACACATCTGTAACCGAATTTTGGTCAATCTTGTCACAAAGTGCACCACATACCGATTGCTGGTGAATCTTGTCACAAAACGCACCCCATAACGATTGCTGGTGAATCTTGTCACAAAACGCACCCCATAACCGATTGTTGGTGAACCTTGTCCAAAATGCACATCCATAACCGATTGTTGGTGAACCTTGTTTCAAAACCCACAACTGTAAACGACTGTTGGTGAACCTTGTCTCAAAATTCACCCCTGTAACCGAGTGTTGGTGAACCTTGTCTCAAAATGCACCCCTGTAACATGGTGTTGTTGAACCTTGTCACAAGACGCACCCTCGTAACCGACTGTTGTCTAACCTTGTCTCAAAGCACACAACCGTAACCCACTGTTGGCTAACCTTGTCTCAAAACTCACACCCATAACAAACTGTTGGCTTACCTTGTTTCAAAGTGCACACCCATAACCGACTGTTATCTGACTTTGTCTCAAAGCGCACACCCGTATCCTACTGTTGTCTATCCTTGTCTCAAAGCGCACCCACGTAACCGCCTGTTGTCTAACCTTGTCTCATAACGCACACCATAACCGACTGTTGTCTTACCTTGTCTCAAAGAGCATACCCGTAATCTACTGTTGCCCAACCTTGTCTCAAAGCACACGCCCATAACCAACTGTTATCTAACCTTGTCTCATAACGCACACCCGTAATTGACTGTTGTCTAACCTTGTTTCAAAGCGCACACCCTTAACTGACTGTTGTCTAACCTTGTCTCAAAACTCACACCCGTAACCGACTGTTGTCTAACCTTATCTCAAAGCGCACACCCTTAACCGACTGTTGTCTAACCTTGTCTCATAGGGCACCCCCGTAATCGAATGTTGGCAAACCTTGATATTACAAGTTTAATTAAGAAAAAGGAACACACTTAAGTAGGGCCTTTGCAAGGATTTCTTGAGCTCTAGACTATAATTAATTCTACTCCTAAGTTGTATTATGTATAATAAAAAAAAAACTACATCCCCTGCGGAACGCAAAATATCAATAATAATAATAATAATAATAATAATAATAGGGTGCCAAAATACTGGACAAAAAGAATCTTAAAAAAGATGTAACATTAGCATTGCTAGATAATGTTACATTATTACTACCCACCCCAAATAAGAAATACATATAGACATCCTGGAATATCAAACATTTACAACACATTACTATGGCCGTGACTGAATAGTCCGTCTAAGGGCCCTTGGAAGCCATGTGCACTTTAAAGTTGCAATGGCGTCGGCTTAAAGGCCAGAAGTGATTTTTGATGGTGTCTGAATTCTCTTAAAGTGTACAAGTGCACCCCTTATGGCGCACTTTACTAAGGGGCACATACGACTTGCCCTTTATCGCGCACTTTAGTTAAACTAGCTTTTTATATTGGATGAAAGAATTATACATTTTGTGAAAATGGAATAAAACATTCACATAATGTTAAATAAAACTAGTATGGTTTGTTCTTTGTTTATATACATGAAGTTAAACGGTTAAATTTCTCTATCTAATTTGAAAATCTCTCTCAAAAGGAAATTTATTTACGAGTTAAAAGATCTTCAGTAGAATTTGTTTGAGAATAATACTTTACATATATAAGTAAATTAATTAGGGCAATATATGTAATATGTATATATTTAACAATTTCTCTACACATGGAAAAATGTTTGACGCGCTCCTTTTGGCGCGTAGCTTTAATTTCTTTGTTTATTCAGCATTCACTCATTCCGGAGAAATGTTTAAAAACAGGATATCAACATGTAAATTAAGTAATTTATTTTTCAATTCCCACTTTACTTTTACAATACTTTTACATGCTTTAAAACGTTTTTACATACTTTGCAATACTTTTACATGCTTTAAAACAACTTGATATTAATGTAAGCTAGGCCTAGTGTGTCAGCTTCCCAAAAATTTTAAAGTTTATAAAACTGTGATAGGATTGACCATTTTTGGCGCACGTTTACCAAATACGTTTAATAACAATAACACATAAAGGGGTTAAATAAATAAAAACTATAGCTTAACCTCATTTTACTTTTGTCTACTTTTAATTATAATGCTCTTTTTTATTATGATTATTATAAAATACCATCAACGGTATATAATTGATTTTATTCTTTACAGGGAAAGTAGAACAAACCTAAAGGTTCGTAGAATTAAGGGAGATAAAATAATGATAAATATGAATTTGCGCCTTAAAAAATATGTCACCATTGACAAAACACTATCAACATTCAATATCGTTACCATGGAAACGCATGTTTCGGAATTAGCCACCAGATGGATCTAGCTGTACTTTACTGTCCGAAAACTATCATGCACCCTATGTACTTATGGGCGCCAGAAACGTGTTATATTAAAGCGCGCAATAAAGTACACAAGTGCGTAGGGGACAAACTATTCAGACACGGCCTATGTCTAAAATATGTTCTTTATTCGCCCTATAGTCTCGGCCAACAATTATCACATGACTAGTTCACACCGAATTATATAATGAAGTGAATATTGACAAAGCTATGAAAGTTGCATTGACGAATCATTTCAATGAGATGATCTAGACCTACGCTGATTGGCCTAGCCGGTTGACAGACGAACCTCACGCGATCTTAACTGCCAACTCACCAGAGTTCCGGTCTACGTGTCTAGATGACGTGTCAGATGATGACGGTTGTTAACAAGAGAACCATGCTGCTAGCACGTGTTCGCAACGTGGCATTATACTTTTAATATGAAGATCCCCCCCTCCCCTTATATCTATCAACTAGACCTATATAAAGCTGGCGCTCAGCTATCATGGTTGGCTATTAAATTCCGACAATTCCACGAGAAGTCCTGGTCTGTACTTGGATATAATCACTCCAGGATGTCAAAATATAGATTCTTTATATTTTACTAAATATTTAAATATTTTCGACCTATAATGAGTTTGGGTGTTTAAACACTTAATTAATTATGTGATTAAATTTTTCTGTGTAGGCGTCAGTAATTTCTCACTAGAAGATTTATTTTGGAAAATAAAATTGTTTTATGGAACACTTAAAGTTTCCTTTTGCCGCTTGGGCGCTAGTCTCTTTGTAAAACTTAGTCTTATTAGTAGATAGCCACTTTTTGATTCTTTACCTTGCTTGGACTATTAATTTTAAATATAAATTTTATTGCACTTGTGGTTACCAATAATTATTTAACTTTAAAATTGGATAATGTTTAATTTATAGATACAATTTTGTAGGCGTATTTTGTTTGAATAAATCATAAGAGTATTTATTTTGGTTGGTTTATAAGTTATAACTTTAACAATACCGATTCGTTTAGTGAAAAATTACCAGTATTCTAATATAATATTGCTTTTTTTTTTTTGGTCTATTATGATGTTAAAATATTAACAAGACGAAATCTTCTCAATTATTTTTAAGTTGGTGGAAGTAATAGTCCCACAGAAGTTTGAGCTATGCCGGGAAGCTAAACCTTTGTGTAATTTATTTTGATAAGAATTGATATTTGAATTTAAATCTAATCTTAAAATTTTATGATATAGTCAGAATTCACAAGGGTGATTCAGGCGATTTGTTAACCTTTATATTTCAAGCTCTTTAGGCTCTTTACTGTCATAGCAAGGTTTCAAAGGCTTAATGGCTTAACATATTTGTTTAGTGGGAATTTAAACTCTCTGATATTCCAATAGTGGAAATACCGTATACCTTTATATTTCAAGCTCTTTATGCTCTTTATTGATATAGTAAGGATTCAAAGGTTTAGTGATTTAATCTGTTTGTTTAGTCTGAAGTCACAAGGGTGATTCAGCCACTTTTTTAACTAAGTATAGGAGCTCTTTGAGCTCTTTATTATTATATTAACGATTTCTGATCATTATTGGGTTCCCTCCAGACTAATTCATATAAATAAATAAATAAATAATGTATGTTATAATTCTTTTTTTAAACAAAGTCTTCTTCAAGGACTACTATTACTTTGAGATTGTGAAATATATCCTCAAATGTACTGCGCAAGCGCAGTCTCTGCCGTATTTATATGTTTTTCAACACTTTCCAGTTTGCCTTGTGAGGCCATGTATTATTTATTTACCTCTGTTTTTTACCTTGAATAAATAATTCAATTTTTTCTTAAACTTGCAAATGTTCCTATTTTTGTTACATTAAATTCCTTATTATTTCCTCCCACCCTCCTCCAGGCTATTGTGGCCTCTAGCGGTTAGAGATGGAGGTGGTGAACGCTACAAAGATATAGCTAAATAAAAAATAAGTGGCGATCAAAGTTTGAAAATATATTATCCCCCTTTCCCTTCTTTTGCTTAGAAGATTTTAATTAAATATCAAAGTGATTCTCCAACAAAGTGATCCCTAATATCATAAACCCATAAACGTTATTATGTTGTTAATAAATCTTTTAAAAAAATATTTAGATTGCGAATATTAGACAAAACATTTGAATGTTATTTCTGTATACAGAAATATTTGTGAAACTTTAGGCTTTCTTTAAATAATTATGTTTTAAACACATAAAAAAAAGGTTGTAATGAGGTGGACTGGATAGAACCTACTCAAGAGAGGGATAGGGTGTGTTAGGTGGTGCACTTTTGAAAGTGCGGTAACTATTTTGAGAGTTCCTAATGGCATAGAGAATATAAGTAGAGCCCACGTTAATGCTTAGTTATTTTTTTCTTAGAAGGAACCAGATTTGAAGCATAATTTATATTATTATTGTCTCTAATTACGACAACTAAAATAAATTATAAAACGCTCGGTTTTCTCTTGTAAATCTCTCTTCCTCTTTCCTTTCACGCTGAACACTGTACTTCCCATCCTTTCAACCAACCAACAAGACAATGGATTATTCAGTCTCCATTGTTTAAGAATCTTGCTTGACTTAATCTAAGTTCTAACTACGAAGCATTGTAATTAGAAGAAAGTGACCTGTGTGTGCATATACATAATACGATGTTTATCTGTGACCTTTTGATTCAAAAAAAGTAAATGGCCTCACAGGTGATCACATGGTTTTAGGCTTCAATCTTTCAATGGAGTGAGTTGAGGTTGAGGTTCGAATCTTGGTAATATGTAACGAGGTTGGCGTTGCACAGGTGGTGTATCACCCGGATTTTGCCTTTTTTCTTTCAACGTTAGCATGGCTGAATTTCCTCTAAGCTACCCTCTCAACCCCTTCCCTTAGATTTGTTAGTTAGTTATTTTAAATATATATATATATATATATATATAATCATAATTAATGTCAAATTAAATTAAAAGGCAGCACAGCATTGTAAAGAATAAGGCTGTAAAACTAGTTAAGCGCTTATTTAGTTAATTATTCTTATTGGCATATATCCCTAGCGGGTGAAACGATTCTATTTTACAAATTACTTTTGATCAATTAATAGATACGATCGGATCTAATACAACGCAATAATATCCCAAATTTATTTAATTTGCATTCCATTTCTCAGTAGATATCTATGTGGTTCAACATCCTTCTGTCTCTCTCTATCGGCCTCCCAAGCAAGAGGGACAAGAAGGTAAAGACGAGAGATGATTGCATCACGTTATTCCAACATTATAGAAACAGTCTTCGTCAACACACTGTTGGAGGGTGGATAGGAGAACAATCGCACTATAGTCGCCGAGCAGTCAGGACCTGCTTTCGTCGAGACAAAATATATTTTTTACTAATCACATTTTAATCATCCCAGTTCTCTAAGAAGTGAAATAGCAGAGCATGTGATATCGGATAGTAGATACACCCATTCCAGTACAGAAATAATTCTGAATAAACACGACACTACATTTATATAAATGGAGTTATACACTTATAAATAACTTCCAAAATGCACTATCCTCGCATGTAGAAAGTCCGTGTCTATTAACAGTAGGTTACATGGGCAGTAAGACGTGTTGCTAATATATTATATATATATATATATATATATATATATATATATATATATGTATATATATATATATTATGTATATATATATATATATATGTATATATATATGTATTAATCCTTAGAGAAGATTAGTGTCAAATTAAAAATATAATTCATATAAATATAATACCTTGCAAAATTATACTAACCAAAATCTATACTTTTGAGATAAGTTTTTTCCTTTCTCACAACACCTTGGGTAGAGAAGGTATTGTGATCGTCAGAAAAATTGGGTTCGAGATATTGATTGATGTCAAAGTTTCGTGACCCCCTGAACCTGAAAAAGTGTTTATATAATTCTAGAGTTGGAATTATCTATTCAAACACTAAAATTAAGAGTGGTTTACTTAAGGACTAAACATTAGCTATGTTGATCATGATTAAAACTTTTATCTAGGAACTGTTTAACATTACAAACAACCCGCCTCGGTGGCGTACTTGGCTAGCGTGCTAGTTTCGTGTTGAACTAGACTGCTGAGGATGGAGGAGGAAGTTCGAATCTTGGTTGGGTGAACTTGGGGGGGGGGGTGTTCCTAAATGGCTTTCCACTCGCCCTTTATGCAAATGTGGGTCCACTTCCTCTAAACTCATCCTTCCCTATTCCTAATCCATTAGCGTAATTAGTACTTAAGCGTACATCACGAACGGGTAGTAAGACGTGGTACTAAATAAAAAAAAGACATTACAAACAGATTGGTGCGGCTTATTTTACCATGAAAATTACTTTGATGGTACTTTACATTGGTGTAAATTCACAATATTGGTCATATCGTCATAACTATTTTAGATAAGAAATAACTTTTCTGGATAAAGTTGTAGGACTTTTAAAAATAAACAACTTTTATCTGAAAGAATATTTTATAAAATCAATACGATCTGGATTATAGGTAGATTTATTATTTAAATATACAGCTTGGGAAAATGGAGCGTTGAAAATGCACAGAACCAATAATATGTTTCTGTATCAGTGTATATTATTTCATTTATGCTCTTTGGTTAAATTAGATGTTCTTTTTATCCCATTAGACCTATGTTTCTATAATAATGTAGCCTATATTATTTAGAAATGGGTCAAATCCCATACTTCTCGGATTCGAATCTTAGGTTTTCTTTAGAATCTCGAATCCAAATTTGAATCCTAGAATTTTTGAAAATGTAAAATTTTAATTAAAGTGATAATATTTCAAATTGAATTTTTAAAAAAATGTTTAGGGCTTGGTGCCACAGATAAATAATATTTTGATATTTCTATTACGTCACAAACAACAAAGATAACACTTTTTTACTTTCTCTCTATCTTACAGGTAGAGAAAGTATGGTGATCGTCAAAAAAATCGAACTCGAGATTTTGATGAATTTTGACGTTTCATGACTCCCTGAATCCGAAAAATTAGTTTTTGAATTTCCGTCAGTCTGTCTGTCTATCTGTCTGTACCTCCAACTAGAGCCTAAACTATTTTACCGATTGAGCTGAAACTTGATATCTAAGGTTTTCATAGGGTTGCCCCGAGAGATTTTGGAATTGGATATCTACCCCTAAAATTAAGGGTAGTTTACTGAAGGGTAAAAAGAGAAAAAGTCGATTATCTCAAAATTGGCTCAAACGATTTTGATTAAATTTCATTTATGAACATTAATAAATATTCTAAACAAAATGGCTACTCTCAATATTTCGGCAAAATGGCTTTAAGGGCTCCGGTCTGATGCGTAAATTAACATTTTTTATAATAACTCCGAAACTATTTGAGATATGAAATTACTTAGCATTACAAATATGTATATTTATTTATAATACAAATATTTTATTCGAAACATATTTTTATAAAATCAATAATTTTCAATCTATACGCAATTATATATATATTTTTAACTTTTTGGACATTAAAGCTCAAGTATTGCGATCGTAAAAAAAACTAACCTGAAATGTTGATGGATTTCGACGTCTCATGACCCCCCGAACACTAAAAAATAGTCTTTGCAATGCCGTCATTCTGTGTGTCTATTAAAACTTAAAATTAAGGGTTGTTTACTGAAGGGCAAAAAGAAAAAAAGTCGATTTTCTCAAATCGGCTCAAACGATTTTGATTAAATTTCATTTATAAACATTAATAAATATTCCAAACAAAATGGCTACCCTCAATATTTCGGCAAAATGGCTTTAAGGGCTCCGGTCTGTTGCGTAAATTAACATTTTTTATAATAGCTCCGAAACTATTTGAGATATGAAATTACTTAGCATTACAAATATGTATATATATTTATATTACAGATATTTTATCCGAAACATATTTTTATAAAATCAATTATTTTCAATATATACGCAATTATATGACTTTTTTTAACTTTTTGGACATTAAAGTTTAAGTATTGCGACCGTAAAAAAAAACTAACCTGAAATGTTGATGGATGTCGACGTCTCATGACCCCCCAAACCCTAAAAAATAGTATTTGCAATGCCGTCTGTCTGTGTGTCTATAAAAACTTAAAATTAAGGGTAGTTTACTGAAGGGCGAAAAGAGAAAAATTTGGTTTTCTCAAAATCTGCTCAAACGATTTTGATTAAAATTCGTATCTAGGCGTTGATTAAGATTATAAATAAACTGGCTATTTTCATTTTCCTATGAAAATGATTTTTAGGGTACTTTACAGAAGCGTTAATTTCCGTATCTCCACAACTATTTGAGAAACTAAATAACTTATCATTGCAAAATTGTAGGATTATTAGAAATAAAAAACTTTTATTTGACATATATTTTTATAAAAGCAACAGTTTCTGAGATATTCGAAATATAATAATACAATTTTGTGAGCTTTAGTTGTAAACATATACTAAGTTACTTAAGTCTTAACGCAATAATTCTCCAATGCCATAGAGTAATCAAATATATGTATCTAAAAAAGTACGTTATTTTTCCTTAAAGCTCTTAGGAGAAATGTTTGCATAGCAATGATCTATCTCCATTTTAGACTCGATAGTCAATATTTACATTTTTTATTGGTCAAAATGTATAAATGAATAATTAAATATCAATGCGATGACTTGAAGATCTGCAACACCTTATAAAATGTTAAAACTTTAACCAGAAATCGAAATTTTAATACGAAGTGTTGACCCTTGTGGAAGACATTAAACTGTTTGAAATGCTCTTAGGTGGACAAAGATGCGCCTCTTTTCTCATTGATTCTATATCATTGTATATTATTTTATGCATGTTCTTATGTGGAGTGGTGATGATACAATGTACATTATTCCCTTCAGAAATCTTACGAGTTTATAGAAAGAGAGAGAAAGTATGTGTGGTGCGCCGTACCATTTATTTTTTCATACAATTAAATATATTAACACAATGTTGTAATTTTTATGATTATGTTACCCCTTAACTATGTAAATATATACATATAATTCCTTCTACCGATTGCTTAAAATTGTTATTTCGGGCCAAAGTCTTCATGATTGTATTCGAGATACTATCTTGAGTTTTACGGATCTTGAATATCTCAAGTAAAATAAGATTCAAGGTGTTCAAGGTCTCTAGAGTCTCATCTCTAATATGGGGAGTGGGGCTAATGTTCTAGATCCAGCCACTCCACCTTATCATACCTCTGAACCACTAATTTTGAAACGTGCGAGTAGCGATTCGCTAGCGTATTTCTCTCATCTCGCACACAATATAGCAAACCCCATATTTTTAAACTTATGCGCTGCGAAAACTGACGTCACACGATCGAATAGCGAGCGGATTCTACTCAACAGCCTCACACTGCGCGAGACAGGGTTTGTCTGTCAAGTAAAGCATAATATAACAACATGGATGCCATCACCCTCTTCGTTAATTTTGTTGAAATAAGCCTGACATTGTACAAATTAAGTTTGAAGAAGAAAATATTATCGTTCTGTACACTTTATTTAATCCTTCAATAAAAATATTGTTTTGGGTGAATTTTTTATAATATAATTTAATTATTTCAAACTTATCTAACCGTCATTTTGGATAAATTGGTAGAGTGACATTCTCGTAATCTGGAGTTCGCGTATTCAAATCCTGTCATTTCCATTTTTTTTATCAAACTGAAAAAAGATATTTAATTTCAAATGATTGTATTGGTAAGCGTATAATTTACTTTAAATATTTTTATAGAAGTATACAAGGTATTTGAGGCTACGTAGACTACCATAATATTCTTCTTTAAAAATAATTTAGCAAGGTGGTAAATTAAAAACAGTACATTAATTTTGAAATTTTGTATGAAAGTGAATATTTAAAAATTAAATTAATTGGTTTTATGACATAAAAATGTGCACATTTAAAAATAAGGCTAAGCAAGCTAATTATTATTCGCACAGTAAAAACCTTTAGGGCATATTATGTTTTAAAAATAGTTGCGAAAATAATAATTAGATTTCAGTAAAATATTATTTAACGACTGATTTAAATTCGGACAAAAAATTAAAATATTATAATCTTGGTCGAATCGATCCCATGAACATCTGAGTTTCAGACAAGTACGCTACCAAGTGAGCTAAAGTGAATGCCGATAGCAGGTACGGTTTAACTTCTACTGATATAACCTGAGAAAAATTTGAGGCAAACAACTGGAAGTTGGTTTCCTAATAAAACAAAACAAATCGTTTTACATGATATACTCAAAACAATAATAGTGTTTACTTTCAGTTATGTATCTTGTATAATGGCGTGTTGTGGCATCCCATCGCCTCAATCCTTTGGCACGTCATGTTTTACAGGGTTGTCAGATTGAAAACTTAGTCACAAGTGAAACAACACTACACCGACTCGCACTACAGTAGAAACCTTTCAAAATTAGCTCTGTTTTGGTACAGCCTACGATTTGTGAGTTCATGATTTACGAGTTTGCTCGCTTGCGAGTATTTTCGCAAGTTTCAAAATTAGGGGTCCTGATCTCCTGGCGTATGGAGGAATTCATTTCAGAGGTGGGGACACCATTTAAGGCGAGCTTCATTATCTCCATATTGTAATTATTATTAAGTAATTATTATGTATTCTTAGGTTAAGTTATTTATAAGTCCATAGGTAGTGGTATAGCAGATAGTGAGTGGAGCGAAATCTCCGATAGGGCGGGGATGTTATATACCCGGGGCGGATCAACAATTAGGATGGATAGATATAAGAAGAATAAATAGGATAAACTTAGGCTAGGTGCTTTTTCCAACTATTATTGTATGTAAATAAAAGTGAAGTAGCTAAAAAAATGTAAACTAAAGTAAAGAAGCAGTTTAGGTTCCAAGCTAAATATTAGGAATCGGGACGGACTAGTTATGAAAATGTATTTTTTTTAAATATGTTTCCCCAGACGTTAGGATGATACATGAGAAGATAATGATTGAAAGCAGAAGGAACCTACAGTTTAACGTGGGTTCCGAACCACGGTGGAGGTCTGGCATTCCACACATTCACAAAGCGTGAAAGCACACAATTTGCCAGAGGTGAAGGAAGGGTTTAGTAATCAGATAAGTCGGGATTTGAGCCCCGGACCCCTAATACAGAAGTCTTACACCTTACCCCTAGACCGCAAGGTCCCTGATTCATCTCTAATATTACTAGGCCTATTTAGTTTAATACATCTTATGATTTATAAGTCTAAGTTATATAAGTGAGTGACAAAGTATGTACGGTGCACTATACCATTTATTTAGTTTTACACATCATGTTACTTACCGTTTAGGCTTTACACATTTTATACTTACATTCTTTTTATCACCGAGTCTTACTATCCATTCGGGTTGTACTCGTATTTCCTAATAGCCCTAATGGTTTTATGGATAAGGAAAGCTATATGTGAAGACACGTACCCGTAATTGCGCGAAAGGAGAGTGAGAAACATATTTAAAATAAACACCCTCAGCACACCCAACCAAGATTATAACTAGAGTTGTACCGATTCAGTGAAACCTATTACCGATACCGAATGTTTAAAATAATCGTTCATGTTACGATTATTTACACCGATTAATCCCGATTATCAAATATTTACTAATAACTAATGGGAAATATGCTTAAGAGAGTGATAACAGTTAATGTAATTAATACAAAAAGCTTGTATGTATACAAAAAGATAGTTTATGCATAACAGGCGAAAGTTGGAACTAGATTGTTAGTTTTTCAACGGTATGAACTTATATTTCTTTAGCTGACTATGTAATCTTTGCATAGCCCGCAACCCAGATGAAGTGTGTGTATATAAGTATTTTTTGTGGTTTTGATCACTAAACACCTACCTAGAAAATTTTGATATGAATTTCTAATTTAAAAAACCGATTAATTGACATAATAATCACCGATGACTATTTATTGCCGATGCACTAATAATCGCCCGAAAACGATTCATCGGTATCCGCATCGGTACACCCCTAATTCTAGCCTCGATCTCTTTGTCAGCGGCAGTCTAGTCTACTGCGTGAGTGGTGCCTTAGAGTTTAGACCATGCGGCCACCAAAGTGGGTTACACTTACTTAAGGAAAAATAATATAAATGAGATTTTCAAGGAAATAAGCACTAGTGTGCCTATAAATTATATATATATTATCCTAATAAACATCTTAATGTGTAAAAACATTTAAATAAATGCAATTCAATCTATGGCAAATTACTATATATAGATGTTTCAAGCACGTCCATGCAATGTTATATTTTTGGCCTTGCCTAGAATCAAACACCAAACTATTATCTTTTACTTTTTGTTTGCGTGCTTTGCACTTTAATACTTTTCGGGATGTTCACATATTTAGATTATTGAGATAAGGAAGAAGGCAAAATTAAAAAGAAATTAGTTTTCATGTTCCTTGAAAAAGAAATTGGGGTGTAATATATTATATATATAGGCCTATATATATATATATATATATATATCATCGTAAATTGAGTATAAAATAATATTTACAGCCATATAATAGTATCTTATTCATCAGGTAATTTATCAATCAAAATATTCTAAATGATTAGTTCATAACACAATGGAAAATTCTCTTAAATGTTTAACCCTGGTCTAGACAATGCCATGTTGATTCAGCCAACCTCAAGATATAGAACAATATAACGCTCGAAACGAAATTCTACTTTATAAATGATGTAAGACATGGATGAGGTGACTTGTATAACACAGGGGGGATATCAAATGTTCACGTTTTGTTTTGCTCAGGGCGTCGGGATGCCTCGTTAGTAGAATAGGGACTCTGTGCCAAAGAGATCAAAGAAAAAGAATTGGTTTACCTTTTTGTCTTTCGTCCTTGCTTAGCATTAATTCTTAAGGCTTTGTTTGGATTAAATATGTTTGTATTTTTATGAGAAAATGTTTATCACTGCCATATTAATGTGTTATACCTTTCCTTTACAGGTATATGGAAGATCAATCAAAGCCAATGAGATTTAAATATGTTCTTTTCTTTCGCATCCTACATCGCTTCTCAGACTATCTGCCTTTTATATAAATAGGTATGAGAGAGGTAGAATTTAAAAGGTGTACCTGAGTTTTCGTAGAGAGAGGGAAGGAAAACATTATAGAATAACGCTTAGTTCACCTAGTCGGGATTCAAACAAAAGAAGACAAGATGAATCTGAAGCCTTAGTCCATGGGTCCACTGGTATGGTTAAGATGTTACTTATGATTTGATTATTTCAATTAAATGCGTCACTAACGTAGGCCTATCGTATTGATTGCCATGTTGTAAAGTTTCATGTGATGTTACTTTTTATGTGAATCTAGACGTTTAGTCGATAATTAACTTTAGCTTTTGATGTTTGTTTTATTAATGTAATGTTTTTATCAAGTCTCGTAGATTACGGTGGGCAGGACATGCAGTGCGAATGGGAGAATCTAAAACCATGTTCAGGATAATAATAGAATGGACCTGAAAGAGATAGGGTGTAATGAGGTGGAATGGAAATAACTAGCTCAAGATAGGGATAGGTGGCATACTTTTGTAGGTGCGGCAAGGAATTTCGAGTTTCTAAGGCCATAGAAAGTAAGTACAGTAGCCCCATGGCTTCTTTGGTGCTGATTGACAGCTTACAGCTGACAGTTGACGGCTTTGAAAAGCTACCAGACCAAAATATGTATCCCTACGCCGAACCATATGATCTGCAAAAAACATGTGTTTAGCAGCTGTCACTTCTGACAGTCAAAATTTAGGTATATACCTAAATGTTGACTGTCAGAAGACAGCTGTGAACTGTCAGTCAGCACCAAAGAAGCCATGGGGCTACTGTAAGTGCGTATATCTTGAACAAGTAGTGAGACATGATGCTAAATAAACTATAAGTACCAATATTCGCTTACGTAAACTCCTGATACGTTCGACTAAGAAACGCGTGGCACTCAAAACAATTTCAGGTTAGCACTCTAGTTCGAGTGCAGGCGGCATTATTGTTAGCGCATGGTGACAAGAGTGCAACATATGGTCACTGACGGAACTACACATGTAACGCGGACGAGAACAGAGAAATACGCAAACGAATGTCACTAACACCCGGAATAACAATTTAAAGATTACGTCACGAAGTTCATTTAAAAGATATACTTAGCTCGCAGGCAGCACAATAATAGGTAGTGGGCCATATCTAAACTGTGAGCCTTAGTTTGCCGACCCCTGCTCTAAGCCAGTCATGTCAAACTTCCGGTCCACGGCCCTCATGATGTATCAACATACAATATAGCCCGATTATTTTCCTACAAAATGGTGAAATACAACACTTGGGAATGTTATACCATGTCACGTTAAATTTTGTAAAAAAAAAAAATTAAAGGCTTTCACAGTTGGGCAATTTTATTTAAAAAAATACTTGATCCACATGGCAAAAGTTCATGAGAGAAAATAAACTGAAAGTCTTATTTATTTATATCTTAATTATGTGTTTGTAATAAACAGGTACTAAAATGTTGAGCCATTTATACTTAACAATACTGTATGACATTATTATTATTATTATTATTATTATTATTATTATTATTATATTTTCAATGTTGACCTTATGATCAAACGAGTTTGATATGCGTGATTTTTTTTCGTCAATCGGAAGAATAAAATTTAATATAATTCTAGGATTATTTTTAAAATACACGATACAAAAAATATATGGGACAATACCACAAATTACGGGATAAGTTTTAACCCTACCTGCAAGAGAACAAACTAATGGTGACTTGAGTCGTTAATATTATCTTCACATCCAAACGTACCGTGACTCGTATCCATATTAAATCTATTTAAGGTGTTAGTGTTGCGATAGGCTGGAATGCCAGTTACTAGGATGTCGAGTATTGATTATAGGCTGGTTGACTTGTATTTTTATTTTTACCGCCCCTTCGGGTTACATGCCTATATACTAGTTACGCTAATGGTTTTAAAGGATTATGATGGTTATATTCAGAGGAAGTGTACCCACATTTGCGTAGAGGGAGAGTGGAAAACCATTTAGTAAAAACCACTTAAGTGCCCTCAACCTGGATCAAACCCAGATCTACCTGACTTTAGCAGTCTAGTCTAACACGAGAGTAGTGCGTTAGACTATAAAGCCACTGAAGCGGGTATTGATTTGTATCTCTCCAAATAAAATGTATCAATGATCTTCCCATTTTATCTCCACACTAATGCGGGTTCACTTCTTCTAAGCTACCTTCCTTAACACATAACCCTTATGTGAGGATGCAGGGAACGCGAGAAAAGTTCAGAATTTTAGAAGATGTTATAGAAAAACTTCTCTTAGACCAAAATAAATCAAATATTTATCCCGTAGAAACATAATAGTTTAATTTTCTTCACATGGTGATGTCAATAGTTGTTGAATATCTGTAATGAACATAACTGCATTCATTAAGTAAATTTTTGTTTTTAAATTAAGAGAAAAAGTTGATATTAAATTCCAGGACACCCTTGGCAGATATTCCAAAACTGTTGATAGCACCATGTGAAGAAAATTAAACTCTATGTTTGTACTGAAGCAATATTTGATTTGTTTTGAGTAAAAATAAAAATTATATAAAAATTGCAAAAACATTGACCTTTAATCCCGTTCCTTGCATTCCCACCTTAAATTAAGCCGTTAATGACCGTTGTGTAAAATGTTATAGTTAAAAAGCATAACAAAAAACTAGTCATGGGAAACTAAGGAACTTAAAATAATTTGTTACCGCTTTAAATAAGCTGCCTACTTGGTGAATTCGAAATTATTTTGCGAAGCTCTTAACTTAAAGCATCTTAACTTGACACACTTAAGTAATCAATGCACTATAACGCTTTGATGCCAATGTATGAAATATAAATAGAAGGAATAAAATGAGCAGTTCATCTTGTGAGGCCTCTATTCTACAGGATGATATTTCCCCTCTTTTGCTGACGAGTATACACGCTCTCATTCTACTATTTGTGTCTGGACCGCATTGACTTGAATTTCAAAATTTATTTTTTCTTTTTTACTATTCTCAATACACATATCCTTCCACGGACTTCTTTATTCCACGCCCTTGCAGTAAGATTCCTACAGCCCATTTATTTGATGAAAAAGCCAAATAGCCTGAGTTGTAGACGATGTATATAAAAAAATGCATTTAAAAACAGCACCAAAATTCAAAATATATTATTTTGAAAGTGTAAGATTATTTTATTCGATTTTTTTCTGTTCCAATACTATATCTTTAAAACTCTCGGAATTAAACGTAAAACCACATTAACATAGGAAATACTATCTTGACTTGCCATTACGTCAAAAGTAGGCATCGTCTTTAAAAGATAAGCCAGGGGTGAACTAGAGGAGACAAAGTATCCATACTTTTTTTTTTTTTTTTTTCAAATGACCAGTCTGTCCCGTCTACTATTTCACTCGCTAGAGCTGAAGATTAGTGTACACGATATCGTTAGGCGATGCATCATTAGTGATACAATACCGAAGTCAGTGATTCATCCAAGGAATGACACTTCACCAAGTCTGTACACACAACGCTATCAGTGATGCATATTCAACACCTTCTCTTTAATTAAAAACGGCATCTTAGCAGCAGCAAATATTGTTCTTGGAATATTTGAGGGCAAATTAAAACGCATAAAACGTGGTCGAAAGTTTTGGGTTCGTGATTGAATGAAAAGAAGAGACAAGTCTGGTGAATCAAATACACTATTAAAATAAATACTTATATTAGATGGCCCTACTTATTTGATTAATTTGAGATTAATAAATTATCAACCTGTTTTACTAAGAACAATTGAAGAAGCTATTCAAATAAAAGATAATCCACACTTATAAAGGCCATGGTTATAACAAGTGTGTAGTGAAGTGCTGCTTATGGGGTGAATATTTATGTTCAGTGAGTAAATTCTCTTATATTTAAGATATATATATATATATAATAAAATTATGTTATAACCTGGTTAAGTGTAAGAAAAGGTGATGCATCTTAACTTAACCAGAATAAATAAATAAAAATATCATTGAAGCTATTTTTTTTTCAGTAAAGATTATGTCTCACTGTGATTAAAGATTTAGACAACCAACATCCCACAGTGATGCTCAATGGTGACATGAAGACACATAATTCACTTTCCCGTATATTTTCAAGATATCACAGAGTCGACATTCGATGACGCACTACCTCTGATACACCACTCCTTAGTGGTATCGTGTACATGGGTATTTAGGGAAAGCCCCTTTATAACCATAGTCTCTCCTACTAATATATTTAAGACTACATCACTGCACCAGTGAGCTAATTTTCAGCCTGTACCTGACGTAACTCGATCGTCTGGTTGACTAGAAGTGGTTGTCCTCAACGAGTTCATGGTCAGCGACCGTGAAAATTAAGTGGCTTAGTGCCACCATTCCCTCCCCTTAAGTTCCGCCAATAAGGTAACTCCGAAGTAGACCAGTTTCCAAGTTGTGGCTGGTTACCTGATCTCCTTGAAACACTAGGCTGGTGGGACGGATTGAATAACACGCCATTTTATCGTGGTTCAACGAATAAACCCTAGTCTATTTTGTTTTAACATAAATTAAAGTTGAAGGATTTTAACCCGCAATGGTGGTCGAAGGGTATAAGGCAGTTTTTTGCAACCTAGGGGTCACGACCCCCTTTAGAGTCGCGCCGTATTTCGGGTGGATTCACAATGATTGTTGGAGTTAGATATCTATATTTATTATAAGATGCAAAATTAAAATATAAATGTAATTGGTTAAAATTGTAAAAAAATAAAAAAATACGTAGGTTCCTTTGACTATAGAATTCCTTACAGTTGCTTTCTGACTTAGTTTATTTTATCAATCTCATGTTTGGCTGAGTGACGCTGTTGGCTTCACTTCCAAAATACCTTGTTCTATCGGCCCTTGTCACCAGTTATACAACAAGTTACTGTTCTGCTCTAGTGACCCTTGCTACAAGTTTTAGCAGGTCTCGCTGCTCTAATGAGCTTTGTCACCAATTTTACCTAGTTGCGCTTCTATAGTGACATTTGTCCCCAGTTTCATCTCGTTTAGCCATTATAATCAATTTTTGTCATAAATTTTGATACGTTTGACTGCTCTGATGAGAATTATCACCAGATTTACCATAGGACAGTGTTTCTCAAAGTGTGGTCCACGGTGGCTTTTCAAGTAGGCCACAGGATTAAAGGAAGTTTAGCAATAATAATGAATTAAAGAATTTTGATTAAATATAATACAATAATTTGAAATATATAAGCTTAAATATGAAATAGCTATACTATGTTATATTTCTTTCCTTGGAAGACACAAGTCAAATAGGAAAGGAAGTCTTTACCATCCTTAAGTCAACCAATCTGAACAATATCTTTTTAGCACCGCGTATTAATACCCGTTCAGGTTATAATTTTATGCACTAAATACGCTAATCGTTTTAGAGATTAGGAAGGTTATATTTATATAAAGTGTACCCACATTTGCATTTATGGCGAGTGTAAAACAATTTTGGAATAACCACCCAATACTAGTACACCCGACCAAGACTCGAACCTCGCTTTCCCCGTCATCGGCAGTCTAGTCTGCTGTGAGAGTAGCACGTTAGATCATGCAGTCACCGAATCGAGTAACTAAACAATTATTTTTCCAAATTTTTAAGGTTCTGTTAAAAATAATCACACAACTATTACTTACTAATTACTGGTAGTTATATATTTTCTTTCAACGTTTAATTTAATAAATTAATTTTTGTCTTTTTTTTTATAGTTCTAAAATGGAATCGCCTAAAAATAATGTTTTACCCACATAATTTTTGACGCCAAAGCCTTCTACTCCCAGGGTAGTGGACCTCTTTTCACCCAAAACTTTCAGAAACATTCCTTAGATGAATCAAAACCGTTTTACTATAATTGCGTGTTTGCAGTGTAGTTGACCTCGCTTATTGTAACACTACTGCCATTAGGCCTACATAAAGTGATGAGACCACTTGATGTGTCGCCAAGCTTTGTGGGAATGAAACATTTCCACGTCATCATATTCCATGCGGCCTTGTGTAAAAAAAAACTTGTTGAGCGTGGATAGAAGTTGGGCTAACAACCAGTGCTATGGACCACAAAATGTTGCAGCTATTCCAGGTCAGGGCAAATTTTTTATGACTAGAGGACCACGTTAATAATTTAAATATAATTACGTGCTACCAATTAAAATACGATTTTTCTGTAGACGCTATTTGTTATAAGAAAAAAGAAAATAAGATGGACAACAATAAAATGGTTGAACAAAATAAATTATTAAGCTATGTATATTAATAAAAGTCTAATAGTGTACATATTTATGTAAATCTGTTCAGAGAATATTTATTACTCCTAATAAGATAGAACGCTGAAATTTGGTGAAGTGCTAGATAAACTACTCAAGAAGTGTGCAAAACTTTCAAATTTGAAAACTGACCAAAAATTTAAAAAAAAAATATTTAATCATTTTAATTAGTAGACATGTTATTTGCACTTTGAAATAAAGGTGAAACTAGGATAGAAATTCAAGTGTCAAATCAAAAGAGAAATTGCATATTATAATAAAGTGACTTGTTTTTATAATTTGTTTGTTGCCTAATAAATCTGGAACAGTTTGGATTATTGCAATGCAGTTTTATTTATTTGGTAGGAAATTTATCAGGCAGGCTTTAGCATAGATTTCACTAAGCTAATACTTCGTCGAGTTAATTAATAAGCTCCAATGCTTTAAAAGCCGGTAAATATTCCACCAATTTGAAGCTCACCAAGGAAAAATAACAAATTTCAAAGCAAGAAGAAACGTTAGGGTGTATTTCAACTTTAAATCTAAAGACTAATTAACCCTTTTGCTGCATAATTAATTTTTACTTCTAATCTTCAGAAATGCAAATTATAGGTCAAATATTCATATTTTGAAAATTTGCATGATGATCACGATTATGATTAAATAATGTGATTTTCCACTAGTAATGCATCATTAATATGAAATTTATCACCACGTTGTCTATAAATCGCATATAATATATATTTTATATCGATAACATTTTATACGTCATATATTATTTATGTCACATTTACCCAAATTCAATGTTATTCTGCTATCAGAACCATTCTTTATTTTACTTGAAACCCACAATAGTATCAAACTAATTGCTAAGTAAGGACTTGACAGGCCTAATATGGGCCAAATGTAATAAAAAGAAAATTTTTGAAAATTAGGTTACATCAACACAACTTGAACAATTTTGTGCTACATTGGTGCTTTTCTCAGTGTAGTGTAGTCTATAAAATCATATATTTGTCTTAGGCATGATTTAAAAATAGGAAATAAGTCAAGAACAGAAATAAAATAGCAATCCATTAATCCCTCAACAATGTTTTCCACCACATAAATATTGCACGTGTGCTACAAGTAATTAAATGGGGAAGTAAACAAGCGGTACTACTGTTATGATCTAGCAGCTGGTAACTGACAGTTCTCGAAAATAAAAACCAGATGTCAGAGGCGCACGTGCATGCTAGTATGAAAATGTCAGCGTTCTAACACTCTTGTGGCTATTTCCGACTGTTGCAGCAAGGGTAGATAAAGTTTACATGTCGTGGGGTAAAGACGATTTCCGCAGTCAATGGCTATAATGCTTAGATCGGATTTATCCGATTAACGCAGCAAAAGTTAAACTAAAAATAACTCATAGGACTGTAGAAACTAATATTCGAATTTGTCAAAACAGAAGCGTGTTTTTATTTACTGAAATATAAATCAGTGTTTAACCAACACATAATAGACTAGTATTTACTTTTATAATTAAAAAACTCATTCATTTGATAAATATGGACAGTGTTTTTAGAAGAGTTTTATACACACTGTGGAGTGGCAAAAGCCATGGCTGACACATGCATCTACTGTTATGACTTAAGGATAAAATCAAATACAACGCTGTATATTTTCTGATGAGTTTAGAGATTCTGGATTCAAACATCAACGCATATTTTTTTAAGCACCGCCTCCTACTAACCGTTCTGATTAAACGCTTGACCCACAACTGTACATGTAAGTATAACCAAACATATTGTACACGGCCCATACGGACTTTAGAATCGATCGTATCTATGCATGAAGCAAAAAAAAAAATCCAAGGTGCTTTCAAATAACTAGGTCGATGGGCACGGCAGTCATCCCAAACACGTAGACAGCATTCCGACGATGAGCGCTCAGCCACAATCCGTTCTGGAGCGTTGGAGAGATACAATTGTTGGGTGGTCCCTCACAACCACGTCCTGTTGATAGTTTTATTCCCACATTCATGTAGAGCTGTGCAGTTTCATTGAATCCATTAATAATATATGTAAGTAAATCAATAAGGGCAGTAATCAAGCCACGTTTGGTATTAACTTGAACAATGAGGTGGAACAATTTCAGTTGGGATTGTTAGGGCAGGGTTCCTACAGTATTTGTAAAAAAAATTCTCCCTGACTTTTCCTTGACTTTCCCTTACTATTTTCCCAAGTTCTATGACCAACTTCTCATATAATTTCCAATATAATTTTATGGTACTATTCCTGTGGAAATATTAATTTAATTACATTTATTTCGGCCTCCTCCTCTCCTACAGCTGACCTTACCTCACCTCTCATGGAAGAATAAGAAAGCAGACGTCTTGCCAATCAGTTCAGGGAAAATGATGGAAAAATAACAAAATATATCAAACCCTATCAAAAAGGAAAGGCTGAGCTTTTCTTCTTTGAGAAACTTAACAACGTAGTCCCAAATTTGTAATGCCCTTTGAAAGCACTTTGCATTCTCTAACCACCGCACACCACAGAACTCCAAAGGAAAAGTTGTACATCTTATCAACTGGGTAAACAATGCTCGATGAGCTGTAGAGTCAGTGAACAGGTAGTACGTGTGACACAATAAACAGTGTATATCCCAATTGACCGGTTCCACTCCTGTTCTCAAGGAACCATAAACAACATGAAGCTCATATGTCCCCAAATTTATCAAAATACACACTTCAATGTCTGTGACAGATTTGATGTGTTCCTGAAGAAGTTTTATAAACTTTAAATTGACATTTGGGCCATCCAATGACACTTGTATCGACTTAGAGACTGAAAGAGGAGAAATACCATCCAAGAAATGCTTCAGTTATTCTTCAGAGGTGCTTCTATCGAAAAAAAAAACACTGTTTCAAGCAATGACTGACAACTTTATGATTTTCCTTGTCTCAGAATCTGAATTCAATGTCCATTTGCCCTCTTTGAATAACTTTATTCAATGCCTCATCAAAACCAATTACAAAGTTGCTACATGATTTTAGGCGGTCCAGTATATTGTTATGAAAGAATGGAGCCAATCCATGCACAATGAAATATGCAGCCTTGTCTCCACCAAGAGTAAAGGCACTGGCAATGGAACACTTGGGAAACATCAACTGAAAAATTGTACTTAAATTATTGCATGAATTGAAATACATTTTATTGTCAACAACTTGTAAAGCCCAAATGACTTCCACCTTATTTATATTATCTTTCATAACAAAAGTGTTAGGGTTTCTTCGAGCCACTACACTACTTTCACTTTTGGCAACACCTTCCTTCTGTGGCTTTACAATTTCCGATGAAACTGAAGTGTGACATGAATTGTCATTTCCCTGACTTTCCCTGACTTATTTTTCCCCCTGACTTTCCATGAATTTCCCTGACTTTCCAGACCGTAGGAACCCTGTAAGGGTGTGTCTATTCTACAAGCTATGTCCCTGACGTCATGAACAACTCATGCGACATAACAATAACAACCTTCTTCAAACGATATGCTTAAGATCCTTTGCTAAGACTCTTACGTAAAATAAGATTGAGTCATATATTGCTTGGAAAATTAAGAAACTATAGTGCCGAAAGAAAGGTGTTTGACTTATCTTCTTTAAATTATTAATTTCTAGAGTTTCTGTATTATGTGGTGCAGCCCTATTAAGTTGGGATGGAGGAGAACACTATTTAAGGTAAATGGGTTTGCAGTTATTTATAGAAAAAAACCTTTGTGGCCAAATTAAATACAATATCGATTCAGTAGATGAGTTTAGTTTTATTCATATAATGAACACAACAGTACTTGCAAATTTCTCATGGGCATTGCGGAATATGACCATGAATTTCTCTCGCTCTCTTTTTATTTGTTCAAATGCCAGTACGCTTGTGAGAAATATTCAAGAATTGTAGAAAATTAAAATAGACTTATCTACTAAAGCAATGTTTTATTTATTTTTGATTAAAATATTTTTGATATAAAACTTTTAAAAATACGAAGCTTAACATCCCACCTCTCCCTCTCATCTTAAAACCATTAATTATAGCAATTATGCAGGGTCTATGAACTGCGTGGAAGCATGCTGAGTACAGATTCAAACTATTTCATAATTGATATCTAGACAACTTTTGAAGGATTTTTAGATCCAAGTCTTTATATTGTTATTTTTAATGTGTCTGGGTTACATCACTCGTAGCCCAATAGTGGAAGTATTAGCCAGTACTAATGTACCGTTGCCCAGAGGATTTCCGAATGAACTAATCGTACATCCTTTCCGTGGAGGTTCTTTCCATGTCCCGATGAGATGAGAGGATGATGCAGTGAATATGACGGGGTGGAACCAATGAAGATCTTAACCTAACTTAAGCCTAATTAACCAAACCCTGGTTACCATGGGAGCTATGCTATTTCGAGAAAAATCACCTGGCACCAGCCGGGAATTGAGCCCGGGACCTCTAGGTCAGCAGCCACTGGCTCGAACCACTATACCAAGAGACTGATTCCTATTGTGTTTAGTTAGTTCTTTCTTGGAAAATATTGAGTAAGTTAGTATCTCTTTTTTTTAATTGTTAAGTATTTTTACTAAAGCCTGGACTTATATTTATTTTTATTTATTTAGCTAATTTTAGTTTCCTGGCTTCTATGCATTGTTCTATTTTTTTATTGTCTGAACATAATAATAAAACCTTATTTTAATTTGTTAAATTATTCGTTTAACAAAAACAGCACAAAAGATATAGAATGGATAGGAGTCAATGAAATGGCTAGCTTTTGTTTCGATTCAATTATCATGTTTTTTCAGAAAAGCGATTGGTCAGTAAACCTCTATATTTTCTTATATTTTGGTGAAAAAAGGGTATCTTGGAAAATAAATGTTTAGTTAGGTCCTTTTCCTACACAACTAGATTTTTCACTTTCCATGATACACTATTACATTACTTGATTGATCACAATAAAACTGGATAGCTATATAACTCTAAGTTGTAGTAAAGAAACGGTTATAAGACAAATTAATAACTAACAAACACTTATCTTTTATTTAAAATAGAGTTGAAAAATTATATCTGGAAACCCCAGACATTTCCTACAGAGTACCAATGTTCTACAACTGGGCTAGTCAAATTCGTCTCAAACATATTTTTTCTTTTAAATAGAGTTGAAAAATGACATCTGGAAATAGAAAATGAACCTCAGACATTTCTTACAGAGTACCAAAGTTCTACAACTGGGCTATTTAAATTCGTCTTGTGTTTGGAGTCAGTCTTCACTGATAATTTAGAAAATTGTCACACTGACTTAGGTCCCAGGCTTAGTTTACATTTCCAGATGTAACTATATTTATATTAATTAAGGTGACTTAAAGCATGTCAGTACCAAATTGTAGTTGCAGTGTATTTTATACACTATTATTTTTTTGTCAACGTTGATAAAATGCTAATACACTATTATATTAGTGTTATGTTGTAGGCATTGATAGGCCTACTATTTAATAAAAGTGAGAGCTTTAAATAACACAATGTATGAATTTATTAAAGTAGTTTTGATGAACTTTTGTGAATAATAAATCCAGTTCCCTCTTTGTATTTCTGCTCACCAAGGTTTTCTAGCTAACTTAACCTCCTTCTGTACGTTGGTGAGCATTTTTCCACCACGTCTTAATACAATTCCGGGCTACATGTATCAAGATAATGCTAATAGGGAAGAAATGAGGAAGACTAAATTTACATGCACTTTTGTGGAGAGGAGTGTGAAACTATTTAGGAAAAACACCCTCAGTACATCCAGGATTCAAACCCCGCCTACTAATTACCAAATAAATACATAAAATACGTTCTGATATCTATTCCATGTATGTACCCACTGACGCAGGTAGTGACTTTTAAAGGTGTAAACTATCAGATTCCATAATCTAAATAACACTTGGTGCTCACAGTGGTGAACGGTGAACAACTAACCCATTTGTCTCCAAGAGCTCTTGCAACCAAATGTGAATGTATTCTCAGGGATGGTAAATATTTGTACCCTTTAAGGTGTGATGGAAGGCGCTGCGAGGACAATACAGTGGGGTTTTTTTTCAGTTTTTATTTCAAAACATCTTTTTAGCCAAAATAAATTAATATTGCTCCAGTATACACATATAATTACATTTTCTTTACATAGTGACCTTAAAATTTCTTGAATATCTGTCAAGGGTGTTCTAGAATTTAATGACTTTTTTATCTTCATTTAAGAAGTTTGTCATCTAATGGCGCAACGCTCATTAGTCATGACATATAATCAACAACTGTTGATATTACCACGCGAAGAAAATTAAACTCTTATGTTTGTAGTGGAGCAATATTTGATTTATTTTAGTAAAAAAAAAAAAGAGTTTTGCCATGAAAACTGCAAAAATACTGGACTTTTCTCGCGTTCTCTCCCATCCCTCCTTAAAGCAGGCATGTCAAACTTAGGGCCCGATCCATTATTATGTGAGAAACCGCGGATCTTTTGTTGAACAAATATGATATGTGGTTTGATGCATGTGGCCCGATACATATTTTTAGAAACTTTGTAGAAATACACTATTTCTGAATTGTTCATTATTTGTGGAAATCTATCAAATAAGGTTGGTGTACCAAATTGTTTACCCTTTAGCTACTCACTAGAGATTGATTTTTTAAATGGTTAAATTGGTGCACTAAATGTGTGCAATATTTGGCAGCACGTAAGTTTGTGAACAGGTGTTTCTTTTAATAGACTAGACTGCCAATGATGGGTAGATTTGGGCTCAAATCCCGGTCGGGTGGACTTAGAATGTTTTTTATTAGGATTTTCACTCTCCCTTTAAGAAAATGTGGGCGCACTTCCTGTAAGATCAATCTTCCTCATCTCTGACACATTAGCGTAAATAGTACATGTGTGTAAGCTATAGCCCGAGTGGGTAGTAACTCATGGTGATAAAAAAATGTATTTCCTCTTATGAAACGGAATCAACACTAGAGAGATCTCGGCTTTCAGACAAGCGCGGATTCAGGAGGGCCAGTTGACCCCCCCCTATGAAAGTTAGAAAATTAATACAAAAATAAATGAAAGTTCAAATTTTAGAAAGAAAATACAACAGAGATAAACTATACATTTTTTAAAATTATGTACGTGAATTATTGGTTCATGTTTAATCCATGACCCGCCTCGGTGGCGTAGTTGGCTAACGCGCTAGTCGTGTTGAGCTCGACCACCGAGGACGGGGAGATCGAGGTTCGAATCTCGGTCGGGTGAACTGGGGGTGGTTTTTCCTAAATGGTTTTCCACTCTCCCTCCACGCAAATGCGGGTTCACTTCCTCTAAATTCAACCCTCCCATTTCCTAATCCATTAGTGTAATTAGTACTTAAGCGTATAACCCGAACGGGTAGTAAGACGCGGTGCTAAATATTATATTATTTAATCCATGCTTGATATGACTCACGCAAGTGTGGAAAAAATATTCGTTTTCATGTACTAATATTTGTCGTGCATAGCGAGTAACGAACATTTTTCCACATAGAGACGATAAACTACCACACGTCAAAGAAGACTAATAATCGCCTGAGAGCAGTTCATCCACGAATACCGAATATAGAGTATGTGTGGACAACAGGAGCGACGGAACTGTGGGGGACTCTGATCCCCTGGAAATAAGTTGCCCCTGCATGGAATAAATTCCCTTAGATATATTTAAAATCCTCTGATATCGAATATGAGGCTGAAAGATGGCCTTAAATCAAACTCCAAATGACTTCTAGATGCATTCTATTGTCAGAAATTTGCCGAAGAAGACCACTTAAAATAACTACTAGACTAGAGGCATCTAACTGTCACAAAATATTGAGGGAGGAAAGTTCTAAATGGCTTCTAGATGCATATCATTTTGAAGAATTTTCAAGTGAGGACCACCCCAAATAGCCTAGTTTATGAAATAATTTAATTTTCAAAACTTTTTTTGGTAAAAGACCACTTCAAAGATTATTTTCTATATGTATCTAATTATCGTAAGAAATTAAGGTGAGAATCTAAATAGCTTTGAGGGGCATTCAAATTTCAAAAATTTCTTTGTGTGGAACAATTTAAATGGCTTAATTTAAAAAATCGAGGCGAAGACTACTCATAGCTTCTAGAATGTACCATTTTTCAAAAAATTGTTGAAGAATGGCCACTCCAAATGGTTTACAAAAACTATCTGATTTTAAAAAGTTTAGTAGGATGACCACGGTTTAAAATATAAATAAGATCAAATGTGAATGAGAAACTATTAAATGGCTTTAAACAGAAATTTAACATTGTAAATAACTATGTTATTTATAATCATGACACCCTATGAAAATGATATAGATCCGCCCCTGTCGTTACAGACACACATTTATCATCAATTATGCGGGTGACTTCAACACAAAATTTAATGCCTAGCACTCAAATTCTAGATGCAAAATAATTTTTTCATAATTCTGGGCAAAAAAAAGAGTCAGCCTTAAAATTTTATTTCGTTTTAGTTTTATCTTTATAGTTATAATAATTTTTAAATTGAGTTTTTTAAAACTTAATTATTTGAGGTATTTAACGTGCTCTTTCCAAACCGACTTATTATATCGGCATATGAGAATTTCTATGAGCGAGAGTGAAAGAGCCTATCAATTTTGCCGTACTCTCCAGGTTTATTTGATATGCCACAATCTACATGGATTTACTTCCTCTCCGAAGGAAGATGTGCTACGAATTTTTATCGCTCAAGAAAAGTCCATAGATCTCGGATGGGTTTTAACCCATGAACAATGGGTCTATCGGACACTTCACCCGAGGAATTTTTTTAAACTTAAGACAGTGACAATATTAAATTTAATGATATGTGGCCATTGTGTTCAAACGAGTTTGACACGCCTGCTTTAAAGTAACCGTCAGATACTGTCTTTCTCAGTGCACCTTTCAAAGGGGAAACCTAGCAGCGCTTCCGTTTGCAAATACTGGAGATACACAGCCACAGTAAATTAGCACTGCCTCTGGTCTGAGTAATTGACCTCACCGCTAGTGACCCTTCTGAAGGGGCCCGTGAGATATTTATTTATTTTAAGCACCCCGTTTTGCTACCCGTTCAGGTTATAGGCCTGTGTATTACTTTTATTGGCTTAGGAAGGTTTAATTGAGAAGAAATGCAGCTGCATTTTCATGGAAGGAGAGAGGAAAACTATTTATGAAAACCATCCTCAGTGCACCCGACCGGGATCGAGCCCCTATCTCCTCGTCTTCGGCAGTCTCGTCCAACACGAGAGTAGCGCGTTAGACCACGCCCCAACGTATTTTTTCTATCACCACGTCCTACCACCAGTTCAGGTTATACACAACTATGATAACTACTCTAATGGTGTAGGGATGAGGATGAAAGCATTTTACAGGTACTATAACCACATTTTCGGGGAAGGAGGTTATGAAACTATTTAAGAAAAAAACACTTTCAGTAGACCCAACCAGGATTCGAGCCCCGATCTCCCTGTCTTCGGCAGGTCAGTCTAACAGGAGAGTGACGCCTTAGTGTGTTCGGCCACTGATGTGGTCCCCAAGGTGTTGATTTACAAGAATCACTTTTCTTCTTCACCCCCGCCAACCTACCTTCTCTTGGATGGCTAGCTTTTAAGCACGCCTTGGGAAACAAACGTGCGTGCTTAAAATTATAGACCGATCTGACTGACGTGCATTGAAAAAAAATCCTGCCATCATCTTTAAAATCATTATTTATTATTTTTAACTCGTGCCTGTTAGCAACGTGGACAAAGGTGTTGAGCTGGTTTTGGTTGGTTTTCTGGTGACCTGGAAACAGGTGCGGATCTAGATCATTTTAATAGCGGGTCAAAATCATTATAAATATCAAAGTTACCTACAATGTTAGATTTCTTTATAAAGCCATTTATTAGTTTCTCATTCATATTTAATCTTATGTATGTGTTAAACAGTGGTCATCCTCCCCAATTTTTTAAAACCAGATAGTGTTTATAAACTATTTGGAGTGGCCCTCTTTCAACAATTTTTTGAAAAATGGTTCACTCTAGAAGCTATGAGTAATCTTCGCCTTGAATTTTTTAAATTAGATTCTCTTATAAGCCATTTAAAAGTGTTCATCACTTGGAAATTTTTGAAATTTAGATGCCCCTCGAAGCTATTTAGAGTGATCCTCACCTTATTTTTTTACGATAATTAGATTACCTAAGAAGATTATCTTTATAGTGGTCTTATTCCACCGATCAAATTTTTAAATTTGAATTATTTCAGAAACTAGGATATTTGGGGTGGTCCTCGCCTGAAAATTCTTCAAAATGACATGCATCTAGAATCTATTTGGAGTTGTCCTCCCCCAGACATTTTTGAAATTTGGATGATCTTGGAAGCTATTTAAAGATATCCTCCCTTGACTTCTGCCAGTGAGATGCCTTTAGTCTAGTAGTTATTCGAATCGGTCTTATCCGGTAAATTGTTGACAATATTATTATTATTATTATTGATGCTATTTTTTATTCTTATCATTATTAATTACTACTTGTTTCGTAATTATTCATCAGAATATATAATTTTTTTAGCCATTTTTGTTTATCATATTTTCTCGTTTAATATATGTATTTGTAAGGTACTTGTGTACTTTTCAGTGCTGGCCTGTCATAGGTCTTACGACTGTTGACCAGAACTATCATAAAGGAAATTGAAATTGAAATTATTATTATTATTATTATTATTATTATTATTATTATTATTATTATTATTATTATTATTATTATTAGCACCACGTCTTATTACCCGTTCGGATTATACGCACTTACGCTAATGTGTGATGGTAGGGTGATTGTGAGATGAAATGGAGGACCTACAGCTTAACGTGGAATTCAAACCACGGTGGAGGCCTGGCATTCCACACATCCACAAGTTGTGATTAATACACGTCTTTTCAGAGGTGAAGAAAGGGTTTGAAAATCAGATAAATCTGTGCCGGGACCGAGGATTGAGCCCCGGGCCCCCAGCACAGAAGTCCAACACCTTAACCCTAGACCACCAGGTCACCTTTTGAAAATATAATGCATCTAAAAGTCATTTGGAGTTTAATTTAAGGCAATCTTTTAGCTTCATATTCGATAATATCAGCGGATTTGAAATATATCTAGGGGGGAATTTATTCCAGGGAGGGACAAATTATTTCCAGGGGGCAGAGTCCCCCACAGTTCAGCCACTCATGCTGTCCACACATACTCTATATTCGGTATTCGTGGATGAACTGCTCTCAGGCAATTATTAGTCTTCTTTGATGTGTGGTAGTTGATCGTCTCTATGTGGAACAATGTTCGTTACTCGCTATGCACGACAAATATTCATACACGAAAACGAATATTTTTTCCACACTTGCGTGAGTCATATCAAGAATTGATTAAACGTGGACGAATAACGCACATGTGAACCTGACTTAAGATGTGTCTGCGCGTAAAAAGATTTTTAAAAATGGTATAATTTATCTGTGATGTATTTTTATTTGTAAAATTTGAACTTTAATTTGGTTTTTTATATTAATTTTCTAACTTTCACAAGGGGGTCAACTGATCCTTTAACCCCCAATCCCTCTGAATCCACGCCTACCTGAAAATGTAGGGTTTGAATCACAAGGAAGAATAGAAAGGTTCCCAAATTCTCGGGAGGAAAAGTTTATAGCTATTTAGAGAAAAAATCGTCGCTACATCTAGCCCTAGCCCGGTAAATCATGCCAGTCGTAGTTGACGTCATGTGCAACCAATAAGGACTTCTCGTTAGTCAACAGCCCAAAGGATGGCTTGATGTGATTTCTATCAAGCCGGCACTAGTCATGCACTCAGCTCTTCAGCTGATTAGTGATGCCTGCACCATCTGGTAGAAATCCCATGTACTAGGGGAGTTTAGAAAGTGCTACCTTCTACAGTGAAAGAAACTACCAATTTTTCCGAGTAGGTTATTGTCACATATCTTCCAGGGTTATTTTTAGATGCCACAATCAACATGGGACCAACGGCTTTACTTCCCCCCGAAGGAGGTTGTGCTAGAAATTGTTATCGCTCAAGAAAAGGTTGTTGACTTCGGCTGGGGTTGTACCCACGAACATCGAGTCCTGAGGCAAGCATTTTACCCCAAGACCACCGAGGTAGACTCACATATACTATATTTTATTATTTCTTGATATTTTTTTCATCTTTAGACTCTATTTATTAATTAATATGTCCTCCAACGTTGCAAATCACTTAATTTTACAAAACACGACCATGGCAGTTAAAGTTGGAGAAGGTCATCTCGGTTATCATATAATTCAAATCAAAAACATGGATTCATAAGTCATTAAAAATTTTCAATTACCATTTTCAACATTTAGTTTTAGTATCGGCTATAAAAAAAAAGTTTTGCTGTATTTTGAAATGCCTGCTCGTATTAAAAGTGATATAAATTTATGGAGTGTAGCATTTATTCTCCCAACATTTTGTCGGCTCCTCCACCTTAAGGTTTAGTGTCTATATTAATAAGGAAATGGGATTCGCGGATGGAAAAGGAAGAGAATAAAACACACGACACCCACTCCTTAAAAGTTATTTATAGGGGTGTACATAAATCACAATAATAGTAAAACTTTTGAAGATAAACAAATTGACATAATAAAATGGAGAATCGTAATTAAGGTGATTTAGAAATATCCGTCTTCATTTAACCATCTTTAACATTTAAAAATCTCACACATGAATAAATAATCAGTCTAAGAGCTGAACCTTATGTTATATTCAGCATTTAATAAGCTAATATATTTTAAATATCTGTCAGTAATATTAGGTAATTTGACTTGAAATATGTTGTCTCTTTTTAAAATGAAATGCAAGAAAATACTATACGAGTCATTACTTTATTTTAATATTAATCTCATTAATTAACACCAAATGAAATAAATCTCCCTTTTTTATATAAGAAGATGTATAAGACATGAAAAACTTAAAACATAAGTGCCACTATTTCCATAATAACAACGTCCAAACCAATTTACTAGTATCTACTATTTTTTTCTATAAATTATCAATCGAGAGTATTTATAGCTAAAAACATTCTACATAAAGAGTCTTAATTTAATTATATAAAGATATATTATCAGGATGCATACTATCTATGATGAAATAATTAATTTTTTATTATTATTGACGAATTTAACCAAATGTTTTATTTAGTCATATGACTATAGAACGTTTCTCATTATTTGATCTGTCCAGAAATAATTTTAAAATCACACATGAAATCAGTATTATAAAAAAATTAGCTAATATGGGGATTGAGTTGACTATTGTAAAAGGTAATAGTTAAATTTGCTTTCGGCGTAAGTATATATATATATATATTTTTTTTTTTTCTTAGCAAATGAAAAACAACTTTTTTTTATAAGTTTGACATAATTATATAAACGAAAAAATTACGTCCAAGTATATTTAAAATTCTTTGGTTTTTGTGAATCTTTTTTTTATATATGTATGACTGTCCAGACGATAAATCTATAAATTATTTGTATACTATCGGTCTAAGTCGTTAATATAAGCTGTTTATAAATGTATAAAAACTAGGTCAAATTATAGTTCCCAACAAAATTTAGAAAACAATAAATATGATTAAGACTTTCCCAAGAAAAGTAGGTCCAATGTTTACAAAACAAAATTATATTAAATTACGTTAGGAACAAAAAGGTTTGCAAATGACATGTTACAATCATTAGATCTAATTGATGAGGATACTAATATTTTATGACCAAGTTGAACAATAATCTCTATATAAAACACAAATACGTCACAGAATCACAACGGTGGGTCAGCAGAGTTGTAAGTACGACACGTTTCGTTAATGATCGACTAAGTCCATTCAATAAAATACGTTACATGAAGTTGTGCAAGTAGTTATTTCGGCTGCCGACACTTGCTTAGATGGTGCACGCTGTGGCTAGGTTGGGGCCTAAATATTTATCTTACTTCTATCTCGGTAAGGATCTGAAAAGAAATAAAAATAAAATGTTACAAATTGGGTACATTCATTTGTAGCATTTAGATATTTGAACCCTAACATTGTGTCTACAAACGTGTAAATAACCTAGCATTAATAATTAGTATTATGTATCAAATATAATATTATTAGCACCACGTCTTACTACCCGTTCGGGTTATACGCACTTACGCTAATGTGCAATGGTAGGGTGATTGTGAGATGAAATGGAGGACCTACAGTTTAACGTGGAATCCGAACCACGGTGGAGGCCTGGCATTCCTCACATTCACAAGTTGTGATTAATACACATCTTGTCAGAGGTGAAGGAAGGGTTTGGCAATCAGATAAATCTGTGCCGGGACCGAGGAATCAAATATAATAATAAAATATAATATAATATAATAAATGTCAGGGTGGTAGTAGTAGCAATTTTGTTAGGAAGCTAAACCCTTACCCAGGAGGGTAGTGGTCACCCATCGCCCAGCTATAATCAGGATGTTATTATTTTCACTGTATGTTTTTTTTATGCTCTATCCAGGCAAAAATATTTTTAAATGTATTCTTAGCACCACATTTTACTACCCGCTTGGATGAAACGCATATGTACTAATTTAGCTAATGGGATGGGATGAAGATTAGAGGAATTATACCAGCATTTGCGTAAAGGGGAGAGTGGAAACCAAATCTAGGAAAAACCACCCTCAGTACACCCGACCGGTTTTCAAGACCCGAGCTCTCCGTCTTCAACATTTCAGTTTATTACGAAAGTTACGCCTTATATTATGTGGTCACCAGGTCCTATTATGGCCTATACAGGGTGAGTCAAAAAGTTGTTACCACTTATATGGGCAAGATATCGTGTGAATTTTCTTTCTTCTGTTTCAGAATAAATATGAAGACATGATTTAGTTTAAAAGAAAGAAGGAAGATTTCAGCTTGGATGGAAGTAAATATATGTTAAGACTTAAATATTGTTTTATCCTAGTCTTATCTGATTAATTGTCCCGTTACTCCTTTAGGTGTTCCAGTTTTGATGTAGATTTATGGAAGCTTAATTAATTATCTGACATGTTTCGGTACTTGAGTTATTGTACCATAATCATGGAACTGTAAAATCAAAATTAAAGACTCTAGTAAAGAATGTTGAATAATACAACGGTTATGTTGAGTAAAATAAAACAATGAAAAAGGAATTAGAGTAACAATATTCAAACAAACAAACTTACGTCGTTAAATGATGGAACACGATGTGTTTCTACGACTCGTAGATGTTTGCTGACAGAGTGATTCAATCTCTAAGTCTTAGCAAATATTTAATTCATTTACTCCTTACGAAAGATTCATTTATAATGTTTTCTAAGATGTTGGATGGAAGTCTTTCAGTCATCATCAGTGGTGAGGAATACATTTCAAGCATCGTATTTCAAAGATCCCACAAGCCGTTTAGCTATCCATTACATACATGATAAATTTGTGCGCACAGGATCTGTTGCAAATGACTGTATGGAAAACAGCGGATGACCTAAAAGTGTTCAACCTGAAGGTAGGCTAAGATTATACGCGTTCAAGAAGCAATGCTGAATAGTCCAGAGAAATCAAGTCACAGATCACTGTAAATCGGGAGTTCTGAGCCAAGTCTTCACAGAACTATCCATTTTGATTTAGTGATGAGGACGTACCACATTCAAATTGTATAAGCGCTTTTTGATTCTGATAATATTGATCTTGAAGAAGTTGCACAAGTGTTCTTGGAAATTAAACAAAGAGAACGTTCTGTTTTGTTCATTTTCTCGTTCGAAGCCACATTTCATGTTAGTGGAAAAGTAAATAAGCATAAGTGCGTCTGTTGGTCTACTAAGAATCCACATGCACTGAGAAAGCACATTCCGAATTCTCCTAGGCTACCATATGGTATGCTATTTCTAAGTTTGGAATAATAGGTCCATTTTTTTTTAAACCAGCTGTAAATGTAGTTTTATATTTGGACATGTTGAAGAATTTTCTGGAAGACAATCTGCAAATAATTATCTTAAGAAATGGATACTTTCAAAAGTACGGTGCAACCACGCAATACGCCCTTTAAGTTCGAAGATATTTGGACGATACCTTTTGTAGACGTTGGATTGGAATAGGTGGGCCTTTACCTTGGCTGGCAAGATCACCGGACTTGATCCCCTGCGACTTCTGGTTATGGAGAATGGTCAAAAAACGCGTGTATGCCATGAGCCTCGTGATATCAATGACCTTGGAGAATGGATAACTGACGTTATCTTCTCTATACCTACAAAAATGTGTCAACAATCTATGGATTCTATGGTAAACCGACTGCATATTTGCATTGAGAACCAAGGAGCTAATGTTGAAGGAGTGCATTAGTGTCAGTTGCAATTAATGTTATAGTACTAACATGATTTATTGAATAAATAATAAAAACATACCTATCCCATTTAAATGGTAACTTGTTTTGACTCATCCTGTATAAGTAATTCACAATCATGGTTTAGTAATCAAGGGGTAGATAATCTAAATGACATTTAATCCAAGTAAGTTCTTTGAACTTAGGAATAGTAAATATAATAAAGAGATTAAATATAAAAATATCTCGATGAAAATATATTTTTAGCATCACTCAAGATAACACCATTTAAATGTAATGTCTCGATTATAATTATTCATTTTAAAACTATTCCTCACTAGTATCTCCTATTAAAAATAGACAAGCAACTTAATAAAACTAGTATACATATCCCTACAATGTTTACTGTCTACTATAGAGAGTTCTACATTACTATAATATAATACTTAAAAAACCATATAATTCTGTTTAATTAAGTAAAAATCTATAAATAAACTTTTTAAGGTTAGAAATTTTATACCTTTAAGACCATAAAATTGACCCGCTTCGGTGGCTGCGTGATATTACGCACTACTCTCTCAGTAGAATAGACTGCCGATGACAGGGAGATGGGGGTTTCAATCCTGGTTGGGTGTATTGAGGGTGGGTTTTCCAAAATGGTTTTCCACTATCCATCCACGCAAATGCAGGTACACTTCATATTATTATAACCTCACTAGTCCCTAAAACCATTAGCATAATTAGTACATAGGCGTATAACCTGAACGAATAGTAAGACGTGATGGTAAAAAATCATGTATAATTAATTAAACATATGTTTTGTGTTAAGATGCATGTTTGAATTTATATTCAAAATATGTATATGCTAATTAGCTATTTTTACATGTTAGAAAAAACCTCTTTATATATTGTTTTTAATCCATCAAACAGTGGCGAGTTTATCTTACTACATGAGTGGTCACGCAGACTAAACGTAAAGTTCATAAGCCAATAGTCTGAATTAATGATGATTAGAGAGCTCGAAGCTCAAATTCCGTGTGGATGTAATGATTTTTTTTTTCGAAATTGTTAACAAATCTCTTCCCTGTTAAATATGGAAAGATTTCCTCTCATTTCCTAATTTCTAATCAGTTAGTGTAAATAAATGCGTATAACCCAAGAGAGATTGTAAGAACTATGTATCTAGCGATTAAAAATAATTGTTAAGCAAGGCACTATATGCTATTTAAATTAACTTAAACCCTTATGTAAGGGTCAAATAAAGTTGAGATGGGAATGTAGGGAACGCAAGAAAAGGCCAATGTTTTTACCATTTTTAAGCAAAAATTTTTTTTGGCCAAAATAGATAAAATATTGTTTCAGTACAAACATAGAGTTTAATTTTCTAAACGTAGTGATATCAACATTAATTTATTAATCTGTAATGAGCCTAGTGGCATCAGATGAGATATTTTTTAAATGAAGGGAAAAAAAGAAATGTCATTAGATTTCAGGGCACTATTGCGTTTTTATTGGAGAATTAAAAAATAGATAAAATGGTGAATATAATCTAATGTCGTAACTTACTCAAATCAAATTGTAATCTATATTTAAGTAATGGCTTAACTTAAATAAGGAATATTTATTAAATTGTTAAAGTGAATATCTCCAGACAATAATAATTTCAATAACTTAATGTAAAACATTGAAAATAAAATTTTCTTTTAAAAAGGCTATAAATATATATATATATATACATATATATAAATAAAAAACATATATACTATTTTAAATACTAGTTTGAAACATGTTGTACTTTGCTAGCCTAAACATTTATTTAAGTTCATAATTTATTGTCTTCATCAGCAAGCAAGATGCACTTAAGTACGAGCCGAGATGATTTCTATCCTTTGATTTAATAAAGTTCATTGAGACATGACATTGAATGATATGGCTCTCAATATATTATGGACTTCAATAAATTATACTACGTTGGTAAAATATGAGCTGAGGGTCCCGGGTTCGATTCTCGGCATGGCCGAAAAATTTATCATTGATGAAATATGGGTTTACCCTTTAACATTGCTAAATTAACGGCCGGGGAGTGGATGCTATGTCTGTTATAGTCTTAAGTTAGATTATAAGAAATATGAAGCTACGAGAGGCCTAGCAAGGGAGTAATGGAAAATATATGGATTGAATAAAAAACTGACGCAGTCCACAGGCTGGAAAAAGTAATGGATGTAAAGTGTAAAGGTAAAAGCTGTATTTTATGTTTATATCTTTCATGTTGGCGTGCCACCCGAATCGTATTTAAGTGCCACTTAGTGTCATCCCTACACTAGACACTGAAAATGTAGTCATAAAATTCTATAAAATACATTAATCCATTGAGGCCAGTTAAGTCAAAAATAGCATGGTTTGTTAACATCAAGATATAGTACGATTCAGATAAGAATAACTTTCTCGCAGATAAGATCCCTCCCATTAATATTATACAACACCATTGGCTAAGCACCCAAAATTACCGCACGATCTTGTGTTGCTCATCAGAATGCATAGAATTACCCCCACTTATAAAAGTACACAAACACAGATTACAAGTATGTTTTTTGATATCTCTATAGTAGTTAAATGTCCAAAAACAATTTTTTTAAAAGAAAATATGGGGTAGCTCCCAATAAGAAAGGAACCTTGGGTATACTAAAAAAGACCTTAAATTTTGAGATATTAACAAGAAAAAATGACAATGATCTAATTAGGGAAAAAATATGAGTTCAATTTTAATAACGTCTATTACAAGTTGCTCTTCCACGGATATAAATGTTAGTTTTACACCACCACAATCAAAAGAATCCCTTATCCATTAGTTTTTAGAGTTTGGTGAATGGAGTACTTTCTATAGCTACCCGCTAAATCACGCAGGTGCTCAGTAATTTTATATTCTACTTCTAGTAGAAATTATTCGTCAGTGAATTCTAGAAACGTCCTCAGTATTTGTCAGAAAATATATGTGAAAGTGCCCTGGTTTTGGTAAATTAGGTTTAAGTTAGGTTTAGATCTTCAATGGCTCCACCTCATCATATTCACTTACATCATTCCCTCATCTCATTGGGTCATGGAAAGAGCCTCCATTGAAAGGATGGGCTTTCCCTGGGTAACGGTACATTAGTACTGGTTAATATTTCCGAAAGCTGAGATACAGATTGATGTAGTCCTAACAGGTTTTTACTATTATATTCCGAACCAATCAACATATTTATTCTATTGCGGTATACCCGAATTTTCGTGGAGAGTGTAAAACAATTTATGAAAAACCGCTCTCAGTGTTCCCAAACAAGATTTGAACCCCAAACTTTCCATCATGGTGAACCAATCTAGACATTCCTGACACCTTAGCCTACGTGCCCACCAATTCGGGTCACAGATTAAATGATTATGACCTCGGTATTGCGTATATTTCTATGATATATTTCTAACTCAAACAAAATTAGCCGGTACAGTACTTGTATTATTTAATTTGCGTTGATTTAATTTTTAGAAAGAGATTTGGAGATGATTCAACTTCATTCATCCTCGTATATTGATATATTTAACTATCAAGTTCACAGGGGATGCAAAAATGAATCAAAACCTTTTTCAGCAGACTAACTTTGTCAAATGTGACATAAGATGTTGCCGCGAACATTTACTGGCCGTGGGCAATAGGAACGTGATTCAATTGTACTTCCCTCTGAACAAATTCTAGAGTTTAATTTGGCCATCAGTTCTAAAGCTCCACTTCAATAGTCATCAGCTCCATTCTCTTTTACTGACCTTTCTTAACCTTAGTGATTGTGTAATGATTTATTTCCTTAGCATGACGATATCAGATGTACGAGTAGATATCTACAAGACTCCATGGTGCGCGCTTGCTGGCGAGCTATAATGAGCGAGCGGCCATAGTACCAACATTTACGAATAAAGGGTGTCATGTGGTCAACACAATAGCCCTCCAACCGTCAATCTCAATTTTCTAAACCGGAACTGCAACTTCTTTATTCAAGGAGATCCTCATTTGTCCTCAAGATGCTAAGTTTGATCCCGTTCCAAGCCCACAGCTTCAGTGATAAGTTCTGGAAGTGCCAGGGATCGAACCCGAGACCTTTGGATATGTAGCCAGGAACTCATACTACTAGACCACAGATGCGGTCATATAACTACAAGTCGTACACATAATATTGGCTTCAGTGCTACTCGTAAACCTGTTAACCACACCGGTGGGCACGCAGACTAAATGTCAGGCTCGTCTTTTTTTACTGGTGGCTGATGGATCAGGGAGTGAATCCCGGCTGGGTGGACTGGTGGTGGTTCTAACTAAATAGTTGGCGTATAACCCGGACGGATAGTAAGACGCGGTGTTAAAAAAACTAAATAGTGTTCTACGCTCTCCACGCAAATACAGGTAAGTTTCCTCTAGACTTTACCTTCATCATCCCTACAGTACAGACTTAATTAAAATGTGCAGGGCTATAGCCCGGATGGGTAGTAAGACGAAGTGAGATAAAAAAATATTGCAATCTCTAGAACCCAAATAATGATTTACAATTAATAATTACTGAACCAAATTAAGAAAATAAAAAGTTTGTCATGCTCAAGGAATTTTTATTTTCTTAAAGGTTATTGTGATACAAGGTTTTTAATTTTAACCATGTTATAATATTACTCTTAGAAAATAGCCAGAATTGAAATTTTATTTCGATCATCTAAGAAAATTTGTATCACCGACTTTGAAACCAAACAGTGTGTGAGGTATTGATTGTGCGTTAAAGAACAAACCAAAATAAAACTACGCCTACAGGAACTATTGTAATGTGGTGGATCAATGCAATTTTCAAAGTAAGTCCTCAGTGCCCTAAAATTAATGTGGTAATAATTATTTAAAATCTTCAACGGTTATGACATGGTCTAGTTTGACACTCTCACACTCAACCGGGACTGGAGCTCGAATCCCAACAGGTTATACTGAGAGTGTTATTTCTTAAATGGTTTCCCACTCTCCTTTCACACAAGCAAGTATAAAGACGTGGTGCACCCAAAAGTGAAATTGGCTATTTCATGAATTGGGCAAATTTTTTAGAGTAATTATATATATATATATATATTCCCAGAATTAATTTTTTGCACACATACATTATGCCTGTGATAACTACTGTATGTTCAAGTTGGCCATTCACATTAATATTGATTATAATGACAAACCATATTGAAATAACTAATACTAGCATAATTTTACCACTAAACAGCTTCATTTTGGTCACATGTAAGCACAAAATTAATGAAACATCAATGACTTATTTAGAGATATGGTGAACCCTTAAAAATATAAAAATAAAAATTCAGTTAAATGTACCAGCTATCGTCATATTTATCCACCTCTCGACTTGATAATGCATTTATTCACACCAGTATGTTAACCTTTAAATTGAGATATTCTTGATCATCCCTCAATAGTTTCAAAATGTATATAAAATTTGTATTTAAATAAAAGAAAATAAGTGTTTGTTAATTAATAATTGTATTGTATTAAAGGTTGATGATTTGATTGTATGTTTTGTTTTTAATTTTTTGCTATACAGCGTCTTACTAACCATCAAGGCGATATATATTTTTTAACTATGTTAGTGGATTAGAGATGAGGAAGGTAAAATTCATAGGAAATGAGCTATCATTTGCGTGTAGGGAGAGTGGGAAACCATTTAGGTAAATACACTTAGTAAATCCAGTGGAGATTTGAACCCTGACCTCTCCGTAATCTGCAAGACAGACTAGATGTACTTTATGTTTATTCCTCTCGCCTACCGATGCGGGACGTATAGTATTGAAATGTATTTAAAAAGGTGGATGTGTCGTCCTTTTTTTTATCGAGAAGTTTTATAACCCTGGCAGTAACGCTGCCTTCTGGCTCAGAAGTATTTCCTAATAAAGAAGAGGGTAGCGTGCTTGTCCTGCCTTTCACAGCGAGTACGTGGCGGTCATCCGCAATGAGCAGCCAGATGACCAGCTACGAGCTACGCCCCCAGAACCTCCCTCCCCCTTCTTCCCGCCAAGACAACCTACAACACGAGCAAATATCTACATAATATAATTTCCTAATGTGTGTGTGTTTCTTTCTGCGCCCTCCAGAAGCCCCAGATGACCTAGAAAAGGTGAAACTTTGCACACTTATAGTAAAGTAGAGCATCGATAATTTTGAACGTACAAAATTTGGATCGTCGATAATCTGGGTTGCTAATAAAGAGTATTATTTATAAAAAAAACCAAAGTAGTATCAATATCAGAAACATGGCCGCCAAAAATCGCACTTCAACCCTTAATATAGAAATTTGAGAGTTTTCTCGTTGTTAGATTTTTGCTTTATCATATCCCTTGAGAATTTGTGATGTTTAGCAAAAATAAAACAATGTTAATGTTCGTTGTTTAAATAAAGTGAAAATATATCTACCTTAACATTGATTTTTAATAAGTATCCCATCTGTGCATATTTTATTAATTTTTGGCATTGATGCTATTTTTTCTAAAATCCGGAAAAATTAATAATCCTGAGTAGTTCGATCCCCAATTAGTCCCAATTATCAACGGTCTACTGTATTTACCACGGGACTGAAGTTAAAGGTGTCATATTTTCAATTTTATTTTATTTAATAAAAAATAAATTACTTTATTTCACTCACTTTATCCCCTCTTACGTAATAACTGATAGAAATGTAGCCTACTTTGAAGATTAGGTTTTGTTGGTTGGTTATTACTATAATCAATCTGTCGTAGGCAGGCCTAAACACTAGTGCATAAATACTGGCAAAAAGATTTGGGTTTAGTCAGAATAGAATGAAAGGGTTATTGCTAAATTTGGAAACTATGCTTATGAATTTAGATATTTTTCAATTCTTTTTTCTGGTCTAATTGAAATTTTTTAAGTCTTTTATGAATTAAAATAACGGTTTTACTGTAAAATTTGAAGACGGCAGACTTTGGGCTTCATACTTTTTACAACGAGAGAAAAAGCTCAATTCAACCATGTCGCCCCCCTTTTTCACCCGTTTGGAGTGAAAAATTGGGAATAATTGGCCGGGTGGGGGTTTGAAAATAGGGCTATGGGGCTTAGTAGCTTGTGCAGTTAGAGAAACAGCTCTATTTGACAGTAACCCCCCCTCTCTATTTTGGGTTAAAATCTGGGAATAATCAGCCCAAAGAGGCTGAAAATAGGGATTTCTCGTTTATTAAAAAGGTAAAACTTGATCAAAACAACAGAGACCAGAGGATATTTGCATGAAATCCAAAATTATGCCTGTCAAAACTTTTTTTTTGTCAAAAGAAATCAAATAACACTCGGGTAAAAACATTGTTTAATGTTCTTCACGTGATGACCTTAAAAGTTAGTGAATATCTCTCAGGGGTGTCCTAGAATTAAATGACAACTTTTTCTCTTCATTTAAAAAGTATCATCTAATGCCGTTATGCTCATGAAAGATATTCAACAAATGTTGATATCCCCTTGCGAAAAAAATTAAACGCTATGTTTCTACTGGAGTAATATTTTATTTATTTCGGCCAGAAATGTTTTATTTAAAAATTGCAAAACTACTGACCTTAACTTGCGTTCTCTGTACTCACACCTTAACAAATATTAAATTTAACAATTAACCAAATTATAAGTAGTAAATTTCAGGTCCTAGTTAGTGGTCGAAACAAAGACATTTAGCTCAGTATATACTCCAACAATCAAGTAAAGCTATAGCATTTCCCCTCGAGAGGATAGTTTGTCATTTAGTCGGTTGCCCTATTTTCTTCTCAAATGAATGGTGGCTTACCCTTCTCTTACGCTTGCTTGGTTTGTAAAACTTAAGAGAGAGTCTCACTCCAAAGGATAAATAAAATACCTTGGGTAGATTATAAAAAAATATCACTTGAACCAGTCGTTATACATTATTTATTAAAAAAAAAGATAAATTAAGATCAGTGAAATCATTTTATAATATTTAAAAAACACAAACATAAAATTTGGTATTAATTATTTGAAAATAAAATAGCCATTTTTCGAGGGAAGAAGTTTGAAAACTGAAATTAAAATTATTTATGGTTCAAACGTAATCTTGTATCAAATATTCCAGATAATCGGCTGTAGGATGGATTCTTAAGTCAATGCTAACCAGTTCTGTAAATAGGGCGACGACTATATAAAAAAATATATATATAATGCTCTGTTGAGTGAATGTGTCTTGACAAGTCTACAAGGACACACAAGGTCTAAAAACTGAACCCTTTTAGCCTTCATATCCTTGCCTGATCAAGTAATAGCTGCCGACACCCTCAAAGCAGGCTGGTTGATTCCCCCAAGCTGTTAGGGGTGTAAACGCCATACACAAATAACACAACATTTAGTCTGATCCGTATATATTCTTTATGATTTGTGGAAACTATTATTGGTGATGGGTGACATTAAAGAGTTCCCCACATTGTAGAACGGGACCGGCGTTCTCTACCAATCTCCTCTCAGTGCTGCTCACCGGAGCTGCTTATCCATCTAATAAGGTTTTTAAGTAGGGAGGTCTATTTTAAAGGCCTTTTTCCTACCAGAATACTACCATACGGTAGGATTCTGGTAGGAAAAAGTGCCTCCCAAAGTGTTCATCCTACCCAAATTAGGATATAGCTTACCCTCGTATTTGAGTCAGAGAAACCACAAAAAGTTAATCATCGAATGCCATAATTGGCAGAACATATGGCATCCATCGTTGAGGAACAGTCAGCCCTTCCCTGTTTTCCTTAGCTCGCCTTGGTCATATTTTCGGGTAATCCGTTATAGAATAGTTCGGGATAGCCCTACCACTCCCTGGCTTCAGGAACAAGAGGAGTTGTCACCTTCATGTGTAACGGCAAGCGTTATGGAGGAAGTCCAAAACTCTGCCCTAGGAATTTTTGACGCGTTACCCAGATATGGGTAACCAGTGATAGCCTTTTTTTTTAATTAATTTAAGATACCATTTAAAAACTTTTGTAAACGGATATTTAGACTAGTACCCTTGGCTTGGCATAGAAATGGTCTAAAACTGAGCCAGACAGGATTGTTCCCGTGTTCAGGGTCAATCATAAATAATAATAATACATTGTCATCAATGCACAATTAAAGTGACAGGATAAAAAGATGGTACCATGTCATTGGTGGCTGTGGTTTTGACGATCTCACACGTTCATTGCATACTCTGCCTTAATCTATGAGGACCCTAAGCACGGGAAACATCCTTGATATAGCAGTGGTAGAGCAATGGAATGTGAAACCAAGGGTACTGCGTTCAATTCCCGTGTTCAGAAATAATTTTTCAAATATATTTAAAATAATATTATCTAATTATGTATGTAGGCCTATACAAAAAAGAAAGCTACGAACGACCTATTCTAAGGGGTAGAGATGAGGTGGGTGGTTTAGAGTAAGTTTATCCTTGTTAGCGTGGAGAGAGGATTGAAAAACCAGCAAGAGAAAACCTTCCCAAGTGCACCAGACTGGAGGTTTAGACCTTTCTGCCACTGTTGCGGGAATACCTTAGTAAAAATCATTTAAATCGTATGTAAATATATATATATTTATATACGTAAGTAAGCATGTGTGCTTTTATGTATATAGGTATGTATGTATATATATCAAACTATGTGTGTGTTTTATGTATTATTATGTATTTCTTAGGCTATATATGTGTTTGTATGTATTTATGCTATGTATATAGGCTATGTATGTGTAACGTGTGGTTTTGTTTGTGTTACCATATAGGCCATTATGTGTGTGTTTGTTTGCATAAAGGCTATGTATATGTGTTGTATGTGAATATTCATGTAACATATGTATTTGTATTGTAGAGTTGTGTAAGGGCACATACACATTATGTGTACTAGATTAACACAGCACACAAACCACTGCACATACATTTTCTATATAGCGTAAATCTAACTCCACAGTGATAAATTATTTATTAGTCCTCATCAGAAGTAAAACATGGAAATCTTAGCTCAGTAATTACACCTCATTTTCCTTGAAAGATAGTAAGCTTACCCTAATGGGTTACACTATGGTTCAGCTTAAGATATGGACGTACAGTAATCGGCCAAAGTAAGACTGCTACTTTTCATTGTAAACAAAGTGTAGATATTCCGTAACCTTACTGGCATGACTACGAAAGTGGAGCCAGGGATTTAAATTCCAACTGGATGGAACAAGGATTGCCCACCCCATTTATAAATTTCCTTTTTCTTTCCAGGCAAATGTTAGCGATTTTTTTCAATAGTGACGTATTATTTGGATATGTTTCACATTAGTAATAGTGATTAAACTATGATTTGAAAATCGATAGTGGATAATTTTCCAACAGTATAATAGTTTGAATAAATCTTCTCTTTTTTTCTCCTTTCTAGTGTTCTTTTTTTACCAGCTTATGAACCCTAATACATGCTGTTCGAAAAACGGAAGCCAAGTTTGAGAAGTACAAATGACCTTGTACAAACATTGGCCAATGAACTAAGGTTTTATTATGTAACCCAAGATCCGGTATTCTCAAACAGCAAGCAAGCTAAATATTGAAAAAAGATTCGGTATCACAGTGAATATGTATGAATCTGTATTTACATGACCTAGGTAAAAAAAAAGATGTATTTATGACAAGATTTAAAATAAATCCTAAAACTTCTTCACTAAATAAATACAATATTCTACCTCCACATTCAAGTAATAGCTATCAACATATTTTTGTGAAAAACATTAACAATCTTTTATTTAGAAATAAGGTAAAAAGTAATAGTTTTCAGTGGTTTATCTTTGTTATATAGAATTTCGGCCGGGCTAGGTTATTTTATACAGTAATTTTTAGCATCCCATATTATTAATGACTGTGTTAATGTGATTTTATCACTTAATAAGAACATTGCTCAAACAAAGGAGTATGATTGCACTTTTTCGAACAGATTTAGCATAAAAGGTAATCACGTTCTTCTTTTACATCAGTGGCATATAACTCAAATTAGTTCAAGGGAAGGGCTCACAAACTCGGGGCGTGTTGCGGTCCATAGCATATACAAACATGTATGCTTAAATACATTGTGTATTTTTGTGTTTGCAGTGAATCTTAATACCTGTCCAAACTACGAACATTTAAATCACGCTAGTAGGTACGGGATGATAGAGATATAATTTAGAAGAAACTCAACTAGATTTTAGCAGAGGAAATGTGGAAAACAATTTAGGAAAAACCACCCTTTGTTACATCTGGCTTGAGTTCAAATCCAACCTTTCTGACACTGGCAAGACCAGAATAACCTGACGTTTAATCCACATGTCCAGTGATGTATCTCTACACTAGCTATTTGATGTTATGTGTTTAAAAACATCAATGTATTTTTTTTTAAATTACCCATAAGTGTTTGTAAGTTAGCGAAATATACGAAGTATTTATTAAATTATGAAAATAGAAATTCCCGCAATCAAATATTTTAAGTGATTAAATAATATCACAGTTTCAAATAAATATAAGTGTTCGTTAGTATTCAAAATTATGTACACTCTAAAACTAACCAATTATTTTTGTGTTCGTGTATGAGTCCAGGCCGAATGGTAATATAAAAATACTACAGATAATCGGGCAAGTCAGCATCCAACCCACAGGCTGTAAGTTTGTGAACCTTGTTTTAGACCATTTACGTTCAGTTAAAAACTAATATGCATGACTAAAAAACTACTCATAGGGTAACAATGTAGTTTTAGGAGGATAAACTCTTCCCTTTGTTGCACCAAAAATAGTCGTGGATCGTCAATCTGAATAGTTTATTGGGAAGATATTCTCTAACTAGGGTAAATAGAATCTTTGAGGGTCAATCATCTCGTAGTTTAGCACAGCAGGGATATTGAATAAAATGACAGCAAAGATTTCTAACGACAAGTCTAGAAATTATATAATCAAAAATGTGTTGTTTAAGATGCGTTGTCCAAGCTGCGACAGTTAACTGCTTCGTCTTAACGTCTTCAGACATGTACAGTTTGAGTTTGGTTTGCAGCACGATTCGATGTTTGCACGTGTCGCAGCATCGGTGGAGTGAGCAGTGCTTGAAGCTAGAATCGCAGCGACAGCGCCATAGTTGTTCCTATATTACGTAGCCTTTTTTGTTATTGAATTTTATGTGTTAAGTTTTTTTTAAATGTCTAAACAACGAAAATTGTAAGTATTACTTACCCACTCACAGGAAGTGGTTCTGTGCGAGTTAGTATCCCAACATCTATGCGTATGCGATTAAAAACATCCAAAGTACATAAAAGGACAAGCATGTATGTGTTCACCTTATATGTTTTCCTTCTGCTATACGACGACATTAAAATTATTTCGTCATCTTATTCCTCAAAATATCCTAAATGTTCTGTCACTCGGATCTCATACATCTCGAAATTGACTGGTGACTGCAACTGGAGCTGCGTCTTGGAAAACACCCCGTGCGACTGTCTCATGTGGCTAGTGACACCACGGTCTGTTGCGACCGCAGCCACACGACTCCAACCGCAGTCGCAAGTAACTGTCGCAGCTGGGACAACACATCTTAAGGATCGTTGTTTGAAATGCGCTTGGATTTATGTAGTAGGGAGCTTTAGTTGGACGATCCAACTGCTCCCCTCTAACCAAGAGTTGACTGACTCTGCTTACGCCCCACTTAATTTGGCTCTCTTTCTCTCTCTCTCCTTTTTAGGAAGAAAGGAATGTACTCTTATGGACCTTAGCTCTACCTGTGCTTGAATCTCTTTCTTACTATGGTCTGGACTTTTGCATGTTTACTATTCATTTATGCTTGAGTTATGTATCGGTACCTTTAGCATTTGTTTGAGTTAAATGAATAGTTTCGGTGTACTTTGGTGAAGTAAAAATATGAAGGAGACAAAAAGTTATTAAATAAAATATTCAAATGGGAAAATTAAATTTAAATTAGTTGAAAATGACACCTGGCCACGGGAATCAAACCCGGGATCTTTTGCTTACTGCGCCAATGCTCTACTACCAAGCCATCCATGATTCAACTCATGCTCAGGGTCATTCTTCACTCATAGTTTAAGGCTGAGTCTGTAGGAATCGTCAGCAACATAATTATGAACGACCAATAGTATTGCGAGCTATCAGATACCACAGCCATATGTGACTCGGGAGGACTGTTATGCTGCCAAGTTTACATTACAATAGTGTAATTAAAATGAAATTTCATTAAATGTCAACACAAAGGCTGCAGTGTAGGAAGGAGTGTAGACCTATATGATAATGGTCAGTTGAGGTTGAGGTAAGTCGCCATGTTAAGTTTCTCTCCTCCTAGTGTGACAAACCCGCTGGCCTCCAAGAAGGTTAGTCACTGCTAGTATCCACCTGGAACCTCGCCAGGCCGTGCATTCACCGGGTCACTGACTCCAATCTTCACTTTAGATGTTGTTTACGCATTTAAGGGAGCAGCCTTCTTGATGGGAAATATACTCACACTGTAGTATTCCTTAGGAAAGGCAGTTATGAATTTTTAAAGCCACTTAGGGGTAAGGTGTCAGACTTCTGTGCTAGGGGTCCGGGGTTCAATCCTCGGTCCCGGCACAGATTTATCTGAATGCCAAACCCTTCCTTCACCTCTGACAAGATGTGTATTAATCACAACTTGTGAATGTGAGGAATGCCAGGCCTCCACCGTGGTTCGGATTCCACGTTAAACTGTAGGTCCTCCATTTCATCTCACAATCACCATACCATTGCACATTAGCGTAAGTGCGTATAACCCGAACGGGTAGTAAGACGCGGTGCTAATAATAATAATAATAATAATTTAAAGCCACTAAAACAATCCTCAATTATCTTAAAATGTTCTGTTGTGACCCCATTAAAAATACCTTTTATTCATTTGAGGAAAGCTTTTAAGAATCTAAAACTACTTTAATATCAGAAATGCGATATTTCACATGGAAACTCGTTGTTAATTAATTATTTTTACCTTTCTATGTTTTTTTTAAAACTACTAACATAATTATTTTGACATTTTAATATTTTTCTTTTTCTTCTCAGCACCAAGTCTTAATACATGTTTGGGTTGGATGCATATATACTAATTACTAGGTGACCTGTGGTCCAGGTGTAAGGTGTCGGACTTCTGTGCTGGGGGTCCAGGGTTCAATCCTTGGTCCCGGCACAAATTTATCTGATTGCCAAACCCTTCCTTCACCTCTGACAAGACTTGTATTAATCACAACTTGTGAATGTGAGGAATGCCAAGCCTCCACCGTGGTTCGGATCCCACGTTAAACTGTAGGTCCTCCATTTCATCTCACAATCACCCTACCATTGCACATTAGCGTAAGTGCGTATAACCCGAACGGGTAGTAAGACGCGGTGCTAATAATAATAATAATAATAATAATAATAACTCTAATGTGCTAAATATTAGTAAGGTTGAATTTAGAGGAATTATACCCGTATTTGTGTGGAGGGAGAGTGAAAACCCGTTTAAGAAAAAAAACCTCAGTTCATCCGGCCAGGAGTGAGCAGTGATCTCCCCGTAATTGGCAGTCCAGGCTATGATTATAATAACGCTTTAGACCATGCGGCCACCAAAGCGGGCTTAATCCCTTTCAACTCTCTTTTTTTTATGGACTATATTTTGAAATATCAAACCCTTTCTTTAACAACATGACCCGCCTCGGTGGCGTAGTTGGCTAACGCGCCAGTCGTGTTAAGTCAGACCACCGAGGACGGGGAGATCGAGGTTCGAATCTCGGTCGGGTGAACTGGGGGTGGTTTTTCCTAAATGGTTTTCCACTCTCCCTCCACGCAAATGCGGGTTCACTTCCTCTAAATTCAACCCTCCCAAATCCTAATCCATTAGAGTAATTAGTACTTAAGCGTATAACCCGAACGGGTAGTAAGACGCGGTGCTAAATATTATTATTATTATATTATTATTTAACAACATGGGATTTCTGGACTATGAAACGCATCACAAAGCCCTAGAAGCCGCCTACCTGAGCGCCAAGAAGCGTTTGAGACGTCCACAAATTTCACTTATTTAAGGCTGTTACATGGGAAGGGCGTTTTATGCGTTTAGAAATCCCGCATTTTTGAAGAAGTGGTTTCATGATTTTATATATGATTTTCACTAAACTGTAGGCGAAATCTATCAACAGGTTAACAGGTTAAAGTTTAAATTTTAAGTTTAAATTTTTTAGAAAAAATTCAACTGCGCTTTATGCCAATATTTATACTTCTGAGATTAAAGTAAAACGATAGAGACCTAGAACTAGCCATCCTCTATAAAATAAAGTCATTTTTTGATAGGGTCACAACAAAAAATTTGAAGCAAATGCAGGATTGTTTTTTAAAGTTAAATATAGGCTACCAGACTTTTTAAAAAAAACTTTATATTTAAAGTTTAAACTCTTTAACTGGTCAAAACTTAAGCCTAAATGTTGTTGAAAACCATTTTAAGAAATATCAAACCACTTCGTAAATAATCCAGAATTTCGAAGCAGCTGCTACGCTTTCAGTGCTCCCCCATGTAACACCCTTAAGAACATTTCTTAATTGTTAAATATTACAAATTATGGTTAGCCCAAAAATAAATAGAAAAGTTATCAACATGTTCTTATAAAATTAAGAACCTGCATTTTAGATTTTATAGTTTTGAAAAATTATCTGCCCAGTTTGAATTATCTCATTTTCAACGACGTTCAACACAAAATGTCACACTTCTGAGATGAAGGGCCGGTCTTATGACTCCTGGATAAATATTAATCTGGCCAATAAATATTTGTATCTGGTCAATAAGTTAAAAGTGCTTCTTATGACTTCCAGATAGCTTTTATCTTCCAGATAAAATGTATTTTTATCAGGAGGTTTAAGTACCTGATAGCTTTTATCTGAAAGTTAAAATGGGCGTTGCTATAGTAACGCGTTGTTTTTCGTGAGGCTTAGTCTATCATATTCTGTTTTAGGTTAAAATCTTAGTTCAAGTGTTTAGTAGGCATGGGCCTAGGCTCTAACTATATATAAAGTTAGAATAATAATACTTAGCACCGCGTCTTACTATCCGTTCGGGTTATTCGCTTATAAAGATAGAATATTTAATTCATACTTTTATAAAAACTGACAAGCATTTTGTAGAGTTATAGTTATATAAGAACAAATTATTTAAATGTAAGTATAATAAATAAAATTTTGTAAAGGTTGTACCGAGCTATTGACCACATTTTGGCAGACACCGAAATTAATATTTGAAAGAAAGACAACCTTGCTTCTGTGCCCACGTGACGTCTTCTCGTCATTTAAAGTTTCTCATTTAATGCTGCTATGCTCATGCCAGATATTCAACAACTGTTGATATCACCACGTGAAAAAAATTTAACTCTATGTTTGTACTGAAACAATATTTTATGTACTTTGGCCCAAAAAAATTGTCTATAAATACTGTAAAAACACTGGCCTTTTTTCACGTTCCCTGCAATGTTATTCAATCCAATATTATTTACGCCAGTATTAAGGACTGAGGAAGGTTTAGTTTTAGAGGAAGTGTATCCGCTTTTGTGTGGAGAGAAAGTGGAAAAGTATTTATAAAAAAACCTCCCGTACATTTGATAACGATACGAAAGGATGACCATCACTAAATTACGTATACATACATACATACATACATACATACATACATACATACATACGTACGTACGTACATGCATGCATACATACATACATACATACATACATACATACATACATACATACATACATACATACATACATAATACATACATACATACATACATACATACATACATACATACATACATACATACATACATACATACATACATACATACATACATACATACATACATACCTAATCACGCCGTTCCATTACGGGGTAGGCAAGAAATTGAATATAGCTCGAAAAAAATTCCATAGTTAATCCATCATCACTAACTTTCTCCACACTTCCCTATCCTTGCATACTTCCTTCGCTTCAGCAACATCCTTACACCGAGTCATACATGCTCTTTTATTCTTAAAACTCTTAATGTTTCTCTCTTTCACATATTCTTACACAATATTTAACTACGTCTTACATGACCTACCACTTCCTTTTGATCCACACACTCTACCTTCATATATTTTCTTCGTCACTCGATCCATACTCATCCTCTCAACATGCCCAAACCACCGTAAGACACTTCTTTCAAATTGACCTATTGGATTCCCTTTCAAACCACACTCCTTCACTAAATTTATTTAACGAATGGGGTAATAGATCAACAAAAATAAATAAAATGTGAATTAGGTGTTTTTAGTGTTTGCGGATTTTACCACCCCTGTTCTCAAGATTCAAGACGAGGGTCATGGGAGGGAGGCAGTTCGGAAGGGTGGAATGAGGTCTCCCGTACCCTCCAACCAAACCCCTTACCCCCCCCCACTCTTCCTCGCATCACCTGCATGCCTTGAATGGCCCAGGCCTTGGCGCCAAGCTTAGCATTCATGCAGCACACCCTTCCCCCAATGCATACACACAAAAAAAAGTTCACCCAGACACAACCAGTAAGCCAAACGCGCGGTTCCTTTCCCGCGGGGGAAGAATGCAGCGAGTACCTACCTACTTCATAGTATTCTGTTAGCCAACTAGCTCCAACCGACACCACCAAAACATTTTTTATTTTTTTTATTTTTAGCACCGCGTCTTACTACCCGTTCGGGTTATACGCTTAAGTACTAATTACGCTATTGGGCTAGGAATTGAGAAGGTTTAATTTAGAGGAAGCGAACCCACATTTGCGTTGAGGGAGAGTGGAAAACCATTTAGGAAAAACCAACCCCAGTTCACCTGAGCGAGATTCAAACCTTGATCTCCCCGTCCTCAGCAGTCGAGCTCAACACAAAACTAGCGCGTTAGCTAACTTCACCACCGAGGTGCGTACCACCGAAACAAGTCGATAACAAGGATACTAATGCTTTGGTAGTCGAATCGTCTAAAGGCGGCGTTTTTAATCCAATGTGCTGCGAAGTGGTCAGCAGTTGTGTCGCAATTGTTCAGATTGGTCAAATGCGTCTCTTTGGAAATAAAATGAATTGATGTTGACGAGGATATCGAGGTGTTAATCCTGATTGCGTGTATCGAGGGTGTTTTTCTCATATTTGGTTTCCCACTATCCCTCCAGTAAATCCAAGTGCATTTCCTCCGATTTATACCTTCCTAATTATTATCCTATTAGTGTTATTACTAATTATGCTGATATTCCGAATGGGTATTAAGACGCGGTGCACAAAAAAGTAAAGTAAAATGTTTTTTATTGAAAACTCGTAACAAATTAATCTTATCCCTTTCCCGTAATAAAGAGATTTTCCAATAAAACACTTGTAGACAATCCTTTGGGCTAGTGAGAAATTTAAGTTGATGCTTATCAGTTTCAACAAATGAAATTAAGATACTTTCCATCATCTCTCCTTCTGCCCCTCCTCCCAGTACAACATAAGTTTCCGTCGTTCTCTTGCAACAAATTATTAATTCAACACACATCCATCCAGATGTTGTCGAGCTAGAAAGAGATAAAAAAAAAGACGTACAGAAAAGGCGAGAATGAATAAAGAAAAAGGGGGAAAGGAAGAAGTGAGAAACATGTATAAAGGAGCTAAGAAAAGTGGTGAAACGAGAACGAAGGAAATAGGGAGACGGAATTTCTGATGGTTCTTTCCGTTTCAAGACAGGGTCTCCAAAACCACTGAAGAAACTGGTTTGTCAAAGACGACACTCATTCATTAAAGTACCAGTAATTTGAACACGTACTTCAATGTGAGCTTCAAGGGCTAATGAGTCGCTCTCTTTAGATAGATGCAGAAAAGATAACTCGTCCTCTTTGGAGCCATCGTTTAGTGTAAAGTAATGCATTTGTAATTACCTTAATGAATGTTGAATTTATTTTCAGGTTGTTAATATACGCTTAGAAAGGTTTGGTCGATTTAATCAAGACTTTAACCGATAAATCATCAAAATTACATAAACATTAAAATAAAACTACTATTGCAAAATCAGTTTTTTAAGCATGTGTATCAGATTATACACATATGTACTAGTTACGCATTGGTAGTCTAGTGACTCTAGTCTACTACGAGAGTAGTGCTTTAGACCATGCTGCCACCAAAGCTGATCAAAACAAGTTTATCGATAAAAAGATTCTAATAGAAAGGACAGTATCTGAAAGCTATTAAAGTTACTAAAACCAATTTATTTAATATATTTCTACGTCCAGTCATGTCGTCCACACCTGTTACTTTTGTTAACTAAATCAATATAGATAAGACAATACTAGTAATATAGTAAGCTGAAGGAAAATATAGATATGTTTGTATTCTCTAAAAGTTTCTTCCTACCATAATTCTACTATAGCTATTTCTATTTAAATGGTTTACTATGTCAAACATTAGAAATTCATAGCGGTAGTAGCAACTACTTTAAACTAATTATTTTAATGCCACGAGTTTCTCTGTGCCTTCTTAATACACCAGGGGTGGGAAAAGTTTTGAGATTGGAAGGCTGCATGACACCTCGCGGACACCTCATAGGGCCGCAGTCTTCATGTACAGCAAATTTTGACATTACACAGACGTAATTTACCTAAAGATATGTTAATATCTTAATAGTAACACAGAAAAAACAGTTTTGTACAGGTTACCACACATTTTATGTTGACTACAAAATTAGTTTGATCATAACAAAATCATTTTATAGTCACAAATATTTTTTGATAACCTGTACAAACTGATTTTTCTGTGAACCCACTGGTTTATGTACCCGTTCTTCGCATGGGGAAGTTATAAAGTAATCTTGTTTTTCTTTTAGTATATAAAATTAACCACAGGGAGTAGTAGTAACCAAATCTTAAATTTTAAATTTTGTATAAATATTAAGCCTTTATCGGCTTGAATTGTGATACAAAATGCGTAAATAGATTGAAAAATATACAATGTCAAAATAGAGATATAATTTGAATTTTTTTTAAAAGCTGGCATTTCTTTTATTTTAAGATTAAATTATAACTTCTCTATTAATACACAATACCTTGAACTATTGCCTGTTGGTGCTAGTAAAAATTAAAGTAGAGTGTAGCATCATAAGCAATTAGTTGTTAGAGGGTTGTGATTAAATCCAACTAAAATTGTTTTTAGAATTTTTTTCATACCGCATCTACCCTGTTTACCCTTCTTAACCATTCTAACCATTTTTCCCATTTTGTCTTTTTTACACTAAAAATATACCCTATTCGTCCCATAAAACGTTGGTCTTTTTAACTCTTTTTAAACCCTTTCTAAACCCTTTATTACCACTTTTACACTATTTTTCTATCGTGTTTACCCTTTTAGCCCCTTTTCTCCTGTTTACCCATTTTACTAATTTTACCATATCTACGCTTTTTTAAACATTTAACGACCTTTTAATTATTTTACCATTTTTATTTATTTTACCCCTTTTAACCTTCATAAATTTTTGTTTTTATTAGATTTGCTGTATGCTATTCTTACCATTTTTACCATTTTTACATTTTATAACATTTTTACCATTTTTTCTATAGTGTTCTCCTTTTGCCATTTTTTTCATTTTTGACCTTTTTGGATTTTTTGAACATGTTTTCAATTCTCGCTCATTTGGCCTTTTTGCACTTTAATGCATTTTTTACGCCTTTTTAAATTAAGTATCCAGCTAAGACCCGGAGAAATGCTTTAGAGTAAAAAGGGTTAAATGTTTAAAAAGGTTTATAAAGATGTAAAAAGTGCAAAAAAAAAAGGCAAAATGGTATTGAAAATAATAACTAGAATTCTAATCAATTTTATTTTTAAAAAAGGATAAAAGTGTAAGTAAAAAGGTTAGAAAGTGTAAAACACATTAAGATGGTAAAATTAGTAAACAGGTTATAAGGGGTAGATAGAATCAAAATTTTAAAATCCAGACTTCATTTGGGGTAGCACCTTAGCCTTCCTGCCAAGTTTAAGTTTTATATGTACTACTAACCTTATAAAGATTTTTTTTCTGTTAGTTTTGAAAGTTTTGAACCCTCCCCCAAATCACCCATCCCAACTTTGGAATCTCAAATTTTCAGACATTTTGATTATTTGGAGTGGTGCCTTTACTTGTCTGCCAAATTTCAATTATCTATCTTCCCTCATAAGCCTTTGATATATTTAGACCCACCAATACCCCTAAATTCCCAGTGCCCTATTTTGTAATTTTCCATTTTTTAGATTCTTCTGGTTACTGGAGGCAATTCCTTTACAATACTGCCAAGCTTCCTCCCAGGTTTAAGTTGTATACTATCATTGTTAGTTTTTTTTTTTTGTTATTATATTCAAAAGTTTTAACTCTATTTCCCCATTCAACACACTCCAATTTTGAAATCCAAAACTTTAAGACCTTTTAGGATATATACCTGCCTACCAAATTTCAATTATCTACCTTCCCTATAATGCTTTTTATATATTTAAAGACACCCAATACTTTCAAATTCCCAGTGCCACATTTTTAAATTTCCTATTTTTAGATTTGTCTAGTCATATGAGGCAATCTTTTTACCATCCTGCCAAGTTTCCTGCCGAGTTTAAGTTGTATACCACCCTTGTTATTTGTTTTTTCTATTAGTTTTGAAAGTTTTAGACCCACTCCCTCCTCCCTTATCCATACTTCACCCATTCCAACCCTGAAATTTCAAAATTTAATATCTGTTTGTTTATTTGGAGTGGTACCTCTACCTGCCTTCCAAATTTCGATTATCTACCTTCTCTGATATTTAGACCCCCAAGACCCCCAAATTCCCGATAACCCATTTATAAATATCGTAATTTGAGACCTTTCTTGTTATATGAGACAGTTTTTTCTACCATCCTGCCAAATTTCAGTGAGCTTAATACCGATGTTTTTACAGTTTTTTATTTAATTTTTTTTTTTGCTAAAATAAATAAAATATTGTTTGAGTATAAAAGTGTAGATTCATTTTCTACATATAGTGCATAGTCTCGAAAGTTCTAGAATATCTGTCATGAGCAGGCCTCTGATTTGGATGACCTAAAAATGATAAAAAAAGGTCCTATAAAATAACTTAAATATTCTAAAAATTGACTTCAAATTTTCAAACGATGACCTAAAATTATAAACAAAAACTCGTAGTGAATGCACACGACTAAATCAAGCATGCTCTTTACAAATAGAAACAATATATATATTATATATATATATATACACATACACACACACACATATATGCAATGAAAAGTCTTTAAAAACTAAACTCTTGCATTTTGATATATAAAAGAATGATTTACAAATATCTGCTTGATAAGTAATAACTACCCTCTTCCAACGCAACCCTCTAGAGATAGTTGCAGTGTATCGCCAAGAATGTGTATTTCAAAAGCATAAAAAGAGGTTACAAAGTTCATGGACTACATTGTCTTCTCTTTCAGACAAGTGTATATTGAAAACATTTATGTTTGAGCATTTATGCATTTATACAATATCGATAATATTTAAAATATACTTATTCAATATGAATGCCTTAAAATGACTCAAAAATTCCTAAAATTGGTTCAAAAATGCTTCAAAATAGCTTCAAAATGACACAAACCAAGAAAATATAATCTTAAATTTCAAGATGACAAAAAATGACCTATAAAATATAGATTTCTACAACAAGAGGATCATGAACAAAGTTTATGCACGCACGAGTATTGCATGTGACGAACCAGAAAAAATTACATGTAATCGAAATACGAGGCCTGGTAATTAGCATCACGACATTTGTTGAGAAATATTTTTAAATGAAGAGAAATATTTCTCATTGAATCTCAGGCTGACCTTGACAGATATTAAAAAATTGTTGAGTTAACAATATGTAAAAAATTAATTTAAAGGTTGCATTAGTTTGGTATGCATAAAAAAAGAAAAATACTGGCAGGCGGGATGAAAGGAAACACGAGGAAAGGTCAATGTTTTGCAGTTTTTATGGAATTTTTTTTTTGCCAAAATAAATAAAATATTGTTCCAGTACAAAAAGAGAATTAATTTTTTTTCACATTGTGACCTAAACAGTTCTTGAATATCTGTCAAAGGTGTTCTGGAACTTAGTAACAATTTTCTCGCTTTATTTAAAAAGTTTCTCATCTATTGACGCTATGCTCTTGACAGATATTTAACAACTGTTGATATCACCACATGAATAAAATTAAACTCTATGTTTCTATTGGAGAATTATTCTATTTATTCTGGCAAAAAAAAGTTCGGCTATAAAAACTGAAAAAATACATACCTTTTCTCGCGCTCACATGATCCCACCTTAAGTCATGTTCTCTTCCATCCCACCTCAATTGCCCTATTTTGTCTAGCAGTAAAATGTTTTCCAGTTCAGTGCAATTCATCTATACTATGTTCATCTTTACAAAACACAAGACAATCTGAATTATTTACAAGATGCTGGGCTCACTCGCTAGCCCACAAACCGATAAGCTAACCCTATTTACTATTTACGATTATCACTCTTTACCCTCTCTCTCTATCTTATCTTAATACATTAAGTTTCAGCAGAGAGCAAGGTCTGCTGAAAAAAAGCTTATTATTTGGTTATTCTTGATTCAATCCGGGAAACTACAATTTGATGAAAATGTGTAAGCGTGTGTTTATAAATTAACCCATACTAGTTGAGAGTTCCACTTGTGGAAAATAAGACACAATTAAATAAAATGTTTCTGGGAACTGAAGGAGACAAAGGACGAGGTACATTGGTGGTCTAAGTTCACTGATTAAAGTAATCGACCTCTCGTAAGATAAAAAACTTAATATAATAATAATAATAATAATAATAATAATAATAATAATAATAAAAATAACAATAATAATGGGCTACTTTTTCATTACGTTCAACTTATAGCCCATTCGGGCTGTCTATATTAAAAAAAAATTATAGCATCTTACGATCCATTTGGGATGTACGCATATGCACCCGAATTTGCCTGGAGAGAGCGAGAGAGAGAGAGAGAGAGAGAGTAGAAAAGTACTTAGTAAAAACCACCCTCATTAATAGGGACCGGATTTTGCCTAGTTGCCTTTTCTTTACCTTGATCGTAAAACATAGGCATGTTAAGATATATATATATATATGCATTTCATGTTATTAATAGTACAATATGCTAATTTTATAGTGCCTATAGTTGCCTATTCTGTTGGTCTTTGCCTATCTTTTTAATAAGAGCCATAGAATGCCCATTTCAGCTTTGGCTTCTCTATTCTTCATGCGGTATGAATTTTCTGCTGAAGCAGTCCAGTTTTTTAGAAATTCTAAGTTGTGGCATACTTGTTTGGAGTAGGTTTGAGAATCGACATGTGTTAAATAGCTTTCCGATGAACGTAAATTTGGTGGAGGACAATGGAAGAATTGGCAGATATCTTGGGAGGAAATGGCATGTCGTTGCAGGAGAAAAGTTAAACTTCTTCGAAAATGATAAATTTGGAATTTTGTCTCTTGACATTGAAAAGCTGAGTTCTACCTCACACAAACTATTAAAAACAATCTATCTGAAAATATAGCCCCATTCACTACTGGTAATCTAGAAGCTAATAGCATGTGACCCACTTCGGTGGCCGAATGGGTTAAGGTGTCAATCTCAAAGTAGACTGGACTGCCGAATAAGAGGAGATCGAGATTTTGATCTTGGTCTAGTGTATCTACGGTTTTTTTTACTAAATGGTTTTTCAATCTCCTCCACGCAAATGAGAACACACATCCTCTGAATACCACCTCTCTAACCCTAACATATTAGCGTAATTAGTATATATGTATATAGCCCGAACGAGTAGTGAGATGTGGTGTTAAAATTAAATGTTTAGCACCGCGTCTTACTACCCGTTCGGGTTATACGCTTAAGTACTAATTACGCTAATGGATTAGGAATTGGGAGGGTTGAATTTAGAGGAAGTGAACCCGCATTTGCGTGGAGGGAGAGTGGAAAACCATTTAGGAAAAACCACCCCCTGTTAACCCGACCGAGATTCGAACCTCGATCTCCCCGTCCTCGGCAGTCGGGCTCAACACGACTAGCGCGTCAGCCAACTACGCCACCGAGGGGGTTAAAATTAAATGAATTGGCTGTAGGTAATAAAGTAGTAGTAGTAAAATCAATTTTACATTGCTAAATGTATGCTCTTTTTCTTAAGTGCCTATACTGGTGCCTGTATCCCATATTCTTTTATGCCTATTTGCCTGCCTATTTAAAGAATTTTTGGTGCCTAAGAATCCGCCATATACCAGCGTTTTTCAATGGTGTGCCACAAAGGGTCTGCAGGTTTGCCGTGGGAGTTTAGAGGGAGATAAAAAAGAAGACAAATAAATAAGAGGAATAAAAAACAATATTTAAAAATCCATAACTAACATCGTTTTTTTAAAATAATACAATAATTAGAACTTTAGCTATTAAACTTTTTTAAATACAATCTTAATGCTAGTTTTTTTAAGTATATTTCCTTAAAAAACTTATGCTGTGCCATACAGTTTTAGCACCTTTTTCAGTGTACCGTGGGTTCAAAAAAGTTGAAAATCCCTTCCTTAGGGCTTAGACTATTCAACCACCGAGCGTGTAGATAGAATGGTTGCTCTGGTTGAATACTAGGTGACAGTATTTCCTACAATCACACTTTTTTTTTGTCTGTACAGAGTTACGCCTCTAATAGAGATGGGTTTGCTGTTACCGCGTGAAAATAAAAAGGGACCGATGGGAAAGTGGGGTGGGGAGAGTAGTGAGCTTAGGTCAGCTGAAGCGGCAACACCAGGGGGTCAAAGTGGGTTGAGGGTTCAGGGAGTTTTTGACCCCTGACCCGTTTGACGTTTCTCTTTTGTGACATTTTACTTCACTTTCAGTCTAAAGCTTTTTTTTTCCACCCGTGGAACAATGGAATCGAGAGTCCCTAGCCCAAATCTTAACCCACCTCCCACCCCAAAAAAGTTTTGTCATGGTCAAGCTTTTTAAGGGTTTAGGTTTTCAACAAACCTTACTAGGATACTATGGTTTGTATCCCAGTGTGAGCAAAATCTAGTATTCCTGTATTTTGAACATTCAGCACCTACAAAATTAAAAACAATCAAACGATAGTAGTCATGGAGCTATCTCCTGTTTTGTGTGCACTTTTATGTACCCTCAATTTAACTTTCCATACCTAATCCAGAGCGTAAATTTGAGTAAAAACCATAGATCATATGACACGCATTTTGATCGCTTGGCCACCATATTGAAATCAACAGCATGAACGTTCATCAGAACAATAAAAGGTACTCCCTCGTAAACACTTCTTGCACGAGCATAGCGTAAGAAAATCTCGAGTCAGGTTGGTGAGGATGTTATGTGAGTAAAGAGTTCGCCGTCACTTTCTATATAACCGTAGACTAGGGCAGTGGTATTAAACCAGGGTAAGCAAATGCACCTTAAAGGGTACGTAAGAGATTATATATGTAATATATATAGAGCCTACTATTTCATGATAAACCCTTAATAATCAGGTCCAGATTTAGAGATAGACATGTAGAGACATGTGATCTGAGAGAGTCAATTTTATTTTAGATGTAGATTATATAATGTGTATGGCTTGCATTATGTTCCAATAGTTTTGGGAAGTGGTGTATAGCTCGAACGAGAAGAAAGACGCTGTGATATAAAAAAAAACGCTTTCGGGGTACAAAGTCGGAGACAGATTACTGGGCGTACTTGAAAAAAAAAGATGGAACATTGATCTAGAGGATTAAGACCATCCGCAGCTGACAATAGATTCATTAATCCGTCGGTAACAATGGTTGTAGGCTCTTTTGAAGTGAAGTATAATTGAACTGGTAGTCGGCACCAAGCTTTAAAATTAAATAATAATTTTTGGTGATACTGGGGGGTACCAATGCTCATCAGCTGTAGATGAATGTGGTTTTAGAGTTTTCATCAAAAATGCCTCATAATTTGCTTCCATAGCTTCACTAGAGGGGTCACACCAACATCATTAAGAAGCATAGCTGTAGTTAAACCAACATTTTGTGCTGCTTATTTTGTGGAGAATCGACTAGTACTGTCACATCCTGAAAGAGCATGAATGGCCGGAAGTACGAGGCTGATATGCTATGGCATTTTTCGATTTAGGATGTGCAATGGTAAAGCTTTCTTGTGTTTTCCCTAATCCACACCACTTACAAAACTCCTTAGACTTCCAGACAGTATGGAAACAGTATAAAATAGTCACTAGCACATCTGTATCTTTGGATGCCGCTACGATATCCAGTGAGACCATGTGATGAAAATGGACAAGGATTCTGTCATAAACCTCATATAGTGGCATTCCAAACCAGGTAAATCATGCGAGACACCTTTGACCATACTTACACATAAGCATTCGATGCCAGGGCAGCCAACTCCAGACTCCTGGATAGATAATGCCTGGATAATTTTTTGTTATATCATTGTTTTGGATCCAAGTGATGAAATATTCTTGCAATCGTGGTTTATTCACTGTAGAGTCTTAGTAATGTTACATACTGACAGGAAGAGGTGTTTTGTTATTAGGTAAATTATTAGGATCTACCTTTCCTCGACGACGAGGTTTAACCTCTTATATACTGTTTTTGTAGTAACGATAGAACACAAAACCTATTCCGAGTAATCTCAGCTGCGAGAAAACATACCAATTTCCAAACCATCACTTTCTCTAAATCTAACCTTCCTCATCCCTAAACATTTGGGTAATTAGTACATGGGCGTATTACGCGCGAAAGGATAGTAAGACGCGGTTCTGTAAAAAAAAAAAAAAAAATGCCGGGTTGATGGATGTTGTGTCTGTACTAGCATTAAGTTAGTTTTTAAAACATGTACTGATCATTAGGTTCAGAAAGTACATGTTTATTAATTTAGAAAAATTGCTTCAAAATAGGGATTTATTTGTTTTTTGGTTGGAGTAGCCAAGTTGATTAAATTTATAACAAAGTGATTTCAAAACATAACTCTCATACCACTCAAATATCAAACGAAACCTTTTTTTATACATCTGTGTCGAGTCGTTAAAGCACCTTCGGGGCATTCAAGCGAGTTTTAAATTATTTTTACATTATATTTCTCTTTTGGGGAACCATTTGTACTGTTTTTAATAACAGACATTTGTTATAAAATAAACACTGTTTGTAACCTTCTCTGATATATTCACTTGTACACAAAAATTACTACCATATTTATTGAGGATATAATAATTGATAAAGTCTAAACAAACGGCAAAAAATATGTTAAAGGTTGTTAAACCAAATTGTTAATAAGGTCCCTAAATATGTTGATTCTAGAACCAGGCTTAGTTAACTAAGAGAGTGCAAATGTATTCCCCCCACTCCCTACCTTATCCAATTCCAAATTCGCTTGAGCACAATCAGCAAAGAACTGTTTAAATTATTGTTTTATAAAAATAAGTAGTGAGATTAAATATAAAAAAGATGAGGAATTCACTAGGTCCATCAGTTAAATTATTTGTATAGGTAATGAAGGCTACAGTTGGTTCCAGTCTCTCATTGGAAGTAGAAACAGTTATTTTCGTTTTTCAGCTGTGCATGAAAATATTTAACGCTATGAAATAATTTGTCAATTCTTTACCTATGATATCCGCTTAAGTGGCGTAGTTAGCTAACAAGCAAGTTTAGTGTTGCGCTAGACTGCTGAGGACGGGGAGATCGAGTTTCGAATCTCGCTCGGGTGAACCGAGGTGGTTTTTCCTGAATGGTTTTCTACTCTACCTCCACGTCAACGCGGGCTCACTTTCTCTATACCCAACCTTCCCAATTCCTAGCCCATTAGAGTAATTAGTACCTAGTATAGCCCGAACGGGTAGTAAGACGGGTGCTAAGTATTATTTACCTATAACAGAAGAAAAAAATACTATTAAATCGAACATTTTAAGTGTTGTTTTTCTGTTTATAAATAATGAGCTAATAGGCCAATTCAAAAAATCACTAAACGCTAATACAATAAAAGCTCTATATTCTGACATCTGTAAGCTCATGTTATGTAATCTGACCTGACGTCTTGGGTTCGTGGGCACTTGACTATATTGTATTATGTTCGGGTGCCAGGTATATACGTCTTCTACCAATGTTTATGATTAGGTTATTGTCGTGTATGGATTAATATAAATATAAAATAAGAATTACATTTAATAAAAAGTTGACTTATTGAGATAGTACTTATATTTCCGATGATATTTGACGCTTACGTAGAAGAAGTGATAATAGAGGTAAAAGAATAATTCGTGTCTGGAATTATAATAGGAGAACTTATCAACACACTTCGTTTTGCTGATGACATTGCTGTTTGTGCTTATAAGTGAAGTGGGTCTTCAAGAACTACTGTAAATAATAAATGAAATATTGAAAATTGTATATAATATGAGGTTCAACAAAAAAAAACAAAGTGCATGATTTGCAGAAAAGGAGAAGAGAAGTCAATCAAATGAATATAAAAATAGAAGAAGCAAAGCTACATTAAGTATTTAATATCTTCTTCCCAGGAAGTAAAATAACCGAAGATAACAGACGCAAGAAGGATTTTATAAGTATAATAGCGTAGTCTAAGAAAGATTTTCGTAACAATAAGTAATGACTAATCTCGTGTAGCATAAATTTAGAAATCAGGAAAAGTTTCCTTAAGACATATGTTTACAGCGTTGTGCTTTATGGATGTGAAACATGGACCATTGGTGCAACTGAAAGAAGACGATAAGAAGGATATGAAATATGGTGCTAAAGAAGAATGTTGAAAATATCATGGATGGAGATGGTATCAAATACAAAAGTGATAAGAATAGCAAGTGAACAAAGCAAACTTCATGGAAGACCATATACTGAGACATGTTAGTTTGACGAAGATAGTTCTGGAAGGAAATGTGGAAGAGAGAAATTCAAGAGGAGACCAAGAGTGGAGTACATGAATCAGATAGCGGACAGTGTTGGCAGAAGAAGGTACTAAGATGTAAAAAAAATTTGGCCTAGGGTGGACAAAAGTCCAGAGTTGCAGCAAACCAATCGCAAGATTGATGATTTAATGATGATGATGATAGTTAATGTGATTCACTATAAAGAATAACTATTGCCTTTACATCGTTATGCTGATACTAAATTGATGTGCTTGCTGGAGTGATTAAGTCGCATCTGTAATAGGGCCCCTACACGATCAGTCAGACTGTCAGTAGTAATAAAGTAATAATTATTACTGACAGTCTGACTGATCGTGTAAGGGCAGTACTGATGCATTGATGGCTGGACTGACTAAAATACTGATATGATCCGAATTTTCTGATCACATCAATCTCAGTCCATCAGTCTTGTAAGTGGTGGGAGAGACTGACAGTAATACTTACGCTGCAAGTAAGCTTTACTTCTACATTTCATACAATTTGTAATGTAGTTTGGTGGTCATGGAAGTTTGGTTGCTATAGAGAGAAAACAAGATGTTTGATATTTACAACAAACTCTTCTTCTCATGTCGCCATGATATACTAATTGGTAAATGTTGTGATTTATTTCTAATAAATATATTTTATGGATTACTTCGTTTTTACCTGAAAAGCTTTTTACCCTTTACTCACCCCTTTTACAAATTTTAAACTTTTTACCCTATTTATCATAAAATATCTCTCCGGGTCTATGCCGGATAATTAATGAAAAAAGGGCAAATAGGCCAAAAATGGTAAACAGTAAAATTAGTCTAATCAAAAAGAGCAAAACGACAAAAAGAACAAAAATTGCAAAAAATATCCACAAATAATCATAATGTCAAAAATATCAAAATAGGGGCATATTGGTCAAAAAAAAATTGTAAAAATGGAAAGAATTATATCATATAAAATAGAAAGTTATAAGGGTTAAAAGGAGTAAAATAATTAGAAAGGGTAAACAGATTAAAACGCAGCAAAAACTGCCAATAGAGGCAAAAAAGGGAAAAATTTTGTAAAAAGTTTAACACAGTAAAAAGTGTAACACAGTAAAAAGTGTAAGCGGAGAAATTGTAAAGAGGGTAAAAAGATGAAAAAGTTTGTAGGATATTAACGCTATAGAGTAAAAAGGATATTGAGAGAAAAGGGTATTGGATAAAAAGGTTAAAAAGTAAAAATTTTAAAAGGAATATCTAATCTATAAAGGAAAAAATTGTAAAAAGGGCAAACAAAATAATAAAATAAAATAGGTGTAGCGGTTGAAAGGGGTAAAAGAAATAAGAAAGATTAAAAAAACACAAAGGGGTAACAAAGGGAAAAAGGTGTATGGTATAAGGGGTGTATGGTAAAAATAGTTAAAAAGTAAATTGAATAAAGAACGGCAATAAGACCAAAAGGACAAAAATGGCAAAAATGTCCAAAAATAACCAAAATGTCAAAAAGGCACGATTTAGCAAAAATTGTAAAAATGGTTAAGAGGGCAACAGAGTAAATAATAAAAAAGATGGAAATATTAAAAGAGGTTAAAAAAATTAAAAAATGTTAAACGATTAAAAAGCCTCAAAAGGGCGGAAAACAGAAAAATATTGTTAAAAGTTTAAAGGGGTAAAATGTGTAAGCGGTGTGGAAAGGGTAAAGAGGATAAAAAGGGCAAAAAGGTTATTTATTACTTAGGGTAAAGAGGGTAAAAAGCTTAAAAAGATGTAAAAACTGTAAACACTTCAAAAAGAGTAAAATGGCTAAAAAGGGTAAACGGGGTAAAAAGTTTCAATGGGATAAATTCGGTACGTAATGCTAAAATAAATACTTTTGATTGGCTTTAATGACAACCTCTGAACAACCAATTATTTATTTTTTGACACTCTTCTATATTTTTTTTTACTGGCACCAACAGTCTAGAGTTCAAAGCATGGTGCATAGAGAAGTTATAAATTAATCTTCAAAATATATGTCAGGTTTTAAAACATGTTCACATTATAAATCTATTTTGACATTGTGTATTAGTCAGCCTACCTTCGCGTTTTGTATCACAATCCAAACCAATGAAGAACTAATATTTAAAAACAATTTAAGATTTGGTGATTTTTACCTGTTGTTTATTTAATATATTAAAAATAACAAAGCTACTTTATAGATGCCCTGTACTAGGAACGTGTACACCAGCTAGTACTGAATAAACGCGCATTGTAATGGTCCTTACACAATGACTGCTAAAGCTCGAGGGTTCTTTCTCAGGTTTCCCTGCCTCGCGGGATTTTACTACGATTCCCCAGGGCTCCGGGAAGGCCACGCCAGTAGCAAGACAGCCCTGTACAATTTATATTTAAGGCGATTGGCCCTTTTCATTTGGCATGGGGGGATGTGCCCAACAAATCCCCCCCCCCCCCCTTTCCGAAATCATTGGCTGGCCACGGCCTTGCCTTAAACTTTTCTTCATAATTGATAATGTTTTTGTTCAACGATACTGTGTGTGTGTGTGTGTGTGTGTGTGTGTGTGTGTGTGTGTGTGTGTGTGTGTGTGTGTGTGTGTGTGTGTGTGTGTGTGTGTGTGTGTTGTGTGTGTGTGTGTGTGTGTATATATATATACTTTAAAATCCATGCATATATTGGGCGTTATCACGTTGTTTTTTTTATGACTAAACTAAGAAAGTGAACATTGATGAAAAACAAAATAATGACAATGGTACAAGAAAAAAAATATTTTTTTTGGGAAACGGCTTAGTTGGATGTAAAAAAAGAACACTATATTGGCATAAAAAAATGAGGGAGGGGGTTTGAGAAACATTTAGCTTGCCCCTTACCACCATTACAAAAAAGCAAAACCATTGTATATTTACATTTTTAACTTGAATGGATGGAGTGACCAACTTACGTGATCTCAAAAACATTAATTGGTGGACAGGCGTAATAAATGTTAGGCTCAAATAGGGATAGTGCGGTTTTTCGGTGTTCTCTCCCTTTCACGCAAATACAGGTACATTTCACTAAGAATAGCCTACCTTCCATATCTCTACCTCAAAAGTACATATAGCCAGGATGGCTGAAAAAAGTTGTATAAGCAAACAATACCATTAATCAAACATATTGTTATTTGTCAGAAAATTGGGTTTAAATTCCTTAACAATGGCCACTTATCAAGACTTAAACCCTGTATATAAAACATTATTAAAACTCTGCCTATTATTAACAATTCTAATTGAAGCATTTATTTAGCATTTCAAAAGCTTAAAATAAAAACAAAATTGTTTCCACGTGATTATTATAAAAGTTTACCTAAGCATTGGAGACCGTAAGACTATAGCCATGTCTCAGGGATTCTATCTACCAAATAGCATATTTTTTTGATTAAATGCAGTGGCGTGGCGTGTTTCCAGAGCAAGCATAGTAAGTTAGATTTTATTAGCACCATGTCTTACTACCTGTTAGAATTATACAGATATGTATTAACCATATTAACCATATTTTTTTTGGAGGGAGAGTGGAAAAACCTTTAGAAAAAAACACCTTCAGTAGGCCTGATTGGGATTCTAATCACGATGTCCACGTCCTCAGTAGTCCACTCAATTGCGAGAATGACTCTTTAGACCAGTGTTCGCCAACTCACGGTCCGCAGTCTGTATCTGGCCCGCAAGATATATCTCCAGTTTTATAATTTTATTACTGTAAATACTGTATATGTATATATATATATATTCTTTTAGCATAGTGTCTTACTACCTGTTAAGGTTATACGCATATGTACTAATTAAGCTAATGAGTGTGGGATGAGGAAGGTTGAATTTAAAGGAAGCGTACCCACATTTGCGTGGATGAAGTGTGGAAAACCATCTGGGGATAACCACACTCACTGCACCTGACCGGGATTCAAACCTCGATATCCCTGTCCTCGGCAGCCTAGTCTAATATGAGAGTGACGCCTTAGACAATGCGGCCACCGAATAAGGTAAACAAATAAATATTTTACAGATTAAAGAGGTTGTTTTCAATATACGTTTGCAGTGCTGCCACTTTATGCAGTGGTTTTTTCCCTGTGCGCTTTTGATACAAGATCTAGTTGCACTTTTGATCCATAGCAACGTGCGCTTTTGATCCATAAAGTCGTGCGCATTTGATTCATAAAGTCGTGCGCATTTGATATGAAATTTCTCCCTCTTGTGCGCTTTTGATGCTCTCCGGTCTGACGGCAGGTACAAAACATGATTATGCATTTTGCTCCTCGCAGACTTGGTGGCAATATATTGAGTGGAGCAACTGAGCTGGCTTGGATTTATGAGATGGGAAATGAGTTCTATTTCACTAAGCTTAAGCTTAATCTTAGGGGAAGTGAGGGTAAATTTAGAATCAACCAAAGAAAGTGGATGGAGGAAGGACGAAGGATCAGACAAGTGAAGAAGAGGACAGAGTCATATGTAGAGGGGAAGAGGCAAAAAATAAGGAAATGAAAATTCGAAACACGGGCTGAAGTTCTGAGAAAAATATAAGCGAGATGGAAAAAAAAAAAAATATATATATATATGCACACTTTTAAGCACTATTTTTCTATTTATTTTGGTGATCTAGTTTTACTACCTGTTTGGTTTATTAATATATTCACGCAAATATTAATAATTCTATCTCTATTTGAGTAGAGAAAAATATAAATAAACACACAATCATACACACACATTTATAAGTCAAATATCGTATGTATATATTTAATATACATGTATGCCCATTATTATACTCTCAATCTAATAAAGCAAGCATGCCAATAGTAAGCCATATTGAGTAAATAGCAATTTTTATGCAGATATTCCGAACGGAGAATGAGACACAGAGAAAATTACCAATGATTTTACTTCACACTTCATGCTGTACCCCTACATGTCCATAACGTATCCCTACACGTCCATATTGTATATTTACATGTCCAAACTGTATCCTTACATGTCCCTCACATCGGTGATCGAGACTTTTCCCGCAGACGTTAAGCAACATTAGGTTGGAAAGACCTACTTCGGTGGCCACATGGTCTAAGGCATCACCATTGTGTCAGACTATACTGCCGATAACGGGAGGATCGGGGTTCGAATCTTGGTCGTGTGAACTGGGAGTGTGTTATTAAATAGTTTTCCGCTCTCCCTCCATGTAAACACTGGTACCCTTCCTCTCAGTTTAATATTCCTCATACTCGGCACATTAGCGTAATTAGCACATATGCGTACAACCTGAACAGTTAGTAAGACGTGGTGTTAAGAAAGAAAAGAGGTTGAAAAGATATTATAGGGGCAACATTTTTAATATTTCTATCATTATTCAAAAAAAAATACGAGCTCCAAAAACAGTAAAAGTGAGATGATGCACAAAAAAAAGTGTATTTTAATTAATAAAACAAAAATTTTTTTGTCAGTATACTTACTATAGTATAAATGAGTTTGCTAAAAATTTCACGGTCAAATTCTTAGAAGTTTATTTGGAAACGGGTCAAAGCTAAGTAACATTTTAACATTGTTTATATGAGGAATAGTGTAATAAATCAAAGTAAGAACCCTCACGGGATAAATGAAGCGTACATTACATACGCTATATAGTCAATATTTTCCATTTCATCAGACATTAAGATGTTGAGAAGGTTGTATTGGTGCCGCTAGGGAACAACCATATGTAAAATGATTCTTCAAAATCTGATGTTGAATGTAAATATATCAAGACGACAGGCAAGCGAATAAAAGATGGTTTTTACCTAATGCCAACTATCTCTTCTCAAGATCTTTGGTGTTTTCCTTCCTTTCAAGCAATCACTTCCTATTCATCTCCCCCACCCCTCTAACAACAGGTGACTTTTGAAGGAGAAAAAGGTTATATAACATTCTTGGCAATCTAGTGCTTTCAAGCGATGAGAAATTGAACTATTATTACAATCTCAATGACTCGAATAAACTTATGTTCATTTTCTAGAGACTTTTTGTTTTACATACATTTAATAATGTTAGTGAAGTTTGTGTTGTTATTGCTTTAAGTGATATAAAATAAAGTGTTCTTTTTTTTAGAAAATACACGTCATAGGAGAAGTGAAAAACATGCGGTGATAACCTAAAGATGGAAATGAAATATGAAGATGGACGCTTCTTACTAAACTTTACAAAAACTTTCACATCAATCGTTGACGAAATTTTGCATATTGTTGCTAACTAATGTTAATATAAAATGTTGATTGGATAGCGTATGTAATGTACACTTTGCTTATCCTGAAAAGTAGTAGGCTTACTTCGATTTATTACACTATGGGCCTATCTTATTATCTACAACAAAGTAGAACTAAATAAGGAAGACTTGCTAAAGAACTCAGGATAGGCTGAGACACAAATCACCAATTCCCTTCACAATGGGTAATAAATAAGCAACATTATTGTTTCAAGAAATATTGACGACATACTTTGGTGGCCGCATGGTCTAAGGCGTCACTCTCGCAAAATACTAGACTGCAGATGACATGGAGATCGGGATTAGAATCCCGGTAAGGTGTATTGAGGATGATTTTTCCTATATGGTTTTCCACTCTCTCTCTCTCTCCACGTATATTCGGGTCCGCTTCCTCTAAATTCAGTCTTCATCAACTCTAACTTAATAGAGTAGTAAGTAGCCTACAAATTCGTATCACCTGAATAGGTAGTAAGACACGGTTCTAAAAAAAATACTGACGAACGTTGTATTTCTGGGAGGATAGGGCTAATGCTCTAGATCAGCGGTTCCCAAACTTTTTGAATCTTGGAGCACTTTTCAGGAAATAAATTCGTCAAGGAGCACTATAGTTGCCTTGTTGCTAAAGATATGCACATGCATTTTTTGCTATATTTACCTGACTGCATTTTGTTGTTAGTCAATATTTTATCGTATAATAAAAGCACGAATTATTTTTAAATTTCTAAATAGCTTAAATTTTGATCTAAACTTAATTCTTCCCATTGAAAGCCATTGAAAACTGTGATCTAAACTTAATTTTTCCCATTGAAAGCCATTGAAAATTGTAACTTTAAATATCGTTTTCTCAAAACAACAATTTTTCACATAAGTGTCTTTGGTATAAAGGCGACGATATTTTCACATATAGCCTACATATATAGATACTAAATCGAATTACAGCAGTATTCCCCATGAAAACAAAGGTTTAAGCATTTGGCCATGTTAAACATCAAGTTTTATTTCATTATAAATGTTAATTTCTCTCTTAATTTCAGAAAAATAAGGAACTTAAATACATAAACGCAAAGCAACAACAAAAAAACATAAATTAACCTAAAGCAACACATTTGATAACGAATTCAAAGTAGATATTGTAAATCTACAATATCTTACCCGCACAAATAGTGTTAAAACCATTTTCATGGCTCAGAAAAAAAGTCACTTGGCATAAAAAAAAAAAGAACGATAAAGTATAGACCGCGAACTTAATTTACAATGAGAGGGATGGAACAGCTGTGTTTTGATTTGCACAATGTGACTATATCTGGTTGAATTTGAGACAGCTGCAACCGAATATCTGACTCTGCATTGAGTCGGGATCTTTTGTTTTAGTAGCCACATAGGCAGAGAATCCTGATCCACACAAGTAAGTTATTGCAAAGGGAAGGATTATTTTCGTTCTATCTGATAAAACTTCAAATTCGTCTCGTAGCTGACATCAAAATTCTGATAGTGACTTCTTAGTTGCAAAATTCTCTTTTACAGCAATATCTGATGTCAAATCATTCAAGCACTCATACTGCTCCGATTCCAGGTTGTTTTTTCCGACATTCAAATATATAATATTGCACTGCTACTTGATTTGTTTCGACTCTCGACTGTATACCGACTGAACTTCAACTGACTGAAGGTGAGAAGAAAAATTAGTTATTAATATTCAATAGAAACTTCCCAGAAAATTCTGGAAAGGTGTCGAAGCTAACAATCATATCTGAAAGCGTGGTGAAGTTCTCACAGAGACGGGGTTAATTGCCACCCTCTAGTCCCTCAGTCTGATTTCGCCACGTGCAGTCTGTAAATAAATTCTACCCAATACTTACCTATACACAATTCGTGGACATACAAATTCACAATGTTGATATCTTGTCACATTTTATTTATTTTTATTTCCAATCTATTTGCAGAGCACTTGGAGATGCTTTGCGGAGCACCAACTGCTCCGCGGAGCACACTTTGGGAACCGCTGTTCTAGATCTTGGCCACTCCACCTTATCTTACCTCTGCTCTCCTGGCGTATGAAGGAATTCATTTCTGAGGTGGTAACACCATTAAGACGAGTTCCATTATCCCCAAATGGTAGAATGATATGTGAGAATGATGATGGTGGAAGGCAGAGGGAACCTACAGTTTAACGTGGACTCCGAACAACGCTTGGGGCCTGGCATTGCACACATTCTCAAAGAGTAAAAGCACACACTTTTCCTGAGGTGAAGGAAGGGTTTGATAATCAGATAAATCTGTTCAGGGCCTGTGGTTTTAACCTCGGAGCCCTAACACAGTGACACCTTACCCTTAAACCACCAGGTCCCCTTTATTTCATTATTGTAGTTATATATATTCAAATTGTGCAGAATTATATCTCAATTGTAGTTTGTTATTACCGACAAGTCTATCAACGGTCGGGATACCATGTTGAACCCAGTTTTATTCAGTGGTACGAGTTGTTAATGGTTAATGTAATAAAACTCAATCAATCGCAAGGGTAAAAATACATAACGAAATTAACTAAAACTTCTTCGAGAATTAAAAAGTCGTGTGTAAGATGTGTTACAGGCGTTCTAAGATGTGTTATAGGCGTTCTAAAAATATCAACACTTTCGTAGAGGAATAATGTAATCGTTTGTTCCATTGGCCTGATATTACTCCTCCCTCTTATAGCTAATAATATAGAGTTCAATCGTCATAGGAGTGGTGGTAACTGACAGCTAGCGAAGTAAGTAAAAAGGGTTCAAAGAAAAGATAATTAAAAAAAATGTTCGTGAAGGTTTTGACTGCTAAAAGTGACAACAAATCAATTCAATTGTATTGCAGACCAGATCTGGTAACCTTTGCTAGCTGTCAGTTACCAACACTTCTACCGCAGATGTGGTGTAGCTGGGAAATAGACTAATTTTGTTACACTTAAAGGACCCTATAAAGGTTTATTTAACCTCCCTTCAGCTAGCCATTTCAGTGCCAGGGGTAGAAATACTGTTTAAAATAAAAATGTGTTAAGACTCCTCGCTGAACACACGGGCAAATCTCCAAGGTGAACGGAAGGTTGAGATTTGAATCACGGTGGGGTGTAAAGAGCTTATTTTTCCCTATAATTGTTTACTCCCCTGCCTCCACACGAATTTGGGTACACTTCCTCTCAATGCTACCTCATTAATCCCTACTCCTCTAGCGTTTATATGCATATCCCTCACGGGTAGAAAGATACCCAAATGTTAATATGAATGATTTAACTAATATTCAATGATTGTATATTTCATGTGTAAATTATAAATTACAAATTATAAACACATAAATATAAAAAAAAATTAAATGTTTTAAAGATATGAGTTGTATTCAAATTTGATTAAAGATAAAAACCACATATTAAAAATTGCGTTCAAGCCCAGGTTATCCGAATATGGGAAGGGATAATAAAGGTGTAGTTTAAGGAAATGTATCCATATTTGTGCGTGGTGGAGGGTTATAAACCAGAGAAAACTACTTCAATAAACCCATTTGAGACATGAGCCCCGACCACCTCGTCACCGTAAAACCAGACTCGACGAGACTGACTGCTTTAGTCAAGTGTCCACCAGTGTGGGCAGTTTATTTTTCTTCTCGAATTTGGCTAATTAATTCGGTTTCCTGCGTTTACCATTACGTGTCGAAATATACTCTTTTTTTTTTACTCCTCAAGCTAACGGAAAAAAAAACATTATTTAACTACAGGCCAATATATGTAAATAGCAAAAATATTTTTTTAAATGTTAATAATTATTTTGTGCAAATATCAATGTTTCCCCCAAAATAACAAGATAATATAATGTTTAACATTATTCAAAATATTAATAACTGGTACTAGTTAACAGTGATATACTATTAGTTTTTTTACTATTGGTCAACCCCCCCCCCAAAAAAAAATAAAAGCGCGTGATGGGTCGTTGCACTTAATTATTGCTTAAAAATATGTACAATTATCTAAATTATGCATACAAAACACATCTATAAATTGTGACGCAAATTGTCACGAGAATGTCCTTCTGTACTATATCTGGGCTATACCAGTATGTCTTTAAATTAAAGGATACTTGTCGTGTGGTACATTGAATATTTTCCGTTTCACCGAGTCAAAAGATAGAACAAATAAATGTCATAACATTTTAAATCATACACTCCAATTTCTCTCGCTAAACAACAAAAGCATAACAAAGGGCTACTGTGAGCGTACGAACAAACTCATGTAAATTGAAAACACTAAACAAGTTTATCGATAAAGACATAGCATCTCTCTCTAAAAAGTAAAAACATTGCCTGCCCAGCTATGTATCAAAAAAAGAAAATAATATTAGACTAGACCAAAAAAGAAACCATTATATATCTTATTCATATATTTTTCTAACAATTTCCCGCCGATACACCCGCATTGCTGGGAACGTGGACTGACCATCAAGCTCGTCTATCATGGTTTGGCTGTTACGATTAGGTCAGGGTTCGAATACCAGTGGGGTCTACTGGGAGTGTTTTCCCAATATACCTCCATGCAAATATGAGTGCATTAACTATTGATTCTATCTTTCTTAATCAACCAGCGATCAGTAACACTTTAGATACTTCGATGACCTCATCAGTTGCCTACATCTTCGCCTATCTTACGCCTTCTCGCTCCAAGTAATAATAATAATAATAATAATAATAATAATAATAATAATTCAATTTCAATTTCAATTTCAATTTCCTTTATTATAGTGCCGACCAACAGTCGTAAGACCTATAACAGGCGGGCACTGAAAAGCACACAAGTACATACCCTACAATACATACATTTACATAAGAAAACATGATAGACAAAAAATTGCCAAATAATGCCATATACCGATAAACAACCACGAGACAAAAAAGTAGTAATAATAATAATAATAATAATAATAATAATAATAATAATAATAGATTACTTAGCACCGCGTCTTACTACCCTTTCGGGCTATACGCTTAAGTACACTGTAAGAAAAATCTGTGGTAAATTTCCCATACATGTATTGGAAGTAATTAACCCATACCAAGATTGAAATTTTCCCGTACCTTAGTATGAAAATAATGTCTTTCGTTGATTGCAATTTTCAAATACCTGGTTGGTATTTTTCCCATATATATATATATATATAATATGTATAATATATATATATATATCTGGTTTTGATTCATTGAAGTTCGAACCCACTTGTTTTACATTTGTGTATAGCTCTTTAAACATTACTATAATTTGTTCCTTTTCTTCCACCATTAACGCGATGCCATCCACATATGCGATACATTTACTGTTTCCATTAAACACTACACCCTTAAATTACTTGTCAATTTCCTCCATTAATTTCTTTCTTACAAGGTTGAACAGTGAACCCAGATTAAGATGGAATTGAAGGCAACAGGGGTTAACCCCAGTATTTTTGCAGATTTATAAAAAAAACTGATGCAATAAATATTGTCTCAGTAGATGCGTTTATTTGGTTTGTCTACACAGAGTAATCTTAAAATTTCTTGAATATTTTTCATTGGCATCCTGGATAAATGTTCTCTTATTTTAAAAAGTGTCTCATTAAATGCCACTACACTCATGACAGATATTCAATAACTGTTGGGATTACCGTGTGTAGAAAATAAAAGTAAACGCATCTAATGAAATAGTATTTAATATGTTTTGTAAAAAAAAAAGTATAAAAACTGCCAAAGTACTGACCTTAACTCACGTTTAATTCCATCCCCCTTAATAGTGTAATTAAATACAGATACTCCAAATGTGTATCGTTGATTAAACGGGTGTAGTAAGACGTGGAGCAAAATAAAGAATGTTTGCTAGGGGTTCCTTAGGAAGTAAACAACCAAACAAAAACCATGGGAATCAGATCAAAGTCCTCTGGATCAGTGAACATAATCGGTACCGGCTGAGATGAGATATCCAATTTCAAGAACAAAGTATCAAACCAAATCTTAATCAGCAGTTCTCAATTGGTCTAAGACTTTAGAATCACTTTGCTCTTGATCGTCGTTGAAGATTGGGGTTTGAATCTCAGCCAGATATAACGAGGTTGGTTTTACACAGCTGTTTTTTTTAATATGTACCGTTACCATCTTCTCCCCAAGTGAGTGCAACTCCTTAAAGTTATTCTCCTCCTTCCTCCCATCTGCGTAGATTAGATCATTTGTAACCCGAGAGTTAAAGGCACCACTAAAGGAATAATTGAAGGGACAAATAGAACAGAAACTTTAACCATAACAACGAGTCCAAGCTTTGAAAATTATCTCCCTCACACTTTTTCTATTGCATTCTAATCCTCTTTCACTATCTCTATCTCGCTAAACTCCCTTTTGCTCTATCTATCTCCCTTACTTTCTTTTCTCCAATCCTTTTCTTTCGCTTAGTATCTCTCCCTCCCTATCCATTTCTCTCTAGCTATAGCGCATTCACTCATCATTTTTCTCACTCTCTCCCTCACTCTTTCTTTCCCTCTCATTTTTTCTCTTGATCTCTTATCACTCTCTCTTCCTCTCTTTCTCTCGCTTGCATCACCGACCGATTTATCTCTCAAGCTCCCTTTCTCAATCATATCGCGCAAAAGATGATTCTCTACTCCATCAAATATTGAACCTTCATCTTTTTTACTAATATCTAATACAGTAAGGAATGATGATACATTATACTTTGCGATTTGCACGGGAAAAGCTGATGCCAGCGCTACTGTTGGTATGACTTGATCAAGCAATACTCTTGGTATGAAAGTCTGCTGACTTAATAAAAAAAAATTGTCTGTTATTACAAGATGATGTGCTATTTAGGGAAATACCAGTACACTCAGTACACAGTCATGGATTCTAACTTCGACCTACCGATCACTGTCAAACCTGACTAGAAGAGACTGATGCTTTTGTCCACGTGTACACCAGTTCAAGTAAATAGGTTATTTATACAAAAAATAAAATAGAGTTACAGTGCACCGCACAGACTTTCTCACTCCTTTGCCTAAAAATTTAGATATTTACTCAAAACTCGTAAGATATGTGAAACGAAGTGATATACTATATTGCATAAGAACTCCGCCTAAGAGTATAAATGAAATAATATAGCCTATACTGTGACAAAAAAAAATCGAGAAAAAAAGTAACATCTCTGTTCAACAGAGAGGATAAAAATCAATTTCCCAAACCTTAAAAGTACACTCAAAGTAAATTTAATGGGAAAATGAGAGTAGCCATTATGTTTGTAATGTTAAACTGTGACAGGATATGAAATGTAAGCAAAATCGTAAAATCCTATTTCGAGAAACTCGATTGTTTCTCATTTAACGATTGAGTAAACTGCTAACGTATGACCCAAACGGGTAGTAAGACGCGGTGCTAAAAAAAACTGTTTTTAATTTTATGGTTAGAAAATAGTGGGGGAAACACCTATGAGAAATCTTGTGAAAATCCTCGATACAAACTTTTAGTAAAATAGTAAAATCTGTAAAATAGTTTTGGCTCTAGTAACAGTAACAAACAGATGACATTGCAAATAATACTTTTTCGGCTTCAAGGGGTTAACATCGATCAAAATCTCGAGTTTGACGATTTTTCACGATCACAATACTTTCTCTATCCGAAGGATGAGAGAAAGTAAAAATGTAAATGTGTTAAATGGAGTCTTGGTCTTGTCGTTTTCCTTTTACTCACCGAGTGACATTTCTGATAGACGTGTGTGACTATCTCTGGTAAAGGGAGACGGGTAGGTAAGGCATGTCAAATAGGACGTAAACGAGCGTTGGGTGTATAGTAATAATAATATGAAAGAAAAATTGATGTGATGAATTCAGGGACCAAGGATTCTAAGTCAACAGCCCTGGGCAGACCAGGAAATGGAAATGGGACGGGTAATATACATTTTCTGGGGTTTCCTCCCCCCCTCCCCCCCCTCCGCCCCTTCTTCTTCTTCTCAATGTGTTTCCAGACCTTTCAAACATCTGGACTGTGAACGCTTGGGAATTCTAATACACTCCATAACACCGGATTTTACTTTTTTTATAACTATTTTTTATTTCAACACAAAGGTTATTTACTAACGATTAAAGGCCAGCTTCATAGTCAGGCTTAGTACGCCTCAAATGCGGCACGATACCAAACAAAGGATGAGATCTACCTAGATCAGAATGGAATGAACCAGTTTTAGATCCAAAATTTAGGTAGGTCTCGTTTCATGTTATTTTTAAAGCCTCTCTCTCGAGGAACATCAAGTTTGACTATGAATCTGGCCCGAAATCTAAAGGCTTTAATACCTGCTTTGGTGGTCGCATGGTCTAAGACTCTTTGGCGTCACGTTCACAATAGACTGGACTGTCGATGTTAAAGAGATCGGAGTTCAAATCCCGCTCGGGTGTGGGTATGAGTGGTTTTACACACTCTCTCCTAGATTATTATTATTATATTATTATTATTATTATTATTATTAGCACCGCATCTTACTATACCCGTTCGGGTTATACGCACTTACGCTAATGTGCAATGGTAGGATGATTGTGAAATGAAATGGACGACCTACAGTTTAACGTGGGATCCGAACCACGGTGGAGGCCTGGCATTCCTCACATTCACAAGTTGTGATTAATACACATCTTGTCAGAGGTGAAGGAAGGGTTTGGCAATCAGATAAATCTGTGCCGGGACCGAGGATTGAACCCCGGACCCCCAGCAGAGAAATCCGACACCTTACCCCTAGACCACCAGATCACCATCTCTCCTAGGAAATTTGGCTATATTTCCTATAGATTCAACCTTTCTTATCCCTGACACTTTAACGTAATCAATGCATATACGTATAACCAGGTAATAAGACGCGGTACTAAAAATATTAATGAAGGCTAAGGATGAGAAGGTCAATTCGGAGTAGATGTAAATACTTTTATTTAGAGAGATTAAGAAAAACATGGAATATAAATGTTAAGGAAAAAAAAACTAAAAATATTAGCCAATATTCAAACCTTGCTTGACCTTCGCATTGGTGGGAACATGGTTTAAATATCGAACTAATTTGGTATGGTTTTCTATTGAGTGGTAAGGCAGGATTCGTATCCCAGCTAGGTGTGCCAAGAATGTATTTACTTAAATGGTTTTCCACTCTACGTTCAAGAAAATGCGGTTATAGCCTGCTTCCTATAAATTCAGTCTTCCCCATATCTAACACATTAGCGTAGTTAGTGTATATGTGTACTCAGTCGGTAGCGTGTCTGTCAACTGAGCAAAAGGACCCGGATTAGATTCCCGGCATGGCCAAAAAATGTATCAGTGGTTAAACGTGGGTTTCTTCTTTCACAATGCTGAATTAACGGTCGGGGGCTGAGTGTTGTGTCTATTCTAGATTTAAGTTAGTTTTTAAGTCGTGTGCTGATATAATCAGTCGGTTCAGAAAGTGCACGTTAAATACCTCAAATAAATAAAAATGAATGAAAATGCATAATCGTACAACTCAAACTGGTAGCAAGATGCGGTGGGAAAAAAAGGTAAACTTAAAATTTAGTAAATTACATAGGGTGGCAAATATTTAGGAGGCAGTAGATTTTCAGAAACCAACAAACTGTTTTTTTCAATACAATCAGGCTATCTATGGGTGTGTAACTTGGTATCTTACCTTACATGAGGAAAACCAATTTAGCGTGTTCTAAAACTTGGTGATTAGGAAGATATTTGGTCCTATTGGGGAGTGGGGGAGGCTATATAATGACGAGTTACATACCCTGTTCCAATCACAAAGACATTGTTAGAAAGTTTCGTAGATTACGGTGGGCAGGACATGCAGCGCGAATGGAAGATTCTAGAACTGCGTTGAGGGTTTTGACTGAAAAACCTAATGAGAAGAAACAAGTGGGAAGACCTAGACGCAGATGGGAGGATAACATTTGATTAGACCTGAAATATATAGGGTGTAATGAGGTGGACTGGATGGAGCTAGCTCAAGATAGGGTTATGGTGTAATGATGTGGACTGGATAGAACTAGCTCAAGATAGGTATAGGGTGTAATGAGGTGGACTGGATAGAGCTAGCTCAGATAGGAATAGGGTGTAATGAGGTGGACTGGATAGAACTAGCTCAAGATAGGGTTAGGGTGTAATGAGGTGGACTGGATAGAACTAGCTCAAGATAGGGTTAGGTGTAATGAGGTGGACTGGATGGAGCTAGCTCAAGATAGGGTATGGTGTAATGTGTGGACTGGATAGAACTAGCTCAAGATAGGTATAAGGTGTAATGAGGTGGATGGATAGAACTAGCTCTTGATAGGATGGGTGGCGTACTTTTGTAGGTGCGGCATGAATTTCGAGTTACTAATGTAACATAGCTTAAGTATTAATTATTATTAATATATTATTATTAGCACGCGTCTTACTACCGTTCGGTATACGCACTTACGCTAATGTGCAATGGTAGGGTGATTGTGAGATGAAATGGAGGACCTACAGTTAACGTGGATCCGAACACGGTGGAGGCTTGGCATTCCTCACATTCACAAGTGTGGATTAATACACATCTTGTCAGAGGTGAAGGAAGGTTTGGCAGTCAACTAAATCTGTGCCGGGACGAGGATTTAAACCCGGACCTCAGACAGAGTCCAAACCTTACCTAGACGCCAGGTCACAGTAATTAATTATATTCAACAAATATAAATTTAAATGTGTTTAATGTTTGCTAGCTCATTAACGTATTAATAAGGGAACAGCTAGTCTACATGATGTAAATAATTACTATGCTTGCTTGTTGATGGCATAGTTAGAGGTGCAGCCTAAATAAATTGTCCAAGGGCGCCAAATACCCAAAATGCAGATCTAAGAGTTTACAGGACATGCCAACTTTCTGTCACGAAGTCGATCCTTCCACTACACCGAAGAATGGCGTGAAACGTTCGATAACCAACTTTTTTTTTTTCGGACGAGTAAAGGGGGCCAGGAAAGGGAATGAAGGAGGGAGTAAGGGGGTGGAGGTGTGGGAGGTCTGTCGGGGAAGGGGGGAGGGGGGATGACCTTTCATCGACCGTAGCCGTCATCTGCGCTACAGTACCGCCAGCCGACCTTGCAGGACTTTTGTTTCAAAAGGCACATAACGTTTATTTTTAGACGATGCGCCTCTACATTAATTTAAATGAACATTTTAAGTAGGTCTTTTATAATAAATTATTATTGTGGTATTTTATTTGGAGTACATTATGTGCTCTCTCTGAACTAACTGTTAACACACTACTTACAAACTAACTTTATTCTAGAAGACATAAAATTCCCACCCCCTTCAATTGAATTCATCACCGTGAAACAGGAAATCCCAATTTCACCAGTGATATTTTTTTCCGCCACAGAGTGAATTGAACCGAGACTCAAGGCTCATTAGGTGGACTCAGCTAAGGATCATAAATTACAAACTCTAACAAAGGTGGTTTCCCAATATATTTGTGATTTATCTGTGACACGACATATCGTCCTTGCATAGTTAATAAGATACCCTAACCTCACTCTGCAATGAAGAAAAAGAATAAGATCTTAAAACTTTTATCGATTTTAAAACTTATTCGTCTTTCCTGTCCATGGCAGGGTTGGTAATCCTTTTTGAGAGCATGTGCCCAGTATGTAAACAATGTTAGGGTAAATACTTTCACACATCCATAGGACTGGTGCACACCGATGCAAGTGACTTTACATATATATATATATATATATATATTAATATATACATATATATATATAGGTGTGTGTGTGTGTGTGTGTGTGTGTGTGTGTGTGTGTGTGTGAAACTACATACACATGTCGTTTATATTTTATAGTTCATATATTAATATTATGTGTGCAATCTAAATTATTATAGAAAAGATAAACCATAGAACTTCATTATATAAATTTGGAAAATAAAATCACAATTCATGTTAATATTTATAACCATAGTTTTTCATATATTTATATGAATATGATTAACTTTAATATATTAAAGTATTTGCTAAGTGGAGGAATATAAATATAATATATGTTCAATGAAAAAAAAATGGTTTGCATATATTCACAACATTTATTTTATTGACCAATTGTACTTTACATTATAAAAGTATTTCAAAATAGCTAATGAGAATGATTACTAAGTCTCCATACATCAAATTAATGGTCCATTTAGGTAACTTTAACTTGTTTGTGAATAAACCTCATAATAATATTTACGGCTTTTTTTTTCGCCCCAAAATAAATGAGATAAATCAATCAAGTCAATTTTGTATAGTGAATGCTCATCCACTTAGGAGTTCGATCGTTCATACCCAACTTCGATATTTAAATCATGTTCGCTTCGTGGCTTTCCTATAACAACCACAAGGCATTGTGGACGGTTGAGAAATACCATAGGGCGTTGTGGTCAGGTATTGGAGCATTTCAAAACGATCAAAGGGCATTCTCTTTTATCATGAAGTAAAATAATCATTCATGTTCTCAACAATTATTGTTTGCTCTCTCTCTTCTCCCTCACAAACGTATTTCACAAAACGCCCCCAGTTCAAACTAGTGATGGACACTATCAAAGGATTTAAACAGTCAAATAATGGAAACAATCGTTTCAAAACCATCAAATGATCATTCGATAGTATTCATTCTATAACCCCCAAGAACAGTTTGTGTTTGTATACGAATTTGTTCTAAGATAATGATTGATAGTCAACCTTGCGTGTGTGATAACCTTTAGCTCTAACAAGGCTAAGGTCAATTGAATCCAAACACAAAACCAGATAATTTAATAGTATGTCTTGCTTTAGGAATGGAATGTTCCAAACTATTTCTAATAAGTCACTATAATATAATAATTTTGGTGTTATGTCGCTAAAAATAACATGGTTGAAACCCTTATTTGAATATTATTATTATTACTATTATTTATAAAATGTGTCTACATATTACTTTGGAAATTTGATTATTAAATCTATTATATTGATTAATTTGAAACAAAAAATCACATTGAATAAAAATTGAATGTCTGAAAACAAAAATGTATCTGAGATCTGCTTTCAAAGAATTACCTTAACATAAATTAATATTTTTTATGAGAATAACAAAAAAAATCTATTTTGTAAGGATGACTAGTGATCAACACTAATGTGAATGAATTTGAAAGTTCTTAATTTGAATGACTTGCTGACTAAAGAATGGGATAGTTTAATACTATCAAATTATTCGATAGTTTTCATACGATGGTGACCATCACCAGACTTCGACCATGAACGTCACTGAGAACGTATCAACGTCGCATGGCAAGAAAATAAATCTACGTTGTTATGTGAGAACGGGTACGAAGTGAAAACATATTTTTATATTGGTGTTTGCACCTTTAAGTGTGACTGAATTATTATTTTTTCAGCTAATGAGTGACTTGTGTCTATAAAAATTCACATCATCATGATTATACGCATTTTAATGACGTTTTTAGGGTAGGTATGAATAAGGTCTGGATTTAAAAATGACCCCGTATTTGTGTAGAAACAAAGTGACAAACAATATAGGAACAACATCTCTCGGATTTATTTAGTTGGGCACAAGTTTTCAAATACTTTATATCATTCAGAAATAAGCTTAAAAACCATAACCTTGATTTTTTTTTAAGTGCTCTACATCCTTAAATTTATGGTATTAACAATTATTGTCAGTGATATTTTTAACGTATTTAATTTATTCGGTGTGTTTATAATCTACTAGTTTTTTCAAAATTTTTTTTGTTTAGTATATATATATAAGGTCTAATATTACATATATACATTTGTTGAATTTTTTCACAACAATGTAACGAGCTGACTTGACAAATACTTTAATTTTCATTTTAATGACTGATTGTTGACTATATGCCATCTTATATCAGGCTTTTTAGTTTTTTACTCTGTGTTTATGTATATAATGGATTGCCATAAATTCATTAAATGCAATGGGGTTTTTTTTCTGACCAAGGCTATTTTGGCTAGCATCTTAAAGATAAAAGTAGGTCTATTGTATCTTAATAATGGAAGAAAACTTTTATATTCATTTCATTTGCACAGTTTGGATTCTAGATTATCATAATGAATAAATCATATAGTAAAATTTAATTATTTTGTCTTGAAAGGGGAACTGAAAAATCCCATAACCCCAAAATCCTGAATTCTTTGGATATAAATGAATATAGAAGTGAGATAAAAAATGTCTAACGGAAAATGTTTACGTAAGATTTTCCATTTATGGATCGATGCAATCGAGAAACTTTGAGTTTTAAAGTTTACACTTCATTGTAACTTATTCTGAACTGGCTAACCACCAGAAACACTCTGAATTACAATAAAGTAATAGGAGCAATCCTAGTTTTCATCTCACATTTCAAGTTTCTACTACAGTGCTTGGTGGTTGAATTTAAAAACCACAACCCAGTTTTTAGAACAACATTATTTTGTGACCCACATAGCCTTAATGGAAGTTCCTTTTTTAGTTCAATTATTGTTTGGATTAGTTAAAAAAATTAGATATGATTTTACAAAACCTTATCTATTTATCATAAGCGAGGGGCTCGCTTGTTTCCAGTTTCTGCTATCTATTTACTTACTTTTTTTAGCACTGCGTCTTACGATTTGTACGCATGTGTACTAGTCATGTTAATGTGTAATGGATGAGAAAGGATAAATTTAAATTACGGGTACCTGTATTTGCGTGGAGGAAGAGGGGAAAACAATTGAGGAGAAACCACCTCATGTACACCCAACCGGGACTCGAAGCCCAATCTCCCCGTCATCTGCAATCCAGTCTGAGAGTGACGCCTAAGATCATTCTACCACTGCACCGGAGGAATCCGGTTTCTGTTGATGACGGCTTTGAGCTCGACACCAAGAGGCATGAACATGAATATTTACAAAAAATGTCACATTTCAAACAGATTTCGTGAGACATTTGTTAACCAATGGTTTATATTATCGGAGCCTTTATTAAAACTTCCTCTGTGATTCAATAATCCAAAATTTTTATTCTAAGATTTACAGGAAACATTTTCCAACTGAAAACTTAACCGACAAATTTTCAACTCTATCCCTGGGGCTATGTAACGCTTGTAATGTAGAATCCAGGTGTAGGTACAGACCCTACCGACTTCCACTAACCTCCCAGAGCAGGTGGGACAACTCCCTGGTTCCTCCTCTACCCAACCCCCTCCCTATTCACCCTCCTGGCTCACCAATTCAACCATGTGGGGGGTTAATTAAACTACATCATCTCTGTAAACACCATCCGACGAACAAGCACACTTCGTTAAACGCACACTGGAATTTTCTGCTCGGAATCATTTTATCGTAACTCTTTGTATCAAACCACAAAATGCCAACTCATTTTCAAATATAAATATTTAGATATACTGTACATACATAAAAATATATATATACATTATTATACGATGCATTTGCGTGTAGGGTAGCAAAGTGTAAATATATAATCCATATAGTAAAATGCAAAATCCACTCCTCACACACCCATCACCATACTTTCCCCACCTCTAGGTCTGGAAACTTGAAATTTTGCGTGAAGGTTCCTTTTAGGCCCTAGGCAAGAGATAAGATGGAGTTTTGAGAAATTTGACATCCAAAGGGTAAAAAATGGGGTTGAAATTTTTCGAAAATTCCCTAATGTATCTTTTGAACCAGTGTAACGTAACCAGTGTAAGGTAACGTGATTGCCTCATAAAACCAGAAAAATTTAGAGTTGGGTGTTTTCAAAATGAGGGTTCTATTATTAGAAACAAAATTTGAATGAGATATAAAAATAAATTTGGCAGACAGGTAGAGATACAACTCCAAATAAATTAATAATAATACTTAGCACCCGTCTTACTACCTGTTCGGGTTATACGCTTAAGTACTAATTACGCTAATTGATTAGGAATTGGGAAGGTTGAATTTAGAGGAAGTGAACCCCATTTGCGTGAGGGAGAGTGGAAAACCATTTAGGAAACCCCCCCAGTTCACCCGACCGAGATTCGAACCTCGATCTTCCCGTCCTCGGTGGTCGAGCTCAACACGACTAGCGCGTTAGCCAACTACGCCACCGAGGCGGGTTCCAAATAAACAAATACATTCTAAAAATGGAAATGTCTAATAGTGAATAATTGGAGAAAAGGAGGTGGAGGAGCTCAAAATTTCAAAAATATTCTATATTAATGAAAAGAAGAGTTTGTATGCCTGTCTGTCATGTGCATTGAGATATATCTACAGCACGCAGAGGGTTGAAATTTAAAATTAGTAGCACATTTGCATGAACATGTGCAAATAAAAACGGTATTTTTTAAATTTATATTAGATTTTTTAAATACATTAAAAATGGGTCGGAAAAAATAAAATAAGAATGTTTTTATGTCTGTTTGAAGCAAAAAAAAACGTTACCCTGGGCAACGCCAGGTACTTCTGCTCTATCTACTTCGTAAACTAAAATTAATATAAAAAAATACCTTTTGGTGTGATTTAAAATAGAAGTTCCATATTTGAGTTAATATATCTTCCTGGAGAGCCCAATGGCATCTGAACATATCGAATTTCAAAATTGAAACCTGGGAAATGGAAAGATCGAAATTAAGAACCTGGTGTGGCTTAAAATTGAAATTTCACATGCACTTAAATAAACCATATTAAATTATCAAATAAATCTTAAAATTTCAAAATAGGAATGTGGGTGCTGAAATGAGTGTGAGGGGGAAGGGGGAGGTGTGGTAGCTTTAAACATTTCCGAAATTATTATAAATCTACTTTTCGGATGGAAAAAAATTAAATTTGCCAAGTTTGTAAAAGGACCAACCCAAAATAAGCATGAAAGCTGGAAAGTTTGGAATTTAAAAATAGGAGGCGGGAAATGGCAAATAGAAAATAAAAACTCGCAATATGGTAGAAAATTGGAATTTTGTAAGGACAAAGAAAAATCTAAAAATAAACAAATACAAAAGGTAAAGATTATCATAAAGCGACCCATTATCAGTGTGATAACAAAGCTAAAATTCAAAGTATAAATTAACGTCTATCTAGCAGTGACATAACAATTAAAATTGACAAATTCTGGAATTATAGCTCTGTGAACCGTGATGCTCTTTGGAAAACAATGATGCTTTTTTTTGTTTTTAGCACAACGTCTTACAACCCAATCAGGCTATACGCTTATGTACTAATGACGCTAATCGTTCTAGGGATAAGGAAAGTGTTTATAGGAAGTGTATCTGCATTTGCGTGGAGAGAGAGTATAAAACTATTTGGTAAAAACCACCCTCAGTACACCCAACCGAGATTCGAACCTCGATCTCCCTGTCATTGGCAGTCTAGTCAACTGTGAGAGTTGCGTGTTAGGCCGGTGACAAGACTGACGTTTTGATCGCCGCGACTTGGTCGCTCTAGTGTATTGCATTGTTTCATATGAGAGGGGTCGCTACGCCCAAGAAACGCTCACATAGAAGTTTTCAAATCTGTCGCGGCGTTAGTGTCGCAGTAACCAAAACGCGACCAAAAGAGCAGTCTATCACTGACCTAAGACTACACAACCACTGAATCGGATATGATGCTTACTATTAAATATGTTTCTTAAACAGAATCTTTTATTTATTTATGTTCTTTGGTGAAATGTGATAAGTTTTTTTTTCCACCTACTTCTGTAACAATGTCTATGAGTTCGTTTATCCTATTTTATGATCGTGGCTAGGTACCGATTGCGTTTGTTTGTTCACTCAGACAAGGTAGTATTTTGTCTCGTGTTTTTAATTTATTTTAATTTATTAATTACCATGATTGGGTTGGGATTGCCAGAGTTAGCTTAGGATTGTACAACGAGGAACAATCAAAAAGTGGGCAGATGTATGTTTAACGTTCTAATTTAATATAGTTTTGGTGCTGGTTAACCGTGTAAAGAACGAGTCAAACTCCTAGTAAGGGCACTGTATTTAATATACTAGTAGTTCTGTGAACAGGAGACTTTGCACTCTCAGTTTAAAAAATGCTAAGTACATCATGTTAAGAATTATGGCATGTTATTATCTTTAGTATAGTCTCTTTTTTGTTTAGCACCACCTCTTACTAACCGTTCAGGTTAGCTTACTATGGTCTTATGATTTATCTTTGGATTTAAAGTTTAAATATTTCCTTTAATTTCTCCTTGGACTTGAATTATATATTTTTCTTTGGTGATCCAGTCTGACAGAAAAACAACTAATGCTATAATCAATAGTATGCTATATTCATAAAAAAAAACATCGTTCACGTGGTTCAAGACGTTGGTCTCACAATATATGTCAAAATTTTTGAATGACACCCCTGTTATTGGATAAATTACATAAATGTATAACTTAAAATCACTTGAGATGAGCTATTAAACGAAAACACTTTTGGGCGTCTGCCATATTTAAAGATAAATAAAATGTATGGATGTGTAGATGTATTTGTGTAGATATATAGGCCTATAATATAGCCTGTGTCTGTGTGTGTGTGTGTGAGAGAGAGAGAGAGAGAGAGAGAGAGCTACCTCCATTGGTGGGCATGCGGACAGAGGCGTAATTACCGTCTGGCTATATCGCAAACGATGGGGAGGTAGAAGCTTGAAACCTGGTCTGGTGTGGGAATATATATTTTGATTATCTCTCTAGGTGTTTCCTAAGCCTACTTCCACAAAAAATAGAGTGCATTTCCTCTAAATTGTACCTTACTTATTTTTAATCCACTAGCGTATATAAACGGACAGTCTGGACGGGTAGTAAGATGTGGTGCACGTAAACAATTAGGTTAAGCCTACCTTCTGCAAAAAAAAAAGTTTCAGCCTCGTGTCTTACTACCCGTGTTCTTTTAACATATATGCCAACTAATAAAATAAATAATTGTGTATAGAGTTATGTACCCCCACAAGCAAAGGCCAGCATGTTATTAATTTCTTTGTTTGTGGAGATTTTTAAACTAGTTTAATCTCTTAGTCATAATTTAATTTTTAAGCGTTTGGGCTGAACATATGTAGGGAACGCTAATATGATAAAGATGAAGGTTTAATTTATAAGAAATGTACTAGAATTTTCGTAGAGCAAGAATGGACAGACCTTTAGAAAGAAAACACTCTCAGTATACCTGAGTGGGATTCGAGCCCTGACCTCTCCGTCACCATCAAACCAGACTAAATGAGCTTGACATTCAGATAATGTGCCCACCGCTACCGGTTTTATTAAAATTATTTATTGATAGAAATTCACGCTATGGTGATAGAGTAGTCTAAAACAGTGGCGCCTAACCTTTTTTGAGATGACGCCCCTTTTGGTAGATCATCAAACTCCCACACCCTCCTTCCCCCCACCCACTCACCCAACATATTTTTTTATTAAGCATACCCAGGTTGAGTACCACCGGTTTAAGGCATCCTTCACGTATTTGACTGGACTGCTTATAACTTGGAAAAAGGAGTTCGAATCCCAGTCAGGCGTACCGAGGGTTGCTTTTCCTAAACGGTTTCCCACTCTCCTTTCACGCAAGTGTGGGTACATTTCCTTATATTTTACCTTCCTTAACCCTAACACATTAGCATTATAGTTACAAATAGGTAGATAAAACAATACATTAGTCAATTATTTAAAAAAATAGATTAGCTGTATTTTTTAAATCTATTTATGTATTTAATTATTGAATTTAAATTATGAGTTTAAAAAATCCGATAGCAATATGTGACATATTGAACGATATAGATTTATTTGTGGGAAAGAGTTCAATTAAAAATATTTTACTAATCTATAAAAGCGCTTTGTCAAGTTTATAAAGTTTATTTTTACAGTATATTGCCCAATTAATAATAATCCTACTAATAAGGAAGATAGAGTATGACTCTCTAGCATTGTCGGTAGCACACCTGCCTGCAGAAGTGATGGAAGAGTTCGACTCCCTACATGTCCGAATAAATTGGTCATCAATGAAATTGTTGCTTTAAATTGCGGGAGACTGAATTCTCTGTTTCTTATAGGATTAAACGTTTTAAAATGCTGGGCCGACATAAAAAAAAGTCAGTTAAGAACGTACACCTTAAGCGCCCCCCCACCCCCTTTTTCCCTACTCATTTTCCATAGGCCTACCCAAAAAACAGTAGAGCAGTATTACTTTTTTTTGTTTCAGGATGAACAAAGTGTTGTCTATTTTTGTCACCAGGTATTATAAAAATATTAAGCACATACTTTATTTTTTGAACAGGATTCAAACCCTATTATTATGAGGACCCACCGAAGTTGTAGGTTAACTAAATATCTATAATGTTTGGCTCATAGAAACCTTATAGCACTTTTTTATTTCATCATACATTACCCGCATTTAGAATACAGGTCTATAATTCGTCATGGTACAGCTACGTTACCGGCATTAGTTAATTTGAATGCTTACGTAAAAAAATCCCCAAATGCCGCATTGGTAGTCACGTGGACTAACTAAACTTCACGCTCGTCTATTGTGGTGTGTTTGCTCTTGCTTGTGAAGAGAGGTTTGGGTTTCGATTCCCGGATGGGTGTGTTGAGGTTAGGTTTTCCTAAATCGTTTCCCATTCTCCCAAAACAATAAAGTGGGCTCAATTTTTTTTCAATTTTTTTCCCTTCCTCATCCCTACCCCAGGAGTGTAATTAAATGTGGGTATACCAAGCGGGTGGCTAGATGCGATAGAGAAAGACCTCTAATAATAAAATCTTAAGTTAAGTTTCAATAGGTAATTCTTAACATTTTAATAACTTTTTTATATTAGATGTATTTATAAAAGTCCCCCAAGACCACGTAAATGACAATTATTACTATAATAATTATTTAGATTCAAATAGTCGATATCACGCTTTCAAGATTAATCACGTGGTGTTATATGAGTTTCTAACCTTATTGACAGAGCTTTGTGCCTACATTTAGGGGCACGTCATTGTATTGAATGGGTTAGATAATATGTAGCTCCAAAAGCATCATGTTTACCTTTGAAACTACAAGTAATAAAACAGTTTCTGAGATATTTTATGACATAAAGTTCAGCTCAAATAGTATGGTTAATTAGTAAAAAATAATTTAGCTACTACTTACCCGATGTGATCATGCAGCAAACGTCTAGTGTCAAAACAAGAAACGAACACACAAATACACGCACTTTCCAGTCATCTGCCGCTACAGCAACTGATCGGTTGTTTGTTGATAGTTACGCCTTGTGCCGCTTGGGTCGCATCTCCTTGGAGCAGTCGACTTACACAACCAGGGGAGTCATGTTACTTCACGCTTGAATCATGTTTATATTCTACCCGTGTTTTGACAAACAAGCGTTAAAATCGAGTGCGTAGAAATCTATTTTTTCCATGGGGGGGGGGAGGTTTAGGGGGGAACCAATAGAAGATCTTACTATATATTTAGCCTATAAAAGTTTGTATACATATATATGGACCCGCCTATGGGGAGAAAATCAAATGTCAGGGGGGTCCAGACCCTCCCAGCCTTTCTACGCCCTTGAAAGTCATAATGTAAAACAATCCTATGATATACATTTTTAAAAAATCGTAGAACAATTGGTGACCTGGTGGTCTAGGGGTAAGGTGTCAGACTTCTGTGCTGAGGGTCCGGGGTTCAATCCTCGGTCCCGGCACAGATTTATCTGATTGCCAAACCCTTCCTTCACCTCTGACAAGATGTGTATTAATCACAACTTGTGAATGTGAGGAATGCCAGGCCTCTACCGTGGTTCGGATTCCACGTTAAACTGTAGGTCCTCCATTTCATCTCACAATCACCCTACCATTGCACATTAGCGTAAGTGCGTATAACCCGAACGGGTAGTAAGACGCGGTGCTAATAATAATAATAATAATAATAATAGAACCATTTTTGAGCAACATCAAACTTTCAAAAATTATTCTTTAGCAAACTACCACTAAACAAATTTTCTACCAAATAAATGGTATGGAACTCTGCACAGATTTTCTCACTCTATTTTTTTTTTAAAATTGAGATAGTTACTCAAAACTCGTAATATATGTGAAACGAAATAATATACACTAGCAAACCCAAGCATATATTGCACTATACTTACGTAAAACATTTTTTGAGTCCCGGTTTTAAATTTTATTATTTTATTTTTAAAGAAAGAATTTGTATGTTTGGACCAATAAAAATTATCGATTTTGGATCCACAAGGGTCAACACTTTGTATCAAAATTTTGACTTCTGGTTAAAATTATAACATTTTATTAGGTGATGCACATCTTGAGGTCATCGCATTGCTATTCAGTTCCTCATTTATAAATTTTGACCAATAAAAAAGGTAAATATTGACTATTGAGTCTAAAATGAAGGAGATAGATCATTGTTGTACAAACTTTTGTCCTAAGAAGTTAAAGGAAAAATAACAAACATTTGAAAGACTTACTTATATATAATTACTCTATGGCATCACAGAATTATTGCGTTAAAACTTAGGTAGTATCTCTTTACAACTAAAACTCACAAAATTGTATTAATATATTTGCCAATATCTCAGAAACTGTTGGTTTTATAATCACATGTTTCAAATAAAAGTTTTTTTATTTTTAATAGTACTACAATTTTGCAATGATAAGTTATTTAGTACCTCAAATAGTTGCGGAGATACGGAAATGTCTGCTTCTATAAAGTACCTTAAAATTAATTTTCATAGGAATATGGAGATAACCATTTTATTTATAATCTTAATCAACGCTTAGATACGAACTTTAATCAAAATCGTTAAAGCAGATTTTGAGAAAATCGATTTTTTCCCTTTTCGCTTTTTATTTATTTACTCTTATCTTAATTTTAGGGTTAAACAGACAGACAGACGACATAGCAAATCCACTTTTTAGCGTTCGGGGGGTAATGAGACGTCGACATCCTTCAACAGTTCACGTTAGATTTCTTTTACGGTCGCAATATTTTACCTTTAATGTTAGAAAAGTTTATATATATATATATATATATATATATATACAAACTTGCGTATAGCTTGAAATTCATTGTCTTATAAAAATATATTTCAAATAAAATATTTGTATTGTAAATACAAACATTTGCAATAATCAGTAATTTCATATCTCAAAGAGTTACGGAGATATGATAAATAATAAGAATTTACGCATTAGACTTGTCCTTAAAGTCATTTTGACGAAATATTGAGGGTAGCCATTTTGTTTGGAATATTTATAGATGCTAATAAATGAAATTTAATCAAAATCGTTACAGCCGATTTTGAGTAAATCGATTTTTTCTCTTTTTGCCTTTCAGTAAAATACCCTTAATTCTAGGATTAGATATACAATTCAAAAAGCCCCTTGGGGCAACCGTATGAAAACCTTAGGTACCAAGTTTTAGCCCAATCAGTAAAACAGTCAGGCTTTAGTCTGAGGTACAGACAGAGAGAGAGAGACAGACGGAAATTCAAAAACCACTTTTTTGGATTTGGGGGGTGATGAAACGTCGAGATTCATCAAAATCTCGAGTTCGATTTTTTTGACGATCACAATACTTTCTCTACCTGTAAGATAGCGAGAAAATAAAAATAATATTATCTGTCATGTCAAATACAATTCAGATATTCATTTTAAACAAAATTACTATAGCCATTTTTGAAAAATTTAAAATTTTTCAAAAATATTAATCAACAAACAACCCTTATTTAAACTTTAAAAAACGGCTGAAGGTAATAACATATAATGTCTAAATATCAAATTTGAACAAAATCCATTAAATAATTTCGGTTGTGGCACCAGGTACAGACAAACCGAGAGACACAGAATTTTCATATACAATTTTTTTTTGTTTTAGAGGCACATTAAATGTCAATATTCGTCATAGTTTCGGGGTCGAGTTTTTTCACGATTACAATATTTTTTCTTTATATTAGAAAGTAAAAATATATATGTTCAAAATGAATTAAGCGTTTTGTAGGCAAAATTATATAATAATATTGTTATCTTAATAAACGAATATAATATTGTTACTATTAGCAGTAATGACATTATTACTACCCACGCCAGTGAGCACATGGTCAATATAAAGTCTTGTGTGCCGGTGACGGGTACGGCAGGGTTTTGATTCTGGCCTAGTATACTGAAGCTCAATATTCCTAAATGACTTCCCACGCTACTCCCACGCAAATCTGGGTACATTTCCTCTACATTCTACCTCTATCATTCTTACAACAATATCGTATATAGTAGCCTACTTATACGTATAACCAAATAAGTTGTGAAATGTGGGGAAATAAAAAATCTAGAAACAATTCACCTCTTTGGTGTGTCATGAAGAATTAGTTTCTGCTGGTGGATCTTTTACTAACCAGATGTCAAGCGTGGACCTATATTTACGTTTTTATAAGATATGACATATATTTATGTAGCTAACACAAATAATATATATTAGCTACAGACCTTTACTATTTTACCACTGATTTCCTTCTCCGAACAAAACCTTTAATAATCTTGGAATGCTGCTAAAATTGTGTGTATGATTTCAAATTTTCATAGCTACAATATAATAATTTGAGTAGGTGGGCGTTTTGAAAGAATGGCTGGGGGAAGGGCAGTAAACTTACCTATCTAAGCTACAAACTCCATATCTAACAGTTGTTATTTTATTTTAGTTACTCTTTCCAGTTGTTAATTCCTCAGGTAAGATCTTACAGGATATAGCAAAAATGTATACCTCCTTTTCTTGGACCTCACTTACTGCTCATTCCAAAAATGTCCTTTGTTTTCCAATACAATATATAATGTAGGAAAATAAAGGCATTTGAAATGTTTACAGGGCTTATTTTACAATCGGAAGTTTTATCAGATGCATCTTGAAGATGGATATTAAAATATTAGCTACTATTTAGTTGATAAGATTATCAAAGCTGTAGTAAAAGTAAAAAACTATAATGTCACTAAGTTTGTACAAGTTAAATATAATCCCAAAGGGGTCCAACAAATTCCAGGGGGTCTGGGCACTCAGGACGCTCCCCTTTCTGCGCCCTTGATTATACTTTTTATTGTTGGAAGAAGGTTAATTATTTTAATAGACGATTTTTAACACAGGCTATACTTGAAGAAGAGAAGACTAGACCTAAGATTAAGACATAAATAAATGGTTTTGTAAAATAAACTCACGTTTCATTTTACGAGAAACTTAAACGAGTGTAAAGTCGTAAAATGAGTCTATAATATGTTACTTTATTGAAATATAACCCTTTTGTTTATTTTAAAATTAAGATTTCATTTTATGTATACAACCGTGCAATATTTTTTTAATAGATAGCTAGTGTTCTATATTATTAATGTTGTGTCCCTTAACCTTAATTTTTTTATTTTTTTTAGCACCCGTCTTGCTACCTGTCCAGGATATACGCATATGTATTAATTACGCTGTTGATTTAGGAATGAGAAATATTGAAGTCAGAGGAAGAGTATCCGCATTTGTGTGGAGGAGAGTGGATAACCATTTAGGAAAAGCCACCCTCAGTACACCCAATCAGGATTCAAACCCCGGTCTTCCTGTCATCGGCAGTCAAGTCTATTGTGAGAGTAGCGCGTTAGACCATTAACGTAACTAGTACATTATACGAATGACTTGAGCAGGTAGTAAAACGCACTGCGAAAAAAAAAACTGATTGAGGCGAATAGATGTTTTGACTGCACAAAAACATCAGCAAAAATCTCACTAGTTTGCTTGTGTATTTGTTATTTGCGTTTGTTTTTTTTTTATAAATATACAGGATGATTTTCTTTCTGTTGTTCTGTTCCTGGCTATCCATATGCAAAGTAAAACCACGCAATGAACATATTTTGAGGTCATACTGGTATCTAATAGTGCTGGTGATAACGATGATGATTTCGACAGTTTGGAGATGGGAATATGTGGACATAACGGGCTATCCATTGTAGCTCTGTAATCATCGAAAGGCTCAGAACCTATGCTTTAGTGCAGATCATTCGACCCCATGTGTGGGTCATAATTATGTTATTTTTAGCAACACTTGTCTTACTACCAGTTTGGGTTGTACTACGCCTATGTTCTAATTACTCAAATGTGTTAGGGATGAGGAAGTTTGAATTTATAGGAGGTGTACCCGCATTTGTATGGTGAGAGAGAGTTGTAAACCATTTAGGGAAAACCATCCTCAGTACACCTGACCAGTATCGAACCCTTATCTCCCCATCATCAGCAGTCTAGTCTATTTCGAGAGTGATGTCTTAGACCATGTGGCCACCGAAGTGGGCCATAATTATGTGAGTTATATGAAATATTGATACTTTTATATTTTGAAACGTTCCCTTTTTTGCTTAGCTATATGTATGCTTTCTACAACGTTTCGCCCTTTGATCTTTGCGATAAACAAACTATACATAAGTCTACATATAAGCATAAAATTAAGGAAATAATCAGCCGTCTCCCATCCCCTCCCTCTCCTCGCCATATTTTTAAAAAAACACGGGTACGTTGCAATGAAATTGTAAGTCATGTTAGGTGGGTTTATGACAGGGAGTCGAACCGGAACAGGAACCGGAACCGATAAACAAAATCAACATTTATTTTTAAGTAACTGGTATCGGAACCGGAACCCTAAGAACACTATTCTGAAGAACCGGAAGTGGAATTGGAATCATTAAATAATCTTAGGTTCATAAAGGTTCTAAGACGTTCTTAAAGATTCCTAGTTATACAGAATTGTATATAATTTTGTGATGTTGCACACTCTTTTTTTCTTTCCTAAGCTTAGTTTAATTTTGAAATGTTGTGTTTCCCCCTTTCTCAGTAAGTTCTGAAATTGCTTGATGTTGTTTGAAACCTCTTTTCTAAGGTGATTAGAAAAGAGTTAATAAGCCCTTAGCAATACACACTAATGAGTTTAGATTCCCGAGAAATATCATGAGTGTCACATTGTTCTTTGTTTTCTCACTTTAATGTTTAAGCTAGAGGTTTAAGAAGATGTATTTATCTTTCTTTTATAGACAGAAGATAATACCACAATCCTCAGAAGTTGAAATACAGAACTTAAGAAATCATCTCTTTTGGACACGCAGTCTAAAGGGCCCTCTACAGTTACAGGCTCACCGTACGGTGACACCTGTCCGGTCTGACCTGACAGGTAAAACTGATCGTGTAGGGGAAAACCTGTCTGCCTGTTCAGTTATTTTTAAGACCTGTTGAAAATCAAACATAGCTTGATATTTTTCCCTGACAGGTTAAACTGGTCGTGTAGTGGCATACACAGGTAAGGTCGTCAGTTCTTTGTTAACTCTGGAGTGCTACACGTGTATGTCAGATATTCAATTAGTAATTCAATAATAAGTTTTATTAGTCCAATAGTGTATTAAGTGTAGTTAAATTTGTATCCTAATTAATTATCATACAGACGTATAGTATAGGGTTTAATTTACAACCTTTAAATAATTTTTTTCAATTTCTCAAACACAATTTAGAATAGTTCTCTAAATAAAGTGCTTACTACGGAAATGGTAGCTCCAAAAGAGTACAGTAATAAATTAACAATTGTATTTTTGGAGATGTATAAAAATGAAACCTGCCTTTGGAAGGTTAAGAGGCCACCATACTACTCGAAAGATATACCGAAACACGTGCGTTTTATTAAACTAGTTTATCAGCAATTAATAGGAGTACATTTAAGAAAAAAAATTGTGTCTCTTGGATTTTATGGTTTAATTTTTGTTTTTTTTATTTTCTCAACGATAAAAAAATAGTCAATTGTCAATAAAACCTTAATTTTACCAAAGAAATATAGATAACTAGACTAAATTAAAACCATAGGGTCCTAGCTATGAGCTGTGAGATAAAAATTTCGTGATAAAATCCTTTGGGCACAACACAAAAACTTAAGATATTAGTTAAATTAGAATCTATACCTGGGCCCAGTTAGTGCTGCTGTCGAGTGTTGACTGGCCGAGCGCACGGCCATCATGGATAACGATGAAGGGAGGAGGGGGAGGGAGAATGTAGAACAGAAGAAAAAACAACTTGTTGGGCAAGAGTACACTGAATAATAATAATAATAATATTTAGCACCTCGTCTTACTACCCGTTCGTGTTATACGCTTAAGTACTAATTACACTAATGGGTTAGGAATTGGGAAGGTTGAATTTAGAGGAAGTGAACCCTCATTTGCGTGGAGGCAGAGTGGAAAACCATTTAAGAAAAACCACCCTCAGTTCACCCGACTGATATTTGAACCTCGATCTCCCCGTCCTCGGCAGTCGAGCTCAACACGACTAGCGCGTTAGCCAATTACGCCACCGAGGCGGGTAAAAGTACACTGAAGAAGGGAGAAGTGATAAGGAGCCAGCCGTCTCTTTGACAGACCATTCACATTACAGTTATTGATAAGTTTTGCTCGAGTTGAAGCCAAAATGTTATTTCGGTTTTAAACAGAGAATATGCTAAGTTTGTGTTTATATTTTTCTAGTGCTACAATAACCTGCGTATATGACTTTTTGCCACCGGGTCTTACTACTCATCGATTTGTACCGTGGCCATACTACACCACCACCTCTTAGCTCGCTTGCCTACTCACCCTGTTGTACTGCCTCGGCGCAGCCTAGATACGAGCCTGAAGACGAGCGCCATCGGCCAGCGCGGATCACTTACACAACAAAAAACTCTATCTGACGTCCTGACTCTACAACCAGTTGTTTCATCGTCGAGAAGAATGGCTGTGTATAAAGCGCGTGCGTGATCTGAAGAACGTGATTGGCTCTCAATAGTGTCTACTCGTCACCCCCCAATTCCAGACTAAGACTTCATGGCGTTATGCGCAGATGCCAATGAGGTCATCTAAATGCTTATTGGACAGAAATGACATCATTGTGTGACCACTCATACCAACACCTTTTTTCCCCGCTGAAACTAAATGAATATAAGCGTGTGCTCGGCAAGCTAAGGCAGTCTTTGATGCCATTAGCCTTTAGAGGGACTAATACTCAATAATGTAAGTGGACATTATGATGGAGACTTATTTAGCTATGTTACCTTGATAAGCGATAGAGTGTAGGTTTTAATAAGAACTTAATTATGTAATTATTCTGCTAATTATCCATATCGTCTATATAATTTGGAGAACTTTTTTGCCAATTTAAATATTATAATAATCTTTGTGTGTTTAGGTTAGAAATATATTTCTTTTTGAATGATCATTATTTGATAACTTTGAGGCTATGTACTATGGTTAGGTAGTTAGGTGCGTGTTAGTTTTTTGTCTAAGATTAGTTCATTGAACCATCAGGACTGTTTATAACAAATGTCATGGTTTCCGCTAGCAGGCTAGCTTTTGAATGCAACATATATAATGTGGAGCACGTAACTAGCGAATATGTTTAGTAGATACAGGTATATCTATTCTTGTTACTAGAAGTTGGAGTCAGTTTACCTTTCAATATGTTTTTAGACCAAATTCTGCAGGGTATTAAAAAAGTAGGGTATGTATGTTTAGATGAACTAATTCTATAACTTAGTTGTTTATCATGTTATATTGTTCTGATTAGTTAATGATGAGTGTCTTTGGTTTCATTCCGAGAGCAAGAAAGAATATGCTCAGCTTAAGATCGGAATATTATGTTATTTATATAAATATTTTCACCTGTTATGTTTTTAAATAAACTGGCCCATGGCTTCGTATATTGTCATTTACAGCTTTGTTTTTGGGAAGGTTCCTATCCTATATACAATAGACTTGCTTATAAAAAAGGTAAAATTATTTAATTTGAGCGTTGATCAATAAAGATCCCTGTAATTTACCTTAAAAATTGTCATAGCCATTTAATAGATGGTTAACGGGCTATACGCATATGTACTAATTATGCTAATTTTCTAGGGATAAGGAAGGTAGAATTTAGAGGTAAATTACCAGGATTAGCAGGGGAGTGGAAAATTATTCAGGAAAAACTACACTCATTACATCCAACTAGGATTCGAAACTCCATCTCCCCAACATTGTCAATTAGTCTAATTCGAGAGTGACACCGTGACCTGGATCATTCACCCACCGAAGTGGAAGACATGACTTCATTCTGCTTTACTTTATGGTGGAACTCGTTCGTGTATTCAAACGTTATTAAATAAATGAAGAAAGCTTCTTTTTAAAATCTCAACACTTCTAATATTTTTTCGTATGGTAGACACAGTAATAAAATTATCATGTATGTAGAGATGTTACGGGATTTCTTAGTTAGACACTTATAAGCACACGAACTAAACATCAAGCTCGTCTAGTCTGATTTGTCGGTGACGGGGAGGTCAAGACTCGAATCCCGGCTGGGTGTACTGAGTTTGGATAATTTCCACTCTCACTTCTTTATTAAGCAATAAAATACAGCTATTTCACAGAATATGTAGTTATTCCCTATGGCTTCGACCGTGGAACAGGGTTTGAGAACCACTGGGTTGGACACTATTAGAATTCAGCAAATGAAGAACACTTTCATAGAAAAACACAGATCCAGATGTCCTGGGATCGATCCCTGGCACTTTCAGAATTTTTCTGTTAAGCAGTGTGTCTGGAATGGGGTCAACTCAGCCTCGTGAGGACAGTTGAGGAGCTACTCGGTTGGTATAGATTGCTTGCGGGCTCATACCATGGAGACCACGTGCCTACCAATGCAGGTAGTGATTACTAATCCCTGGAATAAACATACTAAGGGGACTATAAAATTGCTTTTCATAGTTTGGCATGTTGTGTTAATTTTAACAAAAACTTTTTAAGTTATGTGCTTCTATTTCTTGTAAAACCAAAAGAGTATCCAGATGAGATTCAAACTTGGACCCATCTGTAAACAGCAATAGGTTAAATGTGATATGAATAATACCTCTGACCAGCGGCCTCCAAATATTCAACTATTTTGGTTAAATATTATTTTCTTTGGGTCAAATATATTTTGAACTATACTGTATTCGTATGTATACCTCAACAGCTGTAACCGATATAGACTCAATTGCTTACTTAAATAATATATAAGAACTTATCAGTATATTATATGACTAAATATAGCATAAAGAACTGCCACACAAAGATAAATGTATCCGGTTCGATTCCCTTGTCCTTATTATAACTTAATGGAATTGACTGTACTTTTAACTATAATAATTGGGACCTACGATTACACACACTTAAACATAATAATTCGTTTCCAATGACATCTGGTGGGACGGATAAAATTATTAAATGGATTATTTACATAAACATTCTAGGTTTTAGACAAGTGTAATAGAACGGTTAAAAACCTCAAAACTATTTCAAATTAAAAAGTACAAAATCTAGCAGCCCACTTTTTAATAGTTCCTCGATGTACAATCCTGAGATAACTTTGGCGATCATAAACCAATCATGATAATTATAAAATAAGATATTCGAGACAAGATATTACCCTGTTCACAAATTGCGTGCACAAAAAACGCAGTATTTAGCTAAACACGATCATAAAATAAGATAAACAAACTAATAGACATTGTTGCATAAATATTTTGGATAGAAGAGCATCAACATATTCACAAACGAGCTTTAAAAAAAATCTTCTGTTACAGAAACGTATTGAATAATAAACATCTACGATTTATAAATAGCATCACGATTCACCGTACCACCAGAATTTGTTTATATTTTTAATTGTTATGTAGCTGCTAGTAAGGCGCTAGTTTATTCTTTGATTTTAGCTTTGTTATTGCAAAGCTAATGGATCCCCTTCAAGATAATCTTTAGTTTTTGTAATCGTCTATATTTAAATTTTTTTCGTCTGCCTCGACAAAATTAAAATTTTCTAGCATAAAGAGACATTTGTTTTTTATATTAGCCATTTCCCACGCCTTATTTTTAAATTCCAAACTTTACAGATTTTATGGTTATTTTGAGTGGTCCTTTTACAAAATTGGCCAATTTAAATTTTCCTCCATGCCGAAAAGAATAGTTTATATTTATTTTGAAGAGATTTTAAGCTAATATTCCCCAACCCATTTTTAGGCCCTTTTCTAAATAGTAAATACAGTACTTGACACTTATTTTATTACTGGAGCAAGCCTTCTATATTCCCGATAAATTTCAGTTTTCTGCCTCACCTAATTAGGTTTTTTCTGCCCCCTTTCCCCTGTTTCCCAAAGTCTCAATTAAAACTGATTTATTTGATTATCTGGAGTTCTCTCTCTATCTGTCTATCAAACTTTAATTGTATAGCTACCTCATCTAAAATATTTTTTTCTACCTAAAGGCCCCCCCATTTCCTGGAGCCCCGTGGACAAGGTTGGGATATTTTACCCCGCACCAATGCTAGACTTATAGTAGTTCTGGAGCCATTGCTGTTAGCCCATCCCCCCCCCCCCTCTGGGCACGAGACGTACCGGTTAGCTCAGTGATAAAGCATTAGTACAAAGTCCTATAGCCAAATTTCTCAATTTCGATTCCCGTGTACTGTTTGTCATTTTCCAGCAAATTTAATTTGATAAAGCTTTAGGGCTTCTACCTGAGAACATATATCATTATAATGATATAGTTGCACTTATTCAATAAGGGCTTGCCTGACCAATGGTGATGAGATATAATTTGTGAGAATTTCATTAGCATATATTTTGTTTTAATATTTAGTATTGATCTTGCTATTTTGTAGTTTTTACAAAAAAAAAAAAGCTTAATTTTAAGAAAATCAAACGAGATGGTGACTTTTGGCAGGAGGAAATGTGTCACCACCTTGAAAGTTATACCTGCCGTACTAAAAAGGAATATATCTCTCACAGTAGCTTATAACTAATACGTTAGTCATTAAGGTCTTATTTAAATAGGGAAAAATTTTACAGTAATAGCCCAGTCATTTTAGGTGAACAAAAGGTTAAACATCAAACAAATTGTAAAAGAAATAAAGTAAGGGTTTTTAGACTTGGAATAGTATCCCCAACAACATATCAAAAGTCTAGACAAATCTAAGAATGGTAAAGCCACCATATTGGCCACCATCTTGGATTTATTCTCGAAATCTATAAAACGCATATATTGCTCCGATTAATTTCAAATATACAACGTGTATCTAAAACATTACATCAAACTTTTGCTGGCTATTCCTTGGGTGAAAATATAATAATTCACATCAGAAACCTAGGGTCCATCTTAAATATTAAGGGCGGTATACACCCCTAAAGATAGAGCTAAAAACGACTGGTGTGTGAAATATTATGAAAACTGCTTAGGGCATTACAAAGAATCTTTGTATTCTACTTATTGAAACTTTGATCATTAATAAACTAAATGTGCTGCTACCGCTACCCACCCCCATATATTAAAAAGAGGGTGTTGTAACATATTTTTTGCAATAAAATATGTCAGAGTAAGTATTAGCGATTTCGACTTAAGATTACAAAACATGGAATAAAAATTAACAAAAAAGGTGTCTTGGAGAAAGTGTCTAGCTTTCCCCGTTTCGAGATAATCATGCATGTTTGATTTCAATGACAAGTGTTAGTTCCTGCCAGGTAGGGAGCCAGTATAGCTGTGTAGATTCCCCCCCCCCTATTTCCCCACTCTAATTATCATTATATTCCCCTCCCTCCACGAGCAGACTGCATCAGTCCACACGACTTCACTGCATTTTGCGTGCATTACTAGTCAAATGGCAAAGTACACAAACGCAGAAATGACAGACATGGTCATGCTGTAACGTGAAGCTAGAGGAAACGCAAGAGCAGCTGCACGGCTGTACCACGATGGATATCCTGTGCGACGTCAACCTTATCACCGGACCTTCACCGATGCCACTCAGTGACTTCGTGAAACAGGTACATTTCAGCTACGAGGGAGATCTGGTCACTCGAGGAATGTTTGCACTCCAATTGTCAAGAAGAGGTACTGAATTATGTGAACGATAACGCGTCAACAAGCACACATGCCATTGCACACCGAGCGAATGTGTCCAATTCCAGAGTATGGCGTGTCATGTATGATTAGGTGCTGCATCCGTACCACATGCTAAAGGTGCAGGCATTGGGGCCATTAGATTATACTCATCGACATGATTTCTACGACTGGTTTCTTCAGTAGGGCAGAGTGGTTCCTGATTTCTCCACTAAAGTCTTGTTTTCCGATGAGGCAACATTAACAAGAGACGGCTATTTTGATATTCAAATAATCACATTTAGAATTACGTGAACCCTTATGCAACTGTCATCATGGGCAACCAGCATAGATTTTCTGTCAACATCTGGGCGGGCATTGTGGGTAACCATCTCATTGGTCCTTACCTGATGCCACAACGCTTGACTAGGCACATCTACTGCCAATCTCTCACATTTACATTACCACAGTTCCTCGAGAATATACCGCTATCCATTCGACAACGCATGTGGCTACAACACGACGGTGCCCCACCTCATTTCACAAGAGTTGTGCGTGACTACCTCAACACTGCATTTCCTGCCCGATGGATAAAAAGAGTTGGGCCTGTTGCGTGGCCACCACGTTCTCCTCGCCTTAATCCGTTAGACTTCTTTCTCTGGGGTTTTGTCAAAGCTTTGGTGTACGAGACAGCCGTTGAATCCGAGGAAGACCTGTTAGCCAGGATGGGTGATAAGGTTCAAGAAAAACCACGTGTTTTAGAAAGAGTATGACAATCATTGATACGCCACCTCAATTATCGCAATGATTTAGGGGCCGCCAGCCACCATTTTGAACACTTGTTATTAATCTGCCTTTGAAGCTAAGAACTAAAACATGCAATAACTACAATTTGTATTTCTTAATTTAGCTTCCAATACCCAAGTGAGTGTAATGAATAAAATCCCACCGAAGTGTGAACTGTGTTAGCATAACTCACTGATGTAATAAATAGCAGCACACCGGAGCTTATGAACAAGGAAAAGTATTCAAGCTTCTCCATAATAACACACAAACCAGCCTTGTTTACCAAATGTACGTGATACATAGTCACACGTGCTGGTAAAAATTGCTAAACGACTGCAGTGCGAAGTAACACTGTAACTCTGGCTCCCTACCTGGCAGGCATCTACACTTATCTCTGAACTCAAACTTGTGTGATTATCTCGGAAACGGGAAAAGCTTGACAGTTTCTCCAAGACAACTTTTTTGTTAATTTTTACTCCATGTTTTTTAATCTTAAGTCAAAATTGGTAATACTTACTCTGACATATTTTATTTCAGAAAAAGGTGTTACAACCCCCCTTTTTTACATTATGAGGGTGGGTAACGGTAACAGCACATTTAGTTTATTAATGATCAAGGTTTTATTAAGTAGTATACAAAGATTCGTTGTAATACCCTAAGCAGTATTCATAATATTTCACACAACAGTTGTTTTTAGCTCTATCTTTAGGAGTGTGTACCACTCTTGATATTTAAGATCGACCCTAGGTTGCTGATGTGAATTATTCTATTTTCCCACAAGGAATAGCCATCCAAAGTTTGATGCAATGTTTTAGATACACGTATATCAATTAGAAAGTTTTTTGAACCAGGAACGTTATTTTAAGCCATTTAAAACATGTTTACCCGTAATAGGTGTGAGAAAGGCATGTTTGTTGTGGTCTTTTTCTTCATCATAAGCCATGCAGTTTCTTTTTATTTGTTACCGTTCTTAACGTTTATTTTTTTGTTTCAGGTGCTGATTATTGTGAGCTGATGTAATTATCATGGTTGAGAATGTAGTTGTGAAATGTGTCCTGTGTGACAAGAACTTATCTGATGAACAAATAGTGACGTTACGAAGCAAAGAAAGTGAAGGAATAAACAAAGCAAGTGAATCAAGAGGAAGTAATATACGAACTCAAGAAGGACTGTCCGTTCATTCGAAATGTAGGAAAACATGGTGTAATCCAAACAATATTGAAGCGTTTAAGAGGACAAAACAAGTCGCTAGTACTACTAATGAACCTGTTTTTTGATCACATGTGGGAAAAATTCAATTCAATAAGCATATCCTGTTTTGTGGGCAGGAAGCCAAATTCGATGGTAGAAAAAGAGGGTGTGATGTTTTCCCAGTTAGAACTTATGCAGTGCATGCTACCATAATGAATGTATGCACCAGTAGGGACAATGAATAGAGTAAACGAGTATTGGCAATTCCAACAAGGTGTGCCACAAAATGAAGCAACAAATGAAAAGCTGCAACTGAAAGACCAACCACAGCAGGACGAAAGAACAAATAGTTTTCTTGCTGTCATACAATACCTCAAAAATAATGATGAAGACCAAATAGCCATATGTGACTCAGTGAAAAGAATGGAAGCAAATCTGGAGTCTTCTGGTTCAGAATATCATGCATATTCTGAACAGTATATTAAACAGAAAGTTACAGAATTATTAGGCGATAATGTAATATTTACACATATGAAAGGACGAATAAATGTTGTAACATTTTGAGCAAGTGCTTTTCGATTATTCATCAATATTACAATACTCCAAAAGGAGAGAATGAAGAGGCAGAAAAACAAAGAATAATTGAAACGGCTGCAAAATTGATTAGGAATGATGTGAAATTATTTCAAACTTCTAATAACTATTATCCACTGACTGAAGATATAGCTTCTTTAGACGAAGCAATGAACCTGTTGCCGTACAGTCTTCAAGTGTTTATGAAGACAGTAATTGGAGTAAAAGATGATAAGAAATCAGCTTCTATAGGTCAAGCAATAAAACCACGATTATTTGTAGTGACTCTCCAATTGGGACCGGCAGTGCAAATGCACCACCATGTTGGTTCAAGGTTTTTGATAGATTATTTACACCAGGATGGTTTCTGCTCCTCCTATAACGAAGTACAGAAGTATGAAAGGAGTGCATCAACAACATCAAACCTTGATACATTGATAGATTCGCATCAGTTCGTTCAGTGTGTTGCAGACAACATAGCCACAACATTAACACACTTGATGAACATAGAACCTTCCTTAGTATGGGTTCCATAGCAGTAGTAACTCGTGGCAAGATCATATATAGAGCTGTTCCTAAGAAGGTAATCACAGCACACGATCTTATTACTGCAGGAAGAATAAAAATTATACAGTATCAGACACGCAAATCACTTAAAGAACTAAAGTTCAAAGAGTTAGAATGCATGAGGTCTTTAGAAGAGCCTTTGAAACTACAGACTGACACACTTGGGAAAATAGCACCATTTGTACCATATCCAAGGCCAGGATGGTCTGGTTTAATGCACATAATTCATAAAGGTCACCAGCACTCAGGCAAGTTATCTAGTGTATTCTTGCCCATTGTTGATCTAGAACCATCAAATATGTCGTGTATATACTCTACTCTTCTCTTTCTGAATGACCAAGCAAGTAAGAACATTTGCACAACAATCGTAACATTCAATCAACCGTTGTGGTGGCAGGCTTTTAGCATTATTGAAAATGAAGCCGAAGGAAGTAATCCTTCTACTTGGTGGTCTACATACCAAAATGAGCTTTCTGAGATGTATAGGTCACCTCATGATAATCTCTGGTTTGAAATAAATTTTGGAGCAGATATATGGCAGTAACGCAGTAATTCATATGCTTATTGGGAAGGCTTTATCAAGAGCAAGAAGAGGACACATGTTGGTAGATGCTGCTTTGAACATATTAGCAATAACAGAGGCTTTGAAAATACCTTTGCCGCCTCACTGATAATTCCTACCAGTCAGGAACAGGATGAGACAAATCGCGGAGCTGCCACTAGAGGATGATAATGAATCTGTCAGGACATGAATGGTCTCATTATCAGTGCTGCAGAAATATACAACAAGGTAATGTCTGATGAAGGTGTGGATGATCAATATTTGGATGAGAGTCCTGTCTCATATTACTAGATATAAATAGTAAAATAGAATGTATCATGGACAAGTACAAGGTGGAAAGCAAAACTGGTAGATTATGGGTACAGTACATGACAATGGTCGACGTTTTAAAGAATATCCTTCAGGAACAGCGTACCGGGGACTGTAATCTACATTTGTTAGCTCTAAACAATATGCCGCCATACTTTGCAGCAGCAGGGCACAATTTGTACACAAACACAGTGTATGTAAACCTCCAAAAGATGCAACAGCTTAAGAGGTCTCACCCGATCGTCTACAGCAAGTTCCAAAAGGTCTACATGTTGTTCGTCGTAGTAACGAGTATTGAGCAGGTCTTTCCAGTGATTTTATCATTGAACAGGCACTCATGAGAAGCATCAAATTTACAGGAGAGTTACTAGAGGAAGAGGATTGTCAGAAGCACAGCGACAAGTATGGGTTCAATCCATGATTTCATGCACAGAGATCAACAATGCCATGCAAGAATTTACTACTGTCATGTATAATACAAGTGAACAACACAAAGAAGCTTCATATACCAGGCAGACAAGAAACTGCTTAGACACCAGGACAATCTTGACATTTCTATTGGATCAAAGCCCATTCGCCACTGATGAACTTTTGTGCAGTTTGACATCAGGAATTGTTAATCATGGTAAAATCAACGTTGACAAAGCAAAAGAAGCTGGCGATCTAATTCTCCAGTCCATACATAGTCAGAACATTTGGAACTATTCATTCAAATGAAATTTACAGGCTGTTACAATGGGATCGAAGAATATTAAAGTAGGTCAAGATGTCGTCAGTATTGACCCACAGATTGCTATTCCAAGGACTTGCTTTTGTTTATGAACAACAGGACATAGATAAAAGGGGTATATTAAAGTATGAACCTTGTAGCTATCCAGCATATTTGTTTGCCGATTCAGTCCTCCCAAGAAAAGCAATAAATCGGCTCTGGCCAATGCAATGTGGGCCAAGGGGGAGAAATGTCAGCTAGCTGTAGCAGAAAAACCACTGTCTGATCCACTATATGTAATTAATGGAGGTGCTTTACTGGATCTATTATCATGGTCGGTTGGTATGCAGTTCTCAGACATCTATAATAGCTATACAAACTACGTTCTTACAAGGTATTGTAAATTGGTTGTGATTGTGTTTGATGGATATTTTGATGGTCCTTCAATTAAAGAAGCCATTCACATTAGAAGAAATGAAGATAAAAGCTCCCCTGACGTTTTATTTTCTATGGACATGAAATTTAAAATGAAAAAGGGTATTTTTTTGTCAAACAAAACGAATAAGCAGCGTTTTTTGATGATGCATTGTGAAAGCTTTGAAAGTGTTGGATGTCAGACAATACATGCATGTGATCACCCATATCAACCAACATCCGACAATGAAACATTCAAACTACAAAGTCTTCATTGGAATTAAATGTTGCAACGGCTTGCTTTTTATTCACGCCATTTTGGGTTGTGACACCACGTCACAGTTGATTGAGATTGGCAAAGGCAAAGGTCTAACAAAGATAATGAAAAATGCATCATTTATGGAGTATGCTGAAGTATTTAACAATGCAAACAGTCTGAAAGAAGACATAATTACTCCGGAGAAAATGCTATATGTGCCATGTATGGAGGAAAGACATCTGATACCTTGGATGAACTACGATACAGATGTTTAAGTACAAAGGTGGCTAGCAAAAATATAGTACAAGCTGTTCAAGCCCAGTTGCTTCCACCGACTTCAGCTGCTGCCAAATTCCATAACTTACGGGTATACTAACAAGTTCAGGATTGGAAAGGTAATACATCTCTTCTACCTGAGGATTGGGGTTGGCAATTACAGGGTGGTCAACTCCTACCAGTACTCACTGACCTTCAACCAGCACCACCAGTTCTGCTCGATATCATAAGATGTAAATGCAAGACAGGTTGTAGTACTTCAAGGTGCTCATGCAGAAAACACGGTTTGGAATGTTCATCAGCTAACAGTGAATGTCATGGTATACTCTGCAGTAACTTCAATATAGAAAAAGTATAAGACGATGGTGTTTCTGATGGAGAGTGATGTATGTTGGAAATTACAGTAGTGTTTTAATTGTGTTAGTAGTTTTTTTCAAAGAGTGTACATCAATTTAAATGATTTTATACAAGTTTAACAAAGATTTTTAAAACGCTTATACCGTATCATTATAATTTTCATAACTTAACTACCTTTATTATTAACATTTTGTAATAAATGTAACATGCTATAAACAAAATTAGATGAAGTCTTTTTATGATTCCTGGTTCAAAAAACTTTTTTTATATATATATTTGAAGTTAATCGGAGCAATATATACATTTTATAGGTTTCGAGATAGATCCAAGATGGCGTGGCGGCTTTCCCATACTTGGATTTTTATAGACTTTTGATATGTTGTTGGGGATAGTATTTAAGTCTAAAAAACCTTACTTTATTTATTTTACAGTTAGTTTGATGTTTTCAACTAAAATGACTAAACTATAAGTATAAGTTTAAGAGATACTTAAACATCGAAATTAAAATTAGTCAATTATAAAAACCTAGTATTTAAATTTTATTATTTTATATATTTACAGAATGTTGTAACACCCTACCACTCTACCCCCCATTGTGTCAATATTATTGAACTCGGTAAACGTACAGTACAACTACTGTTGCATGATGTAAGTTAGAATAACTTCAATATAAGCATAATACCACATAGCATTTTAAAATACTTAGGAAAGGAGAGGGGGTTCGTAATGGGGGAAATGCCCCATACTTTTAAATTACTGTGATGTGAGGTATTTTAATGAATATAAGCTATTTTTAACAACTATAAATATTTAATAAAAGCCAAGCATTTTCTTTAAAATTCAAACCTCACAAAAAAGGTCACATTGCGGTAATTTAACCATCTATTCGTATTTCTATGGATGTATGAGTTTGAAGCTAATTTTTTAGCCCAGGGTGTTTATTATTAATTTCTCTGCAGGCGAATGCTGGTAAACTACCTTTATTAATTTTTTCCTCATTTACTCTTATATTTTGTTGCTAATACCGTAAAAATGCTTTGATGTCACTAGTAGGAAAGGATATAAGCCGCTTGTTAACACACAAAAAATCCACCTGATATTAAATGGGTGGTATATAGTATTTTAAGTTAGGAACATTTAATTTAATTGGACAGTTTGTTTTTACTTTTTAGGTTTTACAAGGAGATCTTGCTACCATAAATGATTGTCGTTCATCGATACATATTTCAATTATTAAAAAAATGACATCAGGGAGAAGCTATGCGTGAATAACGATCCATTTCTCAGAATATACAGTATCTAAAATCAATTATATTTAATAACAATTAATCCATTGTCATATTTTTACCTAATATCCTTTCTTTTTAAGACATTCATTAATGTAGTTATAATACTATATTTTATAGGTTATAACTTATAAGCTATATTCTCATGATTTAATTAGCCAGAATAAGAGCTATGCAAATTATACATTCCATATTATTTCGTTTTAACTGATCGGGCCAAATCATCATCATCATCATCTGTTTCAAGGTTGTTGCCGGGTCAGTTTAGTAAAATGCCTCCATCCTCATCTATCATACACCACTCTTCCTCCTTTATTTGCTCCCAGTCTTCTCCTCTCACTAGCACACTTTCTGTTATTTAATCTTCCCTTGCGGTATTTTTTCTAAAAATGTATTTCCATCATTCTCTTTGGTATTCTCTCTTTTACCATTAAACCAAATGTGTGTCAAAAATTATTTAGTGTTATTGGATTTACGATATATGTAATGTATCAAGTTTAAACATTTATATTTTTTAATAAAAAAAGATGCTAAAAAAACATGCTATTATTAATCAAAGATATTTTTATTTTTTAATACGTATGTAAAGTGTACATACCATTCACGTAATGACCACCATGCTCATATATTCAATTGTTTTATTTCGACTCATCTGACATTAGTATAAGCGTACAATGACTTTAAAATAAAATAAATATTTTAACTACAAACTAACTCTTTTCAATAAATGTTTAATTTTTATTAACGGTACGGCACCATTCCTCTATCAGGGTATATCTAAAGATTGTAAGCCATTTCTCCTCGGTCAGGGAATATCTAGCAACTTTAAGCCATTACTCCTCTGCCAGGATATACCTAGTTACTGTAAGCCATCCAGTGTAGGCCAAGATATACTTAGTTACTGTAAGCCATCACGCCTTAGCCAGGTTGTACCTAGCTACTGTAAGCCACCACGCTTTGAACAGGTTATACCTAGTTACTGTAAGCCATTACGCTTCAGCCAGAATATACCTAGTTACTGTAAGCCATCACGCCTCAGTCAGGTTATTAACCTATGTGAATGGTAAGCCATCACTTCTCGGCCAGGGTATATATAACGACTGTAAAGCTATGGCTACATGGAGCCGACCCGCAGAGCTAAAAAAAGAAAACAATATTTATATTCTTCTACAGACTGAATTCTATTACCAAATAAGTTTGTATTTTTATTTTTACTTGCTTAGGGTTTCACCTATTTTCATAAAATTAAGTTAGCTATTAATTACGAAGAATAAGTTTTAAGTTAGCTAATAATTAAGAGAAAGAATGTTTGTTGTTTAATAAGTTTGTATATAATATTGTTTATCATGTACGTAGTGTTGGAAACAATGACTACAGGGTGCACGTGCAGCGGCTGAAAGAAATGCCTAGTTTTACAAATGCTTACACAGTGACTGCCAATCACTGTGAATAATCACTGTTCTTTTAAAATCAAGGTCACTGTGATCACCGTTATTTGTAAATCATTGTTTCGCCCACCCCTACAGTGCTTAGGGGTTAGCATGAAAACAAAGTTCGGATGCTCCCGAACATTTATTTCCGGTGGTAAATTACACTTGTTAACTCGAAATATATTTAAAAAAATAACTAGTCAACTGTTTCATGTTTTGCTAAAAGTGTTTCAAGAGGTTTTACTATTTTCCATTTTTTTTTTTTTACTTCGTGTAAAATATATCAATTTCAGACTTTGCAGGCGTTCTTAGTAACATTGGTTTTCCCGCACGATTGAAACTATACTTGTGACGTTATATAGTTGGTGCATCGTGAGACTGGGCTTAGGGGCCTAATGTAGATTCTAACACTTTTATCAAAATAAAGGCTCAATCATTTTTTTCTATAAGTTATATTATTTTACTATATTAATTAGTGAATATTTATTAGTATAAAATATACCTTGCTTATATTTTGAAAATTGATATGTTCGTTTATGAGCTACGAAACGGAAACTTTTCTTAGCAGAAAAAGGACAACGCTTGCGGCAAAACCTTTGTCAAACAGCCAGTCTAGTTGCCTATGACCCATAGAGCAACTCAAGAGTATGATGCCGTTTTACTATTCTTTTCTTTCTTCACACTGCTGTCCTCCCCAAGATAAGAAGAACACATTCTTTATGTGTGTTCGTGAGTGTTGTCTCGTGGAGAAATAATGAAAGAGTAAAGGACTAGGCGCTTGTCAGTTCACCGAGTTTTCTTCTCTATACTGGATGACATGTCTCTGACGTATTCATCTTAGCTGCACTTCGCCTTACCCGTGCACGGGCTGCGCAACTTCATAACTGGCATTGAGCCTTCAGATGATAGATATCCTCTTAAAAGCAAAGAATATTCGGATCGGGCACGGAAAGCGGCAGCGTACGACAGATTAGCACAATTACTGAAGACTGTAGATCCAGGGCAAAATGCGAGACAGTGAAAAAGAAAATAAATAATCTGCGTAGAAATGTTATGAAAGCATGAAAGAAAGTTACTGCAACAAGATCAGAGTAGAACTGGGATATTATGACAGGTAAAACTGAATAGTGTATGGACAGAAGACCTGTCAGGTAGGACCGCACAGGCGTCACGGTAAGGTTAACCTCTAAGTGTGGGGCCGGCTTAAGCCAATTGTACCTAGTACTTCCTGGAAGTGAAAACTGATAATCTGGTGGTTGGTTGAACAGCTTATAATAGCAGGAAAAGGGAAATGGAGGGTGGCAAAATGCAAACTTTAAATTCGTTCTCTCAAGTTTAAATTAGGAAGTAGCTCAGTGAATGTGTTCCTTGTGTACAGTGCAGAGGTGATTATTGTTGTTTGTTAGTAAGTGGTTTAAATAATAATATTGATGGGGTGAGTTAAAGAAAACTTAGTTCAGAAGTTTTTTGACTATGAGATTGACGGTGAAAGATCAAGATGCAAATTATAAGGCTGCACTATTGTTATTAAGGTGCGTTATAATATTTTTATAAATCTAGCAATACTTTTGATCCAGAGGGTAATTTCCAAAGTGGTTCTCCGCTTTCCTTCCCTGCCAACGCGGATACACTTCCTCTAAATATAAAAATATAACCTTCCTCATTCATTAAAAAACCACTATCGAAATTAGTACATTAACGTAGCCCGAATTGATAGAAAGACGCTGTAATAAGATTAAAAAAATAAAAATTAAAGAACTGGAACCAGAACCGGAACACTATCAGGAACCAAAAATAACCGGAACATTTATTGTGCTCTAACCGGAACCAGAAACGGAATCTTTAAAATGTTTGCTTAGAGAACAGGAACCGGAACCAGAACTGATAAAAATTTCGGTTTGATTCCCTGGTTTGTGACATTCGCTGCCCCTATAGTGAAAAATGAAAATAAATTACTATAGTTTTCTGTTTTGTACTTAATTGTTTGTAACCTACTTGAGTAAAGTATGGTCAAGGAAACTAGAGAGAAGAAAGCCCTAGGGACAACTACAAAATAAAAGATAAACTACTGGGCCTGGATTCACTAAAGGGGTAGGATGCGCTGGCGCAACTTTGAAAGATGCACTTAAATCCGTGTCCATTAAAAATTTGGTGAAGTTTGAGAGCAAATTTGCTCAGTTTATTTACACCCACTCAAGAGTAGACTTAACTTTTAAATAATGTCACTTCAATAAATTAAAATGGTGGCATATTATCGTAATGCCTTAGAGAACAACAAGTTAATTGTATTCTAATAATGATAATGGGATTCAAATAACATACGTCTTGTAAGCACACAATTTGTATCCATCTAGATTAAGCTACAGTAACAAAGCTGTTATTTACAAGAGTAATATTGCATTTTTCATTCTTATAATGCCATCGCATTCCTTTCATGATTACAAAACTAAACGACATAAAATAAAACAAAACAGAATAAAAGCTGTGGAATATTTACTTAGGGCTAAAGAGGCTTTCTATTTTCTTAAATCCAAAGACCCTAAATATGGATTCTAAGTAAATATTTAAGACATATTTTAAAATGAATTTTAATGTTTTATTATTGCAAAGAAATCTTTTAGCTTATTAATATATATATGTATATATGTATTTATACATAGGTACTTTATAATGGAAATTTATTTTTTCTTGAAAAGCACCAAGAAAATTTACAACTCTAATTTTATCGTTAGCTTATAAGAAAATTATTGAGGACGATTCAAAAATACTACATCGCGTTATTGACGATTCAGAGATATCTTATTGATTGTGAACAATTCCAGAATACCACATTGCATTGTGTGTGGTTCCAAAATATTACATTATGAATGGACTATTATTCAAAAACACCACCGAACATAGTGGATGGTTTAGAAATACCACATCACGTTGTAGACAGTTTGGAAATACATTTAAGAGTTGAAGCCGATTCATAGATACCACATCGTGCTGTGGATGATTAGGAACTACAACTTCACGTTGGTGATTCATAAATACCACATATCAATCTAGGATATCCATGAATACTATATCGCGTATAGGACGATCAAGAAATACTACTTCACGTTATGGACAGTTCATAAATACCACATCGAGGTATGAATGAACAGAAATACCACATAGTGTTGTGGACAGTTCAGAAATACCACATCACGTTGTGAATGATTCAGAAATACAACACCATGTTGTGGACAGTTCCGAAATACCACATCACGTTATGGACGATTCAGAAATACCACATTATGCTTTGGACAATTGATAAATTCCACATTGTTCATGGAGCGAATTTATTCATGGCAAGCTTTGCCTGCCTGCTCTCTCAACCTCCACTCCTGGTTTTCACAAAGTCATGACTGACAATAAAAGTGAATCTGAGTAACAGAATAAGAAAATGAAGGAATTCATTCATGAAAAATTTAATTCTACTGTTGAAAACGTTAACGATCGTAGTGATTATTTAACGAAGAGGTTAGTTTAGGATAACGTCACGTTTGAATAGAATATGATGGAAGAGAGAGGTTTGTGATCATTTTTAAACGCCCACATCAATTGGTGGTATTTAGGATTCACGATAAAAACGCGTTGTCTGGCCCTTTTTTTTCGTTCACTGAGAGATTCCTATGGGTATTTGGATGTAAACTGTGTGCATATGGTTTAAAGAGGATACTATGACATTTGTGCGAGTTACTTCATTTGATCAGAAATTAGTGTAAAGGTTTTATCATTTTTGCGAATTGTACAGCTCCATTTGTAGACAGGATCTAGCTAGGGAGCTAGCGAACATCAGATAGCCCGGGAAAGAGAAGGGAGGGTAATTACGAGGGATCCTCAGAGGAAACAGCGCTGCTATGTTGGTAATTAGGCCCGATAATCCTACACAGATGAACTCGAGGAAAATCCTGCCACAGCTTTCCAAACAACCTCCCGATTCGACAAACTCTACTGCAAAACTGATCTAACTCCACTTGTCACTGCCTGTGATGGTATTTTTATATTTTTTACTCTAAATGCTGATCAAAATAAACAACTAGCCCCAAATATCCTATATTTATCGGTGGTCATGTGGAATAAACGTCAAGCTCGTTTAGTCTTGTTTGCCGGTGACGGGAGGGACAGGATTCAAATCCCTACCGGGGCCATGTTTGAATAGTCCTTTCAACGGCCCTTGGAAGCTGAGTACATTTGGAAATGGTATTTACTTTGAATTAAATGGTGGAAGTAATTTTTAATGGTGTCTAAATTATCTCTCAAGTATTCTGATGCAATTTTACATTGCATTAAACCAAAGGATGGCTACGATTTATCCTTTATCGCGCACTTTAGTTAAAAAGATAATTTTAAATGAAATTCGTATAGTGCATTGTTAAACCAATATCTTTTTCTGTGTTCTTTGTTCATTTGCATGTGTGTCTTTCTGTAGTGTTAAAATATATTTTTAAAGGAAATATATTTTAGTGGAAAAAATATAAATAAAGTAAAGCTATGAATAATACTGTATTGCTTAAGTAGATTAATGACGAGAAAATAGACATGTACATTAAATAATACCGTATAACTTGTTTAGTTAGAAGAAGTCCAAGGGATATCTGAAAAAATTCAAAATATCCTAAATTCAAATTAACCATTTTTATGTGTAAATATATAGGCAGCTCTAACACAATAAACTAATAATCGCAAAATATGCTATATATAGACACACATATTCTATATAGTCTGTATAAAACACACATACACAATATGTATTGTACACACATGGAAAAAACAGGAAAATATTAAACACAAAATATAAAAGTTGGAAAAATGAACGTAGGACTACGAACATTGCAGAACTAAACAATTTTTGCATTTAAATGACATGATAGTGAAAAACAATTAGTGATCCTAGTTTTTTGTAGTTTGCTCATCCTAACTCAATAATCAAAATCTTCCAAGTTCATTGATTGCATTAAAAATATTTTCTTTCATGTTTCACATCGGGTTGGGATCCAGTTAATCTTCTCAGGTTTTCCATCATTTTAGGTGCTTTCTCTTTTAGCATGCTTCAATAATTAACTTTATTTGACATTCTTGGCATATGGGGTTATTTAATAAAGCTCTTTGCTAGAAAAACTTAACAATGTTCTGTATAGACTTCAAATTATCCAAATATTTCCTTTTAAAACTCAAATTAAATGTTATTTACTACCAATGATTTAAATATAAACTTCATAGGAAAACATGGAGGGCTCAAATTATTCAATTTTTCTAACCAGGCCATATTACATTAGCCAGATCCTGTTGTATTGTGATAAATAGTTATAAATATATATTGAAAAATCAAGACTGACGGACTAGTCTATTTACGCTAAAGCAAATGGCTGTAATCTCTAAGCGCTCATTTATTTTTTTAAATTATTTATAGCTTTTGCGCTTTAAGCATTAGTTTAGACTGTATTTAATAGTCACTTGTTATCATAACTATTATAAAATATTAATAATAACCAAGGTGTACTTTAATATAAAATGTTTTCAATGTCAAACTATCTTTTCACACTATTTCGTTTTCACGGGAGTGCCAGACCCGAAGATTTTAAGATTATTTAGAGTCAGAGACAGGTCAAATAATTATGTACATTCAGACGACATTCTCATATATATACTGGTCCGGCTAATTTTTAGTTCCAGTATTAGACATTTAAGCCAAAAAGCGCTAGAATCACCGCATATAAGTAGGCATAAAATTAAAATATTGGAGATAAGTTTTTACAACTAATGTTTCATTATATAATTTAAGGTAATATTATGGTATATAGGCTGCCAAGTATTTAGAAAGCATCCCTACCAAAAATAATTTTAAGATTTGTTGTGTTACATAATTACATATAGAATATGTTAATTTACTTGTAATTTGTTTACTATACATACCATTTGTATTAAAAAAGTATTGTGTATACAAGTCTAGAATTTATAGCGAAATAAAAATGTTATGTATTATTTATATTATATGTAAAATTATGGTAGGTACTTAATTTACCTTGAGATAAGAGATTATACTTGTCATGATTTCTTATTATGAATTAGTATATTGGAAAAGTGGTTTCATGTATGAAATTAAAATAAAATTAGAACTGTAATTTTATTTGATATATAGTAATTGTTTTTGTTAGAGTTGTTCTGGATAGTTATTAAACTTTTCATTGAAATATGAATAACTTTGTACAGGTGAAGAAGACGTTTTGATTTCACTTATTTCTATTTCTAAAATATTTTGCATTTAATATTATATCAGCAACATAACTTCCGTTATAAATAATTTTTAAATAAATGTGAGTTTAGTTATGTATTTTTTGGAAGGGTTTCCTATGTAGTACGAATTGTTAGTTAGTGATGTTTGGGGCGGTATATAGTGCGAGTTTAATTATGCATTTTTTGCAGGGTTTCCTATGAAGTACGAATTGTTGGCTAGTGATGTTTGGGGCGGTATATATTGCGAGTGTAGGTCTACTTGTCAAACCCTTTTACATAAATAAAGTTTTTTGGGAATATACTGTAAATATGTAATATAAATAGTTCAATATTATCACTATATAGTGTAATTATGACACTAGAGACAAAACACTATCAAAAATCAATCTCGTTGTTACGGAAACTCATATTTCAAGAGTGAACACTAGGTAGCTCCAAGTGCACTGTAATGTCTGAAGAGTACAATGCACTCTTTACACTTGATTGTGCAAGAAGCTTGTTGGATAAAAGTGTGCAAGTAAAGTGTACATGTGTGTGGTGTGGGGACTATTCAGGGACAGCCCAGGTATAATTAGGGTGGTTTCTTATAAATGTTTTTTTCCACTCAATGGCCCCTTACAAATGAGGGTACATTTCCTCTAAATTAAACCTTCACAATACCTACCTAATTAATGTAATTATAACCTCAGAGCTCATATGGGTAGTAATACGCAATGCAGAAAACACTTACTATTATCTTTCCAGTCCCAAATTGACACCTCTTAAAGAGACTGATTCCATCTGTAAACCCAAAAAGTTGAAATTTTAAAACTTTACTGTATTTTCTTTGATTTAAGGCTTGTAATAAAACTTTAAAGGAAATAATTCATTTTGATAATTCAATAAATCGCATTTGGACAAAAAATATAAATGGAATTAGGAGATTTACAAATAGATGTATTGGTACGGATGTAAAAATATAACTAAATATATAAAAGTCTATTTTGTCACATTTAATTATGTATGGTATATTAATGACTTTAAATATTTGCCCTATTGAAATGGAATAAAAAGTTATTTTACTTTATAAATCCCGCCCATCTAGATAAAGACTGAGAAAATAAAGTTTTAAAATTACCAAACTTTTTTAAAAACAAATAATACCCAACAAAAGCTATATTAATAAGTGATACGGTGCACCACACAGACTTTCTCTTTTATCTAAAAATAGAAATTTTTACTAAAAACTCGTAATATTTATAAAACGAAATAATATAACTTACATTTTTGCTGAAGAATCCACCAAACACCATAGATGAAATAATATACATCGTCACAAAACTATTGATGAAAAAGTAATCTCTGTCCCCCCAAAAGCATAGCAATCAATTTCAAGTTCAAAAGTTATCCATAAAAAACAAGTATATATATATATATATATATGTGTGTGTGTGTGTTTGCTTATAGCTCATATGTCATTACTCATAAGCTATTGGTTTAGTAAAATATAGTTCTAATAAAAGATTTTTACTTAAAACAGTTATACACCTTTACAATGATAAATTATTTCATATCTCAATTAGTTGCGGATATATGATCAAAATTTTATACTATCGCTAATTTAAAGTACCCTTAAAGTCATTTTCATGGGAAAACAAATATAGTAATTTTGTTTATAATGTTTAACAATGACATATTCAAAATTTAATCAAACTCATTATAGCAGATTTTAAGAAAATTGATTTTTCTAATTTTCGCCCTGCAGCAAAACTACCCTTAATTAAGTATCTAATTCCAAAGACTCCTCTGGGGAACATTATGAAAACCCTATATACCAAGTTTTAGCCCGATCAGTAAAATGGTTTCGGTTCTAGGACGAGATACAGACACACACACACACACACACAGATGGGTAGACAGACGGCATCGTTAAGACCACTTTTTCTGTTTCCGGGGCTCATGAAAAGAAGTATGTAATACATTCACGACTTGGATGTCAGCTCAAAAAGTTACTAGAAATAGTTCCTAATATATCCCTACGCCAACAGCTGATATATGTCTCTTTGGATAACTGTGATGGAAACATATGGTAATGTATGAATGTGATAGTTAACCACAGTAATTTAGGCCAATATTATTTATATATTTATTTGAGGTCAGACACAAAGCTTGTTTATTGTTTTATTCCACTTAAACAATATTGTTCACTCCACTTTCACAAAAGGTATAACGAACGTAGCTTCAAAATGGTGACAGACAAATTAAAACCATGTGATTGAACGTGACGGAGCCAAGTTCTTTACAATGATGCAACCACGCAGTGGATAAAAATTTTTTATTCAGTTAAATATTTCTAATTAAGATAAAAATAATAAAAATATCATTTATTAAATATATCAAAAATGACAAGTTATTCTATTTTCCAAGTAAATACGATGCCTGTATTAAAAGGTATTAATGTATGCACTATATTACATATCATAGATAACATTCCTAAACTGATAATAAGTACTTTTAATTATGTTTAAAATATTGTTCCGGATTGGGTAAAAAGAAATCATTAAAAGTTATGAAACAGTGTAAGAAAGCTTAAGTTTACGTTATTTTAAATGTAAAATATAAAATGTAACTAAAAAACTTAACATTTATAACAAAACAGTTATCTTTTTCTTGTGTTGGCAACCCAAAACCTAAACATTTGATTATTGAGTTGTCATCCAGGTAAAAACCTATCATGAACAGATTCTAGGCAGCAGTAACGTTGTAAGCGACAACCATTTAGAAGGTGATATTTCCTTGTAACAAGGATGCATGTAACTTTCTGCTTTTGTCAGTATGAAAATCTCTAAAATTATGAGGCCAGCTATGCGAGAAAATTATTGGCAAAATGTTGGCAACGCTGAGCTGCCCTGAAATTATATACGCCAAGATGGCTGACACATGGAATATTATTCAAACACTATCTGTGCAAAAATATGAAAACCGTGGTAAGAAGAGGAAGATAAAGTCCAACACTTTGATACAGTTGGTAGCATGTCTGTCTACTAAGTTAAGGGTACCGGGTTCGATACCTGACATGGCCGAAAAATGTATCATTGGTGAAATGTAGGCTTACCCTTTCAAAGTGATGAATTAAGGCTGGGGGCTAGGTGTTGTGTTTGTTCTAGATTTTTGTTAGTTTATAAATCGTGTGCTGATATAATCAGTCGGTTCATAAAGTGAAAGTTAGATACAAAAAAAATAAATAAATAAAGGAAGATAAATGTCAGTTAATGGTAGCAGAACAATCAGTAATAAAATAGGGCTACAGAGATAGAGTATGTGATCTGCAGAAATGTACAGTGCAAAAGCCTGCATAGTCCAAGTCAAATTAGATACGTACACCAACGTTGTATATGAATGTGAAATAATATATGAGACTGTTTTGCCTCGTGATGTTTCGGAAATGATTTAGTCTTGTGTATAGAGTCATAAATGAGTTTGAAAATAAGGATGTAAGGTCGTAATAATAATAATAATAATAATAATAATAATAATAATAATAATAATAATAATAATAATAATAATAATAATAATAATAATAATAATAATAATAATCCAAATATGAAACACTGTTAAAGGGTTGCGAACAAACACAGCATTGTGTTTTAAGATTTACATATTGGTTTACTTTATATATAATTTAATAATGAAGTTTGACGACATAACCTATAGTAATCAATGTTTTTAAATAATAGAATTCTCAATCCATAAAGAGTTCCAATTTTACTTCTTAGAGCACTTCAATTTACTTAGTACTCCTTAGGTTTCCGTGTAACAACGTTGTATGTTACTGTACATACAACAAGGTTACATTAGGAATTGGTTTCTTTTGGTTGCAAATTCCAACATACTTCAACGTATTAAAGTAGAACACCCAGTATATGACTTATGTACAACATGCTTAAGATAAGTTCATTTCTAGATAAAATTTGAATTGTAAACAGATATATTAATCTTAAGAAATGTGTTTTCAAAGTTTTTTTATTTGACTTGGGTATTATCAAATGCATATCATGCCATTTGAAACATTTTAATGTAGACAATTAGTGATTTCGTTACATTAGTGACTAAGCGATTGAATGAATAAATGTATGAATGGTTTAGTGAAGAGTATGTAATCTTCAAATACTTAATATCAACAATTTTAATTTTAAAATTATAAAACCTAATATATGTCTGAATCACAAAATGAATTAAATACTACACATAAATTATCTTTAAGGTACAGAAGAAACTACCCCTATCGTAAATAGTTTTAACTAGCAAGTTAAACATTGCTCGTAAATGTGTTGAACATTCCATGTACTTGAAATCACGCCCTTATTATTTACATCAGAAATTGCAAGAGAGGTCTTCACGGCGTGGTTTTTATGAGTTTTTTAATTCAAAAATATGGTTAGTTCTAAATTTTTATATGCATTCTCATAACAGATGAGTTGTCTAGTACTCACTGTAAATAGAAAATAATAATAATAATATAATATGCATATTATATAAAAACGAACGATGGTATTTAGAACAAAAATTTATAATGTGTTTGTGATAACATTTGTATGAGTAGCTCAGTGCCAAGATATGGTGAGTGTTGATAAGAAACTGAAACAATTTAGGGGTGCAGCCCACTTGAAGAGACATAGCCACATACTCCAGTATGTCTTAAGTCAGCTCTGAAGCTTTAAAACCACTAAAACCATGCTAAATTTTCTTTATTGGGGTGTAACCCTGTCAAACCATTGCTTTGTTTGATTGTTTGGGATAAGCTAGCTGCCATATTTCTAACCATTTTCTTTGAGCTCAGTAGTTAACATTTCAAGTTAAAGGTCGTTGAAAATTAGCTAATTTTATATTTCCAAAGAAGTTTCATAAAATTATGAAACTTTAAATATAATAGTTTTAATAGGTGTATGTGTTGATACTTTTTGTCCCTAATTTGTCTTGAACAATATTTTGAAATAATAAACAACTCAAGCAACTTCTTAAATAACGTCTCTCAGCAGTCTGATAAATGGCCATTTGAACCATTAACACTTTCAACATTCTATTTTCCTTTTATTAAATTAATTATTACATTAAACTTGTCACGTTGTATTATAAATACAAATGCGTATAAATAGTATGCAGTAGAAAGACAAAAGGTGTCAGAATTCCTTGGCAAGCATATTATAATACTGCACCCAAATTTAATGAAACTGTCCTGGCATCTTGTAAAGTAGAGTACAAAGGAACGTTTTCATCAACAAAACTTTTCTTATACGTCTTTTAGATTTGAATTGAGCTTATTAAAAATGGGGTGGAAAAAAGGAAAATGTTTGTAAAGAAGATAGAAAACGTTTCATTTTATTATTAACGAAGACCACGGTTAGAGTTTCTATAAACATAAAAGTTACAAGAAGCAGTTACCGAGGCGAGAGAAAAAAAAATGGTGAAGAGTAATGTTTTTAAATCAAATTAGTGGAACTCGTAAAGACAACAATAATAACTTGGGGTGAAAAGTAATCTATTTTTAGATCAATTTTTGAGATATTCATCAACTAGTAAAAATAAATGCATTAACTTGTTAATTTGTATAGTAGTTTTAATAAAGAAAGACTACTTTAAAAAAACTTTCCAACTATCCAATAGATGACGTATTATAGGTTAATAATTATTAAAGATTAATCAAAGCCGCGTCTTTGGGCACACGGATTGAATGTGAAGCTAAAGGTGAGTTCTCAAATGTCATTTTTAATGAAATTGAGAGTGAAAGGAATTTGTTCACATGTATCATTTATCATTATCATCATGATGAGACTGATCAACTACCGCTTCATTTATGGAAATGGAGCCGTATAAAATCAATGCGAGCTGCTGTTCGTGAAATATATGTGCAGTTATCGCACGAGTTAGAAGATATATTAAATAAAAACAAGCGTACATGAATTGAGAATTAAATCCAATACAAGGTCGCATGTGGTCTCAGTGTAACGTTGAAATGTTTATGATTAATGTTTACGTATATATTTTGTATGCTCTTGAACCAATTATACTGTTAAAGCTATTAAGTCAAAACTTTAATATATATAGTAATATTATTATAAAATTCAAATAACCCCCACAAACAAGTAAGTATATTCTACCATTCCAATTCGATCCAAGTCTCATGGGATTAATGACAGAATAAATAAATAATATTAACTAAATATTTACATTAAAAGAAAAATGAATTCAGTACTAAATTTCTTTTACGCGTTCTCACTGTTAATCTTGTTTTCATTTTTCAATAATGACCATTTAAAATAAATTAAATTAGAACTCCTTTTCAATTTTAATGAAAACTTTAAGTAGTGATTCTGTCTGTCTAATGAAATGAGGATTGAAAATTATTTATTGAAAATGGATACATAATGAGCGTCAGTTCACTCATTTCATTAGAATGAAACATAATAATAATCAATCATAATCATTTTTTACTAGTTGGTCAATTCGATTATTTTAGTGGTTTAAATATTTTTATATATATGGATCAGTAATAAAGTGGAGGATATGAAATTTTAAAATACTTTGATTGCATTAAAACTAGGTGACACTCATCATAAGTAAATGAAATATTAAGTAAATTTTATAATTAATATCTTTATTTTCTGATAGAATTTTTTTAAAGATTTTTTTTCACTATAAACATTGATAAAAAAATTACGTAAGATGGATTCTGAGCCCCCTCCCTTTTCTCTCTTTCTCTTAAGAAAACTTATGAAAATACTACCCACCTCCCCCCCAAATATCCTTATATATATATATATATATATATATATATATATATATATATATATATATAAGAGTGGTCCCTTAGTGTGATTAGATGTTAGTGGCTAATAGGAATGTTATTTATTTGGTTTCATTTTAAAGAATAACAAGATGTATTAAATACAGTATAAGCCCCCGTTTATTTGTGTTCTGATTATTAGGATCTCGACTTATCCATGTGTCAATCCGGGAATTTTGATTGATTTTCATTTCTTGGCTACGTGTGTCTTTCGAGCAAGTTCCAGTGTTCTGAATGATCACTATTGATCTTGTGGTATAAAAATATCATGAACTAGGCCTATTTTTCTAATTTCACAATTTTATAAAGGAAATATTAATTTTGGATATAGGGGAAGATAAAATTTACCATTAAATTGCATTTGATGTGTTTTTCGAATAACCGTGCAACCAGGATTTAAAAAAAAAAATCAGAACATTTTTTAAGCACCGCGTCTTACTACCCGTTCGGGTTGTAGGCTTAAGTGCTAATCACGCTAATGGATTAGGAATTGGGAAGTAAGCCCGCATTTGCGTGGAGGGAGAAGGTAAAACCATTTAGGAAAACCACTCCCAGTTCACCGAACCGAGAATCGAACCTTGATCTTACCGTCCTCGGCAGTTTAGCGCGTTAGCTAATATGCCACCGAGGCGTGCACCACGTATTACTATCCGTTTGGCTTTTAAGCTTATGTACTGATTAGGCTAATGGTTTTAGGGATTAGAAAGGTTATATTAAGAGGACGCATATCTGAATTTTCGTGGAGGGAAAGTGGAATACCATTAGGGAAAAAAAAACACTCTCAGTACACCCGATCGATATTCTAATCTCGATCTCCCCATCATCAGCAGTCTGGTCTACTGCGAGAGTAATTTGTTAGACCATGCAGCCACTGAAGCGGGTACCAGGATAATTGAGAGTCTACTTACTGTTCCATAAATTACTTTAAGAGCAAAGTATTTCTTTTATAAATTTATTTACACGTATATATAAATATGGAATTGTTTATAATAAATGTCTAAGGGTTGGCGCACACTTCGCCGTATGCAGCGGATTGGCTCGAATTGGCTCGGAACGTATTTTTTTGTTTATGTCGACGCACACTTGTCCACATCACATCGGATCGGTTCCTTTCTGAGTTTATTGCCTTGCTCAGCTCTACCTCCTCTGCATAAGACCAGCAACAATCATGGATGCATCTAGTCAGGAGGACGTTATAGTTGTTTCCTCTGTGTGTGCTGTGGCAATTGCGAGAAAGAAGAAATGGAATTGAAAATAAGCAGAGTTTAAGGGATACCTTGGGACTATTTTTATTTTGACCCTAACCCTCAAATTAAAAGTAGCTTACTGCTGAGTGATTTTAGTTAGTTACACATTTTTTTTAAATGTCAAACGCTTGTTTAAAAAAAATGTTTAAAGAAAATGCATACCTAGGATTTGTTTGACATGACAAATAGAACCGTATCATTGGTTTTTGAATAAAAAATGTACTGACAGGGTTTTTTGAAAATTTAAAATATTTATAAAATGGCTAAAACAGTTTTTGTAATGTACATCTGGGGAGTAATTTACACGACAAATAAAACTGTTTACTTGTTTTTAGGGGAAAGTTCGTTCTAGAGTATTTTTTTAAATACTGTTTTTAAAATTTGAATGTTTTAAAATATGGCTTTAAAGATTTGGGTCAAATGGGTATCTGTTAAGTGCTTTACACACACACACACACACACACACACACACACACATATATATATATATATATATAGGTTTTTTATAAAGAATAATCATTTAATACTAGTTTAATGATGACCAAATTGATAAAAATTTTATGAATTCAAAGGCAGCACTAACAATTATGTTTAAAATTGATATCGGGGAATATTTTAAATAAACAATAATAATGTATCTTTATTTTTCTAAAATAAATTAATTCAATGGTAGTTTGCTTACAACAAATTATAGAACATTTAGTAATTTTCGAAATTGACCTTGAAGATTAAGTTCAAATGGTCACCTGGAAATAGTTTTTCATGATAAATACGAAGACATTTTTAATTTTAAAATTAGAAATAATTTTAGTGTATTTCAAAAATAATTTATTTAAAAAATTTTGAAATGTGTTTAAAATATTTTAGCAATTTGATTGAAAATGTATATACAAAGAGTGTGTATTGTAATTAACAAAATAATAAATTGGTTTTTATGAGGAAAACCTTTTATTTTTAATTTACCTTGAAGCTATAGTACACTATATGAGAAAGTTTGTGGGTTTGTGTCCTACCATTTATTTAAATTCGTTTTGCAAATTCTCCCTTAGTTATTTCTTATCGGAAAATAAAAGATAGTACAGTAAACGTTATTTATGTAGTTTTACACACATACTAAAATAATTAGAATAATGTTTTCACTATTTCAAAATGTCAGAGAGATATATTCTAACAAATTACTCAATACTACTTCATATGAGAAGAGTCTCTAAGTGATATAAGGGACAGTTCTATTTCTAGTTTGAGTTTAATATTTTATAAATAACCTCATAGCAACTTGGAGTAGGAAAGACATCTGCGAAACAATACAGAAATATTTTATTTATCTCTTAGGGCCACTGTTTCAATGTAAGGTTTTGTCGAGGTTAAATTATAACCTCAGCTTAAAATGTTTATTACCTGTTTCAATGTTAGGTTATCACATAACCTGAACATAAACTTCAGGTTTCACTAACTCGAAGAAGGTGTAGAGGTTAGTGAGTAAACCTCAAGTTAATCACCGTAGAAAACAACATGGCTACCCCTTTGTCAGGTGACTGCTCAAAACATTTCAAAATGTGTTGTTGGATTTGGTTAAGATAAAGTTTAATGATGCTATTTGATTCCGATTAAGATATTTACGATATGCTAGAGTGTTTTAACCAGCGTAAAAATCCTACATTATGAACAAGAACTAATAATTATTTTGAAGAATTTGTTGAGCTAGATTAAAAAAAGTTTTAGACTTACGAAAACTATTGCCACTGATTTGTTAGAGATTATTGGAGATAGTTTTAAAAGATAACAAATGAGAGCCTAGCTACTGGAATTAAAAAATGAATACCGTACCTAAATGAAAAATATATAGACTTATGGTGATCGTTAGTATTAAACCAAATATTAATGCAAGATGCTTTGATGATTGAATAGTTTGGCCAAAGGAATATAAGTAGGCCTAACTAATATTTAGGCAGCCAGTTATATCAATTGAAAAGTGGGCCTTTACAATGCTTTATTTATTTAAATATTAGTAGTGTAATAGTTTTTCGAGAAAATTGACAATGTTTTTCATAAAGGCCTATACCTAGTTGTATTAAATAGGTAAACTGTGGTATCATAATTAACATTTCACTTGAAACCTAAACCCAGTTATTGAGGGGAAAAAATTCACATTCAGCTATGGAGGTCTGGTGCTTATTTAAAAATAAATAAAGTAGGCCTAATGGCTTAAACAAATCAACACTAACCAATAAAATAATGATTTAGTATAAAAACAAATTTTACTTGATCCTCTAATTCCTTTTTCATAAAGGCCAAGGTCCAGTTCTATTACATTGCACACACTAGTTAAAGTTTCACTTAAAACCTGGGCTCAGTCGTTGAAAAAAAATTCACAAACAGCTGTGGTAACCTATAAGGTGATGGTGCATAAAATCCTCTACATATAAGACACTTTTATTTATACAAAATAGCAAGTAATAAGTTATTGTATGTAATCATTTCCCTCACAAGGATACGGAGAATCCAATGATACCTTACTCATATTATAATTATTAGAAAATCTTTTTCTTTTTATATCTACTACTTTAATCAACTCACCAAAATCACAAATAAAAGTAAATATTAAACTGATGTTCGAAATTTTAATCTAAGTTATTTAGGTTTAAGTTATTGGGTTACCGGGCTATTAAAATATTAAAATATGCAATTATTAATCCTTTTTATTATCATAAACTATTCCAAACTGTCAAAACTTAATATTTCAAGCATAATTAACACGTTTTTCTTGAAATATTAGGATCCCGCTCAGCGATATGGCAATACCCCGTGGTTTAGATGAGTTTTGATTTAATTGTTTATCATAAAAAATATTTTTATTAATTTTGGTTTTAGCTTAAATCGATTCTCCGTATCCTTGTGAGTAGAAGTATGCCATTAAATTATTTATTTACTAGCTGTATAAAAAAAAGTGTCTTATATGTATTGGTTCTTACGCACCCTCCTCACCCCTTTTTTAAACACTCTAGTTTATTCTTAAGTAGGATAAAATAAGTCATAAATCTATTAACTAGATTTAAAAAGAATGTAATAACTTTTGGAGGCGATACTAGTATATAATATATTAGTAAAATATGTCTGAAACATTCAAAAGACTCGCCAATGTATTTAAAAATAAATTATATAGTGATTATAAACGCATTTCAGCATTCATTTACTCCCATTTCCACTAACAAATATTTTTGTTCAAGTGACATTTGAGTAAAAATATATTACCAACATCTGCATTCAACAAATTAACTCCAAGTCAACTAACCTCCACATAAAAAGCCATTCAAACAGTAAACTACGTTAACCTGAAGTTTTAACTCGGGGTTATATTAAACCTCAGCTTAGTTAACTAGTGGTTTAATCGATATTGAAACAGTGGCCCTTAGTACAATAAAATACTTACACATATTATTTGCTTTGTTATTTATTTATTTATTATTAGTTTTCAAATTATGATTTAATACATTAACTCTATTTTATATTCATTTTATGACATTGACCAGCCATTGCGTTTGGGATATAGACTGACCATTGATCTCTATAATATAACTGGATGGACATCTGTGGCTGAAATTTTCGAGCTGTCATCTGCATACCATTGTGTAAGAGAGAAAGATACTTTCGGGTATCTCCTTCTCTTTTACACCCATACACAGAAATGTGGCATTTTGACATCGTTCATTAATTTGATTGAATACATGAGATACATCAATGTGTGAATGGTTAAATTAAATAAATATGTTAGTTAAAGCTTTGAAGAGCATACAAAAGTTCAAAACTGGTTCGTTTTTTCTTTAAATAAGTTGATGTAGCCTAATATATACGATGATTTTTGAAAGAAGCTCGCTTGTAAGGCTTCATCTCGTACCAGAATCCTACCCTATAGTTGTGTTTAGTTAGCATAAAAGACCCTACAGAAGGAAATTTCTACTTCCGTTTTAAATTGCCGTCTATCCTACCAAAATATAATATATATGATAGTATTCAGGTATGAAATAAGGCCTTACAGAATGGGATTATTACTAATAGCAGGGTTTAGTAGATACTGTACTTCCTATAAGCTAATAACCTAAATTATCATTTGAACCTAAGACTTCTACACAAAGTGTGTCATTCAAACAAATATAATACAGTTTTTAGCTAACTTGTTTCAATATAGTTATCGAACTTTCAACATAATACGGTTTCTGAAAGATATATGCCAACTTAAAAAAAACAGGTATTATAATAATACTTTCCACAAGCCTATAACCTAAGTGATAGTTTGAATACATTGCAACTATACAAAGTTTGTCATTCAAACAAATGTAATCAAGTTTTAAGATACCTTGTTTATTATATTTGTGGAACTCTCAACATAATATTGTTTCTTAAACCAATATACAAGCTAATAACCATCTTTAAATATAAGTGTAGTCGTGGCAGACTGTAAGCAGCATTGATGATAACTACATAAAAACTGAAATATCTAAGGTTTTATTCGTATTTGTACAGTATTACCTGTAAAACTGGATTGTATATCCTTTAATGCAAATGTTTCTTCAGGAAAGTGTGGTATAATACTTCACTATTTTCAAACAATAAAACTTTTATTCATCAGAGACATATTTTCGCATAAGAACATTTAAAGAAACCGTTAAATCTGTCCCCCCCCTCAGTGTAGCAGGCGATACACTTGAGCGTCACGCCTTTATCCTTGGAATGTGCATGTGTATGTCAATCCAGTTATATTATAGAGATCAATGTGATTGACCAACAGATGTGGTCGAGGGTAATGGACATACCCGAATGTAACCGAAGTCAAGCAGCCGGTGCGATGTGAGCCGGGAGGTAGCGCACAGCCACACACTTGATCGGCTCGCATTGGCATGCATCACAACGGAACATATTATTTTCCTAACCTACAATAATTTCCCATCCAATTCGGGCCGTAGCATGCCGATGCCGCAAAGTGTACACTGTCCTTAAGGATGTAATTTTTCAGACAACTTTAAAACAATATATTAATAAAGTTATCTTATTTAAACTTCAACCAATGAATTCTTCTTTAAAAAAAAAACCCATAAATTTAAGTCCTCATGCGACAACTCTACCTGCTTTATTTTTGTTCAAAATGGGGGAAAAACGGGGAAAGGCTAGAATAAAGAATATTTTCCGACCTGGTTCGGAGCGATACGAGCCAAAGCGATGCGGACAAGCGCGCGCCTGCACTGGTTGTCGTACACCTCTCCGCGTCGTATCGGCTTGGCTCATATTTGTATGGTCTTGCCCAGCCAGCTCTACTATCTTTGCTCCAGATTTGTAGCAGCCATGAATACCTTTAATTAAGAAAAAGCTTCAATTATTTTAGACGTTTATGCTGTGGCAGTTACCAGAAAGAAAAAACGGAAGCGTGCACTGTGGGCTAATAAGTTGTGGGAAAATCGAGTACTTTGGAGGAGTTTAAATGTACAATGAAATAAAATGTTGTGAATAAAAAATAAAACCATGCAAAATTATTGGTCCATATCATGTAAAACCGTACAGCTGATTAATTGGCTTTTCTTCATTCATTTTTAGGCATAAGCTCGCCATTGAGTTTGTGATAAGACTGACCACGGAGTGTGATCTAAGGGTAGTGGGAATACGCCTATACAACCGAAGTTCAGCAGCCAGTGGAATGCGAGCTGGAAGATAGAGAGAGCACACTTGACCAGCTCGTATCTGAACGCATCGCAACGGAAATTATTCTCTCTGGAAAGTCCGTTGACGTCCGATGCGATTGGTAGCGAGCCGATCCCGCAAAGTGTACGCTGCCCTTTCAGATTTAAATTTTGGGACCTCTTAAAAATTATATATTTATAAATTTACCTTATTTAAACTCTAAACAATGCATTCTTCTTAAACATCTCAACAATTTAAGACCTCATGCGACTCTTTTACCTACCTACTTGATTTTGGATGAAAATGGGGGAAAAACAGGGAAAAACTAGAATATATAATATTTTACGCACCGATGCGATGTGAACAAGTGTGCGCCAACCTTAAATATTCAATCCATTAAATTATAATAATGACGTTTTACTCTATCTGGCATTCTCCACAACTGTGGCTTTTTTTGCTAATTTAACAAATCTGTGCATAAGTAAAGGGATTTAATAAAGCGAATGATGGAAAGGAACACGATTAAAAATTAATAAAGGTTTCAATTTGTTAATTGCATTAGAAGCGGTCCTAATTAAATAGCGTGAATAACGGTAAAATAACTGTCAAACATATATTTCTAATCACTTGAATAATTCAAAATAATTTACAATCGCTACTAATACATTTGATGGAAAGTTTTGATACATATTGCAGGTCAATATTTCTATTAATTTTTATAATCATCTAAAATACACTTAGTGTTGGTTATGTTTAAGTTTTTTTTACAAAATTCTTAAATATATTTACTTCCAGAAAATATTTACTCTCGCAAGAAATCAGTAAAATATTACTTATGATGTAATAATAATGCTTTACTAAGATAGAAACCTATTCAATTCAGATAAATTTAAAGAAAATATTCTACACTTTGTTTGACCTTAATTTTTTAATCATTTATATTTGTTATGTGAGCTAAAATGTTCAAAGAACATTTTTTTCTTTAAGTTTAGAAAAAAGATTGAAAGGTTCTTATTAGCACCTTATCTTACTACCCGTTTGGGCTATATTCTTATGTACTAACTACGCTAATTTGTTTTCTTTTAGACTTACAAATTATTGGAATTTTTTTTAGGCACCGCGTCTTAATACCCTTCCAGGATATACGCTTATGTATTAACTACGCTAATGGTCCTAGGGATTAAGAAGGTTATATTTAAAGGAAGTGTACCCACATTTGCGTGGAGGGAGAGTGGAAAACCGTTTTGTAAGAACCATCCTCAGTGCACCCGACCAAGATTCATATCTCGATTGCCCTATCATCGGCAGTTTATTCAACTGCGAGAGTAGCACCTTAGATCATGCGGCCACCGAAGTGGGTTGAAAGTTATTGAGATACTTAAAACCTAATATTTTAAGGGGTGTATAAATAATAAATAAAAATTCGTTTAATACATTGATGAGGACAGAAAATAAATTAAGCCTCAACGTAACTGCAATTTATGTTAATATTTGATTCTGGAAATCAGTTTAAGTGAATGATTTAGTCAAGCACATCTGTAGCAAATAAATCATATTTTAATATTTTGCCTTTTCTGCTTTTAGTAGGACAAAAAGAATGGGTGATATATTTTTTTTAAATTGAAGATTCTAAAGTTATTAAAGGCATTAATGGTTTAGGAAAGGTTTTTTTTCCCCTCATTTACGTATATATCAATATTAATGTAATTTAACAAATATAGTACCTGCCTTCTGAGCAAAGGGTCCAGGGTCTGATTCCCGCCATGGTCGAAAATTTACCATTGATGATAATATGGGTTTACCCTTTCACATTGATAAATTAACGGCTGGAGTCAGGATGTTGTGCCTGTCCTAGTCTTAAGATAGATTATAAGGCATACAAAGCTACGACAGGCCTAGCAAGCCGGCAGTGGAAAATTTATGGCTTGAATACAAAACTGACCCAGGCAACAGGCTTGAAACAGTAATGGGAATAAATCTTTAATTTCATCTTTATTATCTACACCGGTTGGCCAAAATATTCATTATTAATTGAATTTTGAACCAATGTTTTAGAAAATAAATAAAATTATGTTTTATCACAAACGAGCTAAATCTGATTATTTGAATAAATCAAATCCAAATCAACTATAAGGCTGAGGATGATCAACTATACTGACGTTATTAAAGAAAAAAATATATATTATTGAGGTTTCTTAAAATAATTGCATTTCTCACGTTAATATTATTATTTGTAAAAAATTAATATTAGCTAGGCCATCTCTATAGAAGTAGCTTATAGCAAATTTAAAATCTAGACTTTATAAATTTCAGCTGATTAAACTTGTTCTCTATGAAAAAGGTTAAATTTTTTCTGGACTTGATTTGATTTTCAAAGGGATTTGTATTGCCATGAGGAACGTATTTATAGTTCTAATAAAAAATCACAATCAAAATTTGACTTTTATAATCAGGAACATTTAAATTAAGCCAAAAATTGTTATTATTATTATTATTAGCACCGCGTCTTACTACCCGTTCGGGTTATACGCACAAAACTTGTTATTCATACAAAAATAAAAAATAAATGTATTTCACAGAAATTTTAATATGAATCCCTGGGAAGTTTTGTTAATTTGAGGATATATCAACGGGAGAGTTAACTCTTTCTCCATGTTTTAAGATTATGATTAGCCTTGAGACCTTCAGAGATGAGTACAGTTAAACCCTAAAAATACCCAATTAAAACTTAACATTTTATTAAAAAACTAGAATAATTTAGAACAGTAAGCAAATATTGACCATTGACCATATTAATTTGTGTATTATTATATTATTATTATTATTATTATTATTATATTAATAATTATTATTATTATTATTTTATTATTATATTATAGCACCGCGTCTTACTACCCGTTCGGGTTATACGCACTTACGCTAATTTTGTAATGGTAGGGTGATTGTGAGATGAAATGGAGGACCTACAGTTTAACGTGGAATCCGAACCATGGTGGAGGCCTGGCATTCCTCACATTCACAAGCTGTGATTAATACACATCACAAGCTGAGATTAATACACATCTTGTCAGAGGTGAAGGAAGGGTTTGGCAATCAGATAAATCTGTGCCGGGACCGAGGATTGAACCCCGGACCCTATTATTTATTAATCAAAAATATTTTAAAGCTACTAAGCCACACTACACTGTGTGTTAAATATTAAATAGATGCACTAGCTATTGCTCTCTCAGGGTATAAAATGTTTATTTAAATCTAAGTTTTGAGATAGCACCTAAACACGTGAATCCCCACCCCACCAAGACACACTTTCCCCTCAGTCTATGCTTGCGCTAATACTTTTACCATTGAGATATCCAGGATTATCCTGTGTGTATTCTCATGCGTCATTCAATATTTCAAGGCAGAGTCTGTGTTATACGTGTAAGATAGTCTGCTACTCTGAGCTACAAAATAAAAAATAATAAATAACAGCCTCTGTGACTATTGGTCGGCTTTTATGTGGCTCTTTCATGACTTCTCAGGTACATGGCCTTGCTCCCAGATGCAGCGGATGTGTGCGCTTAGTGAGCGTGCTGCTCCGGTTGGGCTAGGAAGAACATCAAACCTACCTTAGGGCTTCAAACTCTCAATCAATTGTAAAATTTATTCAAAAGTTGCTTTTATTATTAGAAAAATTACGAACTAAGTATTCCTTATATTATATATTAGCTTTTTCCCGCAAATTCGCTCTCGTTAATGTTAATTTTAAAAACATGTTCATTTAAGCAATAAAGTTTTTAATCAAAGAGAAGAAATCACGCAATGTACAAGGTAGATATGACCATGATGAAAACTTTGGAGTTGATAAAAGATGTTACTTACATTATTCAGCGGGTTGATTTTGATTCTCAAGTACTTAAGCAAGATTTTGAAGGTAACAATGTGTATTTACATTGCTAAGGGTGTGTATTTTATGTTTGGTTTTCTGTGTAGAACATGGTATCGTTGGTCAAAAAAAAAAAAAAAAAAAAAGAGCTCCTCTTTTTATTGTTGGTTGGGTAGAGTATGTGTGATATGAAGATGTTGTATAAGTATAGTGCTACTTTTGACCCTTTTGGTACCTACCTCTGCTTTTAAATAATGTATTAGGGACTATCTTCTGCCCTAGAATGTCAGTCGTCTGAGTAAACTGTATTATAAGGTGAACTAACCATGAAGAGTAATTGAAATTTATAAGTTTTTAAATGAATCCCATGATCCCATGTACTACACTTGGTCAGAGGCTTTTTAGACATCTAGGAATATTGTTATTAGTCCTACGAATGTTTTTTCTCTAAAAGCTTTAGTTACGTTCTATATTAAATTTATTGGTTAGTGGATAGTAGTGTTTATTTATAAGATCAAGCCCTTTTTTAAATGATTTCCAGTATTTCATTAAAGTATTTTAGTCTGCTTAATATAAGTTTTTCATAAATGTTTTAACGTGTTGTTAGGAGACTTGTTTGCCTTCTATTTTGAGGAAACGTAGGCTTCTTTCTTGGTTTGGAGAGTAATATAACACTCACCAGTTTTTATTCGTGTGGGAAGTAGCAAAGTAGATGTAGTGCATTTAATACAATCCGTAGCTTACCGATATGTATCTATCTAAGCGATATATGTATATTGTCTCGTTTGTCAGATAATTATGGTCTGGCGATTTTATTTTTAGTAGATCCTTGATAGTCCTTTTTAATTCGTCTATTGGAATTATGTCTGTATGTGCTTCATTTGCAGGAAGTCCCTCAAAGCTCTCTTCATCTCTCTACTAAAGTCTGGTCCTGCGATGTTTCATTTTTTTTTTTTTCCTAAATTCTCCACCTTTTCTATGCTTTTGTAGACCACGCCTTGTTCTCCATGCTTGCTTTCCATTTTGGGGTTATTAGTTAACCCAGGTCCAGATATTGTCAGCGCAGGTCATGTTGTTCTAGTTGAGTGATAGTATTTGTCCTGTAGGCTTCATGAACTGTTGATGAGGAAAGTTGAATATTTGCGTCTGCCTGTTCGGATGTATCTATATTCTTTAGTTCTGATAGCGTGTGGCCAAGTGTACTATTAAATTGGTCTCAGTTGCATACGATTATGGTATTATGACTATAGCGAATTTAGTTGAAATTGCAATGTCTGTGTACAGCTCTTTGTGTAAACAGCACCACTCACCCTAAACCCTATGCATGACTTATTTGGTGATGACTGACAGTTCACAGCTGACAGCTGATGGCTTTAAAACGTTACCAGACCAAATTATTAATCCCTACGTTGAACCTTATGATTTACAAAAAACATGTGTTTAACAGTTGTAACTTCTGACAGTCAAAATGTAGGTATATACCTAAATGTTGAGTGTCAGAAGTCAGCTGTGAGCTGTCAGTCAGCACCAAATAAGTCGTGGAGCTACTTTAATTGTCATAGAAATCCCCCTACATGAAGAAAAATCAAAGTCACTGGGGCGCACAAAATAATTGGTAGAATCCAAGACCTACATACTATAAGAAATATGTAGAAACAGAAATGAAGAGTGGACACTTTATTTTTTAAATGTTGTATGTGTCTATATGTGCTATATCAGCACAAGTGAAATGTCAAAAATTAATCATACTTAAAATACGCTTTATTAGCGTAATGACAGATCAGAAATAATGTCTTTAAAGGGCGATTCGTTCAAAATCTGGTCCTAATTGGGTGTATCCACCTATAATGGGACATTGTCCAGAGTATACAGATCCACTTGCCACAATATATGTTAGAGCCACACAAGTTAAATTTTAAAAAAATATTATAGTAAAAATAGCCCATATAAGAATAATAGAAAATCGGAAATAATGTTTTTAGGGACGATTTATTCAAAATCTGGCTCTAATTGGGTGTACCCACTTATATGGGGAAAGAGTATAGAGTTCTCTGCTTATATTGCTATCTATATTATATCAGTACAAGCATGGGCGTCGTTACTGGGGGGACATGGGGACGTGCCCCAATAATCTGCTCAGATAGTAAACTTTTAATAAAGTACTGAATTTGGGAAAAACTGACTCCCACAGTGGGGATTTAAATAAGTCAATTTCAAAATTTAAAATGCTAGTATAACACATTTTTTTGTTAATAATATTGTATATATCTTGCAACTTGACTACTTTGTTAACAATGATTGACACTGTCGCGATTCTCCTTCCACGCGATGGTCCTGATGATGTTGTTAATTAAATAATGTATATATTAATACATATTACAAGTTTTATTTGCACATATTAAGATGCTACATTCAAGAAATTGCCCCAATAACACTCGCGTTTCTTCATCGTGTCTTTCTCTCAGAACACCTCGTTAACAAGTGCTGCAAATTATTCATACCCCCCACCAGTTTCATGGCTATAACATTAATTTTGATACTGAGAGCTGCTGAACTCTTGCGAGCACAAGCAAAACTACCTTTTAAAAAGAAATCAAAACAAATACAGTTTGCAAATGAAAAATATTGCTCTCTTTCTCGCACTCACACTGCGAGGTTTTTTTCTTTAATAATTACTAGAGCTAGAAACAAGCAAACCAAATGTTCCTAACCCGTAGCCTGCTCGCACGTGTACGGAAATGAATACACAACAGTACAGTGCGACTAATAGATTTGACACAAACTTAATTTAATTACACCAAAAGCTATGCAACAAAGCAGGATCATTACAGTACTCCCCTACTTTCTGAGTTATTTTTAGAAGAAAAATAAGTCAGGAAGTAATTCGGTCAGCTTGTTTTTACATTGAGCCCTTTGCACATATTATGACACCACTAAAGCTTATATATTTAATAAAAACTAGAAAACCAATGTATTGATTACATAGAGTAGCGGCAGGCATCAATCATCTGATATAATTTAAAATGTTTATCATTTACTTCAAAATCTCTCACTTAACAGTTCTAATAATGTTCATTTTGCTTTGCCATTTCCTTTTCTGATTTTAATGTTCTATGGCAGAAAGGTTTTAGAGTCTCACTTTAATTGATGTAATACACTAGACTAGTGATACAAAAGAGAATTATTGTTTAGAGTTTAGCTAGCCTTCTTACATGTACACTATTTTCACATGATAATATAATATAATAAACAACATAAAAAAAAACATACACATTGCACTGCACATAATTAGCATGAAACTCTTGACAAAACACAAAATATAATATCTTTGACATTTCAGACTAAATTGGTAGTTCTCTTGAATAGCATTCAAAATATACACTATCCATATTTCGGTAGAATTATACCCTAAATTAAATTCACATTACAAGAAGATCTTAAAAGATTTTTCTTATACACACTAGGTTTAAAACACAATTTACTAAGCTCATAGTAAAATCCTAATAAAAGCTTTATCATTATGAGGACACAAAGCCTATTCCTGCTCCAGCCATACTTCCCTACTTTCCCTCTATCTTTGTCACTTTCTCAAAATAAGGTTTAATTTCATCCAAATGTTTAGGCTGATACACCTCTGCCACTACAGTTCTCGCTCGACCTCGTCCATCATCTTGCCTCTGTCCCTGATTAGTATTTTGGGTTCCCGTGTCTCTTTGTTCTCTGTACCTTGGTGGGTGATAATACTGATTATATCCCTTTGGTCCCTGATTGTGATCATATTGCCTATCCTGTCCCTGGTTGAATCGTGGACCACTATCTTGGTTTCCCCTGCTCCTATCTCCTTGCTCTCTCTCCCAATGTTGTGATGGAGGAGGTGTCCTGCCTTCCCTCTGAAAATGATAATTAGTTCTACCTTGTCCTTGTGGATGGTATTGACCCTTAAATTTCTGGAAACCTGACCAATTTTGTTTACTTTCTATCCCTGTACTTCTTTCTGAATCTGAAGATAAGTACCCATTTTGTGTTGAATCATGTTCCTGCACATCCCCTAAATATTCCCACTCTCTAGTTCTTTGACATCTATCATCAAATGCATTTAACACCCGTTCCATGTCTTGAAGGTCCTGTAAATTCGCGCCAATAAGAGCATCCTGTACATTTTGAGGAAAATGATATATTAAATGCCCCATGAGCCTATCTTCCTCTATCGGGTATTTCAAATACTTTGCTTGTACCTTATATTTGTGAAGATATTCACACATAGTTCCTGCTCGAACACTGTATTTACCATTGAAAATCTGCTGCAAAAAACTATCTTGTTTTACCTGTGACCAAAATTTTCCCAACAAAGCACTCTTTGCTTCCAAAAATGTATCCCATTCTCCTTCTACAGAATTTGCCCAGGACCTAGCTTCCTCTCTTAATCCTGATAACAAAATAGCAATCTTATTAGCTTCACTAAATCGTTCTCCTTCCAAAGTACGCTCCACTTTTCGAATATATTGGATTGCCGAAATATTTCCTTTTTGCCCCTTGAATTTGGTAATTGAAGATAACATCTCCTCATTCACTCCTCTAAACAAGACACTATTATGACAAACATGACTATCAACTTTCTCTTTATTTTTGACTTCGTTAAATTTGCATTCTAAGTCCTCCACTTTGTTTTGTAATTTCTCAAGATTTTTCATATAGCTATCTTTTAACTTTTTGACCTTTTCCTCTATGCTTTCGCCTTTTTGGGTTAGTACATCTTCTACTTGCGACGTAATATAATCCCTGTTCACATCCAGTTGACCCTCCAATTCTAACCTAACCTTACTGACTTCTCTTTCCAAGTTAGACTGAACTATTTTGACACTACTTTTTATTTGAACAATTTTGAACTCAATGCCTTCTACCTTATTTTCCGTACTTTTGACTGTCTCTATCAATTTCTTTTCTAGCCCTTCTATTTTTTCATTCACTTTGTCAACTCCCCCAATTAAATCAAAATGAATTTTTCTTAAATTATCTTGTTTTTGTTCCAACTCGTTTTGATTTTGTTTTACAGTGATCAAACTCTTATCTAGATCCATTACCTTAACATTAAGTGCCTGGTGCGATATTTCCAGGTTATCTAGTTTACACTCTAATTTTATTCCTAATTCTTTAATATTGTTTTTTATTTCTTTATTATTGTTTTTTATTTGTGTTCCCAATTTTTTATTATTATCTTCCATCTGACTCATTATAGTCATGATAAGTTGTTCAATTTTTTTGTTCCCTTCCCCTATTAAATTCTTTTCTACCTGAGCTGGTTCAGAATCTCTTTTACTATCCTCTATGTCTACAGTAGTTTTTTTTAATATCGAAATTTCATCACCCCCATCCTTTAATTTTGAATGTCCCTTTGAGCTATTTTCATCTAATATCTGATTCTCACTATTATTTCCTGACTCCCCTTCTTCTACCTGTTCTATTACAGAAATGCACCCTTCATGTAAGTTTCTACTGTTTGCATTTCCCACCTTTAGTTTGTTTAATCTACTCTCATACATTTCATTTTCCCAATCCTCGTCACTCTCCTCTAATCCTTCTTGGTTATATGGTCTGTTCATGATGTCTTTATCTTCCGAACAAAATGGAAACTGACCTATCCCACTACTACACTCTTCCCCAATTAAATCCTCTTCTGATTCTAACATCATCAACTAAAAGAGTTGTTGAATTTCTTAAATATATTAATTTCTAAGTTTAAACACCTTTTAAGTTCTACTTACTTCATTAAATGTTATAAAGAATTCCCTTACTACAATGAACCCATCAATCAATTAATTAAAATAATTAAATGTAACAAACAAAATATATATAACTACTGCTCTTCTGTTGATCTGTCCCTCGGTGATTGTCCAGCATCCGTTGATGAAATACTTCGCTGCTATCCACAATGACATTAATTAATTAAAATACTGAAATGTGACACAAACATTTTATTCATCCCCTTCTATTCTGTTGATCTGTTCCACGGCGATGGTCCAGCATCCGCTGCTCTGTTGCCTCACTGCTGTTATCAATAACATTAATTGATTAAATAATGAAATAATACCATGTAGCAAAACATATCTACGCTATTCAGTCGACCTGTCCCTCGGTGATTCGCCAACATCCGTTGATGAAATACTTCGCTGCTATCCTGCATTGTTGATGAAGTACCTACAGGAACGCCTTTGTGTGTCACAGCTGCTCCATTGCTGCATCTGCCCCGCTGCTGCATCTGCCCTTGAATTGGTTGGTAGCACCTATTAATTCCCCGTGTTCTCCGCGAGTATTTTATCAAGCCGTCAGTGAGCACCTTTTAAATTCCCGAGTTTACCGTGAGTGTTTTTTATCGTGCCCCGCGATTGGGAAAGCCATTTGTCGCGATTCTCCTTCCACGCGATGGTCCTGATGATGTTGTTAATTAAATAATGTATATATTAATACATATTACAAGTTTTATTTGCACATATTAAGATGCTACATTCAAGAAATTGCCCCAATAACACTCGCGTTTCTTCATCGTGTCTTTCTCTCAGAACACCTCGTTAACAAGTGCTGCAAATTATTCATACCCCCCACCAGTTTCATGGCTATAACATTAATTTTGATACTGAGAGCTGCTGAACTCTTGCGAGCACAAGCAAAACTACCTTTTAAAAAGAAATCAAAACAAATACAGTTTGCAAATGAAAAATATTGCTCTCTTTCTCGCACTCACACTGCGAGGTTTTTTTCTTTAATAATTACTAGAGCTAGAAACAAGCAAACCAAATGTTCCTAACCCGTAGCCTGCTCGCACGTGTACGGAAATGAATACACAACAGTACAGTGCGACTAATAGATTTGACACAAACTTAATTTAATTACACCAAAAGCTATGCAACAAAGCAGGATCATTACAACACTTTACTTTTTAAGTTCCGAGAATCATTAGGCAAGACCACCTGTAATTTATATTTGTCTTGGAAATAACTCCTTTTTCTTCCCAAACCCTCCGCTTTCTTAGAAGAGACGATACCCTCCGTTTCTCCCCAATATTTTCAGTGATTATTTCCAGTCTGTGTTGCCAAGTCAATGGGGTTTTCCCTAATTCTGTTGATTTGTATTAGACTTTGTGCGGACGGATGTCCATGACAAAACAATAACTCAACACTCGTTGGAATGCTTTTGAAATAGTTCCAAGAAACTGCTCCACGAACCATAAAGAAAATTGAGGTTGTGTTCCCATTAGGCCAATCATACCTTCCACCTGATAGAATTTTTGGCAGAATTGAACAGAAAATTTTAAAAAAAAATTACTACACCATAAGAATATATTGATATTTTTAAAGAATTTGGAACAGTCAAGAGACTTGGTTCTGAGATTCCTGTTTTGGATTGGGAAACAGCTGTACAGAATGTTTTAAAACCAACAAGGCGATGGCACTTCAAGATGTCGTTAAGTAAAAGAATAATTCTGACAAGAAGTAAAAAAGGAAATGTGTTAGTGAGGGGTGAAGTCCACTGCATAAGGGATTTAGGAGTTGCCATGTCTTTATTAAAGCAGAGTAAAACGGTAAGGGATATATTTAAGAAGTGATTGGAGAAATCTCGAAGCTTATAGTTATTATAAAAGTGTAATAGATGGTGGCAGAAGTGTCACTGATGGTGTACTGATGGTTGATGAGGATATAAACAATGTGTTTATTTATGAGATTGAGGATTTAGTTGTGTAAAGTACCATCCTGTGTGAAATCTTCCATTAATATTGTCTCATTTTTTGATAATTTTTTTTTCAGTTTCCTACCATTGGGTTAAATTGTCTGATTAATGTTTTTACTTTCTCCCTATCTTACAGATAGAGAAAGTATGGTAATCGTCAAAAAAATTGAAATCGAGATTTTGATGAATCTTGACGTTTCATGACTCCCTGAATCCGAAAAAGTGGTTTTTGAATTTCCGTCTGTCTGTCTATTTGTACCTCCAACTAGAGCCTAAACTATTTTACCGATTGAGCTAAAACTTGATATCTAGGGTTTTAATAGGGTTGCCCAGAGAGGTTTTTGGAATTGGATATCTACCCCTAAAATTAAGGGTAGTTTACTGAAGGGCAAAAAGAGAAAAAGTCGATTTTCTCAAATTCGGCTCAACGATTTTGATTAAATTTCATTAAATACATTAATAAACATTACAAACAAAATGGCTACCCTCAATATTTCGGCAAAATGGCTTTAAGGGCTCCGGTCTGATGCGTAAATTAATATTTTTTATAATAGCTCCGAAACTATTTGAGATATGAAATTACTTTGCATTACAAATAAGTATATATATTTATAAAACAAATATTTTATTCGAAACATATTTCTATAAAATCAATAACTTTCAATCTATACGCAAATATATATATTTTTTAACTTTTTGGATATTAAAGTTTAAGTATTGCGACCGTAAAAAAAAACAAACCTGAAATGTTGATGGATGTCGACGTCTCATGACACCCCGAACCCCAAAAAATAGTCTTTGAAATGCCGTCTGTCTGTGTGTCTATTAAAACTTAAAATTAAGAGTAGTTTTATAAAGGGCGAAAAGAGAAAAAATAGGGTTTCTCAAAACCTCCTCAAACGTTTTTGATTAAAATTCGTATCTAGGCGTTGATTAAGATTAGAAATAAACTGGCTATTTTTATTTTCCTATGAAAATGATTTTTAGGGTACTTTACAGAAGCGTTAATTTCCGTATCTCCACAACTATTTGAGAAACTAAACCACTTATCATTGCAAAATTGTAGGACTATTAGAAATAAAAAAACTTTTATTTGACATATATTTTTATAAAAGCAACAGTTTCCGAGATATTTGCAAATATATTAATACAATATTGTGAGCTTTAGCTGTAAACATATACTACTTAAGTCTAAACGCAATAATTCTCCAATGCCATAGAGTAATTAAATATAAGTAAGTATCTAAAAAAAAGTATGTTATTTTTTCTTAAAACTCTTAGGAGAAATGTTTGCACATCAATGATCTATCTCCATTTTAGACTCAATAGTCAATATTTAAATTTTTTATTGGTCAAAATGTATAAATGAATAATTAAATAACAATGCGATGACTTGAAGATGTGCAACACCTTGACGATACTTGAGTTTATAGAAAGAGAGAGAAAGTCTGTGCGGTGCGCATTGATCTCTATATTATAACTGGATAGACTTCTTTGGCTGAAATTTTTAGCTGTCGTCTGCGTACCATTGTGTAAGAGAGAAAGAAACTTTTAGGTATATCTTTCTCTCTCTCACCCATACAATGCAATATGGCATTTTGACATCGTTCATTAATTTGATTGAATATATGAGAAACATCAATGTTTGGATGGTTAAATTAAATAAATATGTTAGTTAAAGCTTTGAAGAGCATATAAAAGTTCAAAACTGGTAATTTTTTTTCTTTGAATAAGTTGATGTAGCCTAATATGTACGATGATTTTTGAAGGATGTTTACTTGTAAAGCTTTATCTCGTACCAGAATCCTACTCTATAGTTGTGTTTAGTTAGGATAAAAGACCTTCCAGAAGGAAATTGATTCTTCTGTTCTAAATTGCCGTTCATCCTACTAAAATATTATATATATGATATAATTCTGGTACGAAATAAAGCCTTACAGAATGGGATTATTACTAAAATCAGGGTTTAGTAGATAATGTACTTCCTACAAGCCAATAACCTAAATTATCATTTGAACCTAAGACTTCTACACAAAGTGTGTCATTCAAACAAATGTAATACAGTTTTTAGCTGACTTGTTTCATTATAGTTATCGAAATTTCAACATAATATGGTTCCTGAAAGATACGAGCCAACTTAAAAAAACAGGTATTATTATAATAATACTTTCCACAAGCCTATAACCTAAGTGATAGTTTGAATGTATGGCAACTATTCAAATTTGGTCATTCAAGCAAATGTAATCAAGTTTTAAGATACCTTGTTCATTATATTTATAGAACTTTCAATATAATATGGTTTTTGAAACCAATATACAAGCTAATAACCAACTTTAAATATAAGTGTAGTCGTGCCAGACTGTAAACACATTGATGATAACTACATAAAAATGGAAATATCTAAGGTTTTATTCGTATTTGTACAGTATAACCTGTAAAACTGGATTGTATATCCTTTAATGTAAATGGTTCTTTAGAAAAGTGTGGTATAATACTTCACTATTTTCAAACAATAACACTTTTATTCATCAGAGACATGTTTTCGCATAAGAACTTTTATAGAAACCGTTAAATCTGTCCCCCCCTCTGTGTAGCAGACGATATACTTGAGCGTCACGCTTTTGTCCTTGGAATGTGCATGTGTATGTCCATCCAGTTATATTATAGAGATTAATGGGATAGATAGATAGAAAAGTAATTGTAAATTAATAATATGTAATTATTTTTGTTTAATTCAGCTTATTGTAGATCTCTATTGATATTGAACTATTATGGCAGATCTTGACTTATTATAGAATATCATAAGGTATTATTACGAGTAATCATGATGTTCTTTCTTATTTATTAGTGGAGGATGTTTAGTCTTTTTGAAATATTAAAGAATTAAGATTGTTTTGGTAATGACTGGAGATAAAGGCCTTAATATCTTTGCCTTTGTTTAATCATATAAGTGGGCAAGGAACATTTTTGCTAATAAAGATAATTAAATGTTATGTAGGAAAAACCAAGGCAATAATTTTAGCTCTTTTTGGAAATGATAGGAAATTACGCCTATTTAATCTAGATTTGTTACTATTTCTATATATTTGTGATGCATTTAAATATCATTTACTCTCATAGTTAAATTTAGTCTAGTGGTTCATTCTAGTAATTTTGTAAATAGGGTTTTGTTCTTTGAAAAGATGAGTTTAATATTTTTTGAACTAAAAAATATTCTTTTGTGAGTAGGTTATAAGTGAACCTCGGACTTGTTAAATTTATATTATTTTAAAGAAAAATTTACTGATATTAATGAAGACCTAAATTTGAAATAACCTTTTATATTAACATTTATAATATATATTCAATCTTTAATATATTCTTAAAATATTTTTATACTATTTTTATTTGTACCATCATGCATGGTTTTCATACCTTTTGATATATTATTATTATAAATAAACATTTAAAATTGATCTTTTGTTTTTCCTTTATGATGTGATAGATTAGTTTCACATTTTAAGAGCACCCATAGGTTATTTATTTATTTTTGAGTATGTCATTAGGTTTCTAAGATGAGGACACAAAAGACGACCGTCTTGTAACGGTTTCAACAAACGGGTGAGTTGCGTGCGCTGAGTAACAGTAGTCTGTTCTCAGACTATTGTAACTGATTTCATTCAAACAACTCACTCTGATTGTTTTATTTCCTGTTTCTATTTGGGCTTTCTGTATCATTGGTTAGCAAAGGAGGTTCCAAAGTTAAAGAGTGTGGAATCAAATTTAGCCTAGAAAAGTGTGAAGTGGTGATAGTGACAAGGAAGAAGAGTAAGGCCTAATAAAGCTATAAGGTTGTATGGAGTTAGCTGAGGAAAGTACAGAATGTAAAATATCTTGGAGGTATGATTGAGGAGAAAGGTGGAAGTAGAGAGGATTTAATGAGAAGAGTACAGCGGGAAGAGTTGTTTTATAAGTGCGTTAGAAACCTGCTATGTAGAAGATAAGTGCTCTTGAAGTGTAAGGAAGTGTTGTACAGGGCGTATTTTGTACCCATTGTCCCATATGCGGCAGAAACATGGTCAATGAATGTAAGAGAGACTAGGAAATTGGAGGCCATGGGAATGAAGTCTATGAGGAGCATGTTAGTTGTCACGAGGAGAAACAAGATTAGGAATAAAGCTATTCGGGAAAGAGTATAGGTACATTGAATACATCAGATAGTGGAGGAAGCAAGACTGAGATTGTATAGGCATGTAATGAAGATGGAAAAAGAGAGGATGCCAAAGAAAACGTTGGAAATGAAATATGTAGGAAAATACTACAAGGGAGACCAAGAAAGCAATGGGAGGAGCAAATAACAGAAAGTTTTCAAGTGAGAGGAGAAGAATGGAAGAAATCAAAGGAGGAAGAATGGTGGAAGGATAAAGGAAGATGGAGGCAGTTTACTAAATTGACTCGGCCACAGGCTGGAAACAGTTGATGATGATATTTATGATGAACTGGTTGGACATCTGGGGCTGAAATTTTGAGCTGTCATCTGAATACGATTGTGTATGTGAAATGAAATATTCGGGTAACTTTTTCTCTCCTACACACATTCAAGGCAATTTTGCATTTTGACATCGTTCACTAACTTGTATGAATATATGAGATACATCAATGTATGTGATAGTTAAATTAAATAAATTTAAAAATAAAATGTTTGAACAGCATAACTAAGTTCGAAACTCGTGATTCGATTCCTTAAAAAGTTGATGTTGGCTAATACATATGAGGCGGTGAGTTTCAAAACGGTCCTTGTCCAACAAAAGTAATTTTCGGTAAATCGCAAAAAATATTTAACTCATGCCTAAATGTTAGATAATGATTGCTTTTCGTTTTATTGATAAAATATTATAATGGGGATATAAAATATAGATTAAACGTAAATACTGCTATAAATGTATGAGTTAATAAAGAGAACAGTTTGGATAAGGAGAGTTTTGCAGCAAAACAATGGATAAGGAAAGTTTTGCAGACAATCGTTTGGAAAAAAGGATTGTTTTGGTACCAATAAATTAAAATATGAATATTTTGATATCATTATTATTTAACAAAACTCTAACCAATATAAAAAAATCTAGTAAAAGTTGAAGGAAAATTTTCAATTCAACCGTGTTTTACATAACCAAATAAATGGTACGGTGCACCACCATTGATCTCTATAATATAACTGGATGGACATACACATGCACATTCCAAGGACAAAAGCGTGACGCTCAAGTGTATCGTCTGCTACACAGAGGGGGGGGACAGATTTAACGGTTTCTTTAAATGTTCTTATGCGAAAACATGTCTCTGATGAATAAAAGTGTTATTGTTTGAAAATAGTGAAGTATTATACCATACTTTCCTGAAGAAACATTTACATTAAAGGACATACAATCCAGTTTTACAGGTAATACTGTACAAATACGAATAAAACCTTAGATATTTCCATTTTTATGTAGTTATCATCAATGTTGTTTACAGTCTGGCACGACTACACTTATATTTTAAAGTTGGTTATTAGCTTGTATATTGGTTTCAGAAACCATATTATATTGAAAGTTCTATAAATATAATGAACAAGGTATCTTAAAACTTGATTACATTTGTTTGAATGACAAAATTTGAATAGTTGCCATACATTCAAACTATCACTTAGGTTATAGACTTGTGGAAAGTATTATTATAGTAATACCTGTTTTTTTTAAGTTGGCTCGTATCTTTAAGGAACCACATTATGTTGAAATGACGATAACTATAATGAAACAAGTCAGCTAAAAACTGTATTACATTTGTTTGAATGACACACTTTGTGTAGAAGTCTTAGGTTCAAATGATAATTTAGGTTATTGGCTTGTAGGAAGTACATTATCTACTAAACCCTGATTTTAGTAATAATCCCATTCTGTAAGGCTTTATTTCGTACCAGAATAATATCATATATATAATATTTTGGTAGGATGAACGGCAATTTAGAACAGAAGAAGAAATTTCCTTCTGGAAGGTCTTTTATCCTAACTAAACACAACTATAGAGTAGGATTCTGGTACGAGATAAAGCTTTACAAGTAAACATCCTTCAAAAATCATCGTACATATTAGGCTACATCAACTTATTCAAAGAAAAAAATTACCAGTTTTGAACTTTTATATGCTCTTCAAAGCTTTAACTAACATATTTATTTAATTTAACCATTCACACATTGATGTTTCTCATATATTCAATCAAATTAATGAACGATGTCAAAATGCCACATTGCCTTGTATGGGTGAAAGAGAGAAAGAGATACCCAAAAGTTTCTTTCTCTCTTACACAATGGTATGCAGACGACAGCTCGAAAATTTCAGCCACAGATGTCCATCCAGTTATAATATAGAGATCAATGGGCAATCCGTATAGCAACATTTAACTATCGGTGTATATCGATCTCAGCCATGCTTTCAATGTTTATTATTATAGTCCTTTTAAATCCTTATAAATTAACCACGATCAAATTTAAGTTCAATTTCCACTACGAAAGTACTAAAAATTTAAAAAAATCTAATAGGCTGAAAGAGAATTTTGAAAATTTATATAATTAAAAAAGAATAATATCAAAGCCGAAACATTAAATTTTCCTTACATTTTCAATAACGCGTAGCCAAGGCTACGTTCTCCTCTAACAAGAGTCAAATCCAAGAGTTAAACCAAGTGTTCCGGTAATTGCTAAATACAGGCATTATATATGCTTAGACCCACAGAAAAGGGAAGGTGAGGAACAAGGTTGGTGGAACATAATTGGTTCATGTGGGAGGAGAAGCGCATGACAAAACACACGTTCTTTAAACTCTGAGAATGAGCTCAATTGTTCGAGAACCATCTCCGATGGACTAGAACTGGAATCACTTCCCTTCTCAAACACTTTGGAATGTTCTATCACTGCACGTCCTCTAGCGGTCACTACTTGAACTTTGCTTGGCGTAGTTAGTTCTTTGCGCGTCGCGGCCTTGATCGGATGTGTTGTTGTCAAATTGCAGAAACGTCGTGCAACGCTTTTGACGATGCGATGGGGTAAGTAGTTCATGCTAAATCATCTTCATTCTCCTTATTTTGTAGCTAATTCTACAACTTACTTATTCCATTCTTGTAGTTATTCTTGTACTTCCTCTTCCTTCTCCCCCCATACCATCAATTCATCAGCAAAAATCAAGGCTTTCAGTCATTCCTTCCCGAGTTTTCCCAACACTTTGGTCATTACAATTTCCATTACCATTACAAATAGTCATGGTATGAGGGTACTCTCCTGCTTCACTCAATTTTTTTTATTTGGAACCATTCTGTCCTTCCATTCTCCGTCTTAACACAGCTCTTGCTATCTTCATACTTACGTTTCATTCTCATTATAACTGATCTTTCCACTTTGACCTCCTCCATCGCTTTCCATATTTTATTTCTATCTACGCTATTAAATGCCTTCTCCACATCCATAAATACCATTACCAAGTCTTTCCATCAACTGTCGTAAGGCAAATATTAAATCTATTGTAGACCTCTGTTCCCTAAATCCATGCTGTTCCTCTTTCCAGCTTCCTTTAATTCTATTTCGTATTCTATTTTCCAGTATCTTCTCATATATTTTTGTACAGGTCCATCCAGTTCTATTATAGAAATCAATGGTGGCTTATAAGGTAGAGGATAGTATAAGGTTGGTATAAGTTAAAGTTTAGTATAACTTATCTGACAATTCTCAAGAGAGCGGCCTTTCTTAATGTTACCTGACGATCTGCCACTGAAGATTAATTAAAAATATGGCCTTAATTGTGTGTACCCACCTATACTGTAATTTAGTATGGAGTATCCTGATAAACTTGGCATATTTGTTATATCAGCAAAAGTGAGATTTCAAAAATTAATTATATTTTAAAATAGCCTTTATAAGAGTAATGGCTAGTCAGAAATAACTTTTTTAAGGGTCGATTAATTCAAAATCTGGCCCTTACTGGGTGTAGCCACCTATAAAGGGATTTAGTATATAATATCTAGATCAACCTTTCATATGTATTATATCAGCAGAGGTTCTATTTAAAAGAAAAATAAAGTTATATTTCAATAGAGCCCGTATAAGAGTAATAGCAGATTCAATTTAGACAGTTAATTACAACTCTTGCCCTATTCGGGTGTAGCCACCTGAGTTTTAGAATAGTTATATATGCACGAGTGACATTTCAAAATAGCTTGTGTAAAATTAATGGCTTATAAGAAAAAAATATCGTTTTTGAAGGTTGATTAAATCAAAATCTGGCCTAATTGTGTGTACCCATGCATTCAGGGCTTTAGTATAGAGTAACGAGATATGTGTTATATCAGCACAGGAGAAATTTAAAAAAATAGTTATATTTCAAAATTACTTGTATAAAAGTAATGGCGGATCAGTATTTACGTTTGTTGAAATTAGAGGTAAATTCTTATATTTTTGTTGGATAAGTTTTGATTCTCGAATGTTAATACAAAGTGTTCATGATGTTTGATGTGTTAAATCTTGAAGAGTCAACTATTCTTGCTAGTTTTTCTATTTGCCATAAACGTTCCCAAACAAATTGTTTTAGTCTAGGAACTAAACACTTGAATGCAAATTTCATCCCCTCTTTGCATTTTCAAGATATGCTATGCGGGGCCAATAGGCTTATTTAGAATTTTTTTAAAAGATGTTTACAAGTGATAATGAAAATAGATCTACTTAATACACCAATCTAATTGTACAATTAGTTAAACTAACTTACTTTAGCATTTATTTTATTGTATTGTGTGGGGACGAGACAGATTAGTTACGTAATTCAAGACACTTTCCTGGTCATGCAATGTATATATTTTTTTGCATCTATACACACACAAATGCTAAAATTCAATTTATAACAAAATTTATATTATAATTTATTATATTCTTGTTAAATTGGAAATAAAACTCATTTACATCGCAGACAAACGTAAATTCTCGACACTTTTTCTTCAAGATATTACCGATACAAACAAAATATAAATTTTTAGTAGTTAATTTACTAAGCATTTTTTTATTATTAACTATAACGACCCAAAAAAAAAACCTTCCACGCATGAAAACATTTTCTTGAAATATATCCATCCATGTTTATAATCGATTCATTTAGGCCAATAGTATCTTAGTTTGGTCCCATTCCTTCTCACATGGAAAAAAATTAAAATATTATATATATGTAAAACAAATTTGATCATTTTAACAATATCTATAGGCGTAGCTCACTACACATTCATTAAAGTTTTATTTATTCACGCTTGAAAGGTTAAATTAAACTAGAATGGAAATAGATTTAATTATAAATGTTAATAAAATTCATTATAAATAGTATTTGCATATTCTAGTTAGATAGGTATATATATAGTGCAAATATATATTGTTTTCTCAAAAATAAGACTCAGAAAACTTTTCTCTAGATCCCGTAACTAATGTGTCATATCCTCAAGAAGTGTATATATATAATATACTTCTTATAGTTATATATATATATATATATATATAAATATATATATATATATATATATATATATATATATACTTCTTATAGTTATATATATATATATATATATAAGTGATAGAAAAACATATGCGGTATATTCAGTGTATAGTAAAGAATGAAAAAGAACGTATTTATCCAATCACAGGAGCATGTAGGTACCAATTACATTGAAAACTATTTACTTACTTACTCTATGGGATTAGGAACTCGAAAGTTCATTATCGCACTGACAAAAATACGCCGCATATTCCAATCTTGAGCTAATTCTATCCAGTCTATCTCATTACACCCTATCGCTTTTAGGTATATCCAAACGTTATCCTCCCATCTGCGTCTGGGTCTTCCCAGTGGTCTTTTCCCCATTGGGTTTTCCATTCAATACCTTGAACGAGGTTCTAGATACTTCCATTCGCGATGCATGACCTGACCACCGTAACCTGCGAGCTTTTATTACCCTAACAATGTCTGGTGATGAGTACAGGGTATGCAGCTCATCATTATATACCCCTTTCACTCCCCAATATCTTCATCCCATTTTGGACCAACTATCTTCCTAAGCACCTTGTTTTCGAACCCTATAAATTTCTTTTCGTCATTTAAGGTAAGAGGCCATGTTTCACAGCCATAGAGAACAACCAGTAAAATTAAAGGTTTTGTATATTCTGAGTTTTACCTTTCTTGACAGCAGGCGAGACACCAACAACCTATTGCTTGAGTAGTAACAAGCATTTACCGCCTGTATTATTTTCCTAACTTCCTATCTAATATTGTTATCGCTAATTAAAATTGTTCCTAAATATTTGAATTCATTAACCCTATCAAAATATATGTTGTTTGCTGTAGTATGGCCACCTGATTTCCTTTTTTTGTTACTGACTAATGCGTCCTAAATTTTGCTAAGACCAAGTAGTGGTCTGAATCGCAATCTGCGCCCCTGTATGACCTGACATCCAGGAAGCTTGTATGACTTCTTATATCAATCAGCAAGTGATATATTTGATTATGTGTATTCCACTCTGTTGAGGTCCTAGTATATTAATTTATGAATATCCTTATGTTTGAAACAAGTACTTTTCACAATAAGGTTCTTTGATGTGGCGAAATTTACCACTCTTATTCCATTTTCATTACAGATGACATGTACTCGTTCAAGCTTTATTTTCCTATTGTAGGTCTAAAGGATTATTCCTTCCCTATCTTTGCATTAAAGTAACCTATCACAATTTTCATGCAATAGGTCGAGAACTGGTCATACAGGTGTTCTAGCTCCTAATAAAGGCTATCCTTTATTAAGTCAACTTTGTCTTCTGTAGAAAAATGCATATTGATGAAGACAGTACCAATGCTACCACTATACTTGACTTCTTATCGTTAATGAATTTTATGTCCTTGACTGCTGACATACTCCTTCTGTTGATTAGAAAGCCTGTGCCTAAATTATGTGTGTCCGTTCCTCTATAAAAAAAATTATATTCACCTGATTCTTTTAATTTAATTTTAGCACCACGTCTTACTACCCGTTCGGGTTATACGCTTAAGTACTAATTACACTAATGGATTAGGAATTGGGAAGGTTGAATTTAGAGGAAGTGAACCCGCATTTGCGTGGAGGGAGAGTGGAAAACCATTTAGGAAAAACCACCCCCAGTTCACCCGACCGAGATTCGAACCTCGATCTCCCCGTCCTCAGTGGTCTGACTAAACACGACTGGCGCGTTAGCCAACTACGCCACCGAGGCGGGTCACCTGATTCTACCCTACCATATCCTGATCACCTAAACTCATGTATAGCCAATGTTTATCATTCTTTTTAGCAGCATATAGCAAAATTTAATAATTGGATATTTCACCACTACTTCAAGCCATGGAATGAAAGAAATACTGAGACGTTTGCCAATGAGAATATTCAAAACTTTTTAAGGATTTTGATACCCTGATCTTGAGCTTGGGGCCAAATAATTTGGAAGTGACCAATGTCGAGGACTCAATAAAAAAAAAAGTCGCAAACGCTTCAGAACAGAACTTAAAATAAAGGTTTTAAATCGATTTCTAGACTACATTGACTGTGGAGAAAGACGTATTCCAGAGTCTCTTAAACCTATGGCAAATTGCTTGAAATCATTTCCTTGTATGGTATGATTTTGGTAAGAACAACAGTATCTTTTAGTTACTAAAGTTACCAAAACTATTTTAATATATTCCTATATCAAACCATGTTATCTGCAGCTGTCACTTTTGATATATATTATTAATCCCTTAAAAAATTACACAAATAATAGTTAAATGTAATCACTGTTGGCCTCAAAGAACTATGTTTGCATTTTATAAACTGTTCTGCGAACCAAAATTAGAGTATATAGTTTCTCTGAGTGTTTATGTGGTTTTAGTGTAATGATCTTGATAACAACTCCACCATGCTTTTCTATTCTTATAAATCATTTTACATTATTAATGTCCATCAAATTAAATGGTCCGCCTCTGAAGCATTGTGACTCACTACCACACGTTCAGACCTTGTTGCTGTATCGTTGGTTGGCTGTGGAGACAAAACCACGTCATGCCATCTTCCTGAGGATAAGAAAAAATTAACTATCCTCAATGCTTTAATAGCTATCATAAAATGAACAGATGAAGTTGCACTACTACTACGTATATCCTGTATTTGTAGGTTAAAAACCATTAAAACATATTTTTAAATTATAATCTTTAAATTAATTATCTAATTTTCCATTTGGCATGCTTGGATAAAACGTAGCTTTGAATTAGGAGAGTGACTGCCTCAGTGCCTTTTTTTCAGGACTACACCACTGATTATATATTTATAAACATATTTATTATTATTATTATTAGCACCGCGTCTTACTACCCGTTCGGGTTATACGCACTTACGCTAATGTGTAATGGTAGGGTGATTGTGAGATGAAATGGAGGACCTACAGTTTAACACGGAATCCGAACCACGGTAGAGGCCTGGTATTCCTCACATTCACAAGTTGTGATTAATACACATCTTGTCAGAGGTGAAGGAAGTATAAACATAATAAGTTTGAGCTTTAATTTTAAATTGTCTTAATGGATTACAACACAGTGGAGTGTTATAGTGTTATAATTTCATTGTTTTAATTTAGTAAACAATAACTTTGTCTATTACCTTATTAGAGTAGTTAGTTCATTTGTGATAGGCACTATACTTGTACATACATTTGTTTTTTTTAAATCCAATTAAACCAAATTACATTAAAATTACCAAAAATCCAGGTCTACCCCTTTATTTGGTCAAATTGCTCAGATCTGTAGGGTCTAGGCCTATGCACACTTATACGGTTGAATAGAGAATTAAATTTACTATCAGGGCCCCGCTTTGCGCTCTTGAAACAAATTCTGGTTTTGGCGCTGGTGCGCCTAAAAGAAGTGTCTAATGGAGGTTTTTTATTAGAAAAATTCAAAATTGCTCCTTTAGTGGAGTAGGAGCAATCTGCTACTGCTCCACCACTGGACCTGTTCCTTTTACCTGCTCCTTTTTTTCACAGTTCCTATATACAAAACTACTCGCAGCCTAATTTTTTTAAAGCATTGTGTCTACTGCTGGTTTGGTTTATAGCCATATGCACTAATTACGCTAATTTGTTAAGGACGGGGATGGCTGGGTTTAGAGGAAGTGCACCCACATTTGTGTGAAATGAGAGTGGAAAACATTTACGAAAAACCACGCTCATTGCAACCAACCGGAATCGAACCCCATTCTCCCTATCATCGGCAGTTCAGTCTATTGCAAAATTAACGCCAGTGACTAGCGGTCTGCAACCTTTTTGATATCATGGTCCATATGTGTTTAAAAAATAATAATTGTTGGAACTATTTGAAAAAAAAGTTCAAATTTACATTTTTCATGTAGCAATTAGTTATTAATTCTATTTATTGAACACAATTGTTTTCTAAATATTTTGTGGGCTAGATAAAACCAGTCAGTGGGCCGTTGATTGCTGAACCTTGCCTTGAATCATTTGATCACCAAGTGGGTCCTTTCAATGTTCAACATTAACGTAACAATTTACTGTGCGAATACATTACATACTGTACTTGTATTGTGGAAATATTGTTTTTTACTACGAAAGCTTTCCTCCTAAAAACTCATTTGTGACTCCCCAAACCATCTCTAAACTAAGCCTATAATAGATAAGTAAGGTTGCACTGGACCTGATCTCAGCGCTGTGACAAGAACACAACGTATCCACTTCCTTTCTACTGTACGACTGCTCCAAAATATCTCCGGAGCTTAAAGGAACAAGGTTGCTCCGGACCTGTTACAGCGCAGCCTGTCATAGAGACGAGGAGCAAGGTTACTTTGGACCTGTTCCAGCGCTGCCTGTGACAGAGAGACGAGGAGCAAGGTTACTTTGGACCTGTTCCAGCACTGCCTGTGACAGAGAGACGAGGAGCAAGGTTACGCTGGACCTGTTACAGTTGCCTGTGACAGAGAGACGAAGAGCAAGGTTCCTCTGGACCTGTTCCAGCGCTGCATGTGACAGAGACAAGGAGCAATGCCAAGCGTTGATAAACACTTCTAATACGTAGCTGTTTTGTGGTGCCATCTACCGTACAATATTGTAACGACGCAGTCTCGACTGAGAGAAAACAATAGAAGCTCTGAGAAACCAAATGGGAATACAGTAATAGGTTTAACGTTTCAAACTGACCTGTGACAAAAAGGAACAGCTAATTTCGTCTGTCAGGAACAGGCTGTGAATGTGACGTCAGAGGAGCAGTGACAAAGGAGCAGGTTGCGATTTCACAGCCCATCCCTAGTACAGACTACAGACCTACGGATATGGTGTCTGTGTTGGGGCCTTAACTCTACCAAAGCATCTATTCCCTATTATTCTAAAAGATGTGGTAAGACCAGATTACAAGACCATAAATAAATCTATTTAAGATGCCCCAACAAAGTTTTCATAATGTAGACCTATTTATATTAAATCAGACATAGAAGGGCCAAATTTCTATTCACATTAATTAGTTGTTTGGAATATTACAACCAAGGCTGGAAGAACCCTTAGCCTATATCATAAATTGGTACTAGCTTAATGTTTATGTGCGGTTAGGTTTAGGCCTTAATATTTTATTTTAAAAGGTTTAGTACCGTAAACTTACCTGATATAGATAATTAGTAGTAGTTAACCTGAAGTGAATAAACTGCACAAATAACTCATTCTAAAGGAGTTGTTGGTCTAGTATGTTTACATTTGGTCTAAGTTTTATTGAGTTGTCTCCGTATAACCCGAATGGGTACTAATACCTAATAATAATTGAGTTGTCTAAATTTTGTAAAAATAAAATAATTTCAAATAAATATATTTAGGGCCTATAGATAGTTATTATTGAAAAAAAAATTTAAATAAATATACTGGCAGCCTAAGGGTACGTTTATGTTGCATCCTTGGTGCTGGCGCATCGCCGAGCTATGAAAATGGATGTATGGTGATGATTCAACAAAACTATTAACCTTTATTGGTGCATTTATTCCACATCAGTGCTGCTCGACTCACTGCCCGTTACAATCCTCGCTATAGCGATGATAACAATTCAGTTTGTTTTCATCGCTGCCCGTTGCAATCCTCGCTATAGTGATGATAACAAATCAGTTTGTTTTCATCGCTGCCCGTTGCAATCCTCGCTTTTAGCGATAACAAATCAGTTTGTTTTCATCGCTGCCCGTTGCAATCCTCGCTATAGCGATGATAACAAATCAGTTTGTTTTCATCGCTGCCCGTTGCAATCCTCGCTATAGCGATGATAACAAATCAGTTTGTTTTCCGATCTCAACCATCGCCAGGCATCTCAAAACTTGACTTGTAATTGGTTCCTTCACACAATTTCTGGTTCAATAAGATTAAAAATATACAAAAAGGTTTGTTGTGACATCCTTAAGTGTCTGAAAAGCCTCTCTGGATAAATCTTGAGCTATTTATAGAACTGGTGAAATTAACCTTGGTGATGGCGCTCTTGATTAATAGGGTGCACTCCATACCTTCTCATCTCTCTTCTTGTCACAAACCACATTTTATTCAAAAATTAATCACTGTCTTCCTGGGGTCTAAGAGAATGTTCAGATGGATTGAAGACTAGCAGTCACATTTCCAATAGTAGTACTATTACTAAATTATTTGTACAGGTATAATATTTTTGAGTTTATTGTTTTTTCCTTTCTTTTAGATATAAAATTATAAATTAAATATTGTTTTGTCTTATTTCTTTTTTTCAGATAGTATTAGTTAATTAAATTTTTTAGACAAGATTAGTGGATAAATGAAGGGGGCTCAAAAAAACTTTGTAACGCCAGATAGAATTTCTCTCAGGGCCATGATTGTACCCTTCATATAGTAAGCTTAGGTCTATCTAATATTTTTTTAATTTCCAAAATATTAACATTTCATGATTAAGCTTACTGGTAGGGCCTACCCTAACATTTTAGCAAACTCAAATCATGCAAATGGATTAATTCCTTTTATTGAATTAACATTAATCAAACTCTCACACTTAGCTTTATCCAACATCTTACATAAACTTTTTGTGTACAAATGTTGGAATAATTAAATGAATGAAGGAATGAATTGTTGTAATCTAGCTATAACATTAAATTTTAGTCAATTAATAGTTACTCTTATAAGCTTGTTTAGTTTACATATTGGTTAAGTGTAAGACAAGGCAAGCTATCCATAACTTTGCCAGAGTGTATCAAAATAAAGACAAATAATAAAAAATAAATTAGTAACTTAAGTCTATATGACAAAAATTACAAAAACATATTGAAACAATAGCTACACAATTGCCAACTTAAATACCCCAGTACACTAAAACATTATATTTAATCAAAATAATTATATAAAAAGAGTATTTTGTGTGTTTATAGAAAAAAAAATCATCCAAGCTCAACCCAACCTTCAAAGCCTATTAAAATTCAATCAAAATGAAATTTTAGGTGGATTAATTAATACATTTAGAGACTATGTATTTCCATGCAAAGTTTTCTTGTGTGTATTCTGATAGAGACATTTTACCTAATTAATTAACTATCCAACCAATCAAAGTATTTAAATGACTGACATATTATGTAATGAATAATGCAGCAGAGTAACGTTATTGTAAAACTCGAACGGGTAGTAAGACGCGTGCTAAAACAAAAGTAACACTATTTTTTGTTGTAAAACTATAGTTTCTCAAAGAAAGTGTAAACATTTTTTCAGTGAATTGACACACAGTAAAGTCTCGACTATTTGACTTTCCATCATCAGACATTCTGTTTTATTCAACATCCATATATTGTGCTATAATTGATATGTTATTAATACGCTGGCGTGACCTTACTGGAAGGAAGTGAAGCAATTCTGGGAAACTAAACTAAATAATTAGTTCTTTAAACAGTGAGTTTTGCATTTTGCACACTATATAATAAAAGTTGCATTTAATTAATTTAAGATCAATTGCTCTGTTAGTATGAATACAATAATAGTTTGTTTAATTTATTATATAATTTATACGATAGTGTAATTACTAATGAATCCTATTTCATATGTATTCTGCACTTCCATTTTATTTTATCACCGCTACTTAAGACTTACTTGTGTTATACACACATATGATAATTACTCTAATGGAGTAAGAATGAGTAAGGAAGCATTTAAGAGGTATCTACCCTCATTTGCTTGGAAGGAGATTTGGAGATCATTTAGGAAAAACCACCCTCAATACACCCGACAAGTATTCTAATCCCACTCTGCCTGTCATCAGCAGGCCAATCTAAGACGAGAGAGACGCCTAAGACCATTCGGCCACTGAACCGGGTCACTTTCATTTAATTTTGTTTCCTTCCAGCCCCGCCCATTGTTTCTGTATTAACTGACATTTCGTTAATCCAACCACCTGTCGGTCCTGTATAGGTCGATTAATTGAGGCTCTACTGTAGGCCTATATGCATTAAAAAATAGACTATTTTTAGTTCTTTTTGACAAACTAAAATAAATCGTTAACTTAAGAAACAGAATGTTGATCAGCCATGTTGCTTATAAAAGCGTTAATGTAAGTTAGAGAACATGTGGTGCACTTAAAACTACCTACATCCTAAAGAATTATAATTTTACATAAACAGAATAGTCGTCTAAAATGACCACATTTTACCTTTTTTTTTTAAAGCAAACCCTACTCTTGAAAATGCAAATGCAAAAATGCAAATGAAACTACATAATTCAACCTCACACAAGAATCCACCCGAACTAAACATATTACAACTTCTACACCTATTAGAAGACATCATAAAAAATAAAAGCCCAAATCTACTTTTAAATTAATTGTTATGATTCAAACCTACAATTTTAAACCTTCCATAATTTATATTTATGGTACTTACCCAACTCATTCAACCTAGCCTTTCATGCATTATGGTAATATATTAAAATTTTCAATAAGATTAATCATATAAACAATGTAAGGTTTATAGTAAAATATTTCATGCAATACAAAGGAACACGGGCCTTCATTATAATTCAAAGAACATTTAAGTCAACAGAAAAGTTTGTCATTATTAATGTTTCTTTGTTAACATATTACAGTTATTGAAAAATTTCAAACTTTATTAAATTTGATATTATTCAATTTGCAATTTTCCTAAGGCTACTAAATTGTAGAGAATTGAGAAGCATTGCTGATGTTTAGAAATCCTACATTATTTATGAAATGGTTTGATACTTTGTCTTAAAATTTTCCTGTTGTGACCTTATCTAAACATGATTTTTATTTGATAGAGGAAAGCTACCTGTAGCTCTAGGTTTCTGACTTTTTGATTTAATCTCAGAAGTACAAATTTTTGTGTAAAGCATTGTTAGATTTCTTAAAAACTTTGAACTCAAAATTTAAAATTTTAACTGGTTATAAAACTACTAATTTTCGCCTTCATTTTGTTGAAACAATATACAAAAAATCATACAACTTCTTAAATCATGCAGGCTTTCTAAACATCTGCAACGACTCTCGATGCTCTACCACAGGTTTGGCAAGCATGAAGAGATATTTTCCAAAATGTGCTTTACTCTGGGGGCGCCAAGAAAAATATCAATTTTATGTTAGAATCTTCATCTTTTGTTTATGTATATTTATTAGTGACAGTTGAGAATATACATATTTTAAATGTAATAAACAAAATACAAACTATAATACTATAATTCTTTCAATTTAAATATTTGAGATGGTGACATGGCGGTCTAGGGCTAAGGTGTCGGTCTTCTGTACTGGGGGTCCGGGTTCAATCCTCGGTCCCGGCACAGATTTATCTGATTGTCAAACCCTTCCTTCACTTCTAACAAGAGGTGTATTAATCACAACTTGTGAGTGACGACGACATTAATGGAATAATAAACAATTGAAATTAGCATGAACATCAAAACAAATTTAAACAATTTGAAATTAGCATGAATATCAAAACTAATAAACAATTGAAATTAGCATGAATATCAAAACCATCAAATTGTGAACGTTATCTAAGTACCTTAATCATTAATGTGAAACTTGGCACTGTATATTTTCAGCCATTTTAATATAGTCAGGAATATAACTGGAAATCACTTTACATAAGCAGTTATCAAGATGAAAATCAGTAAATCTTGATCTATATTTTGAGATACTTCATGGTTGATAACACTAATTCACATGTGTAAGTTTATGCACAGTAGGGGTGGAGTTCCAAGTTCCACTTTCTCAACATTGGATAAGAGTTTTTATCTGCTAAGTTCAAACAAAACAAAAATATTTAACAAAACATGTACAAAATTACTAAATATTAGGCAGGCACCTAAAATCGCCTAAAATCCTTCAAGAGGGCGCCATGGCAACTGCATTGCTGACCCCTGCTCTACCATGTAGCACACTTAAGCATATAATAATAATAATACCGTAATATCATAGAAATATATTTGAAATATAAGTTAAGCCTATATATTTTTATATACTTTATATAGACTATAAAGGTGCAAATGAACGAATGACCTTCATGCTGATATTGGTGTCCCTAACAAAGTGTCATACATTATGAGTGGAAACTGCTTTTGTATAAACCATTGGTTCTCAAACTTTTTTTGCTCACTGCACGCTATTAAGCTTATTTGTTGCGAGTCCTCGTGGCACACTGAGCTTGCAAGTTGGTGACACAATGAGAGACTCGGGTATGCACATGCCAAATATACTTCTCTCAGTTTGACAGAAAATGCACGTGTTTGTCCTCTAGACCACAATTTGAACTTTTGTGGAAGAAACAACCTGATTCTCATTAATAACACTACTTAACTCTTCGATTGTAAACCATTAAATTATCCATTAAATAAATATATTAAAGCTTCTGTACATTTATTTCTTTTTTTTTTCTAAAAATTAATATTAAAGGAAATTACTTTTAATTTTTTTTATAACCAATAATAAAACATCTAGAATTTTGATGCACACTGGTGTGTCACGACACAACCTTCGGCAACCACTCGCTAAACTAAAGAAGCAGCATATGTCGCCAAGCCTAGCCATATATAGCTATAAAATTATCTAGTTTACTGATAGGTGAAAATAATATTTAAACTTCACAAATAAAAGTGTACCTGTACTAATAAATGATTTTTAAAATATCAACAATTTTTGAACCTTGCTTGAACAAAGCAAACATCGAAACAAAATAGCTTGAATGATTGAGGACAAAAATTCATTTTAAAATATATTTGCTCATGGATGTCTTCATAATAGAGATACTAACACTGAATTTGAAAATAATATTAAATGAACCTATATGTTGAAAATTAAGATTTTTAAGCACGGCTTCTTACTACCCATTTGAGTTGTACGCTTATAGACTAATCAAGCTAATAGGTTAGGAATGAGGCAGGTTGAAATAAGATGAATCAGAGGAAATATACCAACATTTGCGTGAAGAAAGTTTAAACAATTTAGCGAAAACCACAGTACACCTGACCAGGATCCAACCACAATATCCCCGTCATCAGCAATCAAGTTAATTGCAAGATATAGCCTTAGACCACGTGGTCACCGAAGTGGGTGGTAATATATAATAGATTTACATATGCATTAAACATTTTGGTGTAGGGATTTTTCTTTTTTAAACAGGCACAGTATCTCCATATACCCCTATTATTAGGGTATTTGGGCACAAAATTCTAAATCACACATTCACAAGTCTTACTTAAAGGAAAGGCATTTGGGTACAAACTTAGATCCCTACTGAACCATTTGACGCTGGTAAATGCAGTATAAATAATATAAATGAAAATGACATATATTTAACAAAAGGTCTAAATAAGATAATCAAAATATGCTAGACAAAGATTGATGTTTTAAACAATATATAAAAGGTCAAATATGTTTCCACGTTTTTTTCAATTAATCTAATTGGTGCATCAGACTGGAATTCAGATGTTCCTTTTAAGATGGCAGGTGCAACAACATTTTTTATTGACACTAATTCACTCTTGTCTTTTCAGCCATCTAAAGATACAGTACCTTTAGGTTCCACTCATATGGCGGGTAAGATTTCAAAGCCTCGCAGTAAAGTGGAACATGTTTTGTTTAACTTTCTAATGCATATAAAATCCCAATAACCCGCTAACACTATCATATATAGAGTGCCTTTATTTGAAATCATTTCCTCTGTTTACTTTGCTCATTAATAGTCTACCTTATTGTTTTGTATTCATTCCATCATTTTTCTAAGCAAAACATATGTTACACATGTATGTATGAAAATATGTACATTAGCTAGAATAATAAATTAGCTAAATAAATAGAAAACAAAAATACTTTCTCAAATAAATAACTCAACATTCTCATAACCAACGGTGAAACCTCTAGAAATGAATATAATAATTGATCTGTGCCTATATTTGCGGTATGTTTGCATTTCACGGCGCAGGCATGTGGAAAAATACCTCCACTCATTTTAAGTAGGCCTAGTCAGCTTTGTTTTCACTGGAGATAATAATACACACACACACACACAGCCACTACGAATGAATGGATCTAACAGTCAAATGAAAATGGTTAAAAAAATCATCAATATAAACAAATTAAATGCTCACGCGATAGTTTACGTCATTCGTTAATTGATTGTTAAAATCATTATATAGTGCATGTTACTACTGAGAGCGAGAAAGAGAGAGCAAGAGAGTGAGAGAGAGAGAGTGAGAGAGCGAGAAAGAGCGAGAGAGAGCGAGAGAGAGAAAGAGAGCGAGAGATGAAGAGTGAGAGAGAGAGCGAGACACTACTAGTCACACACATGCGCAGAAGACACTAGTCACACACATGCTCAGAATACACTACTAGTCACATTCATGCGCAGAATAAAATACTAGTCACACACATGCGCAAAAGACACTAATCACACACATGCTCAGAATACACTAGTCACACACATGCGCAGAAGACACTAATCACACACATGCTCAGAATACACTAGTCACACACATGCGCAGAAGACACTAATCACACACATGCTCAGAATACACTACTAGTCACATTCATGCGCAGAATAAAATACTAGTCACACACATGCGCAGAAGACACTAGTCACACACATGCGCAGAAGACACTAGTCACACACATGCGCAGAAGACACTAATCACACACATGCTCAGAATACACTACTAGTCATAAGCATGCGCAGAAGACACTACTAGTCACATTCATGCGCAGAAGACACTACTAGTCACACGCATGCGCAGAAGATACTAGTCACACACATGCGCAGAATACACTACTAGTCAGACACATGCGCAGAAGACACTAGTCACAAGCATGCGCAGAAGACACTACTAGTCACACACATGCGCAGAACACACTAGTCACACGCATGCGCAGAATAAAATACTAGTCACACACATGCGCAGAACACACTACTTGTAACACACAGGCGCAGAAGACACTAGTCACACACATGCGCAGAAGACACTACTAGTCACACACATGTGCAGAAGACACTACTGATCACTGGTTTTTTGCTCTTTGTACGAAAAGGAAGCTTAATGTTAGCACCGCGTCTTACTACCCGTTCGGGTTATACGCTTAAGTACTAATTACGACCCGCCTCGGTGGCGTAGTTGGCTAACGCGCGAGTCGTGTTGAGTCAGATCACCGAGGACGGGGAGATCGAGGTTCGAATCTCGGTCGGGTGAACTGGGGGTGGTTTTTCCTAAATGGTTTTCCACTCTCTCTCTCCACGAAAATGCGGGTTCACTTCCTCTAAATTCAACCTTCCCAATTCCTAATCCATTAGTGTAATTAGTACTTAAGCGTATAACCCGAACGGGTAGTAAGACGCGGTGCTAAAATTATTATTATTACTAATTACGCTAATGGATTAGGAATTGGGAAGGTTGAATTTAGAGGAAGTTAACCCGCATTTGCGTGGAGGGAGAGTGGAAAACCATTTAGGAAAAACCACCCCCAGTTCACCCGACCGAGATTCGAACCTCGATCTCCCCGTCCTCGGTGGTCTGGCTCAACACGACTGGCACGTTAGCCAACTACGCCACCGAGGCGGGTTAAAAGGAAGCTAAAACGAGCAGATCTCCAAAATACATTTTGAGTTAATTTTTAGATTCGCCACCACCTCCTTAAATTTAGTCATTTAAGCCGGGAACATTCTGTATAATAATAATAATAATAATTAGCACCGCGTCTTACTACCCGTTCGGTTTATACGCTTAAGTACTAATTACGCTAATGGATTAGGAATTGGGAGGGTTGAATTTAGAGGAAGTGAACGCGCATTTTCGTGGAAGGAGAGTGGAAAACCATTTAGGAAAAACCACCCCCAGTTCACCCGACCGAGATTCGAACCTTGATCTCCCCGTGCTCGGCAGTTGAGCTCAACACGAGTACCGCGTTAGCCAACTACGCCACCGAGGCGGGTCATTCTGTATATTAAATATACCAACAAACAGAGAAAAAGAGTGAAAGAGTGGTATGGATCTACTTCATTGTGTATTAGGGCGTCAGGTATTGTTAAGAGGTAGTCAAATAACTAAACTACGTCATTTTATTTACGAGATATTTAAAATATAGCTATCAATAAACCTGGTAGTAAGATAGTTGAAAATCATTAATGAGCATTTTTACAATATCCTAATGTCAATAAAATTGTTAAGTGAATGAAACGAACAAATAAGGTTAAATATCATGGTCAATGTGTATTAAGGCAGCAGATATTGCTAAGAGGTTGTAAAATCTACAATGTGAGAAACGTCACTATTTTTTTTTTGACATATTTCAAATAAAACGTTCAATAATAAAGGTAGTAAAATAATGTATTGAATATTAATGTGCATTTTAAAAATTTCTAATGTGAATTATATAGTAAATATACCAATAAACAACGTTAATAAATAAGAGGTCAAGATCCAGTTCAATGTGTATTAGAGCAGCAGATATCACTAAAAGGTAAAATAATCGAGTAAGTGAGAAACGTCATGATTTTTACGACATATTTCCAAAAACACAATCAATAATAAGGGTGGTAAAATTGTTTGGGGAACATTAAATATAATTCTTGCAATATTATTATCTTAGTTATCTAGTAATATTAGCAATAAAAAAAGATAAAAAGAGGTATATATAATATTCCAATGTGTTTAAGCGTGGAAGGTATTAGTAAGACGTATATAGTCAAGGAAATAAGCTACGTAAAAACATTTACGAGATCTTATAATATAGCAGGCAATAATAGAAGTAATACAATAGTTAATAAAGCAATAAATATCATTTTTACATAATCATTATATCAATAAGATAGTTAAATGCAATATGAAAGAAGAGAATAAATAATATCAAAATCGTATTCATTGTGTATTAGGGCTACAGATAACAGATAGGAGGTAAATAATTGAGTACCTGAGCAAAGTCACGATTTTTACTACATATTTCCAATAAAACTCTCAACAATAGAGGTAGTAAAATAATTTATGGGACATTAAAGATAATTTTTATATTGATTTTATGTCAGTTATATAGTAAATATGCCAATAAACAAATATAATAAAAACGAAATAAAGATCAATTTATCTGTGTATTATGGAGGCAGTTATTTATATTGTCCATGGTTACTTAGTCAAAGAATTAAACAACGTAATAATTTTTACGAGATCTTTCTAATATGACAATCGATAAGACATGTAGTAATTTATTTTATGAACGCGTAAAGATCATTCTTACAATATCATAATGTCAAGTAAAATAGTAAAATTCTAGATGAATGAAGTTAGTATATAGTTACAAAATCGTGGTCAATGTGTATTAGGGAATCATATATTAATAAGAGGTTAATAATCTAGCAAATGAGAAACATAATGGTTATTACGACATATTTTAATAATACAAACAATAATGGAGGTAGTAAAATAATTTATTGGATAATAAAGATCATTTTTACTGTATTTTTATGGCAGTTATATAGTAAATATATAACTAAACAAAGATAGTAAAAAAGGAGGTAAATATACAGTTATTTGTGTATTATGGCAGCAGGTATTGCAAAGATTTATATAGCCAAGGAAATAACCTCCATTACTACTTTTATGAGATCTTACAAATATAGTAATCAATAAGACATTAAAACATCAAAGAACAAATTTACAATACAGTAATGCGAGTAAAAAATATTATTTTTCCAAATGAACGGAAAGAGTAAATAAGGTAAAAATTTTGATTATTATGTATTAAGGCAGCAGATATTACTAAGAAGTAAATAATCGAGCAAGTGAGCAACTTCACGATTTTTATGACATATTTTTTTAATACCTATGAATAGTAAATGTAATAAAATAGTTTTTGCAATATTAAAGGTCATTTTCGTAACATCATTATGTCAATTATATAGTAAAAATTCCAATTTAAAAAGATTAAATAAGAGGTAAGGATCCATTTCAATATGTATTAGGGTGGCAGGTATTGCTAAGAGGTATACAATCAAGAAACTAAACTATGTCATTAATTTTACGAGATCTTTCAAATATAATAATGATCAATAAGACTGGTATTAAAATAGTTGAAAACAATTAATGAACATTTTTACAAAATAATAATGTTAGTAAAATATTGAAATTCCAGATAAACTAAGATAATAAATACTGCCAAAATCTTTGCCAATCTGTATTAGGGCAGCCTACATTGGTAATCGTTAAAAAAAATCGAATAACTGAGAAATATCACGATTTTTACAATATATTTCGAATAAAACGATCAATAATAAAGATATTAAAATAGTTTTTTCAATATTAAAGATAATTTTTACTATATCCTTATTTTGGTAGTATAGTAATTACCAATAAACAATGATAACAAGAGATAAAAACTTATTTAAATGTGTAAATAGTCAAGGAACTAAACTACGTCATAACTTTTACGAAATCTTTCAAATATAATAATCAATACAGCATGTGTATTAAAAAATGTTAAGAAAGATTACGGATAATGTTTACAATATTGATGTCAATAAAATAAATTCTCAATGAACGAATATAATAAATAAGGCTACTACGTGGTCATTTGTTATTAGGGAAGCAGATATTGTTAAGAGGTAAATAATCGAGTAACTGAGTATTGGTACGATTTTGCTATATATTTACAATGAAGCAATCAATAATAAAAGTAGTAAAATAGTGTGTGGAACAATAAATATCGTTTTTACATTATTCTCATGTCATTTATATAGTGCATTTATTAAAAAATAAACAAAGATGATAAAAAGAGCGTTCATGATCATTTTCTTTGTGTTTTACATCAGCAGGAATTTTTAATTGGTCGAAGAAATAAAATACGTTCTAACTTTTACGAGAACTTTTAAATAATATAACAATCAATAAGACAAATAGTTAAATAATTTATGAAACATTAAAGATCACTCTAACAATCAATATCCTCAGAGTTTATTATAATATATTTGAATGTAACTGGACGAAAATAATAAATAAGGTCAAAATCTTGGTCAATATGTATTAAGACAACAGATATTGCTAAGAGGTAAATGATCGAGTATCAGAGAAACGTCCAAATTTTACGACACATTTCCGATAAAAATATAAATAATAAAAGTATTAAAATGGTTTGTGAAACATTAAAGATAATTTTTACAATATTCTTATGTCAGTAAAACTATCAATAAACAACGATAATAATAAATATCTCAAGATCAACTTCATTGTGTACTAGGAGGCAGAGCTATACTGTCAAGTAATTAAATTACGTCATATCTTTTACGAGATCTTTCAAATATAACTCTCATTAAGACAATAAAATAGTTTAAATTAACATTAAAGTCATTATTACAGTATCCTAATGTCAGTAAAATAGTAGATCCCAATGAACTAATAGAATAAATATAGTCAAAATCATGGGCAATGTATATTAGGCAGCAGTTATTGTTAATAGGTATACTGTCAAGTAATTAAACTACGTCATATCATTTACGTGATCTTTCCACTATACCAATCATAAAGGCAGTAAAATAATTTGAGGAACATTAAAGATAATTATTACAATATCCTAATGTCAGTAAAATAGTAGAATTCCCAATAAACTAATAGTATAAATATAGTCAAAATCGTGGTCAATGTGTATTAGTGAAGGAGATATTGTTAAGTGGTAAATAATCAATTAATTGAGTAACATCTAGCGTTTTAGGACATATTTCCCATTAAACAGTCGATAATAACGATAGTAAAATAGTTTATGATACATTAAAACTTATTTTTACCAAATTCTTATATCAGTTAGCTTATATAGTAATTCTACTAATAAACATAGATAAAATAAATTATAAAACCCAACTTAATTGTGTTTAAGTACGACAGGTATTGTTACGAGGTATATAGTGAAGGTACTAAGCTAGGTCATAAATGTTAAGCTATATTTTCAATATAACAATCAATACAGGTAATAAAATAGTTTATCAAACATTAAATATCATTTTTACAATGTCCTTATGTAATTTAAATGGTAAAATATCAAATGAACGAAGAGAATAAATCGGAAAAAATTGAGCTCGTGTATTAAAAAACATAAATTGATAAGATATAATAAATCGAGTGAATGAGAATCGTCAGTTTACATACAAATTATTTCCAACAAAGCAATCAGTAATAAATGTAGAAAAATAATTTGTTGAATAATAAATATCATTTTTACAATATTATTATGTAACATTATAGTAAAATTATCAATAAAAAGATTTAAAAAAGAGAGGGCAAAAGCCTTTTCATTGTGTTTTAGGGTGGCAGGTATTGATTGTTAAAATTTAAATAGTCGAGTAACTAAACTACGTCAAACTTTTACGATAACGTTTTAAGATAATAGTCAATATGACGGGTAGTAAAATAGTTTATGAGACATTAAAGATCATTTTCACAATATCCTTGAAGTCAATAAGATAATAAATAAAATGAAAAATGAACGAAGAGAATAAATAAGATCTAAATTATGGTGTATGTGTATTAGGGAAGCAGATATCGATAAGAGGTAAATAATATTATAATATGTGAAACGTAACGATTTTTACAACGTATTTCTAATTAAAAAATCAATAATAAAGGTAGTAAAATAATTTATTGAATATTAAAGAACATTTTTGCAATAATCTTATGTCAACTATACAGGTGTTCGTAAACGCAACGCCCAAACTACACGTACAGTTTGTTTGAACCGAAAATAATACACATCCCTATACACTTACATCCAGCAAACTATGGTAATACCATTAAATTGTGTTAAATGTTTCGGCGTACAGTGCCGGGAGAGCAAATCTGTGGAAGCATTCGTGTAAAAAGGTTGAATAGGAGCTAGGCGATGGCATTGCACATCCTGACATATTGGAGCACGACAGCAGAACACATCACAATTAATATTAAACAACACACCAGTCCATCTAGAAATATGAATATGTTCTGAGGGTCATCATTGATGGACCTACATCACGGAAAGTGTTTGCTATATGACATGTGCAGTGCTGTACACCTAATTCTTATGCAACATACTGTACTCGCATGCTTGCACAGCTTTGCTCTACCTGCGCTGTACGCTGAAACTTGGAACACAATTTAATGGTATTTACATAGTTTACCGGGATAAGTGTATAGGGATTTTGTATTACTTTTGGTTCAAACAAACTCTATGTGCGGTTTGGGCATTGAGTTTTTGAACATTCTGTATAGTAAAAAAATACCAATTATCAAAGATAATAAAAAATAGGTCAATATCCAGTTCATTGTGTACTAGGGCGGCTTGTATTGTTAAGAATTATATAGTCGAGGAAATAAAATTACCTAATATCTTTTACGAGATCTTTCAAATATAACAATATATAAGACTGGTCCATAAAATGACACAGGCCATTATATTTTAAGCCGTGTGGTCTGACAGAGATTAACACTTTCTCGTGCGGTTTGGGCATTGAGTTTTTGAACATTCTGTATAGTAAAAAAATACCAATAATCAAAGATAATAAAAAATAGGTCAAGATCCAGTTCATTGTGTATTAGGGTGGCTTGTATTGTTAAGAATTATATAGTCGAGGAAATAAAATTACCTAATATCTTTTACGAGATCTTTCAAATATAACAATATATAAGACTGGTAATAAAATAGTTTATGAAACATTAAAGATAATTTTTACAATATCCTACCTAATGCCAGTAAAATAGTAAAAATTCAAATGAACGAATAACATCAAAATAGTGGTCGATGTGTAATTGTGTATTAGGGCAGCAGATATTGCTAAGAGGTAAGTAATCAAGTAGGTGCGAAACGTCAAGATTTTTATGACATATTTATAAAAACAACATACAATAAGAAAGGCACTAAAATTATTTATTGAGTAATATAAATATTTTAAACAATATTCTTATCTCAGTTAAATATTAAAACTACCAATACTAAAGATAATAAAAATGAAGGTCAGAGCCAGTTCAAAATGTATTAGGACGGCGGGTATTACAAAAAAGTAGGTAAATATAGTCAAGAAACTAAGGTTCGTCATAACATTTAGGAGATCTTTCAAACATACCACCAGATTGAACAGGTAGTAAAATATTTTATCAAACAATAATCATAATTTTTACAATATCCCAATGTCAATAAAATAGAAGAATTCCTTCCCATTGTAAAAAGATAATAAATAAGATCAAAATCGTGGTTATTGTTTATTAAGGCAGCAGATAATGTTAGGAGGTATATAATTGAGTAAATGAGTAACGTTACAATTTTAACGAGAAGTTTCCAATAAATCCATCAATAATAAAATAGTAAAATAGTTTGTGGAATATTAAAAACTATTTATACAATAATATTATATTAGTAATATAGTAAATCTACTAATGAGCACACAACTTATGAATGTGTGGAGTGCCAGGCCTCCACCGTGGTTTGGATCCCACGTTAAACTGTAGGTCCTCCATTTCACCTCACAATCGCCCTACCCCATTACACATTAGCGTGAGTGCGTACCACCCGAATGGCTAGTAAACGCGATGCTAATAATCAATAATCATGCTAGTAAGCAAAGTTATTATAAAAAGGTAAAGATCTAGTTAATTGTGTAGTAGGGTGATAAGAATAGCTAAGAGTTTTATAGTAAAGGAACTTAACTACGTCATTACTTTTAAGAGATCTTTCAAATATACAGGGTGGCTACAAAACATATTTTACAAAATTCCCTGATTTTTCCAGGTTTTCCAGGCAACATTTTTCCATTTTCCCTGGCTACTTTTTTCCAGTTTTAATGGTGGATGATGACTTGTTTTATTTATTATTGATCACATTTTAAAGAAGTTTGTATCTACTAAACATAAACAGTTTTATCAATTATTTTAAAAATTAAAATTTTATTTTATTTAGGTATTATTAACTTTTGTTTTAGTGTTTAGTTGCGAAATTAATGGGATTTTTAGAGATATTTTTTAATTCCCTGACTTTTCCTTATTTCTAGTTAAATTCCCTGACATTTCCCTGTTTTCCCTGTCATTCAAAAATTCCCTGACTTTTTCAGGTTTTCCCTGTTTTCCCTGTCTGTAGCCATCATGAATATATTAATCAATAAGACAGGTAGTAAAATATTTCTGAAACATTAAATATATTTTTTACAATATCTTAATGTCAGTAAAATATTACAATTAAACAAAAACAATAAATTAGGTCAAAATAATGGTTATTGTTTATTTGGGAAGCAGATATTGCTAAAAGGAACCAAATTGAGTAACTGAGAAAGGTTAGGATTCTTATGACATATTTTCAATAAAACAATTAATCATAATGATAGTAAAATAGATTGTGAAACATTATATATAATTTTTACAATATATTTATGTCAGTTGTATATTAAAACTATCGATAAAAAAGGTAATAAAAATAAAAACAATATCCAGTTCATTGAATATTAAGGTGGCAGGTATTTTTAAAAACTAAATATTCAAGGAACTAAACTAAGTCATAATTTTACGAATCTTTATAATATAAAAATACATAATAAAGGCAGTGAAATAGTTTATTAAATATTAAATAGAGATAATATTTAAAATATCTTTACGTCAATAAAATACCAATATGCCGACTGAACAAAAGAATGAGCTAGGTCAAAATCGTGTTCATTTTGTATTAGAGCAACAGAGGTAAATAAGAGGTAAATAATCGAGTTACTAAGAAACGTTACAAGCTTACGACATATTTCCAACAAAACTCTCAATATTATAGGTAGTAAAGGAATTTATGGAACATTAAATATTAGTTTTAAAATATTATTTGGTCGATTATATAGTAAATATATCCATAAAGAAATATTATTTAAAAAGATGAGTTAAGGACCCACTTCATTGTGTATTAGGGCAGCAGGTCTTGCTAAGAGGTAAAATTGAGTAACTGAGCAACGTCATGATTTTTACAACACATTTCTTATAAAACAATCAATAATAAAGGTAATAAAATAGTTTATTGAACATTATAGATCATTTTCACAGCCTCATTATGTCAGTTATGTGGTAGAACTACCAATAAATAAAGGTAATGATAAATAGGTCAAAATTCAGTTCATTGTTAATATACTCAAGTAACTATATTACGTCATAACTTTTACAAAATCTTTCAAATATAATAATCAATATGACAGTTATTAAAATAGTTTATGAACAATTAAAGATACTTTCGACATACTTCTTCTGAATAAATCAATAATAATAGTAGTAAAATAGTTTGTGAACATTAAAAATTATTTTTACAATGTTTTTAAGTTAGTTAGACGATATAGTAAATCTAATAATAAACAAAGGTAATAAAAAAGATTAAAGATTGAGTTAGTTGTGTTTTAAGGTGGCAGATATCGGTCAAGTTGTATATAGTCAAGGAATTAAACTACGTCATAGCTTTTACGAAATCCAATCAATATAACAGTCAATAAGAAAGGTAATAAAATAGTTTAGGAAACAAATAACAAATAATATTATTTTTACAATGTTCTTGTACAAATAAAATAGTAAGTTACCAAATGAACAAAGAGAAAATATTTGAGGTCCAAATCGAGCTCATTTTGTATTAGGACAACAAATATTGCTAAGAGGTAATAAGTCATGTAAGAAACTTAATATTTTTACGACATATTTCCAATAAAACAATCAGAAATAAAGGTAGTAAAATAATTTATGGAACACTTATTATCGTTTTTACATTATTTAATTTATTTTTATGTTAGTTATCTAGTAAAATTAGCAAAAAAAATTATAATAAAGAAGAGGTCAGGATCATGTTGAATGTGTTTTAGGAAGGCAGGTATTGATTGTTAATAGTTATGTTGTCAAGTAACTAAACTAAGTCAAACTTTTATGAAAACTTATCAACATAACAATACAAAAGTTGGGTGGTAAAATAGTTTATGACATTGAAGATAATTTTTACACAATCCTTAAGGTCAATAAAATAATAAAATCCCAAATGAACTAAGAGAATAAAATAAATAAGATCTAAATCGTGGTGTATGCGTATCAAGGAAGCAGATATTGCTAAGAGGTAAATTATAATGTACCGTAAGTGAGAAACGTCATGATTTTTACGAAATATTTCCAACTAAACAATCAATAATAAAGGTAGTAAATAATATATTGAATATTAAAGATATTTTTTACAATATTCTAAGGTCAATGATATCGTAAAACTACCAATAAACAAAAATAAAAGGAGGTCAAGATCCAGTTTAGTGTGTATTAGGGTATAAGAGTATTAGGAGGTATTGGTAAGAGGTATAGAGTCAAGAAAATAATTTAAGTCATATATTTTACGAGCTCTTTCAAATATAACAATCAATAAAACCAGTAGTAAAATAGTTTATGAAACATTAAAGATCATTCTTACAATATTCTAATGTCAGTAAAATAGCTAAATTTCAAATGAACGAAGAGAAACAATAACGTCAAATTCTTGATCAGTGTCTATTAGGGCAGCAAGCAAAGAAGTAAATAATCGTGTAACTTAGCATCGTTACTATTTTAACGATATAGCCGATAAGACAATCAAAAATAAAAGTAATAAAATATTAGTGGAACAAAATTCATTAATATCATTTATATAATACCCTTATGTCAGTTTTATAATAAAACCACCAATTAACAATGATAATTAAAAAGAGAGGAGTGAAAACCCAGTTCATTGTCAAGGAACTAAAATCATAAGGTCGGTAAAGTAGTAAAATTTGAAAATAAACAAAGATAATATATAGCATCAAAATAGTGGTAATTTGGTATTAGGTCAGCAGATATTGATAAGAGGTAAGTAATTAAGTAAGTGAAAAAGATTAAGATATTTTTAAATTTTTACAAAAACCACAAGACACTATATACGCAGTAAAATAATTTATTAAATATTAATTGTCTTTATTACAACATTCTTATTTGAGTTTTATTTTAAAACTATGAATAATCAAAGATAATAAAAAAAGGTTCTGACTTCTGATCCATTAAAAGTAAATTAAAACGGTGGGTATTACTAAGAGGTATATAGTTAATAAACTCAGGTACGTCAAAAATTTAACGAGATCTTTCAAATATAAAAATCAATAGGACAGGTAGTAGAATATTTTATGAAACATTAAATAACATTTTTACAATATTCCCGATGACAATAAAATAGTAGAATTCCCATTGAACGAAGAGAATAAATCATTTCAAAACCATGGTCATTATGTATTGGTGTAGCAGATATTGATAAGAGGTAAATAAGCACGTAACTGAGTAACCATTTTTACGGCATGTTTCCAATAAATTCACTGATAATAAAGGTATTAAAATAGTTTGAGGAACATTAAAAATTATTTTTACAATATTCTTATGTTGGTTACATAGTAAATCTACTAATAAACAAAGATATTAAAAAGAGGTAAAGAAAGATCTAGTTAATTGTGTATTATGGTGGCAGGTCTTGCTAAGAGCTATATAGATAAGGAACTTAACTACGTCATTACTACTACGGAGATCTTTCAAGTATATTAATCTATAAGACAGGTAGTAAAATAGTTACGAAATATTTAAGATAAATTTAAAATATTTTAATGTCAGTAAAATATTAAAATTCAAAATGAACGAGGTGAATAAATTAGCTCAAAATCATGATAAATGTGTATTAGGGAAGCAGATATTGATGAGAGGTACTAAATCAAATAACTAAGGAACGTCTTGATTTCTATGAGATAATTCCATTATAAAAATAAATAATACAAGTAGTAAAATAATTTGTGCAACATTAAAGGTCATTTTACAATGTTCTTGTCAGTTTTATAGTAAAACTACCAATAAAATTATAATAATAAATGTCAAGTTCCATTTCTTTATGTTTTAGTGCGGCAAGTATTGTTAAAAGTTAAATTTTCAATTAAATGAAACCCGCCTCGGTGGCGTAATTGGCTAACGCGCCAGTCGTGTTGAGCTCGACCGCCGAGGACGGGAAGATCGAGGTTCGAATCTCGGTCGGGTGAACTGGGGGTGGTTTTTCCTAAATGGTTTTCCACTCTCCCTCCACGCAAATGCGGGTTCACTTCCTCTAAATTCAACCCTCCCAATTCCTAATCCATTAGAGTAATTAGTACTTAAGCGTATAACCCGAACGGGTAGTAAGACGCGGTGCTAAATATTATTATTATTATTATTAATTAAATGAACTACGTCAAATGTTTTACGAGGTCCTTTCAATATAACGATTAACAAGAAAAGTAGTAAAATGTTTTATGAATCATTAAATATCATTTTTACAATATCCTTGTATCAATAAAACCGTAAAATGCCAAATGAACGAAGAGCACAAAATAAGGTCCAAATCGGGGTAATTTTGTATTTGAACAACAGATAATCCTAAGAGGTAAATAATCTAGTAAATCAGAAACGTCACAATTTTTATGACGTATTTCCAATAAAACTATAAATATTAAAGTTAGTAAAATATTTTTTGAAACATTTAATATCATTTTCCAATATTCTTATATCAGTTATATTTTAATACTACCAATAAACAGATATAATAAAAAGGAGGTCAAGTTCCACTTCATCGTGTATTAGGGCGGAAGGTATTGCTAAGAATTCTATAGTCAAGGAACTAAACTACTTCATGGCTTTTACGAGATCTTTCCATAATAACAATCAATAAGACAATATGTAGTAAAATAGTTTATGAAACGTTAAATATAAGTTTTTCTCATATCCACATATTGCAAATAAGCAAAAAGAAGAGACAACGTTAAAATCGTAATCATTGTGCATTAGGGAATCAAATATTGCTATGAGGTAATTAATCGATAACTAAGCACAGTCACAAATTTTACGATAAATTTCAAATAAAACAATCACTAATAAAGGTATAAATTTGTTTGTGAAACACTACTTATCATTTTTACAATATCCTTATGTCATTTATATAGTAAAAATAAAAATAAAAAGATAATAAAACAATAGGTCAATATCCTATTCATTGTGGCTATAATCAAGGATCTAATTTATGTCATAACGTTTACAAGATATTTCAAATATAACAATAAATAAGTCAGTTAGTAAAATAGTTTATGAAACATTAAATATAATTTTTACAATATCCTAATCTCAGTTAAATTGAAAGAAGAGAAGGTCAAATTCCAGGCCTATTCTACTAGGGCAGCAGATTTTGCTAAGAAGTAATAAATAGAGTAACTGAGAAAGGTCTTGATTTTTAAATCTCAATCAAATAGATTCTGTTCATGATAGGTTTATACCTGGATGACAGTTCAAAAATCATATGTCTATGTTTTGGGTTACCAACACTTGTAAAAGATCACTGTTTTGTTATAGATGTTAAGATTTTAATTACGTGTTATATTTTACGTTACACTTACGTTACTTGCGTTATACTTTACGTTATTTTGAAATAACGTAAAGTTTTCTTACACTGTTTCTAACTTTTAATAATTTTTACCCAATCAGAAACAATATTTTAAACATAAATAAAAGTATTTATTCTTCGTTTTGGAATATTATCTATGATGTATAATATAGTGATTTATTAATACCTTTTAATACAGGCATCATATTTACTTGGAAAACAGAAAATATTTGTGATTTTTAAATACATAATAAATTATTCTATGATTATTTTATCGTATTTCTAAATATTTAACTGAATAAAATATGTTTATCCACTGCGTGGGTGCATCATTTTAAAGAGCTTGTTTCTGTCACATTCATTATTTAGCACCGCGTCTTACTACCCGTTCGGGTTATACGCTTAAGTACTAATTACGCTAATGGATTAGGAATTAGGGAGGTTGAATTTAGAGGAAGTGAATCCACATTTGCGTGGAGGGAAAGTGGAAAACCATTTAGGAAAAAACCCCCCCAGTTCACCCGACTGAGATTCGAACCTCGATCTTCCCGTCCTCGGCAGTTGAGCTCAACACGACTAGCGCGCTAGCCAACTACGCCACCGAGGCGGGTCCGTCAGATTCAATCACATGGCTTAGATTCATCGGTCACCATTTTGAAGCTATGTTCATTAAACCTTTTGTGAACGTGAGGTGAACAATATTTTTGTAAGTGAATAAGATGATAAAAAAAAAAGTCTTATGCCCGATCTCAAATAAATATATAAGATAACATTGGCCCTAATTATTGTGGTTAGCTATCAAATTCATGCATTATCTTACGTTTTCATTACAGTTATCCAAAGTGACAGATGTCCGCTGTTGGCGTAGGGATGTATTAGGAACTATTTCTAGTAACTTTATGAGCTGTCATCCAACTAAACTAAGATCGTGAATGTATTATAGTAAAAATTAAAACGAATATAGCGAATAAATAAGGTCAAAATGGTTGTCATTATGTATTAGGGCAGCATATATTGCTAAGAGGTAAATAATCGAGTAACTGAGCAACGTCACTATTTTTACGACATATTTCAATAATAAAGGTAGTAAAAGTAGTTTGTGGAACAAAAAGATAATTTTTACAATCTCCTCATGTTATTAAAACAGTAAGATTCAAAATTAACGAATAGAACATAATAATGTCAAATCGTGTTTTTTCTTTATTAGGGAAGCACAAGAACTATGAGGTAAATAATTGAGTACCTCTGACACGTCGATTCTTTAACGAGTCCCTTCAATGAAAAAAATGTAGGTAGTTAAATATTATAAAAACTAGAATGAAACCTAGGTCGGGGGATTGGGCGGTGACGTTCTATTTTCTTTAAGAGGCAACCATTACCACTTTGTCCAATGGTATATGAGAACGCAATTATGATTGTGTAGTACTGTTCACTTCTGTTTAACACTCTTATTTTATCATAATAAGTTATGTATATTAATTTTTTATTTTTTTACAGAACATGACTTTAAAAAAATAAGCCAAGGGGGAACTACATTCTTGGGACTACCAATAAAAGTTACTGGAAAAGGCGTTAATGCATAACACCATATTATAACTACCAACAGGAGCTGGGAAAACATACATTGCTGTCATGCTCATTAAAGCGATGTTAAATGAATTAGAACAGTATGAGTACTTTGATCATCATCTTGAACAGTTTCCAATGACTGGCTGGGTCTGTTTGGAAGATAATTCTCTTCAACTTCTCCTCTATCCCCATCACCTCTCGTCCTTTACCATGAACCAATCCTCTCCTCCACACTCTTATTTACTCCCTTCATCCACCTGTTCCTTTGTCCTACTCTTGGCCTCCTGCCTGCCACCTCAATAGCCAACGTCTTCTTTGGTATAGACTCCTTGTCTATTCTCTTACCATGGCTGTACCATCTAAGTCGTGATTTCTCTACTCTGTCCTGCATTGGTTACTCCTTAACTGTCTCCTTCACTCTCTCATTTCCTATCTTATTTATTCTTTTCACTCCTAAAGTACTTCTCAGAAATTCCATTTTACAGGCTTGATTTATGCTTTTATCCTACTCCTTCATTACCCATGTTTCAATGGCATGTCATTATTGATACATAGTAGTTATGTCTTGTAGATAACTCCTTAAAGCTTACTCAGTACATCCCTGCTTCAAATTAGACTTCTGACACTTCTGATGTATTGTGAAACATACTATTGATGGTATTTCCTTGAAACTTTACCATTTAACTTTTTAATTACATGTGGAAAATTTCCAAATCAAGTAATGTTTGACTGACATACTTCCACTTATAATTTACAGTTTAGTTTCAAGTCATTTTTTTGATTGTTATTTTATGTAACTTGAATGGCTAATTTATTTTTCTTGTAGTAGGGTATTTATAATTATGAGGATAACCTCAAGAACCACTTATCTATGTTTGGGGTAACCTGAAATCCGCAAAAATATATGCAAAACCTGTAAAATGTTACATGGAGAGGAAAGCCTTGATGATGAAATATCGAAATATTTCTTAAAGCCATCTCAAAATAAAAACAAATATTGACTATGATCTAGAGGCTCTGATACCCAAGCCCCTTACTTGATTGAAGGAGCAAAAGAAATATGCTGCTGTGTAGCCAGCCTGAAATTAAATTTTTCTGTGTGCAGAAAGAATCCGGGTGGATTTTCACCTCCTTCCTATATCACTTTTTCCTCTTTTCGAGTAGTGAATCATTATTACAGATGTAAATAACATTACATTTTGTTAAATATGCCCTCATATATGTACCAACTTTTGTTACCACTAGTGATTGGTAAGCTTATCTGAAACATGGACTAGATAAACACTTGGCATAGTCAAGTTTATGGGTAGATAAGACAGATTGAGATGAAAACAATGATTAAGGCTTGAAGGGAACAGGCTTGACAGTGGTGCAGAATATGTTCAGTGACCCAATACTTCCCCAGAACATAAAATTTTCTTACAAAATTTCCTTGAAAACCATAAGGCACAAAATAAAAAAATTAACATTTTATGGAGGCTGGAGGGAACCAGGATTCTTACTACGTGGTTTGGAAAATTCAAATTTAAAAATATTATCTTGAATTTGCTGTTCTAAAATTTTATTTGAAACTGAAGTACTCGTTAAATACTTGCTACTGAAACGTAGGCACATATTTCTTTACAATTGTAGGTTCTAGTATCTCCAATAATATTTAACACTGGGTTTACAATTTCTTTTCCTTGCCATTTTGAAGTTGCATACATCTGGTATACCTACTGTACTTGACAATGCCACACTTTATTCAGCAAGTGACTGGTCATCTTCTAAATATTCTGGGAACGAATTGAGCACTGGTTGTTTTCATTTAACAGTACACAGACCTGATAAATGTTGTCTTTCAGGGAATCCATTTCCTTATTGAGTGATGGAAATTTTTCTCCTAATATTTTCCCACTCTCTAATTTCATCATCATCTCAATATGTATGCTTTGAATAAGACTAAGCATAAGAATCAAAGAGTGTCCAAATACAGGTGTTTACATTATGACAGATACAACTGAACATTGTGATCACTCTAAAATATGTCAATCATGCCATGCAGTTGAAAAATTTCTCAGTTCCAATGGGAAGTCTTAACTAAGGATATTTATTACCTTGTTGTGTACTCTTAGTGGACTTCTTTTTCGAACTTCATTCACCAGTGTTAAATACGTTTATAAGTGTACAGCTCTCTAATTTTCTTTACTGCTAACACTATATATTGGCATTACTTTGGAACTACAAAGTATGTACTACATTATTTTATACATTTATCGTCGAACTGATAGATTGATATTGATCGCCGGTCAACCAACTGTTTTCAACGTAATACATTTTCATTCATATTTTCTTTGTGATGTTTTGTTCAAATTAGTGGTTTAGAAGTTATTTATTCATTATTTCAGTTATTTTTATAAGTATATTTTTAGTAGTTATATAGTTTAGGCTTAGAACGTTTATAATCATAAAAATGGGTGACAATTAAACAAAAGATTACAGCAGTTCAAAGATTTACCTAATTAAGCAAAGACATGTATACAGGATATTTTCCTAACTTAGCAGCATTTTTCTTATAATTAATATGTACATTTTCAAGTTACCAAAAGTTTAAAATTGAACCTTCAATAATGTACTCTGCTTTGGGATTACTTAACATGCTGTTAATAAGAAAATATATTATCACCTTTTAAGAGAAACTCGTGTGGACAGAGTCAGTACTGAATGGGTACTGAAGGAGTGTGGTTTGCAAGGAATCCAATAGGTCAATGTGAAAGAAGTGTCTTACGGTGGGTAGTTTGGGCATGTTTAGAGGATGAGTTTGGATCTAGTGACGAAACAAATATATGAAGGTAGAGTGTGTGGACCCAAAGGACGGGGTAGGCCATGTAAGACGTGACTAAATGTTGTGGATGAATATGTGAAAAAGAGAAACATTAAGAGTTTTAAGAATAAAAGAGCATGCATGACTCGGTGTATGGATGTTGTTGAAGCAAAGGAAGTATGCAAGGATAGGGAAGTGTGGAGAAAGTTAGTGAGGATGGATTAAGTACGAAGTTTTTTTTAGCTATATCTACAGTTTTTTGCCTACCCGTAATGTACTGGTGTGATTAGGTGTATATTTATTTATGTATTTATGTATGCATATAAGAAACTTTGATTCTAATCCTGGTGAGGTCAATATTTAATTTTGACATGGTGACATGCGAATTTTCTCAATTCAATGAAATGAAAACTAATTAAAAAGTGATACCACACCACCACCACCATCACCACAATGTCTTCTTTAATTGAAACGTTAATGTGCTTCTTATCTCTAACAGCTACACATACATCATTTTAAACATGTTTATTTTTATCGGGGACTTCAAAACTACAGGAAAAAGAACAATTTTCATGGTAAATACCATACCATTAGTGGAACAACAAGCTACTTATGCTCGCCGTTTTTTGCCAGTTTCTGTGGGAATGTATAGTGGTGTACGTAAGATGAACATGTGGAGCAAAGATGTATGGCTAGATGAGTTAAATAAACCAGGTATGTACTATAGAGTTTTTGTTTGAAAACTTTTTTTTTAAATTGTTGCACAATATTTTAGCAAATTAAAAACTCTACTGAATAGTTAACTAATACTCAATTGACCTTTTCACTCTCAAATCTCTACATTATTTCTATTGAAGGAAGATGTTATTATTCATCGTTTATAATTTCAATTAAGTGCTTAATAAATTTGAATCCATATTAGAATATTTATTTTCCAATTCATACCTTAGCTGGTTGGCTATTATACATGATATCAAAGATTAGATATGACTAAATGGTTTGATGTTTATTGAAGCCTTTGTGCTAAATAATAATTTATTAGTTTTGTGGAAGCTTTAAATTTGGGTATAATCTAGAATGTACCTCCAACTTAAATTATTTAAAAACTATTAATAACTTACTAACGCTTGAAGTGTTTTTCACCCCGATCAACCCAAGGTAACCAAATTAACACACTTATACCCATTATATTCTAAATTGTTTGAAATATGTTACAATAAAACACATTAGGAAGGACATTATAGAAAATACAAACTTTTTTTTTTTGCTATCAAGGTAGATTTTTACTACATTATTAGTATTTTATTTGTTTTTATATCATCTATCAAAAGTAATAGCTGACAGATGCTTATCAGATATGTCTTATATTTAAATATTTTTATCAACTTTGTAATTGTCAGATACAGTTCTTCTACTGTGTTCCTACTATGGTTGAGCCATAAAATTAGCTGAAAAAAAAGTATAAAATAATTAGCTAAAATATTTTTTAGGGTTTTTACATATCTCAATTCTTGAATTATATGCATCAAAAATTTGTCACCCCAACATCATTTTGGATTCATTTAAAAAGTTTTTACTATTCATATAAGATACAATATTTGCAGCATATGTAAAATATGACTTAACTTTCCAAATAGGTCACAATTTCATTCCATATCGCTATACATGTAAAAATGTAATAAAAAATATAGTTATAAACGTGTAGTGTTATCATAACACTATTATTAGCACACATATTTTTGTCTACTGAAATGTATGGTTACTAGTCTATTGATTTTTATGATCCTTGCTGTACCTCGAGTCTGGATTCTACAATCTCTTTAGATATCTCCAACACAGCTGAAGATTAGTTTTTTAGTTTACCGTACATATTTAAATCTTTATTTTATTAAATCTCTTTTTTTATATTAATTGGTTTAAAAGTTATTTGACCCTGTGATTATTTATTGCAAAGTTTCTTGAGCTATGCCAAGTCCTATTGATATATTATAAAGGAGAGGGTTATTGGGCCCAATATTATGTATCAAATTAAAAAAAAGTGTAAATTTAGCATCATCATATCTGAAGAAAATAAACAGCTATATAATTCTTGACCAGAAAATAGCCTGACACTGTAGCTAAGTCAGTAGTGTCCGTGTACTGAGCTAAAGGTCTCTGGTTCAATTCTTGGCATGGCTGAAAAATTTATCATGGTGAAATGTAGGTTTCCCCTTTCACAGTGATGAATTCGTGGCCGGAGGCTGGAAGGTCTGTCTGTTTTAGAGTTAAGTTAGTTTATAAGCTGTGTGCTGATTTAAACAGTTAGTTCAGAAAGTGCATATTAAATACCTCAAATAATAATTTTAAAAAATCAGGAAATAAATACAGTCAATATGTGAAATGCAATTTTAGAATACTAAATAATTGTTAGAGTTGAATAATTTAATCTAAACACTTCTAGCCTTTGTTACATTTTTAGATGAATAAGATGTAATCACCAGTACAAATCTCATAAACATGCTTGGAGTAATCATTTATGCCAAAATGTAATATTTTCACTATTGTATATAATCAATAGTAAACCACCATCATCACCCGCCTCAGTGGTGTAGTTGGCTAACGCGCTGGTTGTTGTTGAGCCAGACTGCTGAGGATGGGGAGATCAAGGTTCGAATCTCGGTTGGGTGAGCTGGGGGTGGTTTTTCCTGAATGGTTTTCCACTCTACCTCCACATAAATGTGGGTTCACTTCCTCTAAATTCAACCTTCCCAATTCCTAATCCATTAGAGTAATTAGTATTTAAGCGTATAACCCGAACGGGTAGTAATACGCGGTGCTATTATTATTATTATTATTACTATAGTAAACCATCTATATAAAATGGTAAGGATATTTCAGATTAAGTTTTTCTTTATGGCCAAATTTACTTGTTGATTTCCATTATTTTATACTGTTTTTATTCATTCTAGGTACTCGTAATGACAACACAAATATTTTTAAATGCCCTGTCTCATTCTTATATCTCACTGGATAAAACTAACCTGTTGATCTTTGATGAATGCCATCCTATGAGACAAGTAAGATTTATTGTTTGATAAAGCTATGGAACTAATTTATCTGCTTATCTTTCTATCAAAAGTGTTTTGATTTATTTGTTATATAAACTATTATTTATATTTATACATATTATAATGATGATATAATTCCTTCATTGTCTTTTGACTATTGTATTTACTTCTGGTTTCACACAGTATGAATGCTTAAATATTACTTTGCCTTACACTAGTTTACACCTTTTGGGTAACCTTTCATTTAAACAAAAAAAAATTGTAGAACACATGATTAGATTAATCTTTAATATTTAATATACTGTTATGTATTTCTTTAATGTTTTCTATTACTTAAAATAACATTTTATTTTAAGCCTTATCTGGACTCTTGCATTACGGATTGTCATGGCTTTATAAGATGTAACGTGATCAGAAATAAAAATACATTTATTGCTTTGTTTTATAAACAAAAAATATAAATATTTTGAAACTAAAACCACATTTTTAGTTTTATTGTTTGAATGGTTTGCATTTAAAAATGTTGGTTTTGAGAGACATGTGTTCAAAATATTTTATTATATAGCAAAGGTTAATATATCATTAGCTACGTTGAAATATTTTGAAATAAATTTTAATTCAAACAACAAATTTAGAAACCTAAACTCAATGTTTTAATTTATATGAATAATGCTAAAAATTACTTCAGGGCAAATAATTACATTTTAAAATGTTCTTAAAAGCCCATGAACAAGTGTCGTCTGGTTACATACTGCTGAGCTTCTTCCCAAAGATTTATTTGAGAATCATATGAGTGGTCATGTAAAACCTGGACTTTTTTTTGGACATCAATCTTCTAACAGTTTACTAGGCATCCCCTTGGAAAATTCTAGCACACTGATATTTCTATACTGTGCTTACATTGAACTTGTCTGGACCATTTAATTGAGAATTCAAAGGGGGAATACTGTGTGATATCAAGTATGGGTACTTAAATAGCTATAATTGAAAAAGTGGTTTTGCCAGTCATAACAAAGTATTAGTACTTAAATCATTTGCAGTACCTGTTAATTTGTCAAAAGTAATTTTGGAATTAGATATTGATTTCTCAACAATGGCTTCAACTTATAATTTTTTTCAGCAGGGGTCGGCAAACTATGGCCCGCCACCTCTTTTTGTATGATCTATGAGCTAAGAATGGATTTTACATTTTCAAATTCTTTAAAATTTCAAAGTACGTACTATAACGAAACCACCGACGGCCGAGTTGAGGATTTGATGAAAGACCGTATGTAGCGCTCCTATAGCTTCACATTCGCACGGTGCTTGGTGTGGTGGCCTCTGCCGTGACGCCACACTTATATTTTGGCTGCATTTCCAGTGCCAACTGTATCGCTGTTCTGCGACATTTTGTTATCATATTATTACCTGTACACAGTGGCGCAGGAACAGGGGGGTACGGGGGTAAATTTTACCCCCCTAAAAATTTGAGAGGGGTAAAAAGTATCGTTTTTACCCCCCCAAAATATTTTAGTTAAACTTTTAGATAATGTAAAGATCTTGTTGAGGAAAGATAAATAGTTCACATTAAGGCAACATTGCAAAAATAAAATGTGCTTGGAGCACACACTGTTTGAAAACTCTGATAGTGATACCAGCTACATCAGCTACTGCAGAAAGAAGTTTTTCAATGCTTATACGAAAAAAAAACTACCTTCACTGCACGATGAGGCAACGTGGACTAAATCACCCATGTCTGCTGAGTGCATACCCTGAGAGGTTCAACAAACTTGAAAATTGCAAAACTATTTATTGGTCTTATAGCTAGTAACGAATATAGGGCAAAGGTGTATGGAAACCTACTTTAATTTCCGGTGATTCATAATTTTTAGCTAAGCCACATCAGTTATATTTTTTCTTAATTTGTTTTGTGTATATTAATTCTAATGTTTGGCATGACTAAAATAAATGAGAAAAATGCACAATGGGATCATTAAATACAAGTATCCCTCATTATACGCGATCTCACTTTCCGCGTTTTCGCTATAACGCGATTAAGAAATAGTAAAAATAATGCGTTCTCGGCTGTAATTTCGCAGTCACCCTGTGCGGTGGTGACGTAAGCTTGTGCGCGCACAATCCAGTGAAGACAAAGATTTTTACTGTACAATTTGGTGTTAGGGGGGTGGTATTGACAACATTGGAGATGCATGGGCAGAAGTTAAACAGTCCTGTATAAAGGGAGTTTGGAAAAATATTAGACCTTAAGTTTCTGATTCTCATGATTTTGATCCTGAACACGAGCTTTCCAATTCAAGACATGACATCGTTGACATAGAAAGAGGTTGGATTTGAAGACGTAGACCAGGCAAATGTGGATGAATTGCTCCAATCCCACTAAATATAACTCATCAATGAAGATCTTCTAGAAATGGAAAATGGCATAAAGGATGAAGAGGAAGAGCACTGCCTATGTTGTTGAGCTTATCAAAAAACTTCAACAAAACAAATTGATGAATTTTGTTAACACATTGACAGTGCAGTTAGAATCATTGAAGAGAATGATCCTAAGATGGATAGAAGTGTTAAAGTTACCAAGGAGATGAATTATTTGGCTTGCTACAAAGCACTCTTTAGAGAGAGGAAGAATGAGCTTAGCGTTCCAGGGCCCTCAAGAGAGCTAGATCCTACAATCCAAGGGCAGTCAAGAGCTTACAGTCCAAGGGACTTCAAGAGAGCAAGATCCTACCAGAGCCTACCAGAGCATACCATCCCAGCCAGGGCCTTCCAGAGAGCAAGAGCTTACAGTCCAAGGGACTTCAAGAGAACAAGAGCCTACCATCCCAAGGCCTTCAAGAGAGAAAAAGCTTACTATCCCAGGGCCTTCAATAGATCAAGAGCCTACCGTCTAAGGGCCGTCAAGAGAGCAAGAGCTTAGCGTCCCAGAGCCCTCAATAGAGCAAGAGCTTACCATCCTAGGGCCTTCAAGAGAGCAAGAGCCTACCATCTCAAGGCCTTCAAGAGAGCAAGAGCTTTCCGTCCAAGGGCCCTCAAGAGAGCAAGAGCCTACCATCAAGAACAAGATAGTGATAATACAAGTTTGCCAAATCCAGTTAATTTATCATGCGATTGAAGATGAACAGTAAGTGTACCTGTAGCATTGTATGAATTAGATGAATTAATTAAAAATTGTGTTTGTTTACAAATTTCAGTGAATTGAAGATTCAGGCTACCTCTAGCATTGTACAAGTTAGATAAATTAATAAAATGGCATTCATTTAAAAGTTTTAGGTTTTTATTTACTTTTTTCCTTTGGAGTAATCCATATCTCACCCATGTGAGTCAATTCACTTGCCTTTTCGTGTTACGCGATTATTTATCAGAACCAATCCCTCGCATTACATTTCCCTGGTCTTTTTTTAATCTCAAAAATGTTATTCCCTATTAAAGCACATTATTATTTTTACCCCCCTAAATAAAAACGTTCCTGCGCCACTGCCTGTACATATCCATCATGTCACTCTCTCAACCAGTAAAGCTAGGTTTCCACATGCAATTATTATTGGTGCCAGGAGTATGCCAGTTTGTGTTTCCACATTCATCAATCAGTTTTCTACTGGCGCAGTATTCAACATGGTGTCAACTGCCGTAGTTAATGCAAGTATTGATGTCGTAGCGCAAATCGTGTCTTTAGAACTATAGAAAAAATTAAAAAGAAGGAAGCAAAAGCATAGATTATGGGTTCGTAAATGGATTTCGAATACTACGTATTTTGGCCTTCTCTGACTGCATCGGACATAACCTCGACTATTTTTCTCAATGCCTCGTCTCTTTTATTTCTGTCTTTATAAATGAAGAAATGTTGTGGTTACACAAGCATGGATACCGTTCATATGCCTCGAGGAACATCATTATATACTTTGTTGATCATTTATTTTCTAGTGTCGCCATCGTTCGTAAAAAAAAACTATTAGCAATTTAAACACTGTTTACAAACAAACAAGATACTGGCGCCAAAAAGATCAATTGCTCCTTACTTTACTGGTGCTATGATTTGTGGCGCCAGTTGAATTTACATGTTTCCATCAGTGGCGTAGCGTCAGGGCAAGCAAGGCAAGCACTGCTTGCCTTTGCTTGAAGATTAGTTATTGTTATTATTATTATTATTATTATTATTATTATTATTATTATTATTATTATTATTATTATTATTATTATTATTATTATTATTATTATTATAAAATATTATTATTATTATTATAAAATATTCTTCAATCATCATTGTGTTTAAAATAAATTTTTCCGCACATGCCAGTGACCGTAACATGCATGCAAGACATGCACTAGTCCATCATATCGTGGTTGAAAGTCTATATTTTTCCGTCTTTCACCCCATAGCTCTACCTAGCGTATTTCTTATCTGTGACGTCATAGATCTCGGAGGGGAAGAAGGGGAAGAGCTGTGGGACTCCAGTAAGAATGCAAGCAACCAAGTTGCGACTTTTCAACAACCGAAGCTATACCCGAAGGTTAACGACTATAACCGAAGAAACTGAAAGATACCATCGCATACCCCTCACTTCCCCTTTAATAACACAGAAGTAATTTAGACTAGGAAATTAATAGGTAGTGGTTGTTTGTCAATGCCGCCTGTCAATTCCACCCTTTTTGTGTTTTTTAATCTCTTTTTCAACGCCGCTATGTAGTTATTAGTAAATCTTTAGACCAGGAAAATTTTGTGAAGTTTGTTGCAACGAGTGCTTTTGTTTTGACGTGTGTCAGTGAAAGCTAACAAACGAAAGTTAATGTTTTATATACATATAATAATACAATAATGAGTGAAGTTAGTGGAGTGAGCAGCTCTAGTAATAAGTGCAAGTGCGTTATTTGTAGTATAAAACATACATCTTTAGCCGTAAGAAGTTTTGAAGAACGTGTCGAAATAATGAGTATTGGAAGATCCATTCCTAAGTTAAATATAACCACATTAAGAAAAAAGGATGGCTTTATTAGGCATTTTAATAAAAACATTTATTCAAAGCATTCTTGGCTAACTGGGTTGGTTCAGAAAATAAATTGTACTGTTGGCCTTGTTTGCTGTTTGCCAAAACGGACAAAACTACGTGGACAAAGAGTGGCTACAATGATCTAAACAATCTTTGCAATGCAGTTCAAAGGCACGAAAGATCAGAATCAATATAAATGCATTTATTACCTTATAAGAATTTGGAAAAAATAGGGTAGATCTTTCTCTGGACATACATAAAAAAATTAGCATCGAACAACACAATGTTAGGGTAAAAAAAAATCGTGAAGTTTTGAAGCGCCTAATAGACGCTGTATGTTATTTAAGCACTCAAGAACTGGCATTTCGTGGTCATGATGAGTCATTTAATTCTAAGAATAAGGGAAACTATGTTGAGCTTCTAAAATTGATTTCTGATTACGATTCAATTTTAGCTCAGCATTTAGAATCGTCTACTGTATTCACTGGGCTATCATTGGAATACAAAATGACCTCATTGAATCAATTAAAGCTGTTTTAATAAATGAAATCATAAAAGAAATTCAAAATGCAAAATTTGTGTCTATTTTATTAGATGAAACATCAGACATCTCAAAACTTTCACAACTATCGACTATGTTTCGATATGTGTCCTCTGATGGTGAAATTATGGAACGATTTTTTTGTTTCACAGACGTTTCTGCTAACAGATCTGCCACTGCTTTGGCTAATCATGTTAAACAGGTAGTGAGAGATGTAGGGTGTGGGGACAAGCTTGTTGCACAATGCTATGATGGGGCTGCAGTAATGTCTGGGGAAATAAATGGTACTCAGAAACTTGTTCGCGATACATTTCCAAGTGAATTGTTTGTTCATTGTTAACTCATGTCCTTAACCTTGTTTTAACTCAATCAGTAAATAATATTAGTGAGTGTAAGGTGTTTTTTAGTACATTAAGTGGACTTGCATCATTTTTTTCCCATTCTAGTAAGCAAACTTCATTCTTAGATAAATTGTTAGAAAAAGACTACCCAGTGTTTCACCAACTCGATGGAACTATAGTGAAAGACTTGTACATATGTGATGAACCATCGGGAAAGCCTGATATAAATGTTTGAAACAATAATAGAGTACCCACAAGAATGAGATAGTGAAACTATTTCTGTTGCTAAAGGGTTCGTCCACTTTCTAGAAGATGTTCAGAGCATGTATTTGCTAATTTTATACACACAGATTTTTGACCACACTGAGCATCTTTTCAAAATTTTGCAAACAAAACAAATGGACATCGTTTTCTGTAAAACTGAGGTTGAAGAAACTAAAAAGAGTTTGTCAAATCTTAGGCTAATATCTGATGACATTTATTCAAAAACACTACAAATAGGACTAGATCCAGACAGAAGTGGACGTAAACGTAATTTAAATCAAGATTCTAAATTGAAATTAAGACAAGTTCATAGTGAAGTAATTGATAACATTGCCATGCAAATACTTAGAATAACTAAATAGCATGTAAGGATAGCTTTTAAATGTTTTAGAAATAAGACAACCTAGAATTAAGAATGGTATAATAGAAATAATAGAAAGACGGGTGTGATGTCCTTTTGAGTCAGGAATTTTAAGAAATAATAAGAGGAAATCAAGGAGAATGTCAGGAATTACATTGATCAAGTTGAGTATACACCATCTTCCATTTTAAATAGACTCTTGTAGATTAACATTTATGTCACTTTGCAAAATCTATAAAATCTGTGATTTGATATCATTCATCATCTGCAAAGAGTAAATTACTAGATAATTTAAATACTAAACACTTTCATTAATAAATACATCATTGAGTAGTGGACCTAAATTGGTACCTTGGTGTATACTGCAAGGGGCTAAATAATGTATTTGAGTTGTGCCTATCTATTTTAATAGCAAATGACTACTATACATTAGCTCTAAACTATTTGACATATGAACTAGATAGCCCAGAATTACTAATTTTTTAGAGAATAGGCTAATATTATGGTGACATAAGTCAAAGCCCTACTCTGGTCAAAATGAATAGCATCAACCTGACCTTGAGCAGAGGCTTGAGAGGCAGTGTGCCCCGCAAACCCCACTAAATTAGTGATGGATGATTGATTTTTTTACAGAGCTATGTGTACTATCTGAGAATATTTTTTAAGATGTTGAAAAGTATGTTTATATATTAGTTTCTCAGACACTTAGATTAAGTATTTAGAAGTGATACAGGTCTATCTTAAAAATATCTATTTTTGACAATATTTTTATAAAAGGTATGACAAAAGATATTTTCAATTCTAGGGGAAAAGTTTCATTTGACATGCTAAGGTTGAAATTATAAAATAACAAGGAACTGAGAAGGATGGCACATCCTTTAACAATGCATTTTCAAATTCATATGAACCGTCTAATCTAGAGGAATTCAACTTTTTAATAGCAAATGCAAGTCCACTAATTTGGCTGCGCGCGCACAACTTGCAGCGTGTAAACAGACGAGCAAGCTACTAACATGCAAGTCCACTTGCAACTGAAAAAGTTGGTCACCTTCCAACTTTACTAATGCAAGTAGACAATTCAAAATGGCAGCAACTAAAATATTGTTGTGCGGGAGACACTTATTTGTGGAATGTTATGAAAATAATGAGTTTTTGTGGAATTTTAAGCACCAGATTTATAAAGATAAGATTGCGAGGGATTTTGCACTAGAGGATTTTTGTAAAGTGATATCAGGCGTACATATTCTCAAGAAGTATCCAAAATAAAATATTATGTAAATATTGCAAGAGTGCCTTGTGAGCGATATTATCTAATATCAGTTAACAAATGTTAAAAATAATGTTATCAAACCATTATTTCCTACCAATCAACGTGGCATGTGTAATTTTTTTTACATACAATCACAAAATATAATAAAACATTGTAGTACCATAACTAGTTCCGGCAACATAATATTCGTGTTATCGGCAAGTAAGGTATGATATGCCGGCGAATTTCACGCGAAATCACCGGCACGCTTTCCAATCTCCGTATTTGACACTTTAACCAATCTTTATAAGTTTTAATTAATAATGTTCAGCCCATACACTTCAAACATTTTGTAGTAATGCTTTGGCAACTTGAGTAGATACACAACATTATATTATTGTCTCATAGCAAACCAGATAGTTAATATCTAAACCAATCTACAAATTAATTTATTACTATTTTTAAGGAATATTTTAGGCCTAGCTAGCATTTAACAAGATATTTTGTTATTAGTATACCAACATTTAAAACAGGGTTGAAAAAACCGGGGTTAGGCCTATTTATAAAAAATGTTTAACCTAGTTTGGTTTTATTGGAATTTATTGACTTTGAGTTTAATTCTATTGATCATGTATGCTAAGTGAGTTATAACAAATCAAGCAAAATAATAAAATAATTATTTGGGATCAACTGAAACATATTTTAATGTATTAAGGAATTAAGAAATATTAGACATACTAATCACAAACGTTTTATGTTATCTATATAAAACAATTTTTTAAATAGGTCAACTAGTTTTGATACATTGCGTTTACTGAAAAATTGTAATTTATCTGGCCGCCCATTCTTATTCTAAATTCACTCTTCCTAGCTCCTAACACATAAGCGTAATTATTAGTATATGCGTATCAATAACCCGAACGAGAAATCAGAAGCAGTGATGAAGAAAAAGGCTCCAATAGAGAGATCAGTTCCCACCACTTCATTTTCAGCCATGTTTTTAGAAGCGATACTAATACAAGTGAAAAATGCGTGTCAACACAACTAACATGTTAGTAAGCTAATACTAGTAAACTTGCATTAGTCCACTAACATCGTGTCAACGGGCCTTAGTGACATACACTATTGTAATATGGAAAAGTGTGAAAGAAGATTGCAAAATTTTTGCTATTGATAGAGGATTGTTGATAATATTGCCATTAATTTCCAAGTTCAAGGGAAATACTTCATGAACTAGATTAATTTTCAACATGTTTCTAATGAGCCTAGGCTTTCTTTTGAGACTAGTTTCTATTAACAAGTCCAAATGGCTCTATCTATAGTTAACACTGTTTTAACTTGTTTATGAAAATGCAAAAAAAAAAAAGTGAATTAAATTATTTCCCTGACTTTCCTCCCAAACACCCCCAACCAACTCACCCCAATCAATATAGTATTTAAGTCTAGAATAAATAAAAGAAAACTAATTCAGTAGCTTGGAGTTATTTTGAATAATAATTTGAGTAATATGAGTACCGATAATCCTTCAGACTTGTTGGATGAAACTATCAGTAGCCAAGTGAATGTCAATAGTTGAATAAACACAAGACCAGTCAGAACTGGTCAGATAATTGTAAAGATTTAGATAATCACCAACAGCCTAATCAATATACATGGTAGGGGTAGCATTATTATATTATATTTATAAATATAAAATGATAATCATGATTAAAATATAAATATACTGTAGTAACTATTTGAAAATGGGAATGGGTGAGAGAGTACAAGGTAGATAAGTGTTTTAGAACACCTTGATATAAATCCAAAATATTTAACTGTTAGCATAAATTATAATCTTTCAAAACTATCACAATGTTATTCAAAGGCTAAGATTCTTTATATTTGCTTTCATCTTTTCCATGAAGAGTAGCTAACAATTCACCCGAGAATGCAAGTGTTCTATGTCAAATTTTCTACTTTTGTGTAAAAGAGCATTGAAGTTTGACCATGTGTATAAAACCAATGTTACTAGATGACAACTCGAGTTTGTATCCTCTTAAATAATTATATAGTAGTCTTAATTTCACCACAGTTGAACCATGTGTATTCTGAATAGACGTTATCACCAAATATCTCAAATTTAACACTTTTGGAGATAGAACACTTGCATTCTCGGGTGACGAATTACTATTTATATTCTAAATAATATACTTAAGCCAAACAATGGTGATAGATGTCGAACTAAATATATTAAAGTCATTAAATTCAGTTATCAGTTAATATTTATAAAATAAGTGATTGAGGTTAAATATTATTTGAGCAGTCAAGTACTATAAACTAGTGTTGAAATTTATTTTTTTGCAATGTCATCCATTCTGCTTATTCTTTCACTCTCTCTCCCTCATGTTTGTTGACCACAAAGTGTTGACCTTGGAAGCTACCATTTTGCAATGTAAATGTTACACACCCATTCATGAATCTGCCCAGCTCATGAATCAGCCAAATTACCGCCCTTTCCGTGAACTGGCCTCCCGTGACCATTTCACGAACTGACTGGTCAAAAAATAGTCCAGTTAATGAATTGTGCAGCCCATGTGCTGCCCAGTTCACGAATTGGCTATTTAATTAAATGGACAAGCAAAGAACAGGTTTGGGCTTTAAGTTAATTTAACTTTTAATTGTTTTAGAATGGATTGTCAGGTTAATTTATGTTGGGTTAGTTTAATATAATATCTTAAAAAAAACTAATTTAAGTCAAGATTGTGGTATTTAATAAGTATTTAATACAGTTTCATTTCATTAAATTGGCAAATGTTAATGCAATTTTTATCCAGTTCTCGAAATTGTTAAGGGAAGATGCCATTGTAAGGAATGAGCAGAAATCTGCCCAATTCATTAAATGGACAGTTTCACCACTGAGGTATAACATATATAGCTCTTGTAACATTGCAACATGTTACATTATACTACCCCCTCCCATCTTAAGCGTCATGCAAAGGTTTTCCTCAAGAGTCATACCACCCACTCCATATGAAACCTCAATAGTAATAAACTTCCTGTAATAGTAAGCTTCTCTATTGTAGTCCTATGTAGACTGTCTTTAATATGAACGATATCAATCAAGAACGAAACTCCCCCACAATCACAAAATGTTCATGTACTTACCGCTTGTGTTTCTTCTGGCTAGAACAACCTTCAAGACTGGAAAGCCACCTCGCGTCCTAAGTCGATGAGAGGGTAAGATAGAGCAGCCGTGCAACAACAACCGAGTTTCCGAGTGGACAGGTCAAATCGGAACTGACTGAGACCATCAACTAAATGAAACTATCCTGGTGTCCAGCATGCAAGACGAAACCAACCACCAACTCATCGCGTGATGTCGGTACGTCACCTAGACCAACCAAACGGAGCTCTAACACCAATGCAGCGTGTGTTGGAGGCAGCCGGCCAATCCTAGCCTGATCGATGACTACGTGATCGTCTGCATGTTTGAAAAATGACCGTTGGAAGCCACCAACCAATGTGAACATTCCCCCCTTCCAACCCTAAGCGACTAGGAACACTATTTAAACCTAGCGGTTTTTAAACTCGGTGACTATTATTTAGCTACACATTCAAGAGAAGTCATGTCTTAGACTATTATTTTATCTACACCTTCAAGAGAAGTCATGTCTTAGACTATTATTTATCTACACCTTCAAGAGAAGTCATGTCTTAAACATATTTATTCATCGCCGTCTGGAGAAGTCCTGTCCTGGACTTGGACAATTTACAGGATGACGACGTATTGTGTTTTATTTTTGTATAGAAGTTAATTTAATAAAATTGAATTATGGCCAATTCAATTTTGAATTAATATAATTTTTTTTAATAAGCCAGAATAAGCGTAAATTACTTACTAAATGTTTTTTTATGAAACTAAATTTAATTATGAGACAGTTAATTCGTTTTGCCGCCACTTGGGCGCTAGTGTCACTGAAGTCACATAGTTTGCCACATTTATTAATTTGTTTTGTTAGAAGTATTTCATTTAAATTGGCAGAGTTTTGATCACTAAGTAAATGTAAATTCCTCTTTTTTTTGGTATAATGTTTTCATATTTAATTGTTGTTTGAATAAACATAAAGTTAACTAATGGTTTGATTTAGACTAAATAATTTTCCAAATTATTTAATTGAAATAACTTGTGGTTTAACTAGTCATTTTGTATGTCATATTTTTTATTAACAAGAAGAGTTCTTGCTAACGTAAAATTTTGTGTCGAAATTTAATAGTCCCGCGGAAGTTTGACTTAATGCCGGAAAGCCAAACTCTCGTGTTTATTAAACATCTGTGTAATGTTAAACGTAACTTTAACTCTATCTGTATTCAATGTGATGAAGCAGACACTTTGGTATCCATTTCAAACAAGCCCATTATGCTTTTTTTTTTGTATTCAAATAAATATAAGTCTAGATATTTATAAACATATGATTTGTTTAAATAGTCAAACAAGTGATTTAAACATCAGGACCCCTAATTTTTAAACTTGCGAGAAAACTCGCTGGCGAGCAAACCCGCAAGTCAGGATCTCGCCAGTCACAGGTCCAACCAACAAAATGCTAATTTTGAAATGTTTCTATCGTCGTGCGAATTGATGTATCACGGAATGCTTGCTACTCGCAAGCGAGTGAGTGAGTTTTCAATCTGACAACAATGGAAGAACGATGACGTCTTAGTGAAATAAGCCAATCGAATTGATGCTCACGTTTAGAAAATTATCGAAACAAAGAAGACTTTAAATGCGCCATCTTTTTCAAACCTCAACTCAAATTTTTGTTGTTCTATATTTAACACGGTGCGCGAAATTTATATTAAAATGTCCGGTAACAAATCTAGTACTTCAAAATATCAGAGACACAGAAGCTCTTACTTGTCCAATTCATGGAAAATCATGAAAGATTAGTTAAGGGAAAGTTAGATAATGCATTTAAAAAAATAGACGCCGACAATTTATGGCTAGAATTAAGCGAAATTTTAAATGCTGCTGGTGGAGCAAACAAAACTGTGGCACAATGGAGAAAGGTAATAAACATTATATATTTTTAATTTGAGCAAACTATTTCTTAAATTAAGTCTACTTTGTTTATCATACCTATGCAATCCAACATCTAGGCTTATATGAGATTTAATATATTAATTTCTTGGTACCCAATGCTTGGGTTTCATGAATTAATTAAGCATTTTAGTAGTATACATTCAAAGTTAATTTTTATTTTTTCCCTGTGCATCAGGTTGTAGCCAAGGATGTTCTATATTTCCAAATTATCACAGTCAAAATTTAAAGCTTGGAATGATACAGTTAAAAAAATAAACATATTATTTACGGGCCCTAAACTATTTCAACTAAGTGTAGGTTTGGATAGTCACAGGAATTATCTCCCCGTATGTTTGTAAATTTGACATTGAGGTAAATGTTAAATCCTAAACACATCATGTCGAAAGGTTATTTATCATTGGTCCTTCATTGTTTTCTTTTAGTCTTTTAAAACATTGTTTGTTGGAAATGGCGCACACCGAGGGTGAGATTCTTTAATTTTTTTCTATGTCATATAATGATAATTTTTAAATCTTTTAGAATCCATACACACAACAGCACAAGCAAATTTCCAATGATGACAAAATTAATATTGTAAAATTATTCTATATTTTTTTTAGATAAAGAAAATGCACTTAATTAATTCAATAACATTCAGCCATGTAGTTTAACATTGGGCGGACCGCTTCATTTTGATTTAATGCATAGATGTCCCATACACATCAACCATTTACAAGTAGAACTATTTCCTTGTTAACATAACAAGCCTAGTTCTTTTAAGTGACTAAGTATTCTTTAATTAAAAACACTTTGCCCAACTTATAATGAAACAGTATAGGTAGACTCACACATTTCGATCAACCCTGGAAAAGCTGTCTCAATAATTGAATCGAGATATTTTGGCATGTGATATTTGTTTAGTCCACAATATTTTGTTTATAACTTACTATCTCAACCAAGCTAAACCTAACCTTTGTGTGAATAAATAAAATGTTTGATTAACTACTGTTTATTTTTTATAAGAGGGAATTGAAGGATCAAGATAGCCTACTAGGCCTTGAATAGGAATCTATATGACCATGCTTCAAAATAGAGTTTTTGAATAAGCATACAGTATTTTAGTAGGCCTAAATAACATATTTAAGCATCCTGGAATTTAATGAAAAATATTTTGTTGATACGGTACTTGAAGGGTTTTAGGGTTGTTTTTTTTTTGCTTGTTTGTCTGGGATAGTTTATAATATAATAAAAATATCTGGTATAGTTTATAATATAATAAAAATATTAACTAGTCCATTGTGTATTAAAATATTTCTGATGCCATGTTGTGAAATTCATTAAAAAAATTTAAACAATATATAGAATTATTTTACAATACAAATTTTGTTATCATTAATTTTTTTTATGGATGGTTTAAAATATAGGTATTATTCATCACTCACTATATGACATAAATAAATTAAGATATAAAAAAATAATTAAATTATTTAGCGCCGTGTCTTTCTACCCATTCTGGTTATACACTTAAGTACTAATTAAGCTAATGGATTAGGAGTTGTGAAGGTTGAATATAGAGGTAGTGAACCCGCATTTGCGAGGAGGGAGAGTGGAAAACCATTTAGGAAAAACCACACCAGTTCATTTTGTAAAAATCTCTTCTTACCAAGGGACTATCTACATCAGTTTGATATTAGAAGACAAGACTTTACCACTGGATAATTAGTATATATATTTTTTTATAAATAACAAATGGGACATACTTGTAACTTGGATTTTTTTTATAAGCAAAACATAGGTATTATTATCAATGATAAAATAAATGTTTTATGTTAAATTACATCTTACCTAATTTTCTATACATACAACAGTAAAAATATAGAGCATTAAGGAATAAACTAATCAAGAACACTAAAATATGAAGAATCTTATTTTAAACAAATTAAATTGAGCCTAGGGCTATATTAGATTTTTTAAACTTTAAATGCTTTTTATACTGTGAGTGTGCAGGATTTTGTTTGACTGTCTAAATTGTTCTCCTTTTTAAAATAAGAAATAAACCCTTAAAAGCCAAAAAATGTACATTGTTTATAAGTACAGGAATGGAATGAGGAAGTGAAAGTGTGTGGAATGAAATTTAGCATGACAAAGTGTGAAGTGATGGTAATGACAAGCAAGAGGGTATCCTAATAAAGCTATAAAGTTATCTGGGAGAGTGGGTGTAGAGGGAGTACATGAGATAGTAGAGGAAGCAAGACTGAGATGGCATGGGCATGTAATGAGGATGTTGGAGCACATGAGATAGTAGAGGAAGCAAGAGGGTACCCTAATAAAGCTATAAAGTTATCTGGGAGAGTGGGTGTAGAGGGAGTACATGAGATAGTAGAGGAAGCAAGACTGAGATGGCATGGGCATGTAATGAGGATGTTGGAGCACATGAGATAGTAGAGGAAGCAAGAGGGTATCCTAATAAAGCTATAAAGTTATCTGGGAGAGTGGGTGTAGAGGGAGTACATGAAATAGTAGAGGAAGCAAGACTGAAATGGCATGGGCATGTAATGAGGATGTTGGAGCACATGAGATAGTAGAGGAAGCAAGAGTGAGATGGTATGGGCAAGAAATGAGAATGGAGTAGAGTATGCCAAAGAAAATGTTGGAAATGAATTATGTAGAGAAAAGACCGCAAGGGAAGCCAAGAAAGAGATGGGAGGAGAGAAGAATGGTGTAAGAACAGAGGAAGATGGGAGCATCTTACTAAACTGACCCGGCCACAAACTGGGAATAGTTTATGATGATGATTATTTTTAATGGATTTTAAATGATGATTCTAGTACACTATTAATTATATGTATTATTCACATAACCAAACATTCATTTTTTCATTTTACTTCACAGCTTGTGAATAATATACAAGACATAGCAGAGCCGGCTACCCACCAAATGTTGACCCTTTTGCTTATGGGCTCATATTTGAAGATGCGGTTGAAACAGAATTGGTGGCGGAGAAAACTGAAAGTGTGCCTCTTCCAAAATGAAAGTACAGCAATGAAGGTAGTAATAATTATTTACACTAAGAGCTCTGATTAATTGAAAAGCTAGTACTTGACAGACCTTTTGACAAATGTTAATATTTTCCTTCCACTAAGCTTGGATGAACTCGAATTATATTTCTAAAGTCTTATTATACAATGACCTGGTTTAATTTCTTATTGTACTGTTTAGTCTGCTTTGGCTTAGTTGTTTCTTGTGTGCACTAGTATTTAGGTTGAAAAAAAATAGCTTTAGACTTTCTTAAATGCTGTAGTTTTGCCTCAAAACTTTAGATACTAAATATAGGTTTGTAATGTATAACTTTTATATTTCAACAGGTAGTCATTCTTCAGGCAAAAGAGCTCGTCTCTCTAAACTTCAACAAGTGGAGGCCTTAGTTGAAGTTGAAGAAAAGAAGACTTTAGCTTTAGATAAGATTGGAGATAATCTAGGGAAAATTGCGATAACTTAGGGAAAATTGCAAGTGTGCTGGGAAGATTTTTGAATAAGTAAATGCTTTCTTTATCTTTAGCCAGCAGTTTGTCTGCTCACTTTATTTGTCTAATAAGTTTGCATTGTTTTTATTATTTTCAAAATTAGTAGGGGTCCGCGAGCTTAGGTTTTTTCAATTGAGTCGAGTATTTATAAAAGCTCAAAGTTTGAGTATAGGCCTATTCATAATTTTAAAATGTTAAAAAGTATATTAAAACACATGTTCTTAAAATATGAATGACACTAATTTTTATAAATAGTAAATACTTTTGAAAAAAAAAAAGGTTAAATAATTGAAATGTTTTGTTTTTAAATTAGAAATAACACTTAAAAAACACAATTTAAAAATAAGAACAACACTCAAATAAAAATCTAATTAAAATAGTTTCAACACTCATGTCTTTAAGGACATTAAAATTACACTAATAATTATAAAATAAGTTAGTAAAATGAATAATTGCATGATGGCTTGTAAATGTATAACAAGACAGTGTAAAAACACTGTACAGTGATGTAAAGTAAGTGACAGTGAAGGAAACCAGCCTGAAAGGATAGTTAGGTTAGGCCTAGATAGGAAATAACACACTTCTCTAGTCATGTGTTCTTAAACTTTTACACTTTTCACCTCTTTAAAACTTCCACAGTTGCACATTAGTTTGAATTTTTGGGAATATTACTTTTTCATTAATGTCTTTTCATATGAAAAATATTTCTGAAAACTCAAAACAATGTGCAACTGTGGAAGTTTGAAGAAGTGGGAAGTGTAAAAGTGTATAAAGTGTTTGTTTATATCTAGACCTAACCTAACTATCCTTTCAGGTTGGCTTCCTTCACTATCACTTTACATTATTGTAGAGTGATTCTACACTGTCTTGATAAAAAGTTAATACAATTGACATTTTGATGAGCTAATATTTCCCCAAAATATGCTTCAGTAACTTAATTTACTTTATAAAAAAACCTAAGAATCATAAACCATTAGAAATTTGAAGTGTTTCGTATTTCGTTTATCATTCCTCTATGCGCAGTTGAACATGCGCGTTGTACGGGCTCTCGTTAGACATTATTTTATTGAGAAACTCACATCAATTTAATTTTTAATGCTTATAAAAGTTGATGCTCATACTTAAAGATTAAAAATATTATTTCTAGCAAACAATATGAAAAAGTAAGTGCCTTTTTAATATAAATGTGGTAAGTTTGGTAAAATATGTATTGCAATAAATAAGATCAAACTTGATTTTAATCAGGTTATCTAACATAATTATATAACTAAATAGTTACTAAACTAGAGCAAGTTTTGTAGCTAAATGTATTAACTAATACGAGTTTTAAATATCTTAAGTTTGAAAACATTTAATATAATAATATATATTCTTGATATTACATTTTTAATTTAACATACATTATTTTAGAAAGGGACCCAGTAAAAATAGTAAAAAGAACCTATGATTTAGTAATCTTAGCTATTTTTATTTTCATTGCTTTGTCATGGCAACACAGGTAGCCTATACAACTTTAATCAAGTATAATTCAAAATGGACTACTATTGAATAAATTTACTGGCCGAAAGTGGTTTAAAACCTCTATTATGTTATTAATGTGAAAATTGAAATTAATTTTTAACAATTTGTTAGGGAACCGAATGATTTATAAGTGAAAATGCTGCAATTAAATAGACTATGCTTACTATTGTGTTGTAAAAATTGATTATTAAGTACATCAAGTGGATGCTCGAAAATGACGAGCCTACAAAACTGCTTAGCCTAATAATTAGTTAAAAATGTATTTGTATTCTAGAGGTAAAAGAACTTGAAAATTCAATCATAAAAATAGTCCTATTATTTTCTGCAGAGGTGTCACGATACCTGTTTTTCTCCGATTCTTGAACATGTCCTATTTCATTTTTTTCTGAACTCATACATTAACATATTTATTAAACTTCATAGGATGGCAAAAAAAAAAAAAAAAAAACTGAAAACACAAGTATTTTCATCTAATAGGGTCATTAATTGAACCAAAATTTAAAGCAAATATTAGGTAATAAGCTATTACTTCTCATTCTGGATTTTTCGTTTTGCTTGTTGTCAGCACTTTCAATGAGAGCTAGGAATTGTAGGTACCGAGAATCGTAATACTAAGCTCTATCAATTCTTTCGATACCAGTAAGAATCGAGTTACATTCCTAATTTTTTGTAAAGTTTTTATAAAGTAGTAGTTCTATACATTCAGAAACATAGTCCTCATAAAGGTTATTAATGTTTTTTATTTTTTTATAAATGCAACTATTGTTTGTACTTTATAAATGTTTTAGAATATTTTTTCTAGTGAATGTGCTTATCTTGAATAAAGTCATTTTTTATAACGTTTATTTTGTCTTCTTATTCTTGACATGAGCTAACTTTAGCAAACACCTGCTGACCGGTGGTGACAACTTTGGTGGGGGATAAAAGGGTAGAGCAGGGGGAGGATAAAGATGCAAGGCACCCCTGTAAATACTTTTCCTCTGGATTTATTTCAATATATCCAAAATATTATTAAACACAAATTAACATGTTGATTGTTCAGATTTACAAATGTACATAAATAGTATATTACAATAGTCTACTGAAAATAGCATGTCAATAAAACTAAATACAAGTATATTATAGCTTACGCTAGGAAAAACCACCCCTATTTTATTATCATTATAAACTTGATTTTGATATCATAAAATGGGCTGAACATAAGTCTTATATTGTATTATAACTATAATCTTGAAAAACTTAAATTGTCGTTTCAAATCATCTTCACATTTCACCAGAGTTAGGTGACACCACACTATTTACTATAAGAGACAAAACACACACACAAAAAAAGTTTATGTACAACAAAGAGCAATTTATCTGCCAATATAAACAATGTTTGTTAGCCAATATAAGGTATTATTATTATTACTAGCACCGCGTCTTACTACCCGTTCGGGTTATATGAATTATGCTAATGTGCAATGGTAGGGTGATTGTGAGATGAAATGGAGGACCTACAGTTTAACGTTGAATCTGAACCACGGTAGAGGCCTGGCATTCCTCCATTCACAAGTTGTGATTAATACACATCTTGTCAGAGGTGAAGGAAGGGTTTGGCAATCAGATAAATCTGTGCCTGGACCGAGGATTGAACCCCAGAGCCTCAGCACAGAAGTCTGACACCTTACCCCTAGACCACCAGGTCACCCAAGAAGGGTATTAAGATATAAAACAATTAAAATAGGTTTTTCCCAAAGAGATAATACACACTATATTGAGTACAAAAAACCTTGTAAAAGTAGTTTCCTTTCTGAATTATGAAATTGGTGATATAATAATATTAGTTTATTTTAGTGAGATGAAAATTCTAAAGTCTGAAATATATTTGAAATAATTTACAAATCAAAGAACAAAATAAGTAAACAAATATAATGCATGCTATATACAACCTTAAAAGTCAACAATTGTTTCCAGTCTGTGGCCGAGTCAGTTTGGTAAAATGCCTCCATCTTCCCCCTTAGATTTGTTTAATTCTTCTTTCACTTTAACACTTTGCTATTTTCCCCTCCCATCTATTTCTTGGCTTCTCTTGCATGTTTTTTCCTAAATATTTAATTTATTTTTGAAAATAAATCAAACCTGTTAAAAATGTTCAAATATATTTTTGCAACTAACCTATGAAAATGGAACTGAGTTCTAATACTATTTACAAATAATAAACTTAACACATACACACGTGTTTGGAATGAGGTGTGTCCAGAGCATGCAAAAGTGAGAAGTGAGAAAGGACAAAAGTGAACATATTCCTTCAGTCCAATTGCTTGTTCTTGGTGGGTGGGTGGGTTTATATATTCAATTGAAGTTCACTTTGAATTGAAACTAGTAAAGCTTTCTAATTAAATGGTACAATACAAATGTACGATAGTCTCAATAATCCAACCTAAATGGGACTGACAGGTGATCAGATTAGCGAAATATCGGATAATACGGAAACTGGTGAAGGTGGAGGGGGAAGTGCAGAGAAACAAATCCAAATTACTGTAAATGCAAGTGCGGAATAATTATGAAATAGGGTTTGTTATTAATTAATCTTTATAAGGCTTGAGGTTTTTATTCATTGGAAACCCTTTTTTCTCTTTTCACTTGCCATATTTCTTACACAGTAAAATGGCATTAATGGGCAAATGCAAAACTCAAGAGTATCAACAAGTACAGTGTGAACAGAGCTACAACCACAGAGGTATGTGACTCACTGGCAGACAAAGCATCGATAGAAGTAGAAACAATATTATGGGGGCGCGCACAGCACAGCAGTGTGGGACTCACTCACAAAGAAACAATGGTAGCGAGAAAATAATATGCATGTGGATACTGCAACAACAGTGTAAATTGCATGTCATGAGAATATATCGGATTATCGAGCATCCACTGTGTATACTTTCTATATTTTCTAGCACTTTCCTAAACTCGGTTATCAGTAAACGACTGTTGAAATTTCCACGCGTTACTCCCATCCTGCAGGAAAGACCACACTTTTTGCATTTAAATGTAGGCCTATGTTCATAAAATTTATAGTTGGACACAGGTTTGGGTTTAACTTTTTTGGGGGTATTTCAAGTCCCATATTTCATGGAATGACCCTTAACATCTATTAGTGAGCAAAATATCTATCTATTTATTAGTTCTCTTTTTACCCGCCCGGTGGCGTAGTTGGCTAACGCGCCAGTCGTGTTGAGCTCTACCGCCGAGGACGGGGAGATCGAGGTTCGAATCTCGGTCGGGTGAACTGGGGGTGGTTTTTCCTAAATGGTTTTCCACTCTCCCTCCACGCAAATGCGGGTTCACTTCCTCTAAATTCAACCTTCCCCATTCCTAATCCATTAGCGTAATTAGTACTTAGGCGTATAACCCGAATGGGTAGTAAGACGCGGTGCTAAATATTATTATTATTATTATTATTAGTTCTCGTTGAACACGAAGGCCAATGGCCCTGTCATGAACTCGCTCAACATTTTGTACCTCATTAAGATGAGGAACTTGTTGTTCTGGCATCCCTTCCTCATTTTCTAACAGAGGGACATTATTGCGCAAACACATGTTGTGCAATGCAGCACAGGTATTTATAATTTTGGCTGCTACTGTAGGGTGGTAGTGGAGAGTATGATGCTTCAAAAGGTATCTCCAACGAGCCTTTAGAAGACCAATGGTACTCTCCACTACAGATCTAGCACTGCAGTGATGCTCATTGTAGTTTGCCTCGGGGGTATTTGGCTCTGCTCCCAGAATTGGGAGTCATCAATATGGACTCCAAGGGATAGCCACTATTGCCTGTAACAATTTTCCATGTATTAAATAAGTGCCTAATGATTTAGATATACAAGAAAACAGTGTTAAAGGCAAGGATAAGGAAGGAATACAACCTGGATAGGGTAGGCCTTGATAGAAGCAAGTCATATTCTATATTTATTTAGTCATGCTCTCTTCATTATTCTTGTTCACACACTAACACCTCACACACAATATTGTGTAATTTTGTGAACAAATCAATGCAAAGATGACTAAGGTGTGCAGAATCTATGGATAAAATTATGAGAGAGGTTTAGTTGTTTCTAGTAAAGCCTAACCTTCTTTCTAGTTTGACTTCCTTCCCTTGCACTTATATTAAAATCAATTAGAATATAATCTCGTATTAAATAATTTAAAATAGGTTATGCTCAGAGTCCTACTTTTATGGTGAATAAAAAAGTCCAATTTCGTTTTTAAGTTTCCCAAAAGTGGTGAATAAGCGGTGAATTACAAAAATCCTATATTTGCGACGAAATTGTCGAATTAAGACAAAAGCGTTAAAAAAGTGGTTTTCATCAAACTTTCGTGATTAAGGTGACTTTGTTGGGTTAAAACTAGACTTCCAGGACAATGTTTGAAACAGGTAAACTAAACATATTGAAGAGAAAACAAAAAATTACATTTTGTTTGGACAAAACAGTAAAAAACACTAGTCCGCAAAAAAATGTGCTGTCAACTTATTAAAAAAGTAAGATTTAGCGGCAGCTGGTCCGGGAAAAGTATGTACAAGTCACAAAGACAAAATATTACACAAAAATCATCTTGTTACTTCACAAAAATTGTGACTATATTTTTAAATCTCAATTTAGGCTAGAAAAATACAAAATAACTACTCAACATCACCAAACTGCAACATGCACCTGGTAACAATGTTATCCACTTTCATTGTGGTTCTGCGGCCTGTTACTACTAAACTATACCTAGAAAAATATCGTTCTGAATCTGCATTTGAAATCGGCAGCCACAACGCTTGCAAACACTTTGTTGCGAAGTCACTGAACATACTGTTTGTCTTCAGCCCTAGCAGTACATTTTCAATTTTTAAACTTTCGATGCCATCACTCTGTTCCATCAAAACTTTCAATTTTTTACACATTTCAATGTAGAAAAAAGACAAATCTCCATCGTAGTTGACAAAAAAGGGCAGTACTTTAAAATTAATCTTGACCTGCTCTGTGTTAGGCGTACTCTTACTTAGAATATTGGAGGGATTAAAAAGATAGCTAAGGGCCTTCAAAACCCTCACTTCCCCAAACAACTTGTTGGCACCGGTCGAGTCGACATATTTTGACAACTTCATGTGCGACTTCGAAAATTAAAAATGCAATTTTCAAACTTAAAATATTTATTTTTCAATATCCCAAAATATTAGCGCGAATGCTGAAAATCGCGATTATCGCGGACATCGTTTAAAATCGCGAATATCGCGCTAAAACGCCGATTTCGCGAATTATCGCGACAATTCTGAGCATATATTTGCAATCAGGGTAACCTGAAATGTGAACATCTGAAAGAAAAAATGCCATATCTAACATTCGCGAATTATTGCGATCTCCACAAACGCAGGGCTCTGGTTATGCTAATGTCAATTATATTTGAAAGATTTAAGAAACTTATTAGAGAAACTAGCCCTACTAAAAATACTTTGTTATATTGAAGATACTCAAGATTTTTCATGAACATGACATTATGACATTACCAGTTGAGTATAAATTTAGTCAGTAAAAAAAAATTACTTAACACTTAAGAAGTGGTGTTAATGTAATTTACATATTGAAATTTGTCTCACTTTAATCAAATATCTTAGCGTAAAGGGAAAATGATCATAATTGCATAGGCACTTCCTAAGCTTTAAGAATAAAAACTGTAACAAATTTTCACATAATTTTCCAACATTATCCATTATATTACCAAATTGACTAAGTTATTCCATAACACTACTATGATAATGTTTGTTTTTATTTATTTAGCATTGTGTCTTACTATGCGCCTGTTTGGGTTAAACGCATAATGTTTAATCAGGCAATAATTTCATATTAGTGATGTATTAATTTATTAAATTATTTAAATTAATATATAACCGTAACAAAAAAACAGTGGTAATTTTGTAAAATACTGTATGAAGTAGAGTAAAATGGTTTATAATATTGTGAACTAACCTAAAAGCCAAAAATGTCTTAATCCCTCATTAAATTATTGTGCATCACTAGCCGCACTGAAGATCGTTGCCATACATAAGAATCGTGAGTAAGACCTGGGTATCGTGGCCAAATAGATAAAATATGCTGGTCAGCATCATAAATTTATAAACAAAAAGAATTATTTAGTTTTAGTTCACAAGATTATGTCTTTTATGCACCTTATTTATACCAGGGCTATCAATGAACTAATATTTTGTCATGTAACTACTTACTATTTGAGTATTGATTGAGTGAAAGTTTTTCCGGTTGATGTATAGATGCTCTGGGTGTTCTGCGTCATTTTGGGAAGGTGCAATTATTGCAACATGAGTGCCATCGATTACACCAATGACACCAGGGAAATGGTATTTTTGCCAAAACCTAAAACATAGTAATATTCAATTTAGTTATAAATTTCAACAACCTTAAAACACTGGTAGGCCTTGGTTTTTTTTAAAATACTATACCATTAAGCTAGTGTTTTAAAAGTATGTAATATTACTATGGACATATTCCTCAAGTGTGCACATTTTCTACAATTACTGAAATATATTTACTCGTGTCACCTTAGTTCTAATGAATCTGTAGGAATTGCCAATATTATAACTTTAAATTAAAGTTAGGACTTTATCTTATTAGTGGATAATTTAGGTTGGAAATAAATAATGGTTGCAGAAATTGTTTACAATCAGACACCTTAGCTCAGTCAGTAGCGTGTCTACCTACTGAGCTAAGGGTCCCGATTCGATTCCCGGCATGATGGAAAAATTTATCATTGGGGAACTGTGGGTCTACTCTTTCATATTGATAAATTAATGGCCAAGGACTGGATGTCTTAAGTTAGATTACAAGGCCTAGAAAGCCGATAGTGAAAAGAATTTGGCTTGAATAAAAAAACTGACCCAGGCCACAGGCTGGAAACAGTAATGGATGTAAAGTAAAGTAAATTGCAGTAATAGTTTACACACATATGTAGAATACAGGCAACATATAAGCTTAAGCTTATAATTTTTTTTATTAATTTTCAAGTATACCGTCGGTGATCTAGGAAATAAAAAAAGGCAAAGTAAATTTCTAATAATAACAATAAATATTAATAAAAAGACAAATAATTTAAAATCTGTTACAAAAACTTCTGCTGTCAGGTGGGGGCTACTTTGAACAAAAAAGTTTATTTTTCCCTTTTTTTAGAAGACTGTTAAAAGATCAATTTTAGTCTTAATTTATAATGTACATTTAATAGATTCTAACATTTTGTACATGGAAACGTAAAAATTAAATAGATACTATCAAATATTTAACAAATTACAAAATTCATTAAAATGTAAACGTTTTTGTGGTAAAATGTTGCCTACATATTGTTCCTAGTATGACAATCCCATGTGTTGGAGGTGTTAAAATTACCATTTTCCCTGTATTACATTTTATTTTATACATAATTTATTTTTTTAATAAAATCCCCATTGCACTATTTGGTTATTTCATATTTCAAAAAGTGTTTTAAATTGGCAAACATTGGAGCTACTTTGAATACATTTTTGGTGGGGATATTATTAACATTACATTGTTATTATTGTTTACACAATGTTAAGTTGATCAGCTGTTATGAAAGGTTTTATGTTTCTTTTAATATATTGTTTTGACTTATTTTTAGTCAATGTGTTCAACATATTAAACCAAACTGTGAACTCACACTGTGACTATCTGCAATGTAAAAAAAAACATTGAGTAAAAGTGTGTATAAAAGAAAGGTGGGTTCAGGGCACTACAATAAGTGATAGAAAAGGTACCTACCTTTGTTTGATTTGCTGCATTTCCTCCTCGGTTTGGGGAAATATAATCCATTGCCCAAGTATGCCTTCCATTGCATCACATACTTGACTGATGCAAACACTAACAGAGGGTTGTGAAACATTCAACACCTTATCTTGAGCTACATTCAACACCTTATCTGGCTACATTCGTACACTCAGTTGCGAAAATCTTAAAGCAACAAACACCTGAAAAATTATATTAGGCCTACAATATTTCAAAGGTATTTCATCGATGTATTATTTTTAGACCTCAAATATTAAAAAAGTATAAGACTGTCCAAACATATTTTATTTGACTACTTATAATTTAAAAAACAAACACAAGTAAGCCCTGAATTTTAAACTAAATAAAATTATAGCTTACAATGTTTCAAGTACCGTAGTCTATGCTATTCAATTTAATAACAATTAATCCTAATATTAAACTTTTCTTAAAACAGTGTTTTTATTGTGCTTAATAATGCTATTATGTAGTGCTACTTTTTTATAAACACAATTTTTCTATAGTACGGTGCAGGTTTGTGTACAAGACCCACGAATTGTGTTACAATAATATATATATATTTTTTTTTTTACATTCTGGACATAAAGTGTTAAAACTATAAAGACTTTATTACAATAAGGTTCGACAAACCTGCGTAGTTATTTAAAATTGTAATGGCTTGTGATTGTTAAGAGTACAAATAAAATTACCATAGGCCCTACAACTTATCTAAAACTTCCAACTTAAAACTATAATTAGACCTATTCAGCACCATTTTTACACGTAAGTGGTTGTTTACTAAAAATATTAGCATTTTTTATGGCATTCCATGTTTAACAAATATTATGTAGGTTCGATATTACACATAATCTGGTTGAAGTTTTTTAAAATATCTAATTTAGGATTTTATTAAATAATAACTAAACAAAACACGATTGCAATTTATCTAAGTTCTACACCTAGGTTATAGTCTTGAGTATGCTACTAGTTATGCAGATAGGTATTTCTTATTTTAAGTTAAGAGTGGAACTATTTGTGCAATTTAAGTAGCTATTCTTAAATAGGCCTATAATAGGATTAAAAAGCATACTAAATAAGTGTTTACTTACTTTGATATCAGTAGGAATCACAGATCTACGTGTCACTCTTGGCAATCTTGGTTCTAATGAGGCAATTAGTTGCCTTGCCAACTCCTTATTTAACCTAAATAACTTAATAAATCTGGTCTCTGATAAAGCCCAAGGATTTTCTCTTTGATTAAATATTATGTGCCATTGAATGTTATCCCTTCTTTCTTCAAAATCGTCCTCTAAGATTTGTAAACGAAGTAAAAGAGGTGCATCCATCTTGTTTTGTTTTGCTCCACTCGATAGACAAACAACTACTCGCACGGTGTGAGGCTGGTGAGTAGAATCCTCTCGCAGGTCGATAGTGTGACGTCAGTTTTCGCTGCGGAGACGTTTCAAAATTAGAGGTTTGCGAGATTGTGTGCGAGATGCGAGAAATCCGCTAGCGACTCGCCACGTTCGCACGTTTCAAAATTAGAGGCCCAGGAGAAAGCATTTACAGGCTGCTGCTAGAAGTATCACAGGAACACACCACATAAAGTTGCCCATGTGAGACATGCTTTTCATGTAGATAAATGCCTGCCACCTTCAGGGCTTGCCCTTGTGCTGCTGTCCTTGCTTAAACCATTAAAGAGGCTTGCTTGTCTTGCATAAGGCGTATATAGTTGGATAAATAAAATGGACTGATTCCTGGAAATCTTTGACCCTGACACATATCTGGTAAAATGATTTTTAAGCTCGTAGCTCAAATGCAATATTTATCCTTGCTTTAAAGAAATTAAAACTTCCTCACACTTAATTTTATTAGTACTTACTTTAAACATATTTAGTTTTATTGTTTGAATTTTCAGAGCTAGCTTTGTAAAATAATGAGTTTGTACAGAAAAAAAGATTACATTATACATTTAATCTAGTAGAAACTGATAATCAATCAACGTAAATTTGAATAAATTACAAGTTTTCTCAATATAAATGTTTATAAAAAACTTGTCAATAATTCATAGTAGGCCACTGTAGTAAAATTGAACAACACATGGTATTAAACTCTGGTCCCATAAACATATAGGCATTTATTACTGTGAAGAAGCACATAAAATTCCATTTTAAAACCAAAATAGTTACAAAGAAAGGAGTTATTTATCATGTAGTTTAACTGGAAATAACATTAAAATTGAGATATTTAAATAAATACTATAATGTTTTTCTTGGAAATGTGCAAGAGTTTTTGGTTTTAATCCACCTTCCCACAAATAAATTGACAATATTTCAGAGTTAAGTTGTTATTGGTGTTACATGTGTGGAATATGATAATCAAAATAAATTCATGACCAACTATTCATAGTAGCAAATATTCTGGAAAGGGGGAGCCTTGCTTTATGTTACCAAGTAAAACCAATCATTGTGGGTAGCAATTCCAAATATAGCTTGTGACGTGATGTATACAACAGCAAAAAATAATTGGGAGCGCGTATGGAATAGAACTCAAACATACCTCCCCCCCCCCCCCCATGGCCCCTCTTACACACACACACACACACACAAAGTCTTGAACTATTTTATGGAATTAAGGCCTTCTCTAACTCCAGGTTTGCTTGTAACTATCCATTCTGCTTTGCAATCATCTAAAAAATATAGTATTATAGCATATTGCAAGGGTTTTGCCAGCAAGCTACCTTACAACCTCAAAGACCTGTACATATATTATATTAGCACTCATTTTCTTTATTTTTATTACATAACTCTTTATGTTTTAGTGAAAATTAACACCAATAATATCTTGCTTTTTATTCTACATTAAAATAGAAGTATTGTATGGACAATTTTATGTTAAGAATATGGTTTTAATGCTTTATAATGGCTGCAAACGTATACATAATCTATAATAAAAGCCCTGTGATGCAAGATACCATAACAAACACTATCTTGGAATGTATTTTGTTTGTGAACCAAAAGTTGCTTGTAATTAATTATTTCTAATCATGTAGGCTTCCCAACAATACCGCTATTTTATCATTTATTTAAATACATATTCACTTTTATTCAAGGCAAGTGGTATTGAAGGTGCATTATCTTTGGTCACTTACCTTCAAATTGTTCCTAAGAGTGCCACCCCAGACAACCTGCTGTACATTTGTCCCCCCACTGCTTGTTTGGGGCAAGGAGATATTGAGCTACATCTAAAAGGCACCGCATTACTAGAAACGAGACTGGGGTATACTTTCAAAGATCGCAGCTACCTGTTGCAGGCACTTACTCATCCCTCATACTACACCAATCGTATCACAGACTGTTACCAAAGGTTGGAATTTTTAGGAGATGCCATCTTAGGTAACTAGACTAATTTATTTTAACAGAGCCAATCATAAATGTACGTTAAGTCCTATAACATTGAGTTATGTTCCTGAAAAATGACACTTTATAGAAAACATTGTTTTAAAAGTTTCATTTTCCATAAGAATAAATGCAAAGTCTAGGGTTAGGTTCCAAGCGCCCAAAAATTGATCGTTTTCACAGCTAAGCTAATATATCATCTGCTTTTATTTGCAACTGGAGATGTAGATGAATTACACAGACATTTAGACGCCATTTCAAACAAACAGAAACTACTGTAATGAAACTAGAAATATTGGGTGTTACATTTGAAAACTTTATACCAAAACATCTCAAAAACAAAAAAGAAAAAAATGTTTTAAACAAAAGTTGTTTCATTCTGGGGGGGAAGTAAGGTGGTAAGGCTGGTACGACCTTGGGTGGCGTTGCTAAGGTCACGTTAAGGTCACTTTGAATTATTTAAATGAGACTCCATATTTATTTTTTTACACATTCTTGTAAATAACGTGCCATTTTCAAAATGATGGTTTTGAGTTTTTTAAAGTAAAAGCCATCATGAGAAATGAGTCACAAGCTTATGAGTCACCGGCACCGGGCGCGGCATTATAATTTGGGCTATTCATACATAACTCAGGAAGGTACAAGAGTATGTGTGCTATGTGCTCGCACACATGTTTATTCGCGCACTTGTTTGTTCTCGTTTGTGTGTATTTGTAAAATAATTAATGATAAAAACACTTTTTTAATTTCTAAGTTTAAATAAGGTTTTCGAAATGCACTCCATTTTGAGCTAATCAATAATATAGTATATTTTAGAAAATTCACTTCTGACATTTCTTGGGGTTGCTTTTGTAATATGTCTACATTTCATTGTTATTTTATTTCTTAACTATTTGATATTTTCTGGCTTAGTCTCATAAATAGCGAACTTTAAATGTCCCCATAAAAAAAATCTAGGGGCGTTAAATCAGGTGACCTTGCTGTCCACTCAATTGGTGCTCTTCTGCTAATCCATTGGCCATTAAATCTGTTGTCTAACCATAGCCATTGACAAACAAGTGTGTGGTGAGGGGGATATGGTGGGTTTGCTCCCTCTTGCTGTAAATGTAAAAGGCATGCATACACTATGAGAGAATGAATATATTCTTCAATCCTTTCCAAGTAGTTTCCCCCTGTTGAATATCTGTCAATAAATATCAGACCAATAATCGTGTCACCTTATATACTTTCCCCCACTTTTTTTTCCCATTATGTGTATCAGTCATTAAAAATACGAGGATTTTGATCAATCCAATAAATACATTTGTGTGTATTTACAAAATCACTTGAGAAAAAAGTGCACTTGTCAGAAAAGCAGATACATTCTAATAACAATAGACTCCCATTCAATAATTCGATCATTTCTTCTCAAAACTATACTCGCCTATCATGATCATCTTCACTTAACTTACGATGTACCTGCATTTTATACAGATGAAACTTATTTAATTTTAATGCCTTATGAATTGAACCAATTGATACACTAGTAGTTTTAGACACTTCCCGCACTGACATTTTGGGATTTACCATATAAGTGTTCAAAATTTCCACTTGAGCTAATTCACTACATACTGTATGCACAGTCCATTTTTTGTTTGCGACAGATCCAGTTTTTATAAATTTCGAAACAAGATCCCAAACATAACTATTTGATACTTTTTATCCTAGTGTCTTTGGTTGAATGATTTTGCCGTTCTTCAAGCACATTGAACCTCGGCTCCATACAAAATAAAATCAATTATGTTCTCTCTTCCAGATTGTAAACCATTTTTCAAGATTGGATGTTAACAGTAGAAAGCAAACGAGGCAACCAATGGGTTTGTAACTGGCATTAGTAATAAAAACTATGTTTTGTTTACGATCATACACACAGACACTTGTACCCTCCCGAGCTATGTTTGAATAGGCCAAATTTTAATGCCGCGCCCGGTGCCGGTGACTCAGAAACTGTTAAGGCTCATTTCTCATGATAACTTTTACTTTAAAAAGCTTAAAAACACCATTTTGAAAATGGCACAATGTGATGTAAAGGAATAAGTAATAAAAAATAGGGAATCTCATTTAAAAAGATCAAAGTGACCTTATCGCGACCTTAGCAAATCCACCCAAGGTCATACCAGCCTTACCACCTTACTTCCCCCCCCCCAAAATCAAACAGCTTTTGTTTAAAATGTGTTTTTCTACAATGCCAATGCGTTGTTTTTGAGAGATTTTGGTGTAAAGTTTTCAAATGAACACCCTATGTCTACTATACCTGCTATAATATGCTTAAATTATTCAGTGTATCTTGTGGGAGCAAAAATAAAAGTTTCATGGTAAGGCGGTGGGAAGGAATGCCTGATGTGGCTTGGATGACTCATCACACATCATACAGATGAGAATTGGGCGATTAGCAAGCAATTTAAACTTGGTGCGTGATCCATTTGGATTAAAAATAACATTGGACCTAGTCACAGCCAACATTATATAGAAAAAAAGGGTCACTGACTATTAATAACGTTATATGGGGCAACACTATAGCGGGAATCACTGTGGATAAACACATAGGCCATCAAAACACTGACATAAATTAATTAAAGGTAAATATACCTAAAACGTATCCCTGATTAAAACTATGCATCCCTCCTTTTCCAGTACACAAACCAATTTAAACTAATTGCAATTCTGACGTGTTTTATATAGATTTTTTTTAAAATCATTGTATCTTCTTTAGGAATAATTCTCTTTGTTAAGATGTGTCCTATTTGGATAGCCATGTTGTGTGATCCTTTAAAGTGTGACTCTCAAAGGTTCAAGGTGGCAGCTAAAAGTTCATATAGCCACTAATTCTGGAGCTTAACTTAACTTCGCCGGATGCATTCTACTACATGGATAGTCTGTAATGAAATCTGGCTTAGTGCGCTTCAAAGGATCCCTGTTGTTAACTTTGGAGAATTCCAAATATGCCTTGTATTGACCTGGATGATTATGGCAAAATGTTTTTTATTTTGAGTTGATGTGGAATATTTTTTTATTATGAGTTGATGTGGAATACCTTTTTATTTTCAGTTGATGTGGAATACTCTAGAATGAGTTAAAATTTGACAGGACCTTGAGTAAGCTAAACTCACCACACAACTGGGCACATGAACTTTTTCTAACTCCCTTCTCATACTTTGTCTCTTGTCCTGATCTCATAGTTTTCGTACATACTGGAGTGTTACTTTATACTTTGGCTATTATAGTTCTACAAAAGAATTATATATTAAGCAAGGTGTACAAAGCAACTTATAAAATATATACATTACTTTGACGGTCTTTAAATTATAACCTTTAATTATACTGTCATAATTGATATATAATTAAATGACATAATTTTTTCTAGCAGAATTGACACTACCCCTATAAAAATGACTGGCTCTAGATGAATATTGAGTATATTATAAACTCATTTTTGCTCTTCCCCTCCACCTATACTCTCGTCAGTGCCTTCTACTTGAGTCCACAAATTCCATCAGGCCATTTAAGCCAATGCATTACAGAAATATGATTGCCTTTTTTTCTTCCCACAGGCGCACACCATTTTCTTGCTCTTGATTTAATTTTCAATGACCTTTGTTTGCATTGAACATAAAACTATTATAAATTATTATATATCCATTATGGCGAAAACTAGCAAAGTACACTCTACCATCTGCTTCAGTGACCGAGTGGTCTAAGGATTCACTCTTGTGTTACTGGCCTGCTGATAACGGGGAGATCGGGGTTTGAATCCTGGTCGAGTACTGGGGATTGTTTTTCCTAAATGATTTGCCACTCTCCTTCCATGCAAATATGGCTAGATTACCTTTGAAATGTTGCCTTCTTCATCCTCACCCTTACACAGTAGTTTTCATATATTTCTATAGCAATCTAAGAAATTGAAATAACCTTATTTTATATTTTGGGACCCTTACCCCTTGCATTAAGTCTCCCTAGGCGGCAACATACACAATATTTTATGGCTAAGCACATAATTTGTAAACAAATAATATTTTATGGTTTAAAATTAAAATATTCATACTTCTAATTTTTATACAATTCTTTAAGCCAATCTATCTACTTTTTTTTACTGTTTATTTTGTTTAACTTGTATAATAGATTTTTTTTTTATTATTTAAGTGATGGCTTAAAGCCGGTTTTGTTATTAACTTACCTTTAAAAATAGAATAATTGATTTTAAATTAATCAAGCATTTCACTAATATTTTATATTTCCTTATGATTTTTATTTAATATCAATAACTACCTATGATTAATCAACTTTAACTGCTGTTCTAGCAGCACCTGGCAGAGTATTCCCTGATTTTCCAAGCCACCAGTGGCTTAGGGTTTTCGGCCCCCGAATCCACTCTGCATATATTCCAATAAAGCATACCCTTTAATTTTCTAAGAATAAATCATGGTTGGGATTGATATATAAACTCAACACACTGTTGTCATAGTAGTTGGAAAGGAATGAGATATATTGAAATCGCTTCAAGAACCTTCTCCAAGGTACTGATTTAAGGTGGGAATTTAGGGAACGTGAGAAAAATTTAATGTTTTTGCAGTTTTTATAGCAAAACATATTTTTGGCTAAAATATATAAAATATTGCTTCAGTAGAGTTTAATTTTATTCACATGGTGATATCGAACAATTGTTTAATATCCATCACTAACATAGTGGCATTAGATGGGAAACTTTTTAAATGAAGAAAAAAAGTTGTCATAAAATTCCAGGAAACACTTGACAGATATTTAAGAACTGTTGAGGTCATCATGTGAAAAAAATTTAACTCTGTATTGAAGCAATATTTGATTCATTTTGCCCAAAAAAAAGTTTTGCTATAAAAATCGATAAAAACACTAACTTTTTTTCACATACCTTAAGAAAGAAACTATTTTGATCAAAATTTAAACATTGTGAATAATGTCAGGGAGGCTTCAGACATAGCCCAGCCGAGCTAATAATAGGTCTAGACCTAGCCAAGAAGACTCCATCTTGTTCAAACTTGATGAATCTTGCCATAGTTAGGAATTATTGGTTGACATAGTGAATTTCAATTTAAAAAAAGTCAATTACCTGTGAAACTCATTAGGCTTACGGTCAAAATATATTTTTCTTCGATATCTAGGCTGGTTATACAAAATTATTATGCAATTCTAAAAAGAAAAAAAAAGGCAATTGCAACTGTTTTCATTTTAATATTATAGTTATATGTAGTATCTCAGGTGGCAATAAAATACTAATTTTCATGTTTATACTAATCTTATATTATCAACTGTTAAACACATACTAATTAGTAACCACAGATATATTTATTTTTGCATATTCTCTATTTTAGGAAAGAAACAAAGTAACTTCATACAGTTAATTCATAAATAAAAATGAGCATAGCCTTTTCTCATCCTACAATCAGTTTTAAACTTTCCTTTACTGATGAAGGCATTTATGTTGTTCTGTGAACCTGCAGTTTTTCTAATAAAAGTTCAAGTATTTCCATTGTTTATAACAAACAATAAATAATTCATTGATAAGTTTGTAAACCAAAATTAAAATCTTCAAGTATATTTTTGGTCTTGGCATTTTTTTTAAAGGCTCACACCTATTGGTTGTATAAAAAATATATTTTCAAGTTCTTGGACAGCTCATGTTGTTGAAATTATCAGACAACATAAGTAAAATCAAAATCTTGACAGCCACCAAAATGAATGGAAAATAAAAAAAACATAGATTATAAACCTTTAAATATCTTCATAATAAAAAAACTAGGTAATTGGATTAACTTGTTTTTTCAATAAAAAATTATACTGCTTGTAGACATCCACCACGTTTAGTATGCACACCCTTAAATCAATTGACCACTTTGGTGGGCGAATGTTCTAAAGCAGTGCTTTTCAACCTTTGGGTCGCAACAAGTCTAGGTCCTACACTACAATAAAAATACAACAATTTCAGAGAAAAGTTTATTTTTAAACATAGGTTCTACAATCTACACTGCATTAAAGATACAACAATAATTTCAGTGAGAAGGCTGTGCCTGTTTATTTTTTAATAATTTGTCGAATCGTGGTTCTCTTTTTGAGATGCAAATAACCAAATCATTTTCTAATTGGAGTCTATTTCTCTTCTTAGTTTTTATGTTCACCATTGAAGAGAAAGTTAGTTCACATAGGTAGGAAGTGGCAAATTGCACTAATAATCTCAAAGCTTACCTTGCCAGCTCTGGATATTCTTATTTTCTCTTCATCCAGAAGACGTCAATCTTTTGCGAATTAAATTCCATTTTAAGCATGCTGTCAGCTGCAACATCTATAAGATTTTCTTTCATCGTCGTGGTCAGATCAGCCAATAGTACTAACAAATCCAAAAAAGGATTTTGTATCCACCTATACCCATTGTCAGCATCAAAGTTCAGTTCTGGAAAGTAACTTATTAATCTTTTTTCCAAATCATGCAAGCTCTGAATCATGCAAGGAATGTGAGAACTTACTACTAACGATTGGTCTGTTCCAATTTCTTCGACAATCTTCTGAACACAAGGAAAAGAACCATACATCAATTTTTGTAAAGACGTTGACCACAAACGAAAATGGAGATTGCTAGGTTTCTTATGAAAGACCTCATATAATATTATTTTCAAACAAAAACATAATACTAGTTTATTGCCTGAATCATAGTAGTTTGCTGATGGTTAAAGGTTTTCAGCTTCTGTTTGAAGAAATGTAACGGTTTATCAGCATCCTTGTTATGTTTAGTTGAGAGGTGACGCATAAGCTTTGATGGCTTCATACTCTCAAGTGATAATACTTCACCGCAAATTACACATTGAGGTTTATTATTCATGACAGTAAAACCATATTTCAAATAATTGTCGTCATAAAGTCTATTTTTTTTTTCGATTTTGACTCACTTCTGCTACTGCCACTTGTACTAGACGTGGAGGGCTGCGCAGATCTTTTTAGAAACTTCTCCATTAGGACCGTACACTTTGGCGTACTCGGACAACTGACTGTTCCCATGCGGCCGCTGACCGTTGACCTTCAACCAACCTGCGCTCGCACTCCCCCCTCCCCGCCCAACAGCGCCAAATACGTCTTATTTGAAATCACTGATATAATTTTATTACGCCCGTGGGGTCGCCAGAATTTTTTTACTTGTAAAGGGGTCGCATATTCAATAAGGTTGAAAAACACTGTTCTAAAGCATCACTCTCACAATAGACTAGACTGCATATGACCAAAGGTAGGGCTAAAATATTGGCTATGTGTACTGAGGTTTTTTATTTCCTAATTGGTTTTCCATTCTCCCTCCACACAAATTAGGATACACTTCCTTTAAATTCCCCCTAACTCATTAGAGTAATTATTACACATGCACATAACCTAAACAGTGAACAGGTAGTAGGACGCAGTGCAAAAAATATTTTGACAACTATATTAACTACATAATAACTTCAAATTTAGTATAATCAAAGTAATATTCCAAATTTAATATTAATTGATAATTTTAGTATTTATTGTGTGCTAGTTAGACTGATAGATATTTTATGATGTAATAATTACAAGCATACATCAGTTTAAATATTACATTACCACTAAAAATATGTCTTAGATTTATTATAATGTAGTTTATTACACTTTATCATTACTGTCTCCAATGAGAGAACGTCCCACATCGGGCTTAGTAAAGTAAATAAATAAATAAACACTTTGAAATCACTGACCTGAAAGTCAAAATCATTTGTCTCAAACCATTAGAAGAAATTACTTCCATCCTGAGTAGAAAATTCATATGTGTACTTCTGTTTTTAATCTCAATGTTTTAGTATTTAGTATCAATTGATTTTTTTATAATTTATATTTTTATGTAACATTTGATTATTATTTTTAAGGTACAATAACAATAACAGATAAAATCTAAGCTGGGGTTGAGGGCATTGGACTGAGAAACCACCTCGCATTATAGGACTTTCTTGACCGATATATTTAAGCAGAAAAAAAAAATAAAAATAAAGGACTACGTTTACAATTATGTTAAGTTCTCAAATCTCAGTTTTTTACAGTGACAAAAATTAAAATATACAGATCACTTCCAAGAGGTTGAGTATGAATAAATGTTGACATCTTAAAATTATCATAACTAAAATAAAGAAACAAATTATCAAGCACACTTAGTTCAAATGTGGGTCTCAATAAATACTCATCAGCCTGATAACTTTAATTTAAAATATAGTGCAATGTGTCGAACTTAAAACAAACCTTAACATAGAGAATATTTTCAAGAAAAGTGAGATATTAACATGATCATGCTATTATATATATATATATATATATATATATATATATATATATATATATATATATATATATATATATATATATATATATATAATATTGTGTCTATTAATACTGGAAATATGTTTAAATTTTGTTTGAATCGGGTACTGGAAAAAATATTATGCCTTTTTTCATTGAGTGAATTGTTGGCTACAATAGTTTGCATCATTTTGAGACCCCTGATGATTATACAGTAAAACCTTGGATTGCGAGCATAATTCGTTTCGTAAACGTGTTTGTAATACAAAGCACTCGTATATCAAAGTGAATTTCCCCCATTAGAAATAATGGGAACTCAGATTATTCGTACCACAGCCCAAAAATATTTAATCTAAAAATAATTACTACCTTTTTTACTTTCGTTATTTAAATGTAACTGTACTGTAATCAAATTTATTTATTAAATTTAATGGTGGCTGGTGTGAGGTGGACGAGAGAGATGAGAGGAGGTGTGTTATTGTTTAGGACGACTTTCACTGCCATTAACGGAATCACTGCTATATTTTGGCTCACTAAAATATTTTTCTTTTGGTGAGACTTTAACAAAGAACCTATCCAATGACACTGCTCGGCAGACAAAGCGTAACCATAGTACTACTCGTATTGCAAGATATCGCTCGTTTATCAAGTTAAAATTTATTGGAAATTTTTGCTTGTCTTACAAAACACTCCCAAACCAAGTTACTCGTAATCCAAGGTTTCACTGTAATTTAAACACTATCTAGCGCTAGTGAGAACAAAATAATATTTGACTTGGCCCCTGTAGCCAAAAATGTAGTGTCATTTATAGGCCTACATGGTGAAGGTGTGCATTCTAGTGCTAATGACCATGAAGTAGTTTTGAATTTCAAAACTAAGCCTTATTGTTCTATTCAAAGTGTCCTTGTCAAATATAGAATATCTCACGCTGAAATATTGTTGGCTATTAATAAATACTGACACATTATTCTGCTTATAGTGATTTTTTTCAAAGTAATGTTTTCCAATAAGTAGTAATATTGTCCAGAAATTCCAACTTCACTAAGACAAACTTGGGTATGTCATTATGTATGGACTAGCTCATTTTTTCTAAAGTAAGCTGCAAATGTGGTTGAGCATTGTTTACATTGCAGGATTTCATTTGATGAGGGCATAAATACTGTAGCTCAGACCCATATACATATTGTTTTTCACTTCTGGAATGAAAATGAAATTTATACAAGATATTTAACATCTTGCTTTTTAGGTCATATATTAATAAACTTTATATTTGCAGTAAAAGAAGTAGGTTTGGGTCCTTAGAAAATACTTCATGTTTCTATGGATGGAGCCATGCCAGTTCTGCCATATTTAAAAAATAATGTTTATTCTTCTAACAAGAATCCTCCAGAATCTGATAGTTTTCAAATATTGAGAAATTTTGTAAAGTTGGGATTCATGCTTTCATTGTCATTTGAGTTGGAGAAATCAATCTCTATTGTGATTCATGTTTACAGATCTAAGAGTACTTGATCACTTGATGAGAAGGATTATAAAAGGTAAAATAATTAATTCAGAAAATACTTCTAAAAAATTGTTATTCATTGATTTGAAAAACAGTCCAACATATAATCACAACCTACTGTAGATATAGTGTTTGCAGCATCAGCAGCTTTCATAGGCATAAAAAAAATCAAGGTACTTCAGTTTATTTTTCCTAGAAAATTAACAAAGGGTTCAGTTGGTTCTCTTCCGCAGTCATGATCAATACATCTCTTAGGACCCATAGGATAACTTTTGCAATAAAAGTCCAACTAAACAAACAACTATATAGCATGCAAGCCAATGCTGTAAAAATAGGCCACTTGGATTTTGTATTAAAGCAAGAAGTTATTGACTACCTTAAAAAATTCAATTCAAGTTGTGATCAGCTTATCAAGTTCTTTTTGAATATTTTATTTTTTCCAAAGAAAATACACCCCAGTAGCTGCAATATTTTACTAAAAAAGTCCCTTGTCTCTTCCATAGCAATGCAGCCATTGGACACTTATTTCTATAAATAAAGAATGTCACGTTGAAAACCTACATGAGGACAGCCTTATTGTTAATTGTGTAACTTATGATGAAGTCATTGCAGCTGGAGCACTTCTAAATATGACAATTCATGCCGCTCTTGAAAAGAAGGGAAATATTGAAGTAGACATTTATGTAAAAAGATAAACCACATCGAATGAAATAAGGAAATTTGAATTAAGAAGAACAGTTCTGCAGACATAAATGAAATTGGCAGAAGTGTTAGAATATGAAATGAAAAAAGTGTTGTTATTGAATGTTAATATTTGTCTCCATTATAATAAAAGATTTTGTTTGTAGGTTTTATTATCTTAATTTTTAGTCATTAGTCTTGTTAGGTAATTTCATTTATCTTTAGTTCCAGGTAATTGGGTCTTAATATCGTATTTTATCTACACACACACGCACACGCACACACACACGCGCACGCGCAGACACACGCACAGACACACGCGCAGACACACGTGCAGACACACGCGCAGACACACATGCAGACACACGCGCAGACACACACGCAGACACACACGCAGACACACACGCAGACACAAACACAGACACACACAGACACACACACAGACACACACACAGACACACACACAGACACACACAGACACACACACACACAATTTGATTTCTTTTTACATAAAATTAACACAAAATGAAACATGACACTTATTTCTAATGTAGATAATCTTTGTTGAGAACTATAGACGCTCATTGCAGGGATATTTTTCTGCGTTGATGGCGATGAATACTCTTTGAGTAAACATGTTTGGTTCTGAGAGCGTTTAATATATACACTTTCAATTACACTAGAATTTCAAAACTCCAGTTTAGTCAACACCCTTATTAATCAATGTATCCCATAACAATATTAAAAAAGATATTTTTTTAATTATAAAAAAATATTACAATATTATTTGAGAAATTGGCAAAGTAAATATACCATACAATATATTACTTGACAAAGATAAATTCCGAACATATCTAGTAGCTATGTACCCAAAAATACTTTTATTATATTCCATTCCTTTGGTTTATAAATGCTCAATCCATGAAATTTGGATTTTACATAGAACAGATATATATACATATTTTCTTTTTACAAACAACATTTAATGTTATAGTAAATTTAGTGTTCGCAAACCAAAGGTGTGCCATGTCATGACAAGGAAAAAAAAAATTATAGGTAATTACTTGTATTTTTTAGCGGTATTAGCTAAGAAGTCGTATTAGCGCTTATGCTCTAGTGTTAGTTCTCACTTGTATGTTTATTTATGGCATCATTACCACCGAACCAGAACAGCTCACTGGTGGCTAAGAGTTGTTAAACCTTAAAGCATGAGAAAACTCTTACCTAAAAAGTAAAATACGAAGTAATAAAGCAAAGTGAAATATAACAAAAACACATGCAGCTATCTACTTTTACAGTGCAACAATTTTCATGAATAAGAACAATTTTTAGTTACTGTTTAGTTAGTCTAAATAATGTAATGTTTCTAAGGCTAAGCATCAATTGTTTAAAATACTCACAGGATAGATAACCAACCACAGCAAGCTAAGTGCAGAAGGCCTACCGAGCTTCATGATTATTTTAAACTGTATATTTTTTTAAATTAAAATTCAAACAGACCATACTCTAGGTCAGGGGTTGGCATCCTATGACACGCGTGCTAAGAGTGGCACACAGAACGATTTTAAATGGCATGCTAAGCAATTTAAATAAAAGTAATATGAAACCTTTATTTTTAATTAAAACCATTGATGTGAGTAATAATTTTAATAACGTTTATGTTTCCATGATTCAACTGTTTTATTTAAAAATAATGTCTTCAGGACATAAATTTTGCAAAATACATTTATAATTTTAGTGTTTATTCTGATTTGTATTAATATATTAAATACTCAAAATTTTGCAAAATACATTTATAATTTTAGTGTTTATTCTGATTTGTATTAATATATTAAATACTCAAAAAACAGTAGTTATTTAATGCATTCAATATAGAAACATGTTACATTTACATTTTACAAGATCAACTTAAATTTGTTTTAATAGTTGTACGATTAACTAGAATAAAAATTTAATCGATTTGGGTGGACTTAATTTGGTTGGCACGCTGAGCGACTTGGCAGTATTACTTCGGCACAACACTATTAAAAGGTTGCCGACCCCTGCCCTAGATCATTAGTGAATTATTGCTTCAACAACTGCTATAGTGGCAGTGTGGTTGAATCTTTTTGATGGTTTTAACTGTTTTATAATTATCTACTGCTTCACCATTTTGTTTGACCTTGAGATCATGTTTAAAATAATGATTTTTTTTTTCTTATAGACTTCAAGAAGATTTAAAAAACATACATTTGATATATATAATTAAGTGGAAACAAGATTTTTGATTTATGTATTTTCACATTACAATGGGCTTTCAGAGAATGAACTATATTCACAAACTGAAGGATGGATGTACTTATAACTATCAACAAATTAAGAGTTTTCAGGAATAGGGAAGGTTACAAGGTTAATCAATAAAAAAGTAACCAAGATTCATTTTGCACATATTGTTTTAATAACTTCACCAACAAAAATTAAAAAAATCAAATATTTTAATGCAACAAAGAGCATTTATTCTTTGGAAAATTGATTCATTCTAATGATATTCAATTAGTCCTGAAAGTTATTTTCTTAAAGAATAACAACTTGAATATATATTTTCTTAGTCTTATTTATATTATTACAGTCAACTTTCGATTATCTGAACAAGGAATGATGGGTGTAAGTATTGTTTTTTGATTATTTTTAATTAAAATTTTTTCATACAGACTATACCCTCAATCATTAGTGAATAATTGCTTCAACAACTGCTATTGTGGCACTGTGTTTAAATCTTGTTGGTGGTATTAACGGTTTTTATAATACCCTACTGCTTCCCATTGTGCTTGACCATGAGCACCTGTTAAAATAGACATCATATAGCCATTCAAAGTCAATTTCAAATTGAATTTCCTTAATATTTTTGTTGATGCTCAATATGAATTTATAAGTAAGCAAAATAGTAATCATGTATACTTTATACTGTACTAAATATACACAAACCACAGCTAAAAGCTACCAGAATATAAAAAATTTAAGTTTTACTGTTATGTCTATGATTAGAAGGCCATTGTTTCATTGTATGATATCCACTCTAGTATTTCTCCCCTGCCAACCTTTAATAATAGTAATTCTTAAATATAAGTGCAAACATAAAGACAGTTCGTAGTAGTGTGCCATAGTTTGAATGTATTTTAGACACACAGAATGGGGTAGTAGAATAAACCATTTTTTAATGTTAGTAAATATGCCAACAAAATCTATTCACAACTAATCGACAGTTGACTGAATTATTAAATGTTGTCCTTTTCTCTAGTAAAGGGGTTCTATTTTAAACCTTATATTTATAGCATAGTTTATAAGTTATGTATTTAATGAACACATTTCATTGCAAATAAAAAATACGTCGACAAAGCCTAAATCTTTCAGTTAACCAATTTTTATTTCTTTACTGTTAATGATTATAGATTTGAATATAATTTTTATTAGGCCCAATATTATTGTAAATAGTTTTGTATACAATTTGTAAATAAAATACATTTGGTTGAAAGTCGCTCTACAATATTTACACAATGATAAACATTTTTCTTCAAATACAAAGCCAACAAATGTAAATTATAAAATTAACATCCAAAGACTATTATAACAAAACTTATTGTTTAAAATTATGAAACTTTGTTATACACCATTCCTTTATTTACTTACACAGTTTGTCAAATCTATATTAGACATAAAGAATTGGGAATTGAAAACATGCAGAGTATAATTATTTTCTGTTATAGGTTGCTATGTTATAATGCAGTACAAATGTATTGTGGGCAATTGTGATAAGCTCAATGAGCCAGGATATTAAAAGGACAGTATGATCTTCATTTAATACAACTAACTTAATATTTGAAGGAATGGTTAGAATATTCATTTAAATTGTGAGCTTTGTCTAAATTGAGAAACTTAATCAGAATGCACATGAAACATGTGACTGAATTGTAAAAAAATAAAAACTAATAATAATAATAATAATAATAATAATAATATAATAATAATAATATATAATAATAATGGGAATTTATCAAATGCTAATAGCTATTTTTTTTAAATTATAATACAAAATCTCTTAACTAGCCTAGTAGATAAGTCCACTAAATTTTTATGTAGTTTCTGAGAATAACATTGGATGAAACAGATTCTGCTTAGTGATTCAAACTCCATCAAACACCAAATATATATTATGCTGGAGGCCATTAATACATTTCATATTTTAAATGACTTTAAAATTTTGATGTGGAATTCCTATGAATTATATAACAGTAATTTTTCTTTGCAAGACTTTTAAAGTTTTGACATGTTAATTAAATGCAAAGGTCAGTTTCTTTTCAAAATTATCGAAATCTAGTTATATTACTTCTACATTCGCACTTTGCACAGCCCTAGATATGGTTGGTTCGCAGCAGCAAAAATGAAGAATATGTATCATTAATATTTGGTAAAGTACATTTAAACTTCCTTTTTATTCCTTTTATACATATTTATTTATACATGCAATTATATAATATCACTCGGATTAACGTAACATTCACAAACTCAATGGCCACAAAGTGACAAAAATAAGATGAAAAACATTTATTTCACAGCATTTAATTCTTTTCATTTTATCTCACTAAGTAAAAGAGAGAAGTTTAAGAAAGCACCCACGTGTATTTTGAATGTTGATAACAGAGAGAAAAATAATAATTAAGGCCTTAAACAGAGATTGTATATTTTTACAAAAAAATGGCCTAAAAATGACAGGGACCATGAACTTTTTCTCATTTGGAAAGCAACTTGTATTAATTGCTGCCTGGAGCTCCATTTGCATCATTTCGCTGAGTGTTGCTATCCAGCACATTACTTCGTCCCGAACTATTGGTATTACTGCTTAGAGCCATCCTTTGCATTTGTCGAATCACTGTGGCTGCATGGTATGCTTGCTGTAAACAACAACACCTTTTATTAAATTTAAATTGAGAATAGTTCAATACATAATTTTATCACCTTATTATAAAGATATTATTTAACTTCACAAGCTTTGATGACATTAAAATGTACTATATTTCTACAGTTTTATTTCCCACCACAATTATTTAGTTTATATTTTTAAACAGATTTTAAAAATAAAGACATCTTATATTTTTCATATCAAAATATTAGATACAAACCTAAGAAAACTAAAATTAATTTTAATGATTTATAATTACTTGGCTTTAATTATATATGGCTAAAGAAACTTGTTACTCAAATGAATAACATCTGAAAATTCTAAATAGAAACAGATAATTTACTTTATACTGTACATATTTTTCAATGTGTATATTGTAAAACTTTTAAAGTCAAAACAGTCATCATATAAATACCATATATTTTCAAAAGCCTATATTAATATTAAGGCATTTGTGTTGTATCTTCGACATACTATGCAATTTTTGACTTATATTCTGTCCAATTAATTTTTTTATTTAAATTATTATAAATATGCTTCTTCAAATCCCTTAAGTCTATATTAGTGGATATTTAAAAGGTTATTTGTTCAAAATTCATTAAATATTATGCATCAAAATAACTTTTTAAAATACGAAATTGGAAAATTTTGTTTATGTTAGAAAATATTTTTTTAACAGTATTTGACCTTTGTGTGTATCCCTTTAACACTTTAGAAAAAAGATTGTTTATACCAAACAGATACATTCTTGTAAAAATTTATGTTTATATTGGATTCACCCTGGGAGTCTCAAACTTAAAAAATAAAATAAATAAAATACAATTTCCTCTGTTTCAAAAAAAATAAAAAACTGAAGAATAAAGAATTAAAATCTCTACTACATTTTTAAAGACATGAAAAGGATGCCCAAAGTCGGCTTATCCCCTAAAAAACGGTGTAGTGAATTATAAACAAACTTGATACACTTACATATATTACTGACCATACATGCCATAATCATTGTGCCTAGGCTACCACATACAAAGATATCATAAATCAATATAAAAAAATATCCCTCATAGTCATAAACACGTGTAAATCGATTTGTATTTTTATAATATTGGACTAATTTGAAAAGGATCACCCGAGTTTTTAACTTCAATGTATATGATAGTTTAAATTTGTTCAGTGTAAAAATGATATGTTTACAAGAGTGACATTAGTTTTGTGGAAATCTAATTTTTAGCAGTATATGTGAGTATATGAATGATTTAAAAGATTATAGGGATAATTTTTAATTATTTAAAATAATTACAATTTTGAGCTATTTGCTAATGTTTGAACTGTCCACGATTTATTTGATATAGTACCTAAAAAAAAAAAGCGTGAGTATTAGTTTCTACAGAATGTACTGAAAATGGATTAAATAGTTTTAATGGTATTTGTGGCAATGAACATATTTAAACTCGATACCCTCAAATGAAAATATCTATTGTCCTATGACTATTGTATTCATTTGTAAACACATGTTTGTATCATTTTAATGACTTGAAATAATTTATATTTAAAATTTAAAAGTCACTGTCACAAAAAGGTAGTCTATAATAGTTTAATTGATAAATTGTCTATCTCTGTATTATAAGTCTCAATATCAAGTTTTGTATTGAAAAATAATATATAGGGGCTAATATGAAATAATAGTCTACTTCGGTGGTTTAGGGGTAAATTGCCCACCTCAGGACCTGATGTTCGTAGGTTTAAACCCAGTCGAGGTCAACTTATTTTTCTTTAGTGATAAAAATCTGTAGCACAACATCCTTTAAAAGGGAAGTAAATTCGTTGTTCCTATTTACATTGTAGAATGTAAAATAACCTTGAAAGGTATGTGAAAATACCTTTCCCAAATAAAATGATATCTCCTTTCACTCTTGCTCATAGAAATTAAGTGTGGAAGACAACGGGGAGCTACTACATTCTCTCACCTCCCCTAGTACGTGGGATTTCTATCACATGGTTCAGACTACTCTAATCAGCCGAAGGGCTTAGTGCATGCCCAGTGCAAGATGGGCAGAAATCAGAAATCGCATCAAACCGATCTTTGTGTTGTTGACCTAAGGAAATGTAATAACAATGAATGGAAAGCTACATATGAACAAAATACTTAGACCCAGGACCTTTGTGCTTAGCACAAATATTTAATTCTTGAGTCAAACTTAAAGTGTTGCTAAGGTATTCTGAGCTTTTTTTTTTACTTACAAAGCTACTTCTAGACCATCCACATCCATTCCTCTGCATAAAACCTCCCATCCTAATGTAAATATAGCCAATTAAAAAAAAAAAGATGGTGTAGAAGATCAGTTTAAACAGGGTATTTTTCCAGAATGAAAAATTACTTGATATCACAATGCAATGCAGCAATATAAAAAACTATTAGGTTTTATTTTACTAACTAATGGCTATGCAGTCCACTTAAATGATAAGAATCAGCAATCTAAAGGTGCACCCCCCGCCCCGCTTGTTGTTAAAAATTAAAATCGATAAAATACCAGTATAAAGTGATGAATAATGAAACATTTATTTTATTTTATTGTGACTAATAAGGAAACATTTCACAAATTTACCAAGCCTTGGTTTGCAAGACATATCTATGATCACACGAAATATGTTGCATGGCTGTACTATACCACATAAGTGTATTATATGGTAGTAAATATTGACACAACACACAAAAGAGGAGTGCAGCTATACACACCTCTGGCACATCCATGTCATGCCCATGTCAATCCCTGTATAAACAAATTATTTCGCTTAACTAAACAAGCTATAGAACTAATAAAATCCACGCCAAACTTTTTGTATGTTTATATAGCCCTGTTATAGACTCTCAAAACTACCATGCACTATACCATAGCTATATTTCAAATTTAAAAAAAGACTTTTCATAATGAAATGGATTATTTTTATATTACATGGACAAAATAATAATTTAGATGCATTTATTTAAGTTTCAGACCAAATTATTCTTTCTCAGAAATAAGATTTAATAAAAGAGTACAATTTTGTGTGTGATTTTTATCAGCATAACTGAACTGGCAGGCTCAACCAAGTTTCATTTACCAGTGACAGGAATTTTAGCTAGTCCTGGGTGGGTGTACTTAGGGTGGTTCTTTTTTTTTTTAATTCTTCCTCTTTCTCCCAACACTAATGTGAGTACATTTCTTATAAATAACCATCTTTTTCATTTCTACTCCAAAATTGTCAGTGAAGTGTTTTTGACCTTAAAATTTAGTTGGATGTGGTGAAAAAACAAACTACATAAGTATAATATATCAAACACACTACATGACACTCCAGTATTCCCAAAATTGAACTTAGATGTCAATGCCTTTGATTTAATTCTGAAATTTACTTTTTCTTCGCTCTTGGTTAATATGTCATTAGTATTCTTTTTGGGGGCAAAAATAATAAAGTTTCGTCATCCTTATCTTTCATCAGACAATAGGTTAGTATGTCTATATTTATCTTCTCTTGTTTCAAAAGAAAACAACCTGTTAAAATTACTAATTACACTGTCATATGTTGGCAAACACACTGTCTTCTATGTTCTGCAAGCACAACAGTAAGACCATCATTTAATATCTGGACGTGATGGCTTGCAAAACAGGCCTTGACATGGCATAGTATTCTTTGTTCAAGTTTTAATGCCGATATTAGCTTTACAATTTTATGATAAATTATTATTTAAAAAAAAATTAACATCAAACTGATCGAGTTTAAGAAAATGTCCTTTAGAGAAACCACACCATATGTAACAAAACATGGTTTTGCATATGTTTAAACAACAAAAATGAGAGGAAATGTATTGTGAAGAGAAAAGTGTAAAAATGTTTAAATGTGATGGGATGCTCTGAGCCCCTGATATTGTTTTACTATTTAAGTTATTATGTAACATCTTAGCTCTAAAAGTACCCCAGTTAATAACCAAATTTTACAAATCTACAAAGAGAAATACAAAAAATGAATTGCATAAAGAATTGATTTTATTTTCTCTACGTATGCTCAGAGGCTATATGCTAGAGTAGTTCCAACTCTATACAGTGATAGTATGTGAGTGTTGGATTCAAGTAAAATGTTATTACATAGTGAACAAGATGGTGGGTGTGTAGAGGCACGGATTCGGTGGGGGGGGGGGGGGCTCAAAGGGTCAGTTGACCCCCCTCTGAAAGTTAGAAAATTAATACAAAAAACGAAATGAAAGTTAAAATTTTAGAAAGAAAATACAACACAGCTAAATTATACCCAGTACTCATAAATATTCCATACTCGATTCTCGACTGTACTCTCCTACTCGGACAGAGCTAAATACTAACTTTGGCAGTGGTTGGAAAGTGAAAAAATATCGGCCCATCAAGACACTGTGAATACCAGTCACAGTGAAAAATCACTGTTTAGCCCATCTCTAGTTGAGTCCAAGTTTCCCATAGAGGTGGGAGGTAGGATATTAGGCATGTTAGAATTTCCACACCTAACAATTACAATTTTTTTTTAAATAATGATTTTATTCATGCTAACTTCTTTCGTCCGACAAAATAAAGATTATGAATTAAGTTGTGCTTTTCAAGTAGGCCTAACTAAATAATTTTTGAATTCAAAATATTATGCTTTGTTTATGAGGTGAAAGATTCGACCATCGAATCCAGTAAAACAAAGAATCCTCGAATCTCGAATACTTGTCAGGATTCGGTGGATTCGAGTGTCCCACCTCTTAAAAAAAAGGAATTAATAGAATGATAAAACTAAGCTATTTGCTTTGAACATGTTATTTTGTAAGCCACAAGGCTAAAGATTTTTGTGTCGTTATTTTTACTTACCCTCAGTACAAACACTAGAAAAGTTTGTTGAAGGCATGAGATTTCAGTGTGGTGTAAATGAAAAAATATTCACATTGTTAAAATAAAAAATGCATCATAAGTCTGAAAATGAAAAACTGTTTATTTTGTCGATGGATGAAATGTCATTAATGTTCTATTTGTCATAAGACAGCGCCCCTGATTATACTCTAGGATTTGAGGATTCTGGTGACAAACACGAATGATTGCTAAAAGTGCAATTTTAAAATTGATAAATGGATTTTTTTTCTAAGATTAGACAGCCACTGTTATTTTTTTTAATGTAAATATGAACTCTGGATTTGATAAAAATCTTGATTAATGTGTTGACTAGTTAAAAGAAGTGGGATTGACAGTAATAATGTGTGTTACAGATCTAGGTTCTACTTTTATGGAATGGAAAATGAATATTGCAATTACAAAGGAGAAGCTTTATTTAATTCATGATGCAGAATGAAAATTATTTATTTTATGACACATCTCACCTACTAAAAAGTGTAAGCAATAACGTAGCTAAGACATTGAACTAAAGTTGGAAAATGCAGGGACTGGAATAGCTGCTTGGAAACACATTTTAATTCTGTAATTAAGTGACACCAATAGAAAGTGCAAATTTGTTCGAAACCTGACACAAAAGGCTGTTTACTTACCACCATTTTCAAAGATGAAAGTTTGTACTGCTGCTGCTCGTGTTTTAATTCACACGGTAGCTGCTGCCATTGAAACACTTGAAGCTTGTTGCTCTATTGAATGTGCATAATTGCTATAGCTTTGTTTCACCAAAAAATAAATAACTGGTTCAACATATTTAGTGGTTATTGTGTAAAAGGCCCTGTACTCTAAATAAATTAAATAGTTAAAACTTCAAAGTACTTGAAGTTATTTTAGGAATTGAAAAATGTGTAGACACATGGAAGCTTTGTGATTCACAAAATAAGGATGTCACCAACAGTTTAAAATGATAAAATGTATTTAAGGTATGGAGATCAACACTATCTATATCTCTAATAATGCTTGGGAATGAGCTACTAGAAGATGGCGTAAGTGATAAATATTTGTTGACAAGAAAAATAAATCAAGATTGTTTGGAAAACTTTTTTAAGTTAATAGCCACAAAGGTTTTTTTTTAAGCAATCCACCTTGAAAACATTCTATTTCAGCCCTTTAATAGTGTATGTTAAGTTATTCAACTGTGATAACATCACAACTGGCAATTGTGAAAATGTGGCCTATGGAAAACTGATTTTGGACATAAATTCTGCACATACAGTTAGGATTTCTTAATTATTGAAGCCTGGAAATGATAAACTGTACATTAAATAGTATCGTTAACATCAACAATTTCTCAAGATATTTGAGTAAGCATAATAGCATGAACTATTATGTATTTGGCTATATTTAAGTCATTTTTAATTGATAAAGACAGTATTGTTGACGACAGTAACAAAATGTATGTTAATTTCAAAAACTATTAGTAACAGTGTTTAATTTGGAAGCTTAATGATTTGCAAAAAATATGTTTTACATTCATGAAAAATTGTTAAAATCAGATGGTATATGTTTTTGATCAGTTTGATTATAAAAATGCATGTGGGTCAATGTTTGTCAAATCAATGATGAACGATCCTGGATTACCAGGTGAATGTGGCTAAATTACAAAACTTTATCTCATTAAATTGTTATAGTTCAATTAAAGTTAAACCAAATATACCTAACATTTAACCATTTAAGGTGATCAAATTAATGAAAACGTTATCATGTACACTAAAATTGGATTTTTTTAAAATTTATATTAAATTGCTATTGTCATTTGCTACCTTTTTTTAAGCTTTGTTATGTGTTTAAGTTTGTTTGCATTACAACCTATTTTATATGAAATAAATATATCAATAAAATTAAAATTCATCCAAAAATCAGTGTGTAGGTACTTGGTTTATCCTCCTTATGCACCATTTAAACATGATAAATAATATTACTTAAATTAATTTATAGGTCTATATTATATTTTGTAAAGTTACATACACTATAATTTATTTATAATTTCGAATTAAATAGAAAGCTTTAATAGTTGTGTTCTTAAAAAGGCTCAATATGATTAGTTTATTTTTTTTAACGCAAAACTAATATTAAATGTTCATTATCATTTTCTTGATTTTTAAATAATTTGATTAAAGTTTTCTGGCAGTTATATTATTAAAGAAATTAAATATAGTTTCACAAAGTATATAACATTTTAAATAGATATTTTGACTTCATAGTTATACAGCTTAATGGATGGGCCCATGGCTCTGCTTACAGGCCGCTTGGAGCATTAGCTTAGCGCTAGGTTGCACTTTTCACCACCAATAATCTTCACGACTTTATATTAGAATGTGATATAATTTATAATTTTTAACTCATCAAATTTTTCTTATTTGTATTAACAATGATATTGTTACTATTCTTATTACTTTCCTTACTAAATTTTACAATGTTTCCCAATTTGTTAAATATATTTTTGCTATAAAATGCAATACCAATACAATGTATTATAGGAAAAAAATCACATGCATAATTGATGTGCTAAAAAATTGATAAACTTGCATGTTCTGTTATTACATATAACTTTGTTAAAACAAAAATATGGTGATTCCACATGGAATTAGTTCTCAGCTGGCAATAAATATTAATAGCTAGTCACAGAAAATATTTGGTTCATAGCTCCTTATGTCATAAATATTTAAATAATTTAATATATGTTTTACTTATCAACAAAACATCTAATTCATTCGATAATGGTTTGAGGCAGCTGTTAAATGATTTGGAATTGTGGAGCATAAAAAAAAGTTAACAATAATATTCGACAAAGATAACCAAGATTTGAAGTGTGGACAGTATATACCTTGGGCAAAAACTATTTTTTAAACACCCCAAAAATTTGTCATGTTCTTTAGAGTTTATTTTGTCTTAATCATCGAAATTCATTATAATAGCTAGATTTTAATTTAATTCAAATAATAGAATGTTTATTGGTATGTAAAAACAATTATACTGAGATGCCATTAAATATCATTTATTAACAAATTAATCAATTATTTATAGGAGTAATATATATTTACTTAAAAATCAGGGAACCTAGAGTTTAAATTTTGTTTAGTAAAATAATAAGAATTTAATACATAGTTTTAAAAATAATAACAATAGTTTAAGATTGTATGAAATTGCAACATGTGATTGGAAATACATCCAGATCAAAACACAACAATTGTAAATATGTTTTTCTTGATGATTAATAATAGTAATATAATTAGTGTGTAAAACATAAAGAGTTTGCTACAAAACAACTAACAATATAATGTATATTTAACATTATTATGGTGGTCAACTGTCTTGTATAAAGGGGGTTAAACAATCAAAAATCTTAACTTTGCATATAAAGGTTTTACTTTAATGTTTGAATTTAAATAATAATAATTTAAAGTATGGCAGGCCATGTGGTTAGACACAATCTTGACTTCCCCTTAAAAATCATGAAATTTTTACTTTTCAATTTCATAATGTTGGAAACGTATAGTAAAAGATTTTTGCCAATTTATCTGAAATAAATATTTTTCGGTGGGGATTTATAGTTAGAGCTAGAAGTTTAATAGATGACAGTCATATTTTTATGTAATTATAATATTTAAAAATGAAGCCTGATTATGAAAGTGATCTAATTGTTATGAAGAATGAGACATTCAATTCACAGTGACCTGAATAAGGCTTCTAATTGATATAGTGTGAAGCTATCCGAATCTATACATAATTATATCTAAGGACTATAGAGAAGTCATCATGCGGGAAAATGCTTGGGTAGATATTATTATATCTTTTATATTAATGTCAGGTAGATGGATTACACATAGGTCTTGAAAAACCTCAAATCTAAGTAGGGAGAGACGAGGGGGAAGGGATATTTGGGGGAAGGGGCATGAACTTTCAATGGCTAAATATTAATTAACATTTCTAGTAGACTCCCCTTTGAAAAAGTAGCTTTATAAGACCTTGTTCAGATCAACATTTTAATGTAAGTTTTTGGTTTGGTATTTTCCACCAAGGTAACTGTACTTAATGATTTTAAAAGTTGCTATTAGATATCATAGTTATATTTTTTCACTCTCTTCCTTTAATGGCATTACATTACATTTGTAGATTTATAGAAAAATAATGTATAAATACCAAATTTGCCAAGGTAAAAACTTTATATCTGTTAGTTAAAATTTTATAATTGTGTAACAGTCTAAATAGCCTAATAAAGCAAGTGCATTGTTAATGTAGCAGTGACTTATAGTAATTACAATATGTGTTTTTATACAAACTGATGCTGATGTTAATAAGTAACATTATAAAAATTCTCTCCTCTACAAAGCACATACTATGCAAACACTGTAGAAAATGAAAAGATACTAAATTAAATTGTTATTCCTAAAAAATAATGCAACATGCTTGTCTTTAACATCAATTACTTTGTAACTGTATTTACTTTTAACATCAAATTCTAATGTTTGATAGCCCATCAACTTTTTTAAGCTATGTTTGTTTCCTTTTTTTCTCCATTTTTATGAATAAAGTATCCCTAAAATTGCGTATGACCATTATTTGTCAAGCATGCAAAACATAAAGTTAATTAACGTGCTTAGTTGGTCTGACAAACACTTAATCTATCTTATGCACATCAATAATTATTGACAAACATTTGGCTTCTGAACTATGTTACAAAATGGCTGTTGTATGCGGCACACAATGGCATTGACCAATCGAGCAGGTATCCAAGTGAATAATTTGAAGCAAAGGTACAGTGATCCACAACATTTTCAGTTTTATAAAAACTATTTAAATAAATGTTCATGTATAATCTCTTAAAAATCCTTTATGCTTATTTAATAATATTGTCAGAGAGAATTCCAAAAGCCCAGTTTTTAAAATCATCTTCATAAATTAAACTTTACTTTTCTTTTACATAGATGCAACTTTGTAATTAATTCTCTCCTTCATAAACAAATATGCACATACTATTTTTTATATAAATACACTATACGTTAAGTTTTAGCTTAGTTTGAAATATAAATCAAAATGCTAAAGAGTACACGTTTAACAGCCTATGTAACTATGAAATTAGATATACCGAAAATTACTCAAAACCCAAGTGTATGTATTTATCTATCAACGACAGAAAACCTACAGATATTGATAACAAACTGTTCAATGGATAAATTCAAACCAGAAGCAAACATGTCCCATTTTAATATAAATATTTAATATAGATTAATATAGATTTTAAAACTTTTTATAATCTTAGATCTATGACGCCATCTAAAATATTTACACTCTGTTCACCCTGAAAGTTTATATGTTTCCACTATGGTGAAGCTAATAACATATGGCCATCGTGTAATCTGTCTGTTATAAGCAACACTATTGAGTAAATATGCAAGGTAAGATTGGTAACCTTCAGGAAAATACATATACATTAAAATATTTACAATTATATTATTTTTATCAACACACAATATTCTTGCATAAAATCTTTAATGTGTTCTCTCTAGCTCTTTGGTTTAATTTGTTTCAAATAAATTGATTATATAGATTAATATTTGCAGGTAAATTGCAAATATATGTTTGCTACACAAAGGATGTTATGTTTACTATGGTTACCTAAATATAGATTTTAGGTGTTCTTTGACATTACAAAATAAAATTGATTTAAAAAGATCAAAGTTTGTTTCTATGTTGAGAAAATCAGTACCCTTGCAACAACCATGTAGAAGCTTGTAGACACACATAATGATAAAATGAGCGAGCTAGCGAGCAAAAATATATGTTGGCAGGCAGCGGGAGATGGATAGTACCTTCCTCCTCCCCCTCTACCTCCTCCTCAATTGTTGTACACTTGTGTGCTTCATCAACGTCCATGCTACTAGAATTATTAAGAGCTAATCTCTGCATCTTGTGGACCATCGCTATAGCGTGCATCAATTGCTGTGGAGAAACAAGAAACAACATTTGGATGAAACCAGGGAACCCACTATAAGTTTAAATTTGTTGAAAATTAGGATTATAAAATATAATGGGACAAATTTCAAACGCAAAAGTTTTCAGCAATCAATATTATATAAAATGATCTGTAAGCAAGTTCAATCGTTTCATTCAATAATACATTATCCAATATGTTCAGTGTACATAGATATTTGACATGCCATTCAGACCAAGAGTAAAAGTTTAACAAAGCAATATATTTACAGCTTTGATAATTTGAAAACGTTCTGATAAAAATTAAGCATTCTGATGTTGATTAAAAATTAAATTAAATCAAACATTTATATATACGGGTGACAGCACTGCTCACCTGCTAAACAATGGCAGTTAAATTTGATCAAGAAACAGGATCCAATGAAAACATTTGCTTTTTAACATTTCCCAAATTATTTGGGAAATATTAAACGCAAAACTATTTAAAAATCCAATAAGTGAAACATTTTTGACCACTATGGGAAATATTATAAAGACTAAAATAACAGCTTTCCATGAATGACAAAGTGCCACACACCATGTAGGAAATAATTGTAGAAACTGTACACACATAGAAGTATACATAGCTAAGAGGGGGACAATATTTTCTTCAGAACACATACTTAAATTACATGTTTTATTTTACAGTTAAGTTACAAACAACACACTTTTGTAAACAAAAAGTTTGTCATGATCTTTATTTCTTGTAGAATTCCAGTAGACATTTATTCTTTTCTTCAATTTTTCTTTTTCTTGTCTATCTATTCATTTCAATTACTGTAATTAGCTTTTCTTAAATTATTCATAGCAAGTAGGTTAAGTTTTGTACTATGGCATTATGTACTAGGTGTACTAAAGATATAAATTAAACTCATTACCAGAATGATTTTTAAATTATTTAATTTTTTCTTACAATACTTCAAAATTGAATTAATTTGAATGCTATTAAGTTTAAGGAGGTACTTATAAGGAATTGTTGCATTTTTTAAATTTGAATTTTATAAAATCAAGGTTTTTGTTGATTTTTATACAAAAAGTAAGCAACCGACTATCACTGAATGTTTAATGACTTCTCAAATGTTCTCATACAGCCCCCTGCAATGCTCTAAATCAACGCTGCATTAATGTTAATGACTGTTTTGAGGAGTACACTCATAGTGGTGTTTGTAAGAATTCACAACTAGTTTGTGCCTGGTGAAGGCAGTGAAGGATAAGCACACTGCTTCTCTGCACTCTACTTTTAGGAAGAGGCCAATAGTTTCCACTTCCCCATCACATCTTGATTGGAAAGTTTTTAAAGTTTTACAAGATACTTACATTGTTTTAATACTTCAGTTTAATCTTACAAACTCGTGGCTTTCACTAAACTCATAGAAGACAAAAAAGTTTTTTAATTTGTTTATGGTTTGTAAAATTCTATTTGTTGGGTGCTTGGAGAGGATGGGAGTCTTATTTTTAAATTATATTCAAGTCTTAAGTACTTTCACAAAAACTAATATTAAAGTTAGCATACAGATATAGCTAAAATCATAAGAGTGATTCCTAAAATAAATAAATCCACATTAATGTGAATGTATTGAAATATTTTTTAAAAATATTTACACATATAAATGCGTTTTTTTTAAATTAATTTGTTGACTTGTTCTGTAAATGAGGGTATAATTTCCTAAAATGTCAAATATTTATAAAAAAAATTAAATTAAATCAAATAAACTTAAGTGCTCACAGGTTAATAAAAATAAATGGTACTGCGCACCGCACAGACTTTCTCTCTCTATATATAAAGTCGTAAGATTTCTGAACGGAATAATGTACATTGTATCATCACCACTCCACATAAGAACACGCATAAAATAATATACAATGATATAGAATCAATGAGAAAAGAGCGCATCTTTGTCCACCTAAGAGCATTTCAAACAGTTTAATGTTTTAAAGACCTTAATAAAATGGTATTTGAACCATTTGCTGACAGCTTGGAAACTCGGATCTGCCTTACATGTTCCAATTTATGAAAATTATATTACTAGAGATGAATGGAGGGAAGTAGAAAGAAATCTAGGGAATCCTAAAAGTTATAAAAAAAGATTAATATTGGGTCCACAAGGGTCAACACTTCGTATTAAAATTTCGATTTCTGGTTAAAATTTTAATATTTTGTAAGGTGATGCACATCTTAGAGTCATCGCATTGATATTTAAATATTCATTTATACATTTTGACCAATAAAAAATGTAAATATTGACTATTGAGTCTAAAATGGAGGTAGATCATTGCTGTGCAAACATTTCTCCTAAGAGATTTAAGGAAAAATAACATACTTTTTTTTAGATACTTACTTATATTTAATTACTCTATGGCATTGGAAAATTATTGCGTTAAGACTTAAGTAGTATATGTTTACAACTAAAGCTCACAAAATTGTATTAATATATTTGCAAATATCTCAGAAACTGTTGCTTTTATAAAAATATATGTCAAATAAAAGTTTTTTATTTCTAATAGTCCTACAATTTTGCAATGATAAGTTGTTTAGTTTCTCAAATAGTTGTGGAGATACGGAAATTAACGCTTCTGTAAAGTACCCTAAAAATCATTTTCATAGGAAAATAAAAATAGCCAGTTTATTTCTAATCTTAATCAATGCCTAGATACGAATTTTAATCAAAATCGTTAACGCAGATTTTGAGAAAACCGACTTTTTCTCTTTTCGCCCTTTATAAAACTACGCTTAATTTTAAGTTTTAATAGACACACAGACAGACGGCATTGAAAAGACTATTTTTTAGGGTTGTGGGGGTCATGAGACGTTGACATCCATCAACATTTCAGGTTAGTTTTTTTTACGGTCGCAATACTTAAACTTTAATGTCCAAAAAGTTAAAAATATATATATATATAATTGCGTATAGATTGAAAGTTATTGATTTTATAAAAATATGTTTCGAATAAAATATTTGTATTATTAATATATATACATATTTGTAATGCTAAGTAATTTCATATCTCAAATAGTTTCGGAGCTATTATTAAAAATGTTAATTAACGCATCAGACCGGAGCCCTTAAAGCCATTTTGCCGAAATATTGAGAGTAGCCATTTTGTTTGTTAATATTTATTAATGTTTATATATGAAATTTAATCAAAATCGTTAGAGCCGATTTTGAGAAAATCGACTTTTTCTCTTTTTTCCTTCAGTAAACTACCCTTAATTTTAGGGGTAGATATCCAATTCCAAAAATCTCTCGGGGAACCCTATGAAAACGCTAGATATCAAGTTTTAGCTCAATGGTAAAATAGTTTAGGCTCTAGTTGGAGGTACAGACAGACAGACAGACAGACGGAAATTCAAAAATCACTTTTTAGGATTTAGGGAGTCATGAAACGTCAAGATTCATCAAAATCTCGAGTTCGATTTTTTGATGATCACCATACTTTCTCTACCTGTAAGATAGAGAGAAAGTAAAACATGAATCCAGAAAAACAGTGGGAAATTATAAGGGATAATATTAGAAATGCAGCAAAGAGTAATATAGGTCTTTGCAAAAAAGAGTAAGAAGAAACCATGGTATGACAGTGAATGTATAAAAATTAATAGGGAAGCAAAATTACATTGGTTATTAAGGCTTAGTGAATTGAGCTTTAACACATTTAGCAATTACAGAAACAAAAACAAAAATTATTTAAAGGGTAGATTTAGTGAGTTACAAAAAAAAAAAAGCACTGGCTTTGGTGGCCCAATGGTCTGACGTGCTACTCTTGTGTTAGACTATATTGCCAATGATGGGGAGATAGAGTTTTGAATCTCGGTTGGGTGTACTAAGTGTTGTTTTTCCAAAATGATTTTTCACTCTCCCCTAATGTAAATGCATTTCCTCTAAATAATAACTTCCTAATCCATAAAACCATTAGTATAATTAGAACAATGCTTAAAAAATGGCAAAAATAAGATTATTAGGAAACTGTTATTTAGGTATTAACAGTTATAGGAAAACTTATCACGCTAGGGTCAATTGAGTGAAAGATGATAATGGTAACCTGATGGCAGACACGAACAATGCTTTGAGTAGATGGAACAACCCTTTCAGACATATTTTGAATATTCATGAAGGATCCGAATTGGATGATATCAAAATCCATACTGCTGAACCACTGGTCCCAAAGCTATTAAGAAGTTAAAGAGCCATAAATCTCCAGGTTTAGATTCAACTCCAGCAGAGTTAATAAAGGGAGGTGATGAAATGTTAGTATTAGAAATTAAATTAATAAACTTCTATGTTCCATGAAACCATGAGATATTACCATAAGAATGGAAGGAAGGTATATAATACCTATTTTTAAAAGGGAGATAAAGTCAAATAACCATATATGTATCTAACTACTTCCAACATGCTATAAAATTTTATCTAACATAATTTTAATGAGATTGGCGACATATGCAGAGGAAATAATTGGGGATCATCAGTGTGGATTTTGACAAAATAGATCAATAATAGATCAGATTTTTACTATTTGGCAAATATTTTGAAAAAAAAAATAAGTGGGAATAGAATGTGACGATACAACAACTATACATTTATTTTAAAAAGGGCTATGATTCAATTGATAGAAATGAATTATATAAAGTTATTGTTTAGTTTGGGATACCCAAAAAAACTTGTCAAGCTAATTGAGGTATGTTTGACTGATCTGCGTGGACGTCACTTATCAGACACTTTTGATATACATAACGGGTTTAAACAAGGCGATGCACTTTCCCTATTAGTTTTTAATATAGCCTTAGAGTATAATATTAGGGTAATGTAAGAGAGTAGGGAAGGGTTGACATTAACAGTACAATGGAGTTATTAGGTTACACAAATGATTTAGCTTTGTTGGGCAAAAGTAATGAAGATGTTGCAAGAAACTCATAGATTTTATGTAGGCTAGTAAGGAAATAGTCTTCCCGGCTTTCATTTCTAAACTTAAGTAGTAATCACACAAGATTGGGGACAATTACTTAGAGATTACTGCGAACAACATCTCATTAGACATGGTAAATGAATTAGAAAATTAAGGAACATTTTTAAATAGCCATAATGATACTAGATTGGAAATTAATTAAGAAAAGAGTACTGTCGGGAAATGCAATAAGTTGTTTAAATCTCGCCTGCTGTCAAGGAATGTAAAATTAAGAATATGAAAAAAAAAAGTTAAACGATGTTCGAAAACCAAGTGCTTAGAAAAACATTTGGTCCAAAAAGAGATGAGGCTTCTGGAGAGTGGAGGAGGTTACATAATGAATTACATACCCTATACTCAATATAACACATTGTTAGAATAATCAATTCTTGTAGATTACACTGGGCAGGACATGCAGCGAAAATGGAAGAATCTAGAAGAATGTTCTGAGTATTGACTGTCAAACCCAGTGGAATGAGACCATTGGGAAGAGCTAGGCGCAGATGGGAAGATAACATTATAATGAACCTTAAAGCGATAAGGTATAATGAGAATGACTGGACAGAACTAGCACAAGATAGTAATAGGTGGCACACTTTGTAATTAGGGCAATGGGCATTCAAGTTCCTAATGTCATAGAGTAAGTAAGTAAACAATCAATATGGATTAATGGACATTCCATCGAACTAAATTTATCTGTATGGTGACTTGTTGAATAATTCTCTCACTTGATGAGGTGGCCATCAAAATTCTAATAGATTACAACAATTTGGAATACTGACTGTTCCATATGTACAAACAGATATTTCCTAAAGTAAAAATATCGAATTTCTAAAATAAATTAATACATTTAAAATGTTTCAAAAATAATTAGTTTAATAGTAGTTTGAAATTGCAAACTTAATTATAACTTGAATAAAATATGTATTATTATTTGTTGTATTTTCAAAGTAAACAAAAGTCGGCTATATGTTTATATAATATACAGATTTTGATTACACTTAAGAGGTATTCCTATGACAAAGACAATTTTTTTAATTTTTTGCAATTAAAAATGTTTACAAAAAAAATGTTCAATTCAATCTAAGAAAAATGATTTTTTCAGATATATATATATATTTAAATTAGCAAAAAAAGCGAGGTTTCAAAGTTTATTTTAATGGTTGAATTTTGTTTGATAGAATGTATTTGAGAATGTTTTGTCATACAATATAACTGTTTAAGTAGCTAAGTAATGAGTGTGATTATAAATACTGTCCACATGAAATTTCTATCATTTTAACTAGTGTATGGATATATTTATTTGATAGACCTATTTCATATAGAATTTCAATACTATTATATTTATGGACAATCACAAGCTCTGATTCATTTTGGTAATGATTTTATTTGAATCTTATTTAGCTCACAGCGACATATTTTATATTATACATGTAACATTTTAATACTCATTTTAAATACAGTACCATTAGACCTATCTCATAACTTGTTTTTTAATAAAACAACATCCTTTTAAAATATGATAGTTCACTTTTAATGTTGCTAAAATGAAAAATTGCTACAGAAAATAATTTGCTTGTTCGGTTTTGTTGATAAGAAAATAGAACAGAGTCAATTTTTATAAAATGTGAATAATAAATAATAATAATAATTGATACCCATGTACTTGGAAATGCAAGTTTAGATTACTAGTTTATGCATCAAACTAGTTTTCGAATATATAACCAAACTAAGAATGATTAAATATTAAAAAAAACAAACCTGAAAGAGTTTCTTTAGAGCCTCTTTTTGTAATAATTTAAATGGCTTTCAAAATGAAAACAGTGTGTTTTAAGAGTTTCCATTAGACGTATTTAATGCGCATTTTCTTATCATAGTTACTATATCAACAAAAAACTTACAAACTAACTCTACAACAGACAACATCCATTTCCATGGAAACTAGTTTATTAAAAGTTTGTTTCGGCCATACTGTGTTTCGAACCCAGGAACTTAGCTCATTACCCATAGTCACTTTTGACTGAGTTAAGGCTTTGGCCAATATAATAAGGGTGTCGGTAATGTATATTAATATAATCCATAGCTATTTGTGGAGAAAATGTGTGATAGAAAATAGTTAGTTTCTTTCCTGCTTTCCTAATGTCTATGGCTATAGGATATTTGGACTGTGATGATTTAAAATAAAAATAGTATAGGGCCTATAGAAGCTATGCGATATCATAAGGAGGCACCTGTTTCATTAAAATTCAAAACCGAAAGCAATGCCTTGGAGTTCTTATACATAAGACATTCATTATACTCGGTCACCTTAGACAGAAGTTCTGATAAAATTTCAGGCATGTGCACTAAATTTATTTTTTCAGAAACTACTTCAGGTTAATACCAGAGCACTTGCCTTCTAAATAAGGTGTTCCGGTTCCATTTTATTATCATTACTATACATTAAATTATATGGACTCTACCCTCTTGTTATGAGAGTGTCAACTTGAATTGGAACTTAAGTTAAATAAACGGTGCAATATATCAGGTGAGGCTTATAAGTTGACACACCAGAATATCCCGAAGATGAACCATTTTAGAAAAAAATTGTTTCGAACAAAACTTTTTTTTTGTTTTTGAGGGGGAAAGTAAACAGCACTAGTTATTTTTGACTCTACAAAAAAAAAGTTTTTCCTGATACTTATTTTATTTGACATCAATTTTTTACCATGATAATCTAACTTGTATTTTTTATAACAATTTTTATTCAAGCACTTTCTATTTACTTATATAATTCTTTATTTCATTAAATGCAATATTATTTTAATTATAGAATTACTTTAATAAATATTCAAGATTATGAACACTAACCTTGAAACACTTTTCAAATCACTTTATAAGAGATTAATGAGCTCTTAGTAAAGTCTCTATCACTATTTCTGCAAGAATCTCTAATGCACTTCATGTTTTCTGGATTAACCCAATAAAAATTACAAAGATGTGATGATAGATTTTGAACATTTATTAAAGTAGTTATAATGAATTTAACGTAATAAAGTATAAATAATGTAAATCAAAAGTTCTTAAATAAAAATTGTTATAAAAATCCAAGTTAAAATATCTTCAAAAATTGATATGAAAAATATAAAGCTCTAGCCAAAAGTGGTTTATTTTTGTGTGTAAAATAAATTGCCATTTTAAATATTTAAGTTTTTCAGAAACAGAGCTGAACTTGAAATAACCTTGAAGAATACATGAAATCAAAAATAGCTAGTGATGTTCTCTTTTCCTCTAAAAAACAAATAACTTTTAATCAAGACCATTTTTTCTAAAATGTTTTATTTTTGGGATATTCTGGTGTATCAACTTAAATGACTCACCTGGTATATTACACATACTTTTTATTATCATCATATTTTACTTTAAGAGTTTGCCTCTTTCGGTAGAATATTTTCTGTTTTCAAGTTTTATAGTCTCACAATAATAGTGGCTTTTGATGATGAAGACATATGATAATTATCAAGCAATAAGAAAATTGAACAAATTTCTATAAGTTATATCAGTTCAAGTTTTCACAAATTATAAATACATATAATATGGACACTTTTATGATTTTATGTGTGTTTGAATTGGGCACTATTACCATAAATAAGTGAAATTTGATCAAAATGTCAAAACTTTGGTCAAAAAGCTCATTTTCATGTACTCCCTAGGAAAGATCTAATTTTTAAGTCTACAGGTTTGAACTAAAAATCCATTGATATGAAATAAAATTATTCATAGATACCAAATTTGAAGAAAACTAGACGTATAAGGCATATTTTGAAAACAAGAAAATAATATTTACACCATCGTGCTATTTTGGGGGACTGTGACCTATTAAATACAACTTTGTACACTACTATGTATAACTGAGTGAAACATAGTCCTAGTTATTATAGCAGTTATTTGACAAATTTATATTTTTGGGTTAATTGATGTTTCATGTAAAGTAGCCCTGCTTAGTATGTTTCTGCACCCATATTCATCATTCTCCTAGATTGGATGTAAATAGTATCAAATCATAAATTGAAAAAATAATCAACCTAACAGTTTAAATACTATAGAAATATATGTACATATATTGTTATGTTAGCTTAATTATGACCAATATCACAGTAAAAAATGGCAGCTGCAGAACATAAGATTTGGTGTACAAGTACAAAAAATTTGCTCTAGTAAAATTATTAGTATTAGATACATAATATTACAGAATTGCAGTCACACTATACATCCATCCAGACATGATTTTTCTATACTTTTTATCATTAAGTAAATAAATACCATTTGAATACAATTATAAAGTTTTATTTTACTCTGTGATTTTAAGAGTAATCAACATGAACAGACTAATACAATACAAAAGATTTATTGGAACTAAAATGACAGAGCAACTGTCAGCATATCATAGTACATTTGATCTCTATTTTACATCTATTACTGTTTCCAGCCTATGGTCTGAGTCAATCTTTTTATTCAAGCCATATATTTTCCACTACCAGACTGCGAGGCCTGTCGTAGCTTCATATGCCTTATAATCTATCTTGAGACTAGGACAGGCACAACATCCAGTCCCCAGCCGTGGATGTATCACTATGAAAGGGTAAACCCACATTTCACCAATGATAAGTTTTCAGCTATGCCAGGTATTGAACCCGGGATCCTTAGCTCAGTAAACATATATGCTATCGACTGAGCTAAGGTGTTGGATAGTATATTTTTTCTATAGTTTAAAATGTAAAATAAAATATACAACACACAGTTGAAAGGTGTAGTAAGTGCAAACTGTATTATTAAGAACTATGTTTGAAACACCTTGAAAAGTGGGTACAAAATAATCGGTCTATTATAAATAATTACTTAGAAGAAATTTCATGGAAGTAACTTTTTTAAACAACTTCAACACCCAAAGTCTATTCTAGTAGGTAAACAAAGTTTTGGAGTCAACTCTATAGGGACCTTTTAAAGGATATTTTGATTACATTTTTAACATTTGAGTTTTAATTTTAGATTTATCTAGATCATTTATTGATTTAATTATGAGGGTGCCTAATTAAAAAAAATAGACTTGCTATCCAGGGTGACATGTGATGATTAAATATGTTATTTCTGAGTTCTACTGAGTTGTCTAGCACTAAAAATCTTAAAACTAAGCCAGTTTAGGTTACGCCATGGAAATAATGGTTTATTCTAGTGTTATATTCAGAAGAAAAATAATTATTTAATTATGATATAGCATTCACTAAAATAATGTATTAACTATGATTTGGGACAGGAAAAGACAATATCATTCCTGATCTGTAATAGTGCACTAGTCATTTGTTATAGTTTAAAATTTATGGATATATACATAAACATAAAACCCAGATGATTTCCTTACACACTTTTGTTAACTCCGCCACACATAAAGTGTTTTAAATAGTGTAATAAATTGTAAAGCCTAAAATCTAAATGTAACAAATACATGTTTGGATAGAATAGGAGGAAAATAAATAAATAAAATAGTAGATTATTAGCAAGTAAATAATACTTGTTGACCTGTATATTAATGAAAATATAATATAATCAGCCAAAACTAACCTTCCACCGAGATTTAGCAAAGTTCTTCTTGAGCTGTTCTGATACAGTGCCATGAATATTCTTATTACTGGCAGCATTACCAGAGATCCTATGGCACAAAAAAAAAACAACAAGATTGTCAATTTATTAGAAGCTTGATAAGGGAAATCATCAGTTCATTTAGTTAATTATATAAACATAATTATTTTAGTTTAAGAATATCAAAATGTATTTAGGATTACAGCAATTCAAATGTTAACATAAGCAAATAATTTTTATTAATTGTGAAAGAAATACAGCTACAAAAACATATTCATAGCGATAGTATCAGGTATATTTTTTTTTAGGGAAACACCATACAGGACTTATAGATGGTATGAAAAAATATTATTTGCTCTTTACTTGCATATTTGGAGTAGTTATCAATGTTGAAATGAGTAAAGGTTTGTTCACGCTTGCACACTCTGTGAAAAAATGATCTTTGATTTAGTAACTACTTTACTTTGGTATGAATAAAGTATAAAGTCTGTGCTACGAAGGAGAAGTTGATCTTGATTTTTGAGTCATTTCAGTAGGTAGCACTGATAATTGGAGAGGAAAGATGTGGACACATAATGGCTAAGTATATATGGTGGTCCCTCGAGTATACAAGTATTGCAGGGATATCGTAGTTCAGTTTATTATTTTCTTGCTGAAAAGGTTTGATAAAGAAAACATAAAGTAACAAGCACAACCAATTTTTTAAGAAGAAACACATTCATTTTTTATTTGCGTCTATTTAGAAACAAACTTCAGCATATGAGCTTAACATTTAAGTTGATAAGAATTTATTTGAGAGGACATTATAAATTGACAACACACATAAGTATGGGGTGCGCCAGAAAGTAGCAAATGAGCATGCATGGAAACTGAACATATAGGTGGGGTATTGCAAAACTAAGTCTGTCTTGTTGTAAATATAAAATAAAAATTCCCGTCCAGCTGTAATATTTACTATTGATCTGATTTTTATATGAAAAAATTGTTCATCCAACCGAAATTCATTAATAAACTACTGAACTTCATGAACAAAGGAATAAAATGTAATTCAATCGTATAAGCTATTTAACGAAAGCAAGAATCAAAGTGGCCAACTATAAATGATCACAGACAAATTCTGGAACAAGTGAATGCGTAAATTCAGAAAAACACACAATCCACAATTCCTAAATTGAATAAAAATGTTACATATTTAACTCATTTTATAGTGCATGAAATTGTCAAAGAGCATTTGAGTATCAAAAATTTTGTTTGGGGTAAGTGCCCAAAATACTAATGGAAAATTACAAGAATAATTGCATGGCAGTATCATTTAATTTTCATGGAGCAGTATCACAATACAAGTGACAAATTTTTGAACCACATTAAGATAGGAGACAAAACATGGGTTTGTCAAGTGACACTTTATATTAAGCAGCACTCATTACAGTGAGGTCATTTTGAATGCCTGAAGCTGATGAATTTCAAATAAACGTTTCTGGTGAAAATAATTATGGCTTCTATATCTTGGGACAGAAAGACGTCTTTCTGATCGCATTCATACTACAAAGGACTTTGATTACTGCAGATCTTTACTGTGAAATTCAAGAATGTATAGCATGAGTTTAAGAATAAAAGACAATGGCATACTGACATTTGTATGTGCATGCTGCTTGACCAAATTCAGTGGGACATTTTTGAGCACACACCATGTATCCCTGCCCTTGTGCCTGGCAGCTACCACTTTTTTCTTCTTCTGAAGAAATTTTAGTTTGTCAGTGTTTGGGCAGCGGTAAAGAGATAAAAAAAAATGTAATTACTGTATAGAGTGGATGAAAAGTTTGAAAGGAAATTTCTTTAACGAGGCTATTAAATAATTCATACCTCAATGCGATACATTTTTAAATTTACTTAGCAATGATGTATAGAAGTAGTGTGTATGTCTTAACATTTTACTAAATTTTTTTTTTTTAAATGGTGATTTAGTTCTTACTTTCTAGGTGCAACTCATACAATATAATTATGTGAATAAAGTGACTTTGAAATATATTATCCTAAGTTATGATAAAATAAAATATTATAAAGATTAAACATTTTCTTTTTTAAAATGGGGGTTTTATTTCATTTTAAATATTTGGTTTGCTTTATACAATCCTTTAACTTTAGCAACTGGACACAAATGTCCTCTTTTGAAGTGCTTACCATAGTTGTTTAAAACAAACAAAACCAGAGAGGCATATTATTTGATACTATCTTATGATTCAGGTTTGTTTAATTTATTTGTGTCTTGTCGGGTTAGCATGATCCTATTTATATGGCTGTAATATTAAGGAAATAATTATTATTCTTGCTGTTGATCTAGTACTCAGCAAGAGGGAGAAAATATTCATACTCGCCAATGTAAATAAATATATATGGTCTATGTTTAGGATAATTTTATAATGTACAAATTATGTTAAAATAGGTACAAAGCTAATATGTACTTAAATGCATACATCTTTTACCTAAGCACCAATAAATTACAAGAGAAAACAGGATCAGTAAATTAGCCCATATTATAAGTGGTAAAGCTAAGTCTGGTAATATTATAATATTGGAATATTAAATATATTACCAAGGATGAGCCAGAGCTTGCCGACAAGTGTATCTCTTTTCAACCTCTACACACATGAGCTGCCGAATAAAGTCTTTAGCTGAGTCACTGATGTCATCCCAGTAAGGGGAGTCAAATTCAAACTCGCCTGTGAAAATATAAATAAAAATTATTGACTCAATGCAAAAGTGTTGGTGACTATATGATGGATATTATCAAAGAGTCCGGGTTTATATATATATAAATAATATATATATAAACCCGGACTCTTTGAATAATATCCATCATATATATATATATATATATATATATACACACAAAAAAGAGTTTTATAGAAAATATCGGCTTCAATACATAGAAAATTGAATAATAATGTTCTTAAAAGTTCATATGCATTGTGAATTAATCTAGATTACAATATAAAGTAATCTACTGTGAAAAAAGGTTAATTTGCATTATCTTAAATTTAATCTACAAGCTGTGGTTTGTACTTCTATGGCTTACAAATACCGAGCTATAAAAGCACTGGACCTTGGGGGGCTGAAAGGGGGGGGGGGGGAAATGGCTACATCCTTTATTTGCCAGACTTAATTTTTTTAACATAATCATATGAGTCCAATGACATATGCTTTTGTAGTAATGTAGTAGAAAGGAAAATAAGTGTAGCCTATTTATAAGCAAACCTTTAATTCAAACAACTTCCGATGTTTTGATATATCAAACTATCACCCCATACTGGAACAATCAAATAAATGGTACAGTACAATCGTACAAACTTTCTCATAATTGTATTATAGCTTGGAACAAAATTTTAAAATATCTCAAGGTGGAGAATTTTGACTCTTATAATAATTTATCTTTATATGAGAAAAAAAAAGAGTAATAAGGATCAGTTCACATACCTATTTTTTGTACTGAACCTTGCTTAACATGGATATAGCGTCATCATGTCAGCTCCCCCCTCGCTCCCCCAATCAAAAAACATTCCAGGGCCCCTGCCGAGCTATCCATAAACTTGTCCAAGCTCAGTTGGTAAACTAGTAGTTGGTTGATTAAGTTGAGAACTTTAATACCCCTTTATGCATATATTTTGCAGTCAGAGTTTTGAAAGAATTTCAGTTTAAAATCTAGCATATAATATATACTTCAAAACTTCAATTCCAACTAACCAAGGAAGTGTATGTTTGTACAAGAGATGTTCCTATCTTGGTATAACCCTATCTACGCTTAATTTATTAATCAAAATATTACTTCCTCAAATAATTCAAGTCTTTACTTAATATCAAATTAAAAATAAACACACAAAAGGAATTACAAACCTTTCAAAATCTGTGCAAAGAGATTGGCATCATTTTCATCATAGAATGGTGGGTAGCCACATAGAAGAATGTATGAGATCACACCTATACTCCAGACATCCACTGCTTTACCATATGGTTTCTGGGCTAACACTTCTGGGGCTATATGCATAAGATAGTAAAACAAAAAATATAATCAAAATATTAAGTGATAAATACACACACACCTTAGTTAAGCTGTCAACTTAAAGGAGTAGGGGACTTTGTTGTGAAACCACTAATAAGTAGAGAAGCAAAGCAAGAACGTGGTAGAAATAACATTTAATTACAGTAACAAAATATATTAAAACTACTCTTCCGTCAGCATATATCAAGACATATTACCTGCAGCTATCATTTTCGATAAATAATATCAAAATTAATATAATTATACCCGCCTTGGTGGCATAGGTAGCTAACACGCAAGTTTCGTGTTGAGCTAGACTGCCGAGGACGGGGAGATCGAGGTTTGAATCTCGCTAATATGAACTGTGGGTGGTTTTCCACTCTCCCTCCACGCAAATGCGGGTTCACTTCCTCTATATTCAACCTTTCCAATTCCTAGCCCATTAGAGTAAATATTACTTAAGCGTATAATCCGAATGGGTAGTAAGACACGGTGCTAAGTATTATAAGTAATATAATTATACTAATAGTATATTAATAGAATCCATGTTGATCACTAAAATAGTTTAGCTTTCCTCTAGATATATTTTGGCCTCTATGTGCCCCAGTGGCGGATCGTCACTTTAGAAGCTCGAGGGCGCAGCCTGTTTAGTTAATAAATTATTTCTAAATAATATATTTAAAGGAAGACACAAATTTCGGAGTATGTTTTGCTAAATATTCATTTAGTTAAACTCAAAAATTAATATCACAAACAACATGCAAAGATAAAAAAAATAAACTCACCCCAAAGAACGTAGATGTGTTGTAGAAACTGTAGCTGTGTAATGTGCATAAATATATATGTATGTGTTCAATGTCCTCACAAAATCTCACAACATTAATATGTAGGATACACAATATTTACATTATTTAAACTTGCGAGAAATGACTTAGAACGCAATAAACAAAGAAATTATTTATATACGAAGTCCATACGCCTCTCCTTTAAGTTAACCCTTTTAGTGCCAAGAGAAATGACAAAAGAATGTGCTAAAAGTGCCAAGCTATTTTCCTGAAAAATGCAGGAGTTTGTTTAAATTTTATTAACTCATTAGTCTTTGAACTTATTGCACTAAAATTTTTACATAAACTAGCTAACATGCTTGCCAATCCGATAATATATAATTATACATATACTTTTTTAATTTTTAAATATAATAAAAAAATCACTAGCCAAGATATTAAAAAAATATTTTTTTATTGTTTTATTTAACATTAATTTTTAATCATTGAAAATTTAAATAGCTTAAAATAGAATATATCACTGAAAAGAACATAAAAAACTGAGTAAATGACAAAATTTGCAAAAAAAACTAACTTTAGATTTTACACTAAAATTGGGTTATGCATAGCAGCTGTTTCAGTGACCATCAACTTTAGCAGTGTAATAGGTAAACAAAGTCTAAAATAAATAATTGGGTTGGAATCAGAAGGGGACTGGTGGGAGGGTATATAAAACCTGTTACTTCTGCATAAATATGAAGAGGTTGGGGTGGATATCCTGATCTTCAAGATTTATTTCATCCCTTTAGGAATAACTAGTATTCATACTCGTGTTATCAATTACAGCTGTCACTCCTACTTGTTCCGATCTTTCACTTTCACTAAAATAAAATTCTTGTTCAGTTTCATTATTTACAAATTCAGAATCACTGCTTTTAGAATCACAAACAAATTGATCATTCTGGGTTAAGCTGTCAATAAAATTAATATTGCAAGTATTTCTGTGTCTTTAATCACAGCTTTCCTCTTAGTAGCCATGTTTACAAACAAGGCCAAAGATAAAACTAATAAAGTAAAAAGTTATAAAATAATTTTCCGGTTCGATATATCGCAAAGACAAATAAAAGTAGCTTGAACATACGAGAATGCAGTGGAAATAAAATCTACCCTATCTGTTGAATTAATACTGAACTAAGAGCTCGAAAACGTGGGATCGCTGTGAGCGACGCTGGCAATTTTAGCAGATATTTCGTGCATCGCTCTGAGCGACGTTGGCACTCAAAGGGTTAATGAACTTTTCCATAACTCTGTCGTCAAAGTCCTTCATTTGTGTGATAAGTTCCTTGTTTATGGCTACCATCGCTAGAGCATTAAGTCTGTCATTTGTTGTTGTATTCCTTAAGAAAGTCTTTATTCTTTTCAGTGTAGAAAAGCAACGTTCAGGTTCAGCAGACGTCATTGGGGTCGTTATGATAATTTTTAGAAGCTTCGTCACCTCACTGAAAACTGAAATAATGTTATTTTTCTCCATGAAGTTCAATAGTTGTATTTCTCCTTTAATGTCAAAGTCCTCTCGTCTGTATAAAAGTCCCAATTCAGACCGGAGTTTTTCTTTTTCTAAGAATGGGTAGTGTTGGATTACTCGCGTGAGTTTTTCTTCCGGAAAGCAAGTAGAAAATTGGGGAAATGACTCATTACATAACAAAGAAGCTGCCTCCAAATGACCAGTAAAAGCGAATCTGTCTATTACATTAGTTGTAATAACATCACACACTTCTTTAGCATCCCCCACTCTGGTGCTACATTCAACATTACTTTTCCTTTTTCTTGGTTGTTCTGGGAACTCTTCATTTATTTGCTTCTCTATTTCATTAACTTGCCCCTTTCTTTCTGTATCTCATTTTCAAAAATGCAAATGTCATTTTGCCACATTACACTGTCCCTGTTCCTGGTTTGTAGTTGTTGGTACAATATATATCCACGTGAGGTAAAATTTTGTGGAAAAGAGTTAGCCAGAACATGAAATTTGGGTCCTGAAAAGCTATTCTGTGGCTACTCGCCTCGTTAACAGTAAGTTTGTTTGTGCACTTTTCCTCAAGAACTTCGAAACATTCCTTCAACTTATCTCTATTTTCGTACACAACGTTAACAGTTCGAATGTTGTAGTTCCATCTTGTTGTAGCAACTCTGGGTAGTCTGACTTGTACTACTTGCTCCAAAACGTCAGATCGTAGAAATAAGTGCGAAAAAAATGCGAGAATGGCAGAAAGGTTTGAGAAAAAAACTCGAACTTTGCTGTTTGCACTGGTTGCTTTTTCCAATATCAAATTTAGCTGATGAGCGTAACAATGTACAAAATAGGCAAATGGGTATGTTTCTCTAATCTTGGCCTGTACACCCCCAACAAAGCCACTCATAACATTAGCACCATCATACGTCTGTGCTATTAATCTTCCTTTTGAAGTGTTTAGAAGAGGTTTGATGTGGTCCATTATGCATTTTGCTAAGGTGCCTGCACATCTTCCTTCAGGAATTAGAAACCCCCAAAACCTCTCACAAGCCAACCCCTCAAACACATACCTAAAAACTAATACCATCTGACAATGGTTCGTTACATCAGTTGTCTCATCACATTCGATGGCTACAAATTCAGAATCGCGTATCTGCTTTACTATTTCCTCCCTACAGACATTAAGCATGCAGTCCAGTATGTCATTTTGTATTATTTTCGATGTTCCTTTGAATACAGTGGCTGATTCTAAATGGTCTTTCATTGTAGAATCCAGCTCAGCAGTATAATTAATTAAACTTCTGTAGACACCAGGATTTGTAGATGATGCTGATTCATCATGACCTCTGAGAGGTAATTCAAAAACACCACAGAATTTAACACATGAAATCAACCTTTTTAATATGTGCCTATTTTTGTCAACGTTAGTATTGTGTTTTTTAACGTTTTCTCTGTATTGTGAGTCTAGACTAGACGATATGTTTACTTTGCCTAGCAAAGAAAGATCAACGACACTATTCATGTGATTCACAGATATTTCATGTTTCTTAATTTTTTCTGTTAAATGTTTTATATCATTGACGCCCTTTACTATCCACAAGCATTCACCACTCTTTGTGGGAGAAAACAAAATACAGGAAAACAGTACAAAGATTTGTCCACATCACAGCCGCAAATCCAGCCATTTTTTTGGTATGCATCTTTGGACTTGAGCTGTCTTCTAAAAACTCGATTTTCATTTTTCTTTTTTTCACTTTGTTCCATACAAAATTCAGGACATGGCCTACCTAATATTTCAATTCTCTTTTTTGATCAAGAGTTAATCTTCAATATTCGTTGTCTTAAGCGCCTGAATTGAACTATTCATTTAAGCCTAGTTACAAAAAATATTAAAACATATACTCAAATAAACATTATCCTAAAATAACCCTACATAATATTATTATAAACACACACGCCACACACAGCCTCAAGATGCAGGAGCACGCAGGATGACTAACAACAACTATTGCTGGTTCACGCTATACACATTTCACAAGCTTTCAACCTTAGGGCGCGTAAGGGAGTGCGCCTTCAAAAGAAGAATAAGCAATGCTAGCTAGCTAGCTAGCTATAGCAGGGTGGGGACAATGGGTTAAGGGATGGAAGGTTTGGTTTCACAATGCATGGCGCTGACCGTCGCGCGCCTGACTGCATGCCATTTGAAGACAAGAGGTGAAGGGGTGGGAAGGTTTGGTTTCACAATGTCAGGCGCTGACCACCTCGCGCCTGACCGCATGCCATTTTAAAAACATTGCGTGCTATTACTTAAACCAAAACATATTTTTCTTGAAACTATTATGGCAAGATAAAATTGTCGTGAGAGTGCGAATAATAACGTTAAAAGGAACTGGGGATTCGTGGGGATGGGGGGCGCGCGCCTCCGCGCCTTAGGGACGAGCCGCCCCTGATGTGCTCCCTTGCATCTGAGGGGGAGGTGCCTTGAGCTGGCATATTCTTTACATCCTGTCTGGAGTGATAACACCCTTTTAGGTGTGGTAAAGTATATGTCAGACTCCTAGTCTAGAAATATAACCCACAATGAGTTATATGAGTTATGAACCTGATCAGTCAAGGTGTGACCCAGATAGATTAGCTGTTTGGCGAGCCTTGGCAGGACCTGCACTAGTGTCAATAAAATTGAGTTCAAACTTTAATCAATGGTGAAAGTTTACTATGAGGGTGATTCCATGAAGGTGAAACGAGTGGAATGTTTTGTTTCGCAAGTGGTCCCTGATGTCCTAAATAATTTGGGAAATGGTGGTGGGAGTGAGAAATTAATAAGAAGGGATGCCTAAATGATACTCTTTATGGCTGTATTATGGTGAAATATGGGTAGGGACATGCACTAAGGATATGAATGGTACCATGGTGGAGCAGAGGAAGGAAGAAGGTAGGTGGATCCTATTTTCGTGAAATGACACAGTAAGTTAAATAGGCCCCTATAGGATCAGCCGGGAAGTGAGGGACTTGAAAAGAGATTGACCAATAGAGGATTATGCTTAGATAGACAGACAAAACAATAGTGCTGGAGGTGAGCATTTGTAATGACGTTGACGGTCCTTAGTGGGAATAATGTGACTTATGTAATTGGTAAGAGTGGTGCACAAAGGGGGGATGTATTTGAGAAAGGATTAGGTTGTCCTGTGGTGTGAATACCATAGTTTGATACCATTCTGAGAGGGGAAGGTGCAAATTTAGCTGTGACCCAGATTCACAATATCTAAAGGTTTTTTTTTAAATTCACATGTCAATTTTTTATATTAAACAATGCTTTGGTCTACCCATTCAGATCAATGAGCCTCTTCATAATCTTTAATATTATCAGTCATCTTAATTTATATTAACTTTATACTCTTAGTAAAGTATTTTTAATATAACATTATAAAACTTTGTTCTATAAAGGTATTATTTTACTGTGTAAAACGGGGAAATAAAAAGGAATTACACCTACCTACATAGCCAGGTGTTCCACAAGCCGTGGCCATAACACCAGAATCTTCCATTTTGGACAAACCAAAATCACTTATCATTATTTTGCTGTCTTCGTCTTGACTGTAGTAAAGTAGATTCTCAGGCTGCAATAACATATGAGATTAGGTTTATACATTAATGGATATTAATGCTACTCTTACAGAGAAACCAATCTTTCAAGTTTTCAGGTTCATGTGAAAAAATAAAGATGAAAGAAGCCACTCAGTAGTATTTAAAGAAATTCTTCCTGGAAATTAAATTATTAACAAAACTCTTTTTATAGTTCATTTGAAGAAATTATATATATATACATCTTTCCCTTATATTAATCATATACTATGCTAATCATTTAATCATTACAAGATTTATAAAATCTATATATTACATTAGGCCTATATTTTATTATATTAGGCCCTTTTTATCCTATATTTTTGAAATTATTGATCATACAGTAATACTTTTTTGAATTCGAAGTCCAAGGGATATCGAATTAACCATTTTAAAGAGTATCTAGACAACTTGTACACCTCAATAACCTCAAAATATGCTACATATAATCACACATTTTATATATGCTATACAAAACACATATGCACAGTAAATACATACATTAAAAAAATTCAACTTAATATAAAACCTTGAAAAATTTAGCAAACAAAAATTGCAGACTTAAATCAGAATTGATGAAAGCTGAGCCAACACATCCCTTATATTAGGAAACCCGCTCGCCACCGGTGCATAGTTCCCAAGTTTCTCATTTACTGTGTCAATAGGCTAAATCTAACTTTATTTGACATTCTCGGCCTATAGGTCTGAAATGAATAATACAAACTAAAAAAAATAATTATAATGTATAAGCCATGGATTATACAAACATTTACTTCTAAGATTTGAATTATCTAATTTTTCGAATTAAACAATGTTCAATTAGTCAAATACTACTTTATATTTAGCTTGTTTTACCAACAACTCTTTCTCTGTTGACCAGATGTAGGTGGGACATTTTAGAGTTAATTTCCCTTTCTAAAAATGGTGAGTTGATGCATAAGGCCAGCCTTAAATTGATATCAAAGTGGATTTAAAAAAAAATCAGCACACTCACGTCATTGAAATGTATGTATGAAAATTGTAAAGACTATAATTGAGGTATGGAACGCATTATTCTTATTTAACACAACGCACACGATAATTGCACAACAAGACTGTTACATGACGCCAACAAGAAGGGCAGTTTTAAAGAATGTATTCATGCACCACGCTATTGCGCACTCACACTGTTGGTTAAGGGGTTAGGCCTAGATAAGCATGATATTTTAAATATGTTTCGACACTCCCACTAAATGAATGCTTGTTTACAATCATACAAATGGTTATAAATACAGTTTATTTGAGTATTATTACTAACTAGCTTCAAAAACAAAAAGTAATAAACAACTTTATATATCTATATTAATGTCAATGAGAAACATTTATAAGTACTCCAGTTTTGTCATTCCAATTGCAGCACGGAGTGTCTGAAAATGATCACGTGGAAGAGGTTTGGTTAGTATATCGCTAACTGGCCTTCAGAGGGTACATGCTTGATGTCAATCTCACCATTCTCAAACTTCTCACGTATGAAGTGGTAACGTATGTCTATGTGTTTAGTTCTCTAGTGGAACTCTGGGTTTCACACAAGACGCATTGCACTTTGATTATCAACTGCTAGAACTGTGGCCTCTCCCACTGTTTCCCCAATGTCAAGTAGAAGATGTCTAAGCCAGATTACTTCTTTGGCCGCAGTTGATGCAGCGATGCACTCAGCTTCGGTAGTGGAAAGGGAAACGGTTTGTTGACGTTGACTAGCCCATGTTATAGGGCCGTTGCTCAAGTGAAAGAGGTATCCAGTTGTGGAACGTCGGGTGTCCAAATTGTTCGTGAAGTCAAAGTCCGAAAAGCCAATTAATGGGGGTGGATTCTCACTCCTTGTAAATTCAATGCCATAGCTGGATGTGTCTTTTAAATATTTTAAGATGCGTTTGACTGCATTCCAATGACTTGGTCCATAGTTTGCCAAATGTCTACTCACGTTTCCAACTGCGTACATAATATCTGGCCGACTAACTATTGCAGCAAACATTAAGCTGCCAACAGCTTCTCGATAGGGTACTTTTATTTCTGCATTTTCCCATTTGTTTGAACTCAAGTAAGTGTGTGGATCAGCAGGCACACTAATTGGCTTAGAGTCTTCAAGATGAATCTATTAATTATTTGTTTGATATAGTTGGCCTGATGTAAAAATATTGATCCGTTCACATTATCTTGCTTTATTTCCAGACCCACAAAGTAATTTGGTTCGCTGATTGTAACTTCAAAGGTTGTCTTCAGTTCATCGAGTACAAGTTGTAGTGCCATTTTGTTTTCAGCCATGATCAGCCCATCATCAACATATAATGCAAGTAGACCTTTTGATTCATTGAACTCACCTCGATAAACACATTTATCTGCAGTACTTTGGCTGAATCAAAATATTTTCAGGAAACCGTCAAACTTTTCGTTCCAACAACGTGATGATTGTTTGAGGCCATATAGTGACTTTCTTAATTTGCAGACAAGGTTTTGGTCAACATTGATTCCATCTGGTGGAAGCATGTAGATATCTTCCTTGAGTTTATCATACAAAAATGCAGTTTTCACATAAAATTGCATGATTTCATAGTTGTGTTGAGCTGCGATAGTGAGTAGGACTCGTATAGAGTCATACCGTGTTGTAGGAGAGAATGTGGCATTGTAGTCGACCCCTTCTTTCTGTGCAAAACCTTTAGCACATAGCCTTGATTTATATCGTAAAAGGTTTCCGTCTCCGGTGCGTTTTACTTTGAAGACCCATTTTGAAACTATATCATTTTTACCAGGAGGTAATGATACTAACGCACAGGTGTTGTTCTTTACCAGCGCATCCAGTTCTTCTTTGATTGCATAAGTCCACTGGCCTGCATCGGAACTTTTCATTGCTTCCTCGTAGGTATGTGGTACACCTATTTCCACTATGTTAGTTTAATAGCGTTTGGGAGGCCTGATGACATCTCTTGGTCGCAGCTCATAATTTGCTTCAACGTGCCCAGCTTCTTCATCGTTCTGTTCAGGATGTTGAGGGCCTAGGGCCTCCTGCTGAATTCTTTGATCGGAATGATGTGTGTTTTCTAGCAATACTGGGACTACAGTGTTTCTTTGAGGATTGAAACTACTTGAATTTTCTTTGAAAATCACATTTCTTGAGACTGTAATTTTCCGTGTATTTTGATCCAGCAAACGATAGTTGGTCGAGTTTCTATCATAGCCTACAAGGATGAGTCTCTTGCTCTTTGGCGCCAGTTTTTTTCGCAGTTCCTTTGTTACATGCATGTATGCCTCACTGCCAAAGGTTGTTAGATGTGACATTACAGCCCTTTTTCCTCTTCCCATTTCATAGGGCGTCGAGTTTGGTGCTTGAGAGGTTGGAGTCCTGTTTAGGATATAAACAGCTGTATTTAATGCATCTGCCTATAAATATGTTGGCATATCCTTTGCATATAACATTGAATGTGCACTTTCCATTATGGTTCTCATGTCACGTTCGGCTCTACCATTTTGCTCGGGAGTATATGGTGCTGTTGTTTCAAACTCAATTCCATATTTTGACATATACTCTTTCATTCCCTGATTACAGTATTCTGTCCCATTGTCAGTATGTAGGGTCTTAATAGAGTATTCATATTTATTCTTTATCATCTTTGCAAAGTCTTTGAAAAACACAACAATATCTGCTTTGTGCTTGATGAAAAATACAACACAATAGCCAGAATACTCATCCTTATATAATACAAAATATCTAGCACCCTGAGCTTGTTGTGCCTCACTGTTCAGTCGGCCTTGTCTCTTTCCTCCGCACTTGCACAGGCCGCACCACCCACCCTCTCTACTGCCTGGACCGCTCCACAGTCCATGTTCTCGAAGCCGTCCGTGACGAGCTCATATCTATACACAGCGCCAAAGAGAACTCCTGCTCTGGAAGCAGGCCAACGTCCTCTGCTTCCATAAACCGGGTAAGGACCTGGCCCTAACTTCGTCTTACCGACCGATCAGCTTGCTCGACTGTTTGGGCAAGTTGTTCGAGAGACTACTACTGACGAGACTGACCCGACATGTTCGCGAGGCGGGCATCTTGGTGGACGAGCAGTTCGGCTTTCGGGTGGGACACGCTACGTCTCACCAACTCGTCCGGCTCGTGGAACAGGTCACGAGGAACTTCAACATCAACAGGCTGACTGGTGCTGTCTTTATCGACGTGGCAAAGGCCTTCGACCGTGTTTGGCATGAAGGTCTCCTTTTCAAACTCCTCTCCCTGAACCTCCCCTTATACCTGGTTAAGATTGTTCAATCTTATCTATCCAACCGGACCTTCTCCACTACCTTTGGGAACGCCATATCCCAGGTCAGAAGCATCCGGGCTGGAGTGCCGCAGGGTTCCCTCGTGGGCCCGGTGCTCTTCAGCCTGTATGTGAACGGCATCCCAAAATCCCCAGACACCAAGTTAGCACTGTATGCGGACGACACGGCTCTAGTAGCGGAGTTGTGGCAAGGGCAGCTGGTGGAGAGGCGATTCCAGACGCACCTGACGCAGTTGGAGGGGTGGCTGACTACCTGGAGAACGAGTATTAACGTGGAGAAGAGTACAGCAGTGCTCTTCACATGGAAAAGAAAGTTCTACAGGCCGGCCCCACTCCAGCTGTTCGGAGAGCAGATCAGATGGGCGGACAGTTCTAAGTACTTGGGACTTACGCTGGACACCAAGCTGACCTGGCGACTTCACTGCACCGAGAGACTGACCAAGGCGAAGCAAAGGCTGGGAATCCTAGGCCCACTGCTTAACAGGCGTAGCGCCCTGTCTACTAGGAACGGTCTGACACTGTACAAGCAGTTGCTCTGACCGATCCTCGACTATGCGTGTCCCGATTGGGGCCACCTGGCGGACACGTATATGAGGAGGATGCAGGCATTCCAGAGCAAGTGTTGAGGATCATTGTGGACGCACCTTGGTACGTTCGGAATGTGACTCTGCACCGAGACCTGGATATGCCTACCATCAAGGACCACTTCCGGAAGCTGGCGCAGTCCTTCTACGACAGACTTCCCGGTGCCACCAATCCTCTTATCCAGGGGCTTGGGAATTACTTCATCGACCCTGGAGGGTGCCACCGACGTCCCAAAGCCCTGCTCGGATAAGCGAGATTTCACAAACGTGGTTTGGGAGGCTCTCACACAGCCCCCCATAGAGTAGTGTCTCCGCACGTAACTCTAAAAACCTCTTAGTCGGTTCCCAAAATTTTTCTTTTCCCTCAAATAATATTAATTAATAATATGCTTTTGTTTGTTTCAGTAACTTCGCGAAATGCGACAACCCGTCAGTGAATTACCCGAAAACCACACGGTGTGACCAATTGGTCGGTACGTGTTGGAATTTGCTCTCGTGCACCCCTTCAGGGTGCATTAGAGCATGCTACTTTGCGTCTGCGTCTGCAAGAACTCCTGCCTCTATTGGCTCGCGTTATGGGCACTATCCCTCCAATTTGCACGCACCAATGGGAAGCCCCTGTTTCTCCCATTGGACAAGGCCAGGCAGCAGTGGAGGGTATTTAACGTGGTGATTCCTTGGTCTCAAGGCCAGTCAGCCAGTCAGACTCAACCAGCCAGTCGCCAGTCAGCCAGTCAGCCTCGGTCAGTCAGCCTCGGCCAATCAGTGGTGATCCGTCCGGGTACACCACCTATACGAGAGAGCTAATTAAATTGTCTAATGTTATGAAAGAGCAATTTGTTTAACCCTCTCTCTCTCTCCACCCTCACCATACCTCCCACCGCGACTCACGTTGCCGGGACTTCCTCATGTTCCACCGCGACTCACGTTGCCGGAACCTCCTTTCGTTCCATCGCGACTAGCGTTGCCGGAACATCCTTCCGTTACACCGCGACTAGCGTTGCCGGAACATCCTTCCGTTCCACCGTGACTAACTTTGCCGGAACACACTCGCCGACCTTTTTCCTACTCACGCGTGTCTGACCACGACGTCTCCGTCGTCGTGACATCAACTACATCAACCAGTTACCCTCGAAATCGAAGGGATGGATAACAAACTGATGGCGTTGACATTGGACCACGCACGTCACTATAAATGAGTTCGCCTGATTTGGCCTTGGCATGCTTTGAGGGTGAAAATGGTAACCTGTGCTGTTTACCATAATGACACGACTCACAGAAGAAATCTTCAAGGTCATTAATATTTACACCTTCAACTAAGCCTTTGATGACCATTTCGCGCAGAGTTCTCTTATTTATATGTCCGAGTATAACATTCGATATAGATTGTTATTTTCACGGACCGCACTTGCTACTAGCTCACCATTTTCATAAACTTATGCATAGCTATCTTCCTTAAGGATCTTCATTCCTTTTCCAGTTATTACACCTTCAGAGAAAAGACTTTTTCTTAGTTCAGGAATGTAAAGCACATTTGTGATGATTGAATCACACCAATTACCTTTGATAATTTTTTGTATTTTGATGGTTCTCCTTCCCCTTACAAAAATACCTTGGTTGTTTCCAAGCACAACACTCGTATTGTCCACAGTCTCTTCAAACTTAGAAAAATTATCACGATGATTAGTCATGTGTGCAGAAGCGCCACTGTCCACTGTCCAATTATCTTCGATGGTGACCGCTGACATTAGCAAAACATCCTGCTTCTCTGCACTGAATGCTGAGAAATGACCCTGTTGGAAACGGTCACTGTGAGTGTTTTGCTGTCCATTTTCTCGGGGTTTCTTGGGTGCACGACAGTCACTTGCGTAATGTCCTTTTCTTTGTCAATTATAGCACGTTACTCTTGGTTTTCCTGATCTATTCCTTTGCTTTTGATTGAACTTTTGAAAGTTATTAGACTTTTGAAAATCGCTTTTCAAATTTGGCGAAGATGAAAATGTACTTTCCGATTGTTCATTTGATGTAAGACTGTCCTCTTCATCCAAGAGACGTGCCGTCATATTTGGGATCGTCTGTCTAGCCTCAGCTAGTGAAAGCCAAGCTTGTCTGAAGTTTCGAAATTTGGGAGGTAGACTACCAAGAATTTTATTCACAATAGTAACATTGCTGAGTGGTTCACCAGTCTCTCTCACATGTCGCGCGAGGTTTTCTATCTTGGCAATATGCTGAGCAATGGAGTCGTTGGCGTCCATCTTGTACTGATGAAAGCGTTCGTGGACTAGCATTTTGTTCATTTCTGATTTTTGCTCAAAGATAGAGTCTAGTTTCTCTAGCATTTCTTTAGACGAGTCGCAATTTTCAACTAATGTGATCTGTGATAGTTCCATAGCTGTAGTGAGCGTAAACATAGAAATTGCGTCGTCTTTGTTCCACTTTTCTAGTTCATTCTCTTTGTCTATTGCCGGCTTTTCTATGGCGCCTTTTGCAACATCAAAGACTCCTTTTACCCTTAGGGCACATTTCATCTGAAATTTCCATTGATGATAATTATTGCCGTCAAACTTATTTATATGTGCCACGTCAAACTTTTCACCCATTATTTCTGCTTTGATCTCGCGAACAGTATAACTTCAAACACATGACACGAGGCTGTTTGTTGATCACGCGAACCTTAAATGGTGAATCACGTCACTTCCAAACGCGAACGCGAATTCACAAAACGTATTTGTAAACTACCCGATGTAGAGTTTTTACGGAATATTACATGAATATGTACGCAGTAGTTGGGTGCCTGCGCCTGTAAAGGCTATAATTGAGGTATGGAACGCATTATTCTTAATTAACACAATGCACACGATAGTTGTACAACAAGACTGTTACATGACGTCAATAAGAAGGGGAGTCTTAAAGAATGTATTCATGTGCCACACTATTGCGCACTCACACTGTTGGTTAAGAGGTTAGGCCTAGACAAGCATGATATTTTAAATATGTTTCGAAAAAAAGGTAATGTTGTGTTGTGTACCTATATAAAAAGAAATATGAAAGGTATAATATATTAAACTTTCGAGTTAAAATATCTGTAAAATATTTGCACTACTAATGGAATCCTTACCTTTAAGTCCCTATGTACAACACCTTGTTCATGCATATAGTCCACAGCTTCCAAAACTTGCCGAATTAAATCTGATGCATCCTTCTCTGTATATGAACCTTTCTCTACAATGCGGTCAAACAATTCACCCCCAGTCACACTATAAAAAAAGGAAAGATGTATTTTTATTAGGTATTTTTTTAAGTGTAAATTATTGAGACATACTTTTACACTTCTTCTATAAATAAAAGATTCTGGCCGTGTTTTAAACTCAACACTTTTTTTTCTACACTCCAAATGGGTGATAAAGGAATTGGAAGTAAAAGAGAAAATAGTCTTACTGACTTCTAAAGAAAAAAATCTTTCATTTAAAAATATAATACGTAATTGTGTTAAGAATATGAATCCATCAATATTCATGTACATTATTGGTACTACGGTATGTGATATAATAACTTGCTAGATGAATGTGTAATGGCGGCAATATGATTCCATGATTACTTTCCAAACAAATACATTTTTACCACAATATATAAATTTTTGAAATTACTTTTGATTTTGCACCTTCTTATTCTTACTATTATTTCTGACATAAAATAATTTTGTGAAAATTTAACTTCTCATCCAGAACCTGTCTGAAACTGTGTTGCCAGCTAAATGTACACAAAAATAGTTTGTTTTTTTTCAGTGAGAAATGTACACTCCATTTACCATTAAAGGTAGCAAGCTTACCATAATGGGTTTATAAAATAGGGCCATGCCGGTATTGTTTTGACTCATTTAAAAATCAACATATGTGAGTGGTTTAGAATAAAGAAAAAAGTTAAAGATTTTTATAAACACCTTCCACCCCTCATCACCACTGCATCTTACTACCCATCCAGGTTACACATATTTTTAGTTTTGCTAATGGTTTGCTAAAGTTAATGAGGAATAAGAATCATGAGAAAATGTATCCACATTTGTGTGGTGATAGTGGGAAACCATTTAGGAAAAATCAACCTCAGAACACCAGGCTGGGATTCAACCTTTGTCCTTCATGTCACCAGCAAACTGTAGTAGATGAACCTGGCATTTAGTCTATGTTCTTATCAATACAGCTCATAAAAATTTATAATTAAGTTTTATTTTGTGAATAATTTATTTAATATACAAGGTTCATGCAATATTTTCTTAAACACTTATTTGTAGTTAATCAATGTCTTGGTCAAAAATGTACTTAATAGGGGTAAGTCTGGATACTATTGAACATTTGTGTACAGTAGGATTTTGATATGAAGGCCCTTAAAAAAAAGCACAAACACAGATTTTTGTGGTCAACCATGATAAATTGTACTTTATTGTTAGTGTTAATTTAGAGGTATTGATAATATCGATCAAACGTGACAGCTGTAGATTACATTACCGATATATATATATATATATATATATAATTATGTGAAAGTAGCTCCTATATTTTCTAAATGACAAATAAGGCTCTTTCTATGAAAATCTTCATGTACTTGTGAATGGCGGAGAAATGTTTATTATTTATTATTTAGCACCGCGTCTTACTACCCGTATGGGTTATACGCTTTTGGAGAAATGTTGATTAAAGGTATGATCAGAGCCAGTAACAAATTACACTTTCATCTGTCAATGTTCGCCACATGAGGAATAGCTTTTCTACTCAGCTAATGCTCAGCCCATCCTGGAAGGTTATCAGGGCAAGCAGATCTTTTTAAAATTGTACCTGTAATATGTTCTTACCCACTTTGTCTCCCCATTTGTCCAACCATACATAGGCTCAGATTTACAACTCTCTCTTGAAAGTGTATTTACGTTGATACCGGAGCCTGGCCAATGAATGTTCTAATGAGTGATTAGCATAATTTACATGTAAAGTTTAAACTAACTGGTTATCATGGAGACACGACATTGAGTCAAAGAAATAGCTGGAAATAACCAAAGTTTCTAAAATAATTGTGTTTAGTTCAGTACGGGTTTAGTTTGATAGACTATTAGCTTAAAGTGTTATGTGATTCACTAATTAGTGCACAATTTTATAACACTCAACTAACTTAACAATAGTATTCCGAGCTTTATATAAATATACCATTTTATTTTAGACAAATTAATTGTCATGAACTGCCCTCTCTCTCTCTCTTTTTTTTTTTTTTTTGCACAACTTACACATTACATAGATAACTCTTAGCAGACATTCCAACTTTTATTCAATGAGGCAATTCCTCTAATCCCCCCCAATAATTAATCTAGAAGTCAAACCATCCAGATATTGCCTGCGAGCTTAGAAGCAGTGCAAATCCAAGACCATTAAGGAATTAAGCTACTATAATTCTTAAGACGTATATACAGTTCACATCGTCATGATGGGATAACCACCATCCATCAGCATGATGGCAATATCACTCAGTGCCTCGTGTTTGTTGGTGCTAGAAGTGCAATCTAGTTTGTAAAAGTGATAGATCTGGGCAATCTCAGTTCTGTTCCTGATCTGACCCAAAGTGGCTGGTTTGAAATTGTTGCGCCCCTAGGCACAATTATTATAATATGCACCTCTCTTCCCCTTCCCAATTTTTTTTGTCAAGTGCTTTAGGAAGTTTCGGAGGAAATAGGTGTTAGTGGGAGGAGGGGAGGGTGTAAGCTAGTATTCGATAAAAGACTGCGAATGATAATCAAGCATGTACCGTACATGCCCTACAGTAGCTTGAGTTCACAGTATGAAGAAGGGAAGACTGACGTTAATTATAAAGCGATTGCAAAGTAGAGTTATTTAAAAAGAAGTATTGTAGTTCTGACTTTAACTTGAAATATTTCTTGAATGTTATAGTCAATCATTTTTAAACATAATTATTAAAAGTAAAAATAATGTCATCCAAAATGTGCTGCCCCCTAAAGCCGCTGCTGCTAGGCATGTGCCTAGTGGGCTTATAGTTAGGCTTGCCAGATTTCTGAAATGTTCAACCGGGACACCGGAATGCCGAAATTTAAACATTTTATTTCTTACATGTTAATATTTATATATAAGTTACTTAAGTAAGAATAAACACTTTGAATGAGGAATAAAAATTTGAACTATATTTACATGTACTTTTCAATGGCTAGGACTTTTTTTAGAACGTCTTTTTTGGTTTTAATCTTGTTGTAAAAATCTTCACAAGCTAATCCGATATTAATTTTACATGTCATCAAGCCTTGAACCGTAGATTCCTTCATTAAACCCCTATCATCAGTCCATGCGTTGTTCATCAACGAAAATACTCTCTCAACTGGTGCTGATGTCCCAGGTAAGCAGAAGGCATACTCAACAATCTTGATCAGATTGGAGGCTTCTATGTGATTCTACTTGAAGTGACCAAACAGCCTGAGCCATTTTTCTTCACTTGAAATAATCACATCTCTGGTAGTCTCTTCTTGCTTCCATTGTTCCCAATTTGACTACAAATACTCCTTAGAAAGCCCAAGTTCGTCAAACAGCTGATCATTGTTTATTTTCATATCGGGTACATCAAGACTGCTATTAATAATTTCAGCAGAAGTTTCGGCGTTTTCTCAATCAACAGCATTTGTTTTGGTCAGATTGACCCATGACAACTGTTTAACGTTTCCAAAACTATTCTCCCAGAGGTCCAAGTATGCAATGCATCTTTCATAAAAGCCATCAAATTCTTCTTTCACTCTGTTACGGACTTGCTCATATAGATTCCTGTGGATGTTCTTTGCGCCCATAGAGATAAAGTTTGAAGCCTTTCTTTCTGTCAAGTTTCTTTTGAGATCTTTATGAGCTTCAGCAACCTCAAAAGCTATAGTGTTATCTTTTTCCATTCCCAGGATGGCCTTGTTAAACAGTGCAAGCTGTCGTGGACAAACAACAAGTAGAGCTCACCCATTGAATCAGTAAACAACTTTTTTATTGTTGATGGGCACATTTCTTGGTCTAAAAAAAACGCTTTCAGACCTTAAAATATCTGTAAAATTCTTTCCAGAGCGGGCATCATTGATAGAAACCGTGTGTTCCCGTGTTGAATGAGTTTACGGTACTGTATCTCGGCATATTCACAAAATTCCTTTAGTTTAGTTACATGGACTGTGTATATGTGGAAGTATTTATAAATCTTCACCAGTAAGGCCTCAATATCGATTGGGAGACTGTCCACTGCAGTTTGCACACAGTTGTGCACAATGTGTGCTCCACATCCGATTCCATTGATTTCCCGTCCTAGGCTATTCTTGAGTCGATGGAAAACATTGTTTTTCCCTGCTCTTTTCACACCACCGAAGTTAGTGTTGCAGTTATCTCCACAAAAGCCAACTACTTTGTTGTTCAAATCGTTTTGCAACAGGACAGAGAATAAGTGATTTGTAAGAATTTCAGATGTTTCACCCGCCACAGATTTGAAATCAAACAACTTTACTTGCACAGCTGAATTAGGATTAAAGTAGCGCACAACAATTGGCACAAGTTTTATATCCTTTCTGTTTGATGCATCCATACTTACAGATATGTAGTTTGACTTGGTCAAGTATTCTTTAAGCTCTTCTTGAGCTAAAGGAGCTATGACATTTAAAACTATTGCCTCACACTTAGTTTTTCCGAGTGAGAATTTAGGTTAAAAAAACTTAGAAATTAGTTTTGATGAACAAGAAGTCGAATTGAAACTTAGGCTATGGTTTGCTGTGTGGTAAGCAAATGTCGCCTCTTTCGCTGCTAAGTCTAAGTTATTGTCATTAGAACTCGCAGTCTTAAAAAAAGCTGGTCAGTTTTGATGAGCTAGCAGCACATGCTAAACTCTTTTTGTGTTTACTAGACTGCAAATGATCTTTTATATCGGATCGACCACCGTGAGCAACCGAAAACTCAGAATTACAATGTGAACATTTAACTCTTTCGTCTTGATGATGATTACCAGTACCAGTACATACCTTCTTCAAAAAAAGGAATTCATTCTGTAAATCCTCGGTGAATTTACACGACCGTTTTGGCATTTTAACAGAGAACGCATAAACTTTCACTTAAAACATAAATAAAACAGCGCTAGCTCACTAACACAACAATCACCGCCGACGGGGACTGACAACTGACTGACTTATCTCAATCGCAAGCGGCTAGCGCCGAGGTGGGCGAGTCCAACGTTATTGCACACGAGGGGATGTAGCGTGCAGCGAAATCTCTTCTGGCGCTAGAGCTACACCCCTTAGTGCCCAATATTGGACTCACCCAGAGAGCGGGACGGTGAGATAAGACGATACGATGACAATATTATTAGCAGACCATCACTCTTCCACAGTTTTCACTTTTCATACAGTACAGAGAAATAAATGACAAAGTATTTATCCTAAATAATCCTTCACAGTTAATTATTTTTAGACTTTTTGGTCATCTATTATAAGAACTATAATCAAATTTAATTTTTACCGGGACGTGAAGTAAACCGGCCGGGACACCGGGACTTTGTCTGAAAACCGGGACTGTCCCGGTCAAACCGGGACGTCTGGCAAGCCTACTTATAGTGTAAATGTGCTTCTGCTGACACATATTAAGTCGAAGATCTCGGCAAGATGTGATTACGGGGCGCACCCAGGATTTTGAGCTGGGGGGGGGGGGATTTTTACATAATAATTTTCATAATTTCCCGATTATATATTTAAATTACTGTATTATTTGGAAATTTGATTTGAAGTAGGGAGATAAGAAGAGAGCTAGAGAGTCAGCGACGTCCCCTAAAAAGTGGGAGTCCAGTGTTTCCCCCCCCGGGAAACATTTTGATTTTAAAGGATGCAAATGGTAATATTTAAGCTAATTTGTACCAAAATCGGATCCTCGGCCTACCCTCTGTCACTGTGTACGCCACTGGTTAACAGGTCTGTGTTTACACATTCTTCTTCACACCCAGGATTTGCAGTTGGGAGGAGGGGGATATGATAATATCAACTGCCCCTTACCCTCTTCCTGATACAACAATAGTGTTTACATAATTGCTCTATAATAATAATTTCAATTAATGTACCCACTTCAAAACTTTATGTACAAAGAGTAAAGACTTTAATCATTTCCATAAAATATTACGGTACCACAGGTCCAGTTTTCATTTAAGTGCAAATTTACAGTAAAGTTAAAAATCAACAGAAAAAGTAATCCTTTGAAAAGCCCTAATTACTGCACAAAATTATTTGTTTTATATTAAATATAATTAAAAGAAGTTATTTGACAGAACATAGTGCTAATCATATTTTTGTAATATTTTTAATTTTCTGGGGAAGGGCATTCAGCCCCCAAAGTCCCCCCCCCCCCTTGGGAGTGCACCCCTATCCACACGGGATTATTAAAGTCAAATTACGCTAGTGCTTGTTGCAATTTATTTGATAGTAGACATAAGAGAGAAATGCCGTTGATTGTGCACACATATTCATAAAACAAATATTATTTATAAATACAATACGTAACATGATGATATATTTTATAGCAATAAACTGTTATAATTATGACATCATTTTAATTGTATTTTATAAAATAAATGTAGTTTTTTTTTTATCACCACCACTTATTACTGGTTCAGACTATACGCTACTACGTTAGGAATGAGGGAGGTTCGATTTAGATGAATTGCACCTGCAAGTGCATGAAGGGAAAGTGGATTTTTTGTTGTTGAAAAACCAATCTCAGTATACTCACCCGGGATTCGAATCCCAATCTCCCTACTATCGGTAGTCTAGTCTATTTCTAGAGTAATGCCTAAGACTATGTGGCAAACAAAGCAGGTAAATAGTGAAGATAAAATCATAATTTGATTATGTAGCAAAATAAATAAACATTATATATTTACTTTAATCTTAATATAATATTTTTGGATTTGCTTTTCTTCATTGTATATATATATATATATATGTGTGTGTGTGTGTGTATAGTGAGCGAGACCATGCCTGAGCCAGCCCTGAACAGTCACCAGGCTTGGGCCATCCCTCATAGTAAGGGGGTGGGGGACATTCCAAAGGGCCGAGTGTAGGGCTAAACCGGACAGGTGTGAGAAGAGAGACAGTCGCGATCAACGGGGCTGAGAGTGTCAACACTAGAATGCGTGTTTTCACATTGTAATGGACGTGTGTGACGAACTCAAGACATATGTATATAATAGACGTATTGATAAGTACTAATTCTTTGTAATATTATAGTTTAGAAATAAGAGTAGTATTAAGAACCGTAACAGTGGTGGCAGCGGCGGGATAGTACGTTATTATATTAAACTACAATGGCTAGCGCTGTATTATTGTCCCGAAAATTCGACGGTCAAAGTGAAGTGTCTGAGTGGATCGTACATTTTGAGTTAGTGGCCAGAGTGAACAATTGGTCGGATTACGCAACGAAGTGCACGTATCTCGCGGCAAGTTTGGCCGGTAAAGCATTACAATCGTATCTTGTTTTGGACCAAGAAGAACAAAAACAATATTCTAAAGTTAAAAATGGATTAAAACAAGCTCTGGCCCTGGGGAAAGGAGACGAATTTTTTAAAGCCATGTTTTGTAACCGACGTCATGCACCCGCAGAACCACTCCCGTCACTTGGGCTGGATTTACGCCAACTTTCAGCTAAAGCTTTCCCAAATTTAGATGCGGCTGTGAGAGATGTTCTCGCCAAGGACCAATTTATAGAGGCGTTAAATGACCCGCAATTGTGTTTATTTTTGTGACAGGCTAGACCTAGAACGCTTGACGAAGCTATGACTGTTGCTATATAAACAGAATCTACCTTCAAAGTGGAACGTTCGAGGACGCTACCAACTCACACAAGTGGTAATGAGACGCCCACCAATCCTCCGGGCATGGTGGCGGGTCTTACTCTGCAAGATATAGATAAGCTGCCTCAGAAAACACAAAAGACGCTTCAGGCCATGATGACAGCGATGCAGTAATTATCAACAACACTTTCTGCATCACGGGAGCCGGGTGACCGACCCATTAAAATCATCATCTGGTCGATCAATGAGATGTTGGTCGTGTGGCGAAAACGGCCACCAACGGACACAGTGCCCTCAGGGAAACGGCCAGCGGCCAGTGTGAACGAGTTCATGCTGGCCGGGACTTCATACGGGACCGCGAAACGCGATGACGGCCGAGGAGGCTTCACACGGAACCGCGAAACGCGCACCGAATGGGGAGGCTTCACAAAATACGGTAAACGCGTGCCACCTGAAGAGGATATACCCAGGATCACGGAACGCCGGCTGGATGAGAAGCATGCACACGGGGATGGTAGCTGTGAGGTAAGTTCACACGTGTGTGAGGGGCGCGAGATTGGTTCTGCATCCCCACATGTCAGCGTGGACAGCGAGGTTATCAACAGGTACCCTGTTACTTTCGAGGTTGGAGTGTGGAGTCAGACGGGGCAGTATAAGTGAAAGGACATGTAGAAGGTTGTTCTGTTCGTATTTTAATTAACACTGGTGCCGCCGTGTCTCTAATACGCAGAGATGTGTGGGAAAGTGTTAAAGACTGTCTGAAATGTCGGTAGCACCCACATTAGCCCTGTATCGTGAACGCGAGTGGAGATCCAATAAATATGGAGGGATAGGTCGAAATGACTGTGAAGATTGGTGTTACTCAAGTGCTACACAGATTTTTAGTCGTGTGTAATTTTACCCAACAGTGCATTCTTTTTTCTCATAAGAATCAGAGGGATGTTTTACTCTCTAGCTCAGAGCTAAGGCTTGGTGACTCATTGGTAGGGTTGATAACAGTTCCAAAAAAGAATAATGTGACTGGAAATAGCGTGTGGAACGTAGCTGTGGACAAAACAATGATAGTGCCATCATAAGTGAGGTGTTCACTCGTGGATCGGTTAATGCAGTTCACGATAAAGGGATGGATTGTTAGAGCCTTTGGACAACCTTAAGGAGAAGCACGGAGTTATGGCTGCCCATGTATTGGCATGTATACTGAAAAAGGAATTACTAATTAGACGTATTAACCCAGGTCCCTCGCCAGTTACATTGTGGGCAGGCACGACGATAGGCATGTTTTTTGAACTATCTCAAGAGGTGCATTTTGCAACAGTTGGAAAAATAAACATGAGTGACAAACGAATAGAACATCTTTGTGACTTGAAAAAATGCAAATGGACCAGGAAGAACGCCAAAGACTTTGCATTTTGCTAAAAGAATTTGGTGATATCTGCTCCAAGGAATCAAATGACCTGAAGAGGACTAATCATATTTATCATCACATTGAAACAGGTAGTGATATTCCTGTCAGGCAGCCACCAAGACGTCTCCCAATACACCGCGGGGAGAAGCGAGCCGATTAGTGGAGAACATGATTTCGGATGATATTATGCAACCATCATCATCTCCATGGAGTTCTCCCAGTGTCCTTATGCAAAAAAAGGATGGAACAACAAGATTTTGCGTGGACAACAGGAAACTAAACGCAGTAACTCAAAAGGATGCTTACCCTCTTCCACGGATTGACGATCTTCTGGACTTATTAGGAGGCGCAACATCGTTCAGTACTCAAGATATGGCATCAGGGTACTGGCAATGTGAAGTGGCACCCGAGGATCACCCAAAGACCGCATTTTCAAAAGGGTAAAGGAGGATATATGAATTCAAAGTCCTACCCTACGGTGTGTGAAATGGACCTAGCACTTTCCAACGTCTAATGGACTTAATTTTAGCTGGGTTGCAGTGGAAATTCCACACTGATTTACCTAGATGACGTAATAGTTTATGGGAAAACATTCACCGAACCTTTACTTCGACTTCAAGAAGTATTCTCGCGTTTGCGAGAAGCAGGGCTAAAACTAAAGCCTTCAAAGTGTCAGCTCATGCAGCCTCAAGTCAATTTCTTGGGACACACCATCTCAGGACGGGGAATTTCAAAAGACCCACAGAAGGCGTGTGCTGTTGAGGAGTGGCTGGCATCAAAAGACATAGAGGAACTTCGGAAATTTCTAGGAACTTCTTCATATTACCGCAGGTTAATAAAATGTGGCCGCTCCTCTTTACAAGCTTACACAAAAAGGTTAACGGTTTACCTGGGATCAAACCTGTAAGACAGCTTTCAAAGATCTAAAGAAACGCCTTACTTCCAGTCCTATTCTGGCATTTCCTTCACCCGAAGATAAAATTTATTCTAGATAAAGATGCGAGCAATATAGGTATAGGTGCTGTATTGAACATCAAATGCGATGGTGAAGAGAAGGTAGTAGCCTATATGAGTCGCACAATGATAAAGGCAGAACGACATTATTGTGTGACAAGAAAGGAAATGTTTGCACTAGTTGTTATGGCAAGCCATTTATTGTCAGAACAGACCATAGCTCCTTACGCTGCCTTCAATCTTTCAAAGAGCCAGAAGGTCAGGTTGCGCGCTGGCTGGACAATTGCTGAGCTGTAGTTCAAAGTCAATACCGAAATGGCAAGTCCCATGGAAATGCTGATGGGCTATCTCAGCGACCATGTCAACAATGTGGAAGATACAGTGCAAAGGAAGATGCATTTGAAGCAATGAAAGCACAGGAAACGCCGAATAATTTCAATGGAAGTTTAAGTAAAGTATTAGATGTGTTTTTTCTTGCGATTGACAGCTTCGGATGGTCGCTAGAAGAACTACAGAAGAAACAGGAAGAAAATCCTGTAGTTAAACATGCAGTGCAGTGGTTCAAAGCGGGAGAACAGCCACTCCGAGACACAATCGTGCAAGAAAGTCGTCAGGTGCTAAGACTATGGGAACAATGGGATAGTTTGACGCTAAGGGACGGCTTGGTGTATCGAACAGGGGGAGGAAGATATTAGGAACAAAATACTTCAGCTACTTCTACCACGAGACCAAAAAAATTAAGTAATGGAGGCACTCCAAAGTTCACCAACAGGTGGTCATCTGGGATTTAAGAAAACATTAGAGAAAGTTCGGGAGCGGTTCTATTGGCCTGGGCATATGAAAGATGTGAAGGTGTGGTGCAGATCCTGCCATGATTGTGCACGTATAAAACCCCCTAATATGGCTGCTAGAGCACCACTCATCAATCGTCGACCAGGATACCCATTACAACGGATCTCCTTAGAAATCTTGGGCCCACTACCTGAGACCACCACCCAAAACCATAAATACATCCTGGTTGTAGTGGATCATTTCACGAAGTGGACAGAAGCATATGCCATGCCTAACCAGGAAACTGTGACGAAGCTAAGATATTTCAAGAAATGTGCTTGTTGCAAGATTGTAGGAGAACCTGAAAAACGGGAGGAGGAAAAGGCACCGGCAAACCAGCTGTCACATGAGGGGAAAAACACCCACCCTCTACAACAAGAGCACCTCCAGGTAAAACTGGTACCAGCAGGACTGAGGAAGCAGCTTCAACAAACACGAATGTGCGAGCAGGGGATGGAGTCCGAACGGCACTACCCAAAACAAGACTCGCGTGTACCAGAGCGGTATCAAGCCGGGTATAAGTTTGCGGGCACTGGGTCGTGGCCCAATTTATGAGGGGGATACTGTAGCGAGCGAGACCATGCTCGAGCCAACCATGTAGTCACCATGCTTGGGTCACCCCTCATATCAACGGGGTGGGGGACATTCCAACGGGCCGAGTGTAGGGCTAAACCGGACAGATGTGAGAAGAGAGACAGTCGAGCAACGGGGCCGAGAGTCTCAACACTAGAGTGCGTGTTTTCACATTGTAATGGACGTGTGCGATGAACTGAAGACATGTGTATTTAATAGACGTATTAATAAGTACTAATTCTTTGTAATATTGTAGTTTAGAAATAGGAGTAGTAAGTAAGAACCGTAACATATGTATGTATTGGGGGCCACACCTACCAATTTTATTTTAAATTCATTCACCAAGAAGTAAGAAACGTTTGCTTACGAAATCAATAATTAAATTCTATTAGGACTGTCCAATCATATACATTTTGAGATGCTGGAATAGTTTTTAAAATAATTCTTCACCATATTATGTTCAGTAATCTACAAACTATTTGATTCAGGTGAGCTTCACCAATTAAAGAAAAACAGTGAATTTTTTCTTTCACTTTTTAGAACTACAATTTTTTAATGGTATGTTTAGCGGAGGGATTATTTTTTACTGATACGTTTTACACATGAGCTAGTATCTAAGAAGTTAGTGACAGAGAGTTAAAGCAGAGGTAGTTAGGGGAAATGTACCATCATACAACTGGAAATAGGGTTTAAAAAAAAAGGAACAAGTGTCTGTGTGTGAATGAGTGTGTGTATGTGATAGTGTGTGTGCGTGTGTGTGCGCACGTGTTATTTTTTAAACAGACGTAAATACTTTTTTAAAGTTTTTTTTTTTTTTTTATTTAGCACCGCGTCTTACTAACCGTTCGGGTTATACGCTTAAGTACTAATTACACTAATGGATTAGGAATTGGGAAGGTTGAATTTAGAGGAAGTGAACCCGCATTTGCGTGGAGGGAGAGTGGAAAACCATTTAGGAAAAACCACCCCCAGTTCACCCGACCGAGATTCGAACCTCGATCTCCCCGTCCTCAGCGGTCTGGCTCAACACGACTGGCGCGTTAGCCAACTACGCCACCAAGGCGGGTTTTTTTTAAAGTTGATCAAGTACTTTTATTTAATAAGGAAGTGTTCATTTAACTTAGTTAATAAAGTATTTAATCCACTGAAAAATAAACATAACCACCATATTGGATTATTTTTTTTACTATTGTAACTTTATTTTTTTGACAGTATATAAAGATATATAAGAGCAACGGGACCTTGATAGAACTATAAATAAGAAATTTCGAACCTTGGGTATTTATTTTCGTTACTTAAAAGTTTCGTGGTCGTTATAATAAGGCAAAAATCTCATAGTGATAAAACAAAGCAAGTACAGCCACAATGTGTAGAGTTTGAAGTAGGCTATACATAATGTGTATTATTATTGTTAGTAAAATAGATTTCAAATCAATTGGTAGGATTTTCTAATGTTTTGTGTATTCCCATTGGGAATGAGTGAATCAATGTTCATTGCATAATATTTTCTATGAGATATAGAATCACGTATGACAGATCGTTAATACTGCTCTCCACAGATTTGTTAATATATCATTATAAATATATCACTACTGAAACAAAGAAGTACAAACTACCTGTACATGGATTTTTCGATCTTGCTAAGTACTATTGTAAGCATCACGTGTACAACAGATACAAATTTATGTGGTCCATCTTAGGATTAAAAGAAAACCCTAGTGATAGGCCTACACACTACGTGGATCTTCTAATGGTTTTTATTGCCACGTCTTAATACACAATTGGGTATGTTGACACTAAGGAATAAGGAAGGTTGAATTTGATGATTTAAACTATGCAACCACCAAAGTGGGTACTTTCCATGTTGCTATCACTACTGTAACTACCCGCTTAAGTGGCCGAATGGTCTATGTCTGTGGTTCTCAAACTATTTTATCACATGGAACCCTATAAGAAATACGAAACCTACTGAAAGGAACCCTTTATGTATGCATGTCTCATACCATTTTTCTCTACAACTCTACCACAAGTTTTTGAGTTATAACTTAAAGTATGTATTTGAGTAGCAAGCTTATGTTATATATTTTTCGCGGGAAAGTAATATAATATAACTTTAAAATGTAATTTACTTTCAAATTTTTAATACTTTTTTTAAAAGATTTTAATAATGTTAAAAAGTCATTTCATTTTCTTTTCATTACTAAAATGGATATGTTGCGAATGAGATTGATGTTAATGAATTTTTATCATAAAAATTTAGAAGCATTAATAATGTCTCTACAACCATTACGTATAGTCGTCTCTCAGAATTCCCGACATCCCTTTGCAGAACACTGAGGTTCCACGCAGCTTAGTTTCAAAACCATTGTTCTAAGGCGTCACTTTTGTGTTAGACTGGCCTGCTGATGAATCCCGGTTGGATCCACTGAGGGTGGTTTTTCCTATATGGTTTTCAACTCTCCTTCCAAGAAAGTGCCTCTAAATATTTCTTTTCTCATCCCTACCCCGTCCCCATTAGAGTAGTTTTAATAATATGCATATAACCTGAATAATTAGGAAGACACGGTGATACAAAAAAAACTATTTTAATTATTTTGAGTACAGCAGATATATTGTATGTGGCTCATCTTTTGACCAGTCGTTAACCTAAGGGCCACACTAGGGGAAACAAGCAAGGTCAACTTTCTGCACATCACTGTAAAAATGGGCACATAATGTTCTGAATCAGAAAATAAATTTTTCCATTCTACCCACTCCTGTGCCTCACTCTAGTTATAAATAGACAGGCATGTAAAAAACTTTCAATAGCAATAAATCCGCTTTAATGGAGGTTCTTCAGATGCGTAGAAAGGAGGGGGTGGATGTTAGACTATAACTGTATACAAGGTGTATGCTTTAAATTCAACGAATGTATGGATTATTGAACATTTAAAATAATTAAAAACAAAGTATTCTTTAAATTATATCAAAAGCACTAACATATGTGCACTCATCACCGAATGACAATTATTTTTCCATTACATCCTTGATAGCCACATTTAAATACGCTAGTGGGAAATAAATTACTATAATTTAGAGGAAATGTACTTATGTGAAGGGAGAGTGGCCAAACCATTTATTTAAAAACCACCTTCAATATACCAGTTCATTATTATAATAAATCCCAAGCTCCACAAAACCGACAACAAGAGTAGATGATCTTGACGTTTAGTTGGTGTATCAACGGATTGGGGGGGGGGGGGTGCTATTGACTATAATCATGATTATCTGAATTATTCAGTTTACCATTGCATGGTTTAGTGATGAATGTTAATTCTACTTTATGGGAACTTAAGGGTTGACGTGCAATAATTCCCTATATTTACTTTTGTCAAGATCGCTACAGTCTGATTTCCTCTCGACCAACTGCATCGAGAAATATTCTTGCTCAAGTGTAAGTTTGATGTTGTGATTAATATTTTCAGAAGTTTTTTTATAACGGTGCAGTTTCTCAGAGACATTTGGCAAATTGACAAGGGGGCGGTACTCTCACAATTGTCACCAGAATTTACGTCGCAGAGAATAAAAAATCATGTGCTTACTTAAAAAGCCTCCTTATTAAAGCTTAATGATAAGGATCATCTGGAGGAAGCTTCATGGCAAACAAAACTCCCCTATGTTTGTATTATTTATTTAGCTGGATATTGGTGACCTGGCGGTCTAGGGATGTGTCAGACTTCTGTGCTGAGGGTTCGGGGTTCAATCCTCGGTCCCGGCACGGATTTATCTGATTGCCAAACCCTTCCCTCACCTCTGACAAGACGTGTATTAATCACTAATAAACACCCTACCATTACACATTAGCGGTGCTGATAGTAATAATAATTTAGCTGGATGTTAATAAAGTGTGGGAAGTTCGGGAATCACCAGGAAAGAAGAGACTGGGATCTAATTCTAGAACTCCCAAATTGAAATTTTTGAGTAAAAATATAAATTACTTATCCAGTTAAGTGAAAAATTATTATCTAGACAAGGAAATCAAACCCAGGACCTTTGGCTTTATGCACCAATACTTTACCAATGATCCACTTTGGTTCACCTTGTATATAGACTAAACTAGTTGTAGTGACTGTTAACCGGTGAAAGTAGCAGCCACTCAGATCCATCCTCAATCACAGCCATGGCTGCTTTTATCTGACTTTAATAATACCAACCAAGTATCAATTCATATGCATGTTTCAGGTGAAAATAATACTTGCTTGGCCGCACGCCAGAATAAGTGTCATCGTGGCTGTGATTGTGGAAAGCTATGAGTGGCCATTACTCTCCCCAATTTCCACAATTACACTCAACACAACAACTTGTGAAATATGGACTTAAATATGGGACGAACAGAATGGCTCAGTATTAAAGTATTGGCGTGTAAAGCCAAACGTCCCGGGTTCGATTTACATGTTTAGGTAATCATTTTTACTCCTGTGGACAACCATTACATATATTTGTATGATTATTTTGTGTTGTATAAATATATATATATATATATATATATATTGTAAGCTGCTACCGGTACTTGGAAAAGCTTTTTTTTGGACACAAGCCCCATCATCCTCTACTACAGTAAAAGTGATCAATGCACAAGAAAGATAGAAGACATCTCTTTCATTTTTCAGCAAGAAAGATTAATTATTATGTTGTAATAATTCTGTGTTTTTACAATTAGGTATACATATATAGCTTATATTACAATTAAATATTAGTTACAAAAGTAATTAAATATGAACTTACAGTTCCATTATAAGGTACACCTTGTGCTTGTCTTCGAAGGTCTCTAAAAGCTGGACTATGTTTGGGTGCTTAAGCCTGAAACATAAGAAAATAGGTTTCTCAAATTTCACACAGGAAAATGGATTCTGGTTTTTTTTTCTATCGTCAGAGAGAAAACATCACATATTATTAATTTTAGCATAAAATTAATGACAAATCTTTGTGGACCGATATTTTATAAAACCGAAATTGGCCTGACCTGTGCCAATTAATGCTTTATTAAAAAGTGAGGTTTTACTTTCACACGTACCACATACCTTGGGTTGGCTCCTTGCAGAGGTTATACTATTTACGTAACACATAATTTCCTTTTTATCATAGTTTTTTTTAGTAAAAATGGCAATTTTTATTAAATCTGTGTGTGTGTAGGTGTGTATGTATGTATGTATGTATGCATGTATGCATGTATGCATGTATGCATGTATGCATGTATGCATGTATGCATGTGTGTATGTATGCATGTGTGCATGTATGCATGTGTGCATGTATGTATGTATGTATGTATGTATGTATGTATGTATGTATGTATGTATGTATGTATGTACGTGTGTATGTATGCACGTATGCATGTGTGCACGTATTTATGTGTGCACGTATTTATGTGTGCACGTATTTATGTATGCACGTATGCACGTGTGCACGTATGCACGTATGCACGTATGCACGTATGCACGTATGCACGTATGCACGTATGCACGCATGCACGCATGCACGCATGCACGCATGCACGCATGTACGCATGTACGCATGCACGCATGCACGCATGCACGTATGTACGTATGTACGTATGTACGTATGTACGTATATACGTACGTAGTACGTATGTACGTATGTACGTATGTACGTATAGTATACGTATGTACGTACGTACGTATGTACGTATGTACGTATATGTATGTAGTATGTAGTACGTACGTAATGTATGTATGTATGTATATGTATGATATGTATGTATGTAGTTGTATGTATGTATGTATGTATGTATGTATGTATGTATGTATGTATGTATATGTATTGTATGTATATGTATGTATGTATGTATGTATGTATGTATGTATGTATGTATGTATGATGTATGTATGTATGTATGTATGAGTACTAGTGTCAGTATGTATGTAGATGTATGTACGTGTGTATGTATCAGTATATGTTGACGTATGTATGTATGTATGTATGTATGATTACGTGTGTATGTATGCACGTATGCATGTGTGCACGTATTTATGTATGCAGTATGTACTGTGTATGTATGCACGTATGTATGTGTGCAATGTAATATGTATGTATGATGTATGCAGTATGTATGTATGTATGCTGTAATGCATCATGTATGTATGTATGTATGTATGATGCTATGTATGTATGTATGTATGTAATGTATGTATGTATGTATGTAGTTGTAGTATGTATGATGTATGGTATGTATGTATGTGGTAGTATGATGAAGTATTATGTGAATGTATGTATGATATGATATGTATGTAATGTATGTATAATGTTTATGTAATGTATGTTAATGTATGTATGTATGTATGTATGTAATGTATGTATGTATGAATGTATGATGTATGATGTATGTATATGTATGTATGTATGAATTATGTATGTATGTATGTATGTATGTATGTATGTATGTAGTATGTAGTAGTATGTATGTATGTTGTATGTATGTAGATATGTATGTATGTATGTAGTATGATATGTATGTATGTATTATGTATATGTATGTATGTATGTATGTATGTATAGTATGTATGTATGTATGTATGTATGTAATGTAGATGTATTGTATGTATGTATGTATGTATGTATGTAATGTATGTATGTTATGTATGTATGTATGTATGTATGTAGTGTATGTATGTAGTATGTATGTAGTATGTTGTATGTATGTATGTATGTATGTATGTATATGTATGTATGTATGTATGTAGTAAGTATGTATGTATGTATGTATGTAATGTATAGTATGTATGTATGTATGTATGTATTGTATGTATGTATGTATGTATGTATAGTATGTATGTATGTATGTATGTATGTATGAATGTATGTATGTATGTAGTATGTATGTATGTATGATGTATGTTGAATGTATGTATTATGTATGTATGTATGTATGTATGTATGTATGTATGTATGTATGTATGATGTATGTATGTATTATGTATGTTATGTATGTATGTATGTAGTATGTATGTAGTATGTAATGTATGTATGTAGTATGTATGTATGTATGTAATGTATATGTATGTATGTATGTATGTATGTAGTATGTAATGTATATAGTATGTATGTATGTATGTATGTAGTATGTATGTATGTATGTATGTATGTATGTATGTATGTATGTAATGTATGTATGTAGTATGTATGTATGTAGTAGTATGTATGTATGTATGTATGTATGTATTAGTATGTATGTATGTATGTAGTATGTATGTAGTAGTATGTATGTATGTAGTATGTATGTATGTATGTATGTATTATGTATGTATTAGTATGTATGTATGTATGTATGTATGTATGTATGTATGTATGTATGTATGTATGTATGTATGTATGTATGTATGTATGTATGTATGTATGTATGTATGTATGATATGTATGTATGTAGTTGTATGTATGTAGTATGTATGTATGTATGTATGTATGTATGTATGTATGTATGTAGTATGAGTATGTATGTATGTATGTATGTATGTAGTATGTATGTATAGTATGTATGTATGTATGTATGTATGTAGTATGTATGTATGTATGTATGTATGTATGTATGTATGTATGTATGTATGTATGTATGTATGTATGTATGTATGTATTGCATACAAATAAATACATAGAGAGAGATTCAATAAAAATTGCCATTCTTACTAAAAAAACTGTGAAAAAAAGGAAATTTTGTGTTACGTAAATAGTGGCACCTCTGCAAGGAGCTAACTCAAGGTGTGGTAAATGTGAAAATAAATTCGATTTTTCTTAAATTTGGCTATTATGAAGTCGTACTATTTGGAAATATATGCATTCGTTACGCAGGTAATTGTTTCAGGGCAAGGGATAATCAATGTTTTTCAGTTAACTTTGTCTACTATGAATAAGCCTACTATTTAAAGCTTGTAAGGTGACCAAAATTAATAAATGTTCCTGTTTTTTAAGTGAGCTTTCATGTATTTTACCTGTTTTTTCCAGACAAAATATTCCTGTGTATACCCGATCCTCCCAGTTTTTTAGGCATTTGGCAACTATGTCGTTGCTATTTATTTATTTGAAGTATTTAACACGCACTTTTTGAACTGACTGATATCAGCACACGAAAATTTATATAACAAAAGAGCCTACCAGTTTTCCAATTTTGCCAGAAAAGGCTTTTTCACATACCTTCCAGTGTTCATTTACATGTAACAATTGACATGGGACCGATGGCTTTACTACCCCTCCGAAGGAAGTTGTGCTACGAATTTGTAACTATCTCTCATTAATGATAATATATTCCGTTCAGGATAATTTGGTAATTTTAGACAGCTAAAAAGTTACTAAAAATGGCGATGTATTCATTGGCACTGCCAACATTTCCTGTCACTTAGACAAATAATATTATATTACTATAAGGCCACATGGCTGACTCACTCACTCACTATCTCACTCACTGAAATTAATGTTTACCCACTTCCAGATGAGTTAGAAACTTGAAATTTGGCAAACTTATAGCTTCTAGCCTGTAGCCTACGGAAAAATTCAAAAAGTTTAAAAAATTAATTTTTAACCCCCGAAAAAAATTCAAAATGGCGGAGCAATTTTAAAGTCGGTGCGGACCTTTCTTTAGAGGTCTCTTGTGGCTAAACGGTAAGTAAGACCTATAAAAAAATGGATTGCACCAGCAGCTAGGATTTTTCGAGATCCACAAGTTTGGTCCTATTACTTTTTTGTCGTATCTCCATCGGTTATACCTTAGATAGAGCTAGATTTTTTTATCTTAGGTAAATCTTGCACATTTACCACACATTATTTAATTTTCTGATAAATTTATGGGACAGCTAGAATCATAAAAATTTGACAGGCATATTGGCACATCCAATTGCACTAATCGTGCAAAATTTGATGATTTTTGTTTCCCCATAAGTATGGAGAAACTAAGATAATGTGTGAAAATTACAATACAATACCGGTAACTTTAAGTTGTTACGTTCCAAACAACGCTGGAATTACATTTGTTTATATCCACTTGCAAAGAAAACTCACTTGGTGTTTGGGGGTGGAGCCCCCAAAGATCAAAGCGAGTACCAGTTCTAAAAAGTGTCAAAACTTATTTGTTAGGAAATAATACAATGAAGTGTTATTAATTTCTGAACCATCATAAATGGTCAAATTTAGTTATAATCAACTATAAACAACCATACAGTGAGTGTCAAGATTGTTGTTAACCTGAATTTTAACCGGAGATACTAAAAACGTCAAAGAACGACCAAATCAAACTATACAGGATGACATTTGGATTAACTATAATCGTGATTTTTAGTCCAAAACATACCAATATTATTCATGTTTAGCACATTCATATAGCCATTTAGTAGAATGTAAGATACCGTAGGCCAATGAAATATTTCCTTCCCTATAGGATTTTATGGTTTTATTTTGCCGATTCCATTCTCACTAAAGTCAGATATGTTGGGATTATACTGATCCCATGAAATGTAATTTAAAAAATAAAGAGCTAGTTAACAATTAAATACTATTTTTTCTATGACATACTTTAATCCAAAACAGTAGTCTATAGTATAATACAACACATCCAATATAGGATATTCGATTACCATGTGCAAGTGTATTTTTACACTATATTTAAACAAATAATAATTTAATAAGCGTTCTTCTAGGGGTGATAAATCTGATAAATTAGGAGTTGTCTAAGGTTTATACACTAAAAACTCAAAAGGACTTTCTCGTACGTTTACTTAAGAATGTTAATTTTTCACTTGGTAAATATAAACAAACTCAATATCAATTTGATAAATTGTGTTGTGCTGTGGGGAATTGAACTCGAAACATATATAATATAGACATAATGTATAAACCTAGTAACACACCTAATCAAGAATAAGATGAAATAGATATAAAAGTTCCTATTATAAGGGTAATTAAGATCATTTTTATAAAGTTTATTTGTATTAGAAAAAGGAATATTATTTAACTCCATATATAGGGTATGAACCTATTATATTAAATTTAGCTTATTTTTATATATTTTAGTGTCCAAAGCACCTGAATTTCTGATATTCTATGAGATAGTTTAATTCTATTGAATATAATGAAGGTTAATTAAATTTGGAACATATATAAATATGTTTAGAGTTCAATTCCCCACAGCATAAAACAATTTATTATAATGGCATTGGGTTTGTTTTTGTTTACTAAATAGAAAATTGACATTCTTTATTTTTTTGATCTGTCAGTTTTATAATGAGGATAAGTCGTAATTCATAAAGATTGGTTTTATCCACATAGTATATAAATTCGAACATGCCAAAATATGTAATAATGCTTAAGAATATATTAACATAACTCAAGATGGCTTCCGCTGTGCCAATTTAATTTTATGTTAATTAATGCGAATATTTGCAAACAAAATAAATCGTGTTAACCTTACGGTTTATAAAGTTTGAGTCAATGTTTTTTTAATAGTTTAGGATTTGTTTGTTTCAGTTGCTAAGTTTACTTATATTAGTAACCACGTCGGTTGTCAAATGTCCTCAGGAAGTGGTTCCCAACTTTTTTTTTTTTAGCCTAGTGAACATTCTGAGAATTAGATGCTAGCTAACAACTCCCTCTCCCTCCCACACCCTCCAAAGTTAAATGTAATAACTTATAGGCATGCTGAAATCAATTATATAGTAAGCTTACATTTTTGTTACATCGTGCGTACATTCATATTTAAAAACTAAATAATTAAAATGAATATTTATAAGTAGATTTCATAAATGTTTATTAATTTCCTTCAAGACCCCGGAAATATAAGTACCCAGGAAAAAAAAATTAAATCACAAAGTGTTATCAAAAAAACCAAGTACAAGAATAAATATAGCTTTTTTCGCCTGTAAAAAGTCCCAAATTTGTCCACACTTCTTATCAATGGCTGCCTGTTGCCATTTGACAATATAGCTTAGTTTGAAAAACAAGATTACAAAATAGCTTCATTTTTTTCGTGGCATAACTTATAATCATCATTAATAACATACAAAAATAACATAATTTATGCTAATGTTTATTCGAATTCTGGTCGGGTGTATGAGAGAGGTTTTCCCCAAATAAATGTCCACTTCCCCTCCATGAAAATTTGGGTGCATTTCCTCCAAATTCAACCTTTATCATCCATAACTTCTACCTTAACTATTTCATATGCATACAACCCGAAGGGGTGTTAAGGTTCTTCGGTTAAAAACTTCCTAATACTAATTAAAAAGGTGAGGAGGGTATTTTAATGTAAATGCACAAACATTAGAGTGTACAGAGGATAGAAAAAAAATTGGTAAATCACATTTGGAAAACCACTCCCAATGAACCAAGACGAGAGTCGAACATAGACTTCCCCTTCAATGGCTATCAATTTCAATGTGAGTCTAACGTCTTAGATAACGTGACCACCGCTGATGGAGAAGTGATTAAATTAATTATAATCTTAAGGCAATACTAAATTAAACTAAGTTCTAGTGAAGAACTACTACATATGACATGCAAGGAAAAAGCTGAGTGTTGTTTGAGTGTTATTGTAGTGTTAGTGTAGATAGAGTGGCGAAATATGCTTACGGTACTGAGAAAAGTGCGTTTAATTTGACGATGAAAGACGTGAGATCTTGAGTGAACTTTAAGTGGCGAGTTAGGGTTAAAGTGTTAAACACCACACTAGCACTCAACACTCAGCCTCTTATTGGTATACCACCTTGTATGTCAATCTGTAAATATTTTTGGTCAAATTTAAAATCACTTTATATTTTTAACGCATAATTTTACACAGTATAAATTTGGTTTATTTGAAAACTGGAAAAACATGTTGTGGTGGTGACGGGGGAAAAGATTACTAAAATTAATGTATTTACATTCTTAGCCGATTTAATTCATAATGTTAAGATAGATTACACAGTAATCTAGAAGGAAGCATTATTAGAAGCGTTCGTTAACTTTTTAGATGAATTTGTAACTTAAAACTAAAATAGGAAATATTTCTAGAAAGTAAAGTTTTATTGACTTTCAATAAATTTTGGTGGTCCAAAGTGAGTTTCCCATAACAAAATCTGGGATTATGTATATACTGATTATATCCAGGAGTTATAACATTCTTTGCAATCTCTTTTTAAAGCGTGATTCCTTAAAATCAAACAATCTGAAAATGTTAAACAACGAACGTCGTATGAAGTTTATTTTTCAAAATAGGTGACACCTAACTAGGGTAAGAGCACATACCATGCTTCCAGGCAGGGTAATGAACGGCACCACAAGTTTACTGAAAATATGTATTGTTTTTCTCCTTAAAACAGCGTACTGTCCATTCTTATAGAGAATTTCGAGACAGGTGTTGTGTGTCGCATTAATGATATCCGGTGGACGCCACAACATCGACGGTTGCACAAGCAGGTACAGTTTCACTACGAGATCATCAATATCCGTGGGAGAATCTGCGTAAACACATGTTCCCTCGAATGTCCCCAAACTTCCCATGGAAAGTAATCTACCTTACAAAGGTCAGGTGACCGAGGAGGCCACAAAACGGCCCTCCCACCTTCCTGGGTACCTTTGTGATGAAGAATATAAGGCGAACCTCACAAAAGTCTGCATATTAAAAGGATAAAGGCTCTACCTTCTCTGGTTTCTTGGAATGGTCAATTATTCCAACAGTTTGGACAAACGAAGAGGTGAAGGAAATAATTTTATTCTAATCAAATATAAAAAAAATAATATGTGACCTTGATAGATCATCAATAAACTTTATACTTCACCCTTAGAAGCAAACGTTAATTAATATATGTTTAAAACTATGCAGCCTGATATGGAGACGTTAATAAGTATATGTTTAAAGCTGTGTAACCTTTGATGGAGACGTTAATATGTGTTTAAACCTGCACAGCCTTAGACGTAGGCGTTTGTAAATATTTGTTTAAAGCTGCACAGCCTAGAAGGAGATGTTAGAAAATATTTGTTTTAAACCTGCACAGCCGGATACAGCGACGTTAATAATAAATATATGTTCAAACCTGCGCGGCATTAGACGAAGATGTTAATAAATATGAGTTTAAAGCCGTGCAGCTCTAGATGTATATATTCAAAATATTTATTTTAAACGGTGCTAGCCTCAGGTGAGACATCAATAAACATTAAGTTTAACACTTCCACTCGTGAATATTAGAAAATGTAAAGTTTGGAGCGGTAATGAGGCCAGTCGATAGTTGGCACTAGCTAGCCCCTTTTCATGGTTGCCAATGCACCCCTCAATTGAGACCAACTCAGCGCGTAGCCACATGAACAGGGGATCTCACCGATCCGGCGGTCTGCGGGTGAACCAGAGAGATCACATGTAGGGAACACGAACAAATGCAAGTGTTTTTTGAAGTCTTTATAACAAAACATTATTTGGCTAAAGTAAATAAAATATTATGTTTTTTGTTAGAAACATAAGAGTTTGAGTTTATTCACATGGTGACATCAACCTTGTGTTCAATATCTGTCATGAACATAGCGGCATTAAATGACAAACATTTTAAATGAAGATAAAAAGTTGTCATTAACTTTCAGAACATCCTTGATAGATATTCAAAAACTGTTGAGGTCCTCAGAAGCAGAAAATTATACTCTATGTATGTAATGCAGCAGTAATGTATTTATTTTGCCCAAAAAAAGTTTTGATATAAAACAGCAAAAACACTTACATTCTCTCGCGTTCCCTACAAAACCACCTCAAAGGGACCACCCACTTAAGGGGAAATATCACACTACTGTATATGTCATTAGTATGGCAGTTCTGAAGACTAAACTCACCCTAACAATTCTAAACTATCCTAAAATGTTTTGTTGTGACCCTATTAAAATTAGTTTTGAGGAAGCCATGATAATTTTTCAAATAATTTACTTTGATCTCAGAACTGTGATATTTCAAATGAAACGTCGTTGAAAATGAGCTAATCTTACCTTATAATGAATTTTTAATAAATCAAACTTAGAATGCATGGTGTATAACCCTATTGTAGAACGTTGATAGCTTTCAAAACTATTTGGATATGAAGCTTACTTTAAATAACAAACTACACTTATTAAATAACTAGATACATTAAAATGTTTGTAATGCGTCACAGTGCTTTTTGGAGGTAAACCCCTTAAATGCAATTCACTTTTAATACTTTAAATTTACAAATAATGAAGCAAAAGTATCAACGAAAACCAGGAATGAATGCAGATGACAAAATCAATCACGCACTTTACCAATGAAAACTAAAGATGTGTGTGCAATGAAAAACCTTTGTCAACTAAACTCTTGTGTTACTAAACATGAACATTAATTTATAAATGCCTTCTTCAGCAGTAAGCCGAAACAAATCTTTCCAGCTTAGTTGTCGTGACTCGCCAGGAAAGTGGATTTCTCAAACACGCAAGTAAAGAAAGAACAAGATAATGTGAAGTCTACATTATCTTCTCTGTCCAACAACTGTGTGGAGAAGTAAATTATTTTTAATTATTCACATACGTTATGGCATAATGAATTCGAAAGTTCATTGCCGCACTTATAAAAGTACGCCACCTATTCCTATCTTGAGCTAGTTCTATCCAGTCCACTTCTTTAAACTCTATCCCTATCTTGAGCTTGTTCTATCCAGTCCACCTCATTACACCCTATCTCATTCAGGTTAATTCTAATGTTATCCTCCCATCTGAGTCTAGGTCTACCCAATCGTTTCTTACCATTGGATTTGCCAGTCAGTACCCTAAACAATGTTCTAGAATTTCCCATTCACGCTGCATGTCTTGCCCATCGTAATCTACGAGACATGATGATTCTAACAATGTCTTGTGATGATAACAGGGAATGTAACTCATCATTATGTAACTTCCTCCCCTTCCTGTAGCCTCATCCCTTTTTTGAGAAAATATATTTCTAAGCACCTTGCTATCGAACATCATAATCTTGTTTTCGTCATGTAAAGAAAGAGACCACGTCTCACACCCATAGAAAACAACCGAGAAAATTATTTTTAAATATTCACATTTAAACTGTAGATATATTTTATATAGTCATTATAAGTGCAATAAACATGAATAAACAATTATGTAAAGCAATAAACATGAATAAACAATTATGTAAAGCAAGAAACATGACCTTAAAAAAATTATAAAAAATGGCCAAACAATTATACTACCTATCAAATATACATTTCTACACCTACTGATAGTGAACAAAGTTTATTTACACTCCGTTTACGCTGAATGGTAGCAGTATTACCTCGACTACCGTATGGATATATCTTATAAAGTGCACCATAGGGAAACTCATAAAATTAATAATAATAGCAAATAATATATTTCGAAAATTAGTTAAACTATTGCATTGAAATAAATTAATCATGCAATTGTGATAGAATATCATTAAATGGTCTTGTCAGTACTAGATAAACAGTTTAATAATCAACTCATATTACAACGCAGTCTTATGCCGATTTTAGAAGTGTTTTAAGAAAATAATTCCATTGTTAAATTTGTTGAACTATTTCGTATCAATGGGTAAAAACTTGTCAAGCTAAGTGAGGTATGTTAGATGGTTAAGCGTGGAAGGGTACGGGTTGGATGTCACTTATCATTATCAGATACTTTAGAAATACATAATGGATTGAAACAAAAAGATGGACTTTCCCGATTACTTTTTAATCTAGCTTTAGATTATTCTATCAGGGTAATGAAAGAATTGACATTAAACGGTACAATGCAGCTATTTATACATGCAGATGATTTTGTTTGTTGAGAAATAGTAAGGAATCTGTTGTGAGAAATGCCAAAAATTAACTAGAGGCTACTAAGGAAATAGGGTTAGAAGTGAACACTGAAAATACTAAGTATATGATCACACAGAGAACACAAATTTGGGACAATAATTTAGAGATTACTTCGAGCAACATAACATTTGACGTGGTTAATGAGTTTAAATATTTAGGAACAATTTTAACTAGCAATAATGATATTAGGGTGTATATTAGGAAAATAACACAGTCCTAGTGCCATAGAGTAGGTAAGCTACGAGAATACCAGTATTTAAATTCGTTAAATTATTTTGGCGCTGACTCGATTATCCTAACAATGTCTTGTATTGAGAAAAGGGTTTGTAAGTCATAATTATGTAACCTCCTCTAATCACCAGTTGCCTTATCCCTTTGTGGACCAAATATCTTCCTAAGCACTTTGGTTTAGAACACCCTACATTTGTTTTTGTCGTGTAGGACAAGAGACCAAGTTTCACATCCATAGAGAACAAGGAGTAGAAAATTAATTAAGCCCCTTATATTTCCACTGGAGCAATATTTGCTTTATTTCACCAACAAAAGATTATTTGCTATGAAAACTGCAAAAACACTGTCCTTTTCTTGCGACGTCTTCCATCCCACTTTCTTCACAAACGGAAAGAATGCGAACTAAGAGTAAAAGAATGAAGGTCGTAGAAACTCCAGCGCCAGACTACGGATGCAATGCGGAACCAGTATGAAACGGGACGAAGGTACGTGACAGCCCCTGGGGAGGTGGGGGTGTTTGCGACACAGACAATCAGTCAATCTGGCATTTCTAGTCAGCTCAGCTCAATGAAGGTTGAAACTACTTATAGGCACTATCGAATTATTTAAACTATCGAATGATTGTAAATTATTGTTTCCAAATGTAGCATGTTACCTAAATAAAAATGACATCTACAAACTGTAATCTGCACAAAATGCTAAACTACAATAAGGAAATCAGAAGAAGATAATTAATATTGATGTATTCAGCAATAATATCATTTGGATTCTACTTACATTACGTGGATGTTCCCGGATACAATCACAATGCTTTCACCAACTGTTCTGCTAGCATGGCGGAAGCAAAGGCGTGGCGGTTTCAACGCACGTCTAACCTCTTGACCTCAACATTGAAGAAAGACCAGACGGTCCTTGGTTCGTCGCGATCGACGACCACTACGCCCCTAGCGGACTTCCTTGGCAACTCTTTCTCCACCGTTTCAAAACTCTCTCTCCCTCCCCTCTATTCCTTTGTTTACCTTGCCCAATTTTCTAGTAAAGAAAAGAGTATATAACGAGGGACTCCTAGGTTCACAGATTGTAGTTCATCACTTGGATATCTTCGAAGAAGGAAACTCTGCTCCAGCACCTGTAGAAGATACTGCCGACCATGACGATTAGGACTTGGGTGTCACCGCCTCGACGCCGAGGGAATCCTGTCTATTGATCCAAGTATTAAGTTGTTTTCCAAGTTCTTCAGACTTGTTGAGTTAGTCCATATGACTATGTAAGTTTTTGTTAATCAAAAGTGGCTATGAGATTAGTCCCACATCTATCAGATGTGTTTGCTTTATTCAAAATGATTTATTTTTTATTTTGTCCTTCAGACGCTATGTTTTAGACAGAGGGACTAAATGTAATTTTTTTAGTATAACTGATTTAATTTTCTGTTAGTCAGAAATTTTGACTACATATTTTTTCTATATCCAAATGATATAGTTTAAATACAGGAGCCTTGAGCTCTATATCTAATAGGACCCAGGCTTTAGAGTCCTCTTCTTCACAAGTTCATTATTCCACTCTAAGTTCATAAGACTTCAAGATATCATATGACGCCGTGGACGTCATGCTCATATGTTCTAATGTTTGTATGGCTACAAGCAGGTTGTCTAACGCTTTTACATGATGACCTAGTTAGGTCAGTATCTCACAGCGCTCTAGTTGGCATCTCTTATTCTGTGTTATTATTTTGGGTGCGCAAAGTGTGGAACACGGCTAAGTTTGTATGGTGGCCCGCACAGATAGTACTTTCTTTCGCCCCATGGTTGGCGCTTCTTATGATTTAGTATTTGATGTTAGTGTATTCTAAGCTTGAGGTTTACCCCACGCAGTGGGTAGTGACATAAATGTACTATTGAATGCTCTGGCAGTTCCCACTGGGAAAGGACCGGCCATAGTACTACTTAGTGTAGACACCTGGTTGCTTTTTAGCCATTTTCTGATGTAATGGACAGTCCGTCCTCTTACAATATCTGAAACGGTTCTTTATTACAAGCCAAGCCAGCTAGCTAGAACGAGCTTCAGTTAATAACTCTAAAATTATAAGATCTGTTGTCACATCTTTATTTGTATTTAATTCACCATGTTTTCCGTTTAGACCCTTCGGGTGGAAGTCAGGCGCTAGTCTGGCTGTGTTGGAATTCAATACTCTCTGTATTCGTAACGTCCTTTTGACGGTTGCAGTGTCGTCTTGGACACGTATTCTCCCGAGCCAAGGGAAGTTCCTATAACTTTGGAGTTGTTAAATCCTATTTTACTTGTCAGTTTAAAACGTAATATTGTTCTTCTAAGAGTTACTAGTTTTTCCTTTGCTTATTTAAAGGACTTTAACCATTGCTACCAATTGTAACCCGATATCATCTTTTATGTTATTGTTTAATAAATCTATTTTTGTTTCCTATTTATTTCTTTCTCTCTTGTAAAATATGTTCCTATATCACACTTATAAAATGTAACCCACCTTAAAAGTACCCCGGGTGACAAACTATCGAACGATCATTAGAATGTCACCAAAAGCTTTTTGTATTCTGTATTCGAATTAAATGAACTATTTATTCGTTATCTGCTGATTAAGTGAACGAGTCGTCCTCGTGGACAAACGAGGGTCAAATAAATGTTTAACTAAACCACTTAAAATTCTAACACATGCAGCGTTTTAAAATTATAATAATGATGACACCAAATTAACCTATATTTTGCTAGCTTGAAGTGTATTTCAAAACTAAATATATAGAATGTATAAGGTCCAAGTCCCATCAACAATGCATTGAAATTTTATTTTATATAGATTAAGGCCAATCGTTTTCTAATCATCTAATTATAGTTGAAAATGTAATTAAATTCTGGTAACCAGGGATGGTAGGCCATAGGTCCCAGATTTAATTTCCGTGTTCAGTTGTATTTTTTTAAACTAAATCCGAACGAAAATTTGTACATTTAGTTTAGGGATGGAGAAGGTTGAATTTAAGGGAAGTGTAAATAATTTTGCATTGAGATGGAATGAAAAGGCATTTAGTAAAACCCACCCTTAGTACAATCAACCGGTATTTAAACCCTGACCTTCCCTTCATCCATCTGTCCAGTTTATTGTGAATGTGACGCCTCTCAGACCATACGTGTCAAACTCATTTGAACGTAAGAACTACAATGAACATTAAAAATATTAAGAGGACACATTGCATTTTTTATTTATATTGTCAATATCTTAAGTAAACATAATTACAATCTGGTAGATTATATTATTATTACAAAAAGAAGAGGACCACTAGATAAAACAATAAGACTAACCCTATAATTTTTAAAAACAATTTGAAACCTTTTATTTGTAACATTGGTGTTAATATCGGGCTTTAAATCTTTTGATAAAGTAATTTTTATAACGGTTTACAAATATGTGATCATAATCATAGATCTCTCGGGTGTTTGGTTTAATTTCATGTGATAAGATAACTGTTAACATACGTATATGCTACCAAACATTGCACATATTTGGTGCGCAAATTCAACAGTTTTTGGAAATCGATCCATGTCGCAGAAAGAGTACAGATTTGATACACTAACCACACATGTAAAAATTAGTTCTTCAAATTACCATGAGAAGGGGGGGGGGGGGGTCTGTGATACAGTAAAGAACTAATAACTCTAATGACGCTCTTCAGCCCTACGTCAGCCCCAAAATTCCTCTAGTCCCCTTCCCAATGGTTAGGGATATTTGTTTGTACGAGATTGAGGCAGAGGGATTTAGATATTTAGTGCTAATACAACCTAACATGATAGGAAAGGTAAGCTAAGGAATTAAACTAGCGCTCGCTTTCTAAACGGTTGCAAAACCACAGTGTGTAGCATATAACCAAAGTGAACCTGATTATGTCTGCGCAATGTCTTACTACCCACCCGGGATAGCCACATATTTACATTAATGTAAGAAGGGTTGAGGAAGGTAGAACTTAGAGGAGCTATACCTACGTTTGCATGGAGGGGAAGTGGGTATAAACATTTGGGGAATAAACAAGCAAGTACCTCTGGCTGGTATTTGAACCAGAAAATGAAAAAGGAAGAGTGTGTCGCCTTTTCCCACGTGTCCACAGGTAATAATTGAACCTAGTTTACTGGTCTAGAGATATGAACATCTTATGGAACCTAACTCTACAAGTTAGGGAGCTATTTAGATAATATCATTTACTCCTCATGATTATTTTCCAATTCAAAATCTCTTTTTACAGTTGAAAACACATTTTAAAGCCCTAAGTAGAAGGTGGTAAACTCAATTTATAACCAATCTTAGTGAATGGCACACATTACTCCATACACAATATAATACTAAACAATACAAATTACAGTAATATACCTTCTGATACAATCTATGATCCAATTATATATTTTCTTTGTTACTCTGTTAGTATTGCATACTCACCAGTGGTGTAGTTGTAAATATAGCAGTGCGGGAACGCAAGGCCGTAGACACCCCAAAGTTGAATCTTACAAAAACTTTACAAAAAAATATTTAAATATATTTAACACAAGAACATCTTAATACTCGCCTTGGCATTGTGAAATTTAATATTTTTCCACAAAAAGCAGGGCTGGAACGGCGTTCCCCCGTGTTCCCGCTCCATTACACCCCTGATACTCGCCAATCATGTGTTCGGTTGTGAGTGGGTGTTAAATGACTGCTAGCTTAATATTGCGTTTTTGTCCTGTGCAGCTATCAGTGAATGTAATAAGGTCCTTTTTGCCAACAACCTCATTTTTCAGATGTAGTGATAGACAGGAGTCCAACACCTTATCTCGGATGGTAGCGTGTCTGTCTACTGAGCTAAGGGTCTCGGGTTCGATATCTGGCATGGCCGAAAATTTAATCAATGGTGATATATGGGTTTACCCTTTCACAGTGATGAATTAACGGCCAGGGAATGGATGTTGTGCCTGTACTAGTCTTAAGTTAGATTATAAGGCATATTATGAAGCTATGACAGGCTTAACCCACCGGTAGTGGAAACATATAGCTTGGATAAAAAACTGACCCAAGCCATAGGCTGGAAACAGTAATGGATGTAAAAAAAAAGAGAATAAAAGTGATAGACAGGATACATTTCCTGGGATCCTCTCGAGGCTGCAGTCTCGTCTCTTCCCAAACAAAGATAGGCTTTTTTTTTTATCACTGCGCCTTACTACCTGTTAAGATTATACGTAATATAAGCTTTGTTAATTTCTAAATTGTGTACACCAAAATTCAACAATATGAGTTAATTTTATAAAATTCAAATGATGTAGTAAGAAATGGAAATGACAAAAATGCCTTTTTGAAGGTCGAAATAAATAACATGATTCAAAATGTATATACTATATATATTTTTTTAAATTTAAATTAATATATATATTTATATTATATATGCATATACTTATAACCATATATGTAGATATATACTTATTATCATATAAATAATTGCGTAGCCTTCTTCAAATTTTAATAGATGGGAAAAGCCAATGGGGGGAAACGTACTAAAAAAACTAACCTTTACTTTGGACCCAAAGTAAGGAGCAACAGTGAAGGAGTTCTCGGTGTTTCAGTCCCATGTAGGTCTCCCCACACACCAATGTGGTGGTGGTCACCGTGGAAGTCAAATTTAACCTATGTTATCAAAGTGACGTGTTCAGAACTTCAGTGGACAGGCGGGCAGCATAGTGGCCAGTTCAGTTCTACCTTGCTGTGGTGGTTAGATGCTGCAGGTCGAGTTTAAACGCTGTTTGCGTCAATATTATCAAGTTTATAGAATTCACAAAGAGTTTGACAGAAAAATATACTTAAATAGTGAATATGCTTGGTGTTATATTTAATTTGTCTCACTCCGACTACAATAATAAAAGAAAGAAAGATAAAATCTGGTATTAATTAAGCATATTGCTAGAATAAGCATGTTAACTGTGTGGGTCTACATTTACTTTAGTTTGTTACTAAAGAAAAAAAAAGGGGGAATTAAGGTATTTCGATTGGTATCTTAGCTCTTTACGGTCCAAAATTCTCTGACTTGCTGTACTTCGTCAATTAGTCCTGCCCAAAATAAGGCTTCCTCCTCTAGTGGCGTTAAATTTCGACGCGTTTCTTGCAATTACATGATGTCTTTGTAGGTTTTAAGACGTGAACTGACCGCTCCCGTGTGTGCGATCGTCATCGCCACCGCACCCGCGTTAGTGTGTGGAGCTCTACAATTCAACCTTCCTCATCCCTAAAACATTGGTGTAATTATTACATACGCACAGTGCTCGAATTGGGCCAGAACGCACCGGAACGTCATTTTGGTTGATACGAAAAAATATTACTAGTATTCTGGTTGATAAAACACAAGTTTAAAGCATTCCGCATGCGCACGAGAGCGCTACTTCTTTATTCCTACTATCGTTTTCCAAAAGGATCTCTATTCTAATCCGATCGAACCTAGTTCCTACTAAATATCTGTAAAGTGTATTGGATTTTGAATGGACCTAGATGCTTATTACTACGCGTCTGTATATTGTATTGTATTTTGTATTACACTGAGTTTTACAAGAATTTGCTTCACAATAGAGATGAAGATTCCTACAAGACAATTAATTAAACACAAATATTTTACAGATGTTAATCTTTCCCCTACCATTTTGTAGGTTATATTGTGGGGAATATTTTTGGAAAGGGCATTTGCTGTTTCTGTTCGTAGGTAGAATATTTCTACCTTCAGTTTCATATTGTCTTTCATAGTGTAAATGCTGAAGCTATTTGAAGCTATTAACTTTGTGCGTAAAATTTTATTTATCTACACTATTTCCTTGCCGCGTAAGTCTTATATCTAAACATATTTTCTTCAAAATATTTATGGCACTGAACGAAATGAAATATGACACATGGTGTTTGTAGGCGGTTAAATCTTTAGAATTGCTAAGCGTATTTAATAAAAACTGAGCCTGTTCAGTAGAGTCAGAATCTACATGCAAATTAAAGTCCCAATATGCGATGTATGAAATATGCAAATACATTCGAAATTTCACCACACAGATAATACTGCCAATATTTGTTTAAAAAAAACATTATCCTAGTGTGGTCCGAAATAATACTTAAATAAATTAAAATTTGCACGTAATAGAAAGGGCTTTACCACGATAGGATTAGTAAACCGGTGACCGAAACAAACCCATACTCGAGCTGTGACGAGGAGAAACAAGATTAGGAATGAAGTTATCCGGGAAAGAGAAGAAGTACAGGGGGTACGTGAAATAGTGGAGGAAACAAGACTGAGATGGTATGGGCATGTAATGAGAATGGAAAAAGAGAGGATGTCGAAGAAAATGTTGGAAATGAAGTATTTATGAAAAAAACCGCAAGTGGGGGCCAAGAAAGAGATGGGAGGAGCAGATATTAGTAGGTGTGGAGGTGAGAGGAGAAGAATGGAAGCAATTAAAGGAGAAAGAGTGGTGTAAGAATAGAGGAAGATGGAGGCATTTTACTAAACTGACCCAGCCACAGGCTGGAAACAGATGATGATGATGATGAAGATGAGAAAGGATTTTACACTAAAGAATAGAATATCTAGTTGTTTCTACCAATTTAATTAACAGTGTTTGTTACAAAACATTTAGCAGTGAAACATAATTTTTCATATGGATTAAATAATAATAATTCTTAACATTCTCACATTTTTTCAAAACAATGTAAAACAAAGAATTTTTCAAATTTTCTGGTGCCATATTTTCCCTCTTCTATGGCAATTTTTGTAGGATGAAACTCCTTTTTACTTCACAAGAAGTGATTGGAGAAAGTTTTTTATATTTCTCTAATTCAATTAGTTTTCCTTTAGTATTTTCCCCACAAATGATAGGTATCCTTCATATGTTTCAAGTCTCTTATTTTTTACAAGAATGAAAGAGATGCAAAACAACAAAAATTCTAACAACAATGTAATTTTTATATTTTGATTTCAACAAGATGTAATTATTAATTCTTATGGTGAAAATAATTATTTTTGAATTTAATTATGAGTGATTTAGATTAATAATGAACATTATATGGTTTTAGAATAGTGCCTACCTACATAGTAAAATAGTTGATACCGTTTTACTGTGGCAGTGTATTTTTTGTTTCAATATAAATCAATATAAGTTAATTGTAGTTATCAATGAATAAGATTAGTATAGTAAACTGTAATGTGATATTCATTTTATTGAAATTCAATTAAACTGGCATGTCCTAGCATGCAACTTAATGAAGTGTGTATAGACAATGAACTAGGTTCTACCAATGTAATAGTTTTATGCTGTAAGTTAGATTTAAGAATTATTGGTTGTTAGTTGTTACCGTTCCAGTTGTTAAAATTTCCCAATTTGAACATTGCATATGCATATAACTAGAACGAGTAGTAAGACACGGTGATAAGAAAAATAAGCTCAACATTTAAACCATAAATGTTGAATTACAAATAAAAATTTTCAGCTGCAAGTCATAGTTTCAAAGCTATTTGAAAAATGGTAAATTCTGTTTTGTTTCACAGCGTTTTAGTACGCTTTAAGGATGTACGGATATATTAACCCTAATAAAATAAGGATAAGGAAGCTATAATTTAATAGGAAATGTATTTGCATTTGCGTGGCGGGAGAGTGGGACACCATTTGAGGAAAAACACTCTCAGTACACCCGACAAAAATTGGAACCCCGATCTCATTATCAGCAATTTAGTCCAATACAGTAGTAACGCGGTATACCATGAAACTACCAATGCGGGTTTTAAATAACACTAATGAAGATAAAGGTCTACGCCAACATAAGAAATACAAACCTACAGTTGTACGTATGTAATTATGGTCGTTTATTTAGAATATTTATGAAATTGTACTATTTTATTTCAAACCTACTCAATTAGGCTAGAGGACTTAGGCGTCAGTATCGTTTTGTCGGTTTTCTTATGAAAAGGAGGTTGGGGTCTGAGCCTTTGCCATATATATATAATATGTTTTTCCACTCGCCTTGCATGCCAATGATGCTTTAGTTCTTTTAAACTTTACCTTCCAGTATTAAATATATGCGAATAGCTCAAACTTGTTGTGAGACATGGTTCACGAAATTTATAGTATACCCCAGTATCATTAATATAGATTTAAGCTATATAATCAAAAAGAAGAAAACATTTGGGAATTGTAAAGAGACGTGATTGGAAAGTGGACGGGAAACTAACAATACTACTAAATATATCATTCTCAGTGCATCCAGTCGGCGATTTAACCTAGATCTCTCAAGTCAGTCAAGCATGCTAATGAACACTGAACTCTTCTGAGCATTTTATTTGTTTTTAATGCTGCACTAAGATGCAAGTGTACTCCCTATTAGCAAATCAATCTAATGAAATGAAATAAATTGTGAAGAAGCGTAGGGTTTTCAACATTTTTAATAATGCGGGATCCTATCATACAGTACAATTTTCATAGAAAGGACCTTATCTAACATCTAAACGGCTAGTTTTTGTATAAAAAAATATTAAAAATAATGGTAGCTTTATTTACTGGTTTATTAATTGTAAATTCAGTAGCTATACCCCAAATTTCCTACGAATGTACATATCTTAAAGCTTGAAAAAATACCTAGATTCACTTTAACGTATTCATAGGTCAAGTAGTTTTGTCTGCATCTGTATTTTTTGATAGATATTATTATTAGCACCTCGTCTTACTACCCGTCCGGGTTATACGCACTTATGCTAATGTGTAATGGTAGGGTGATTGTGAGATAAAATGGAGGACCTACAGCTTAACGTGGGATCCGAACCACAGTGGAGGTCTGGCATTCCACACAATCACAAGTTGTGATTAATAAACGTCTTGTCAGAGGTTAAGGAAGTGTTTGGCAATCAGATAAATCCGTGCGGGACCGAGAATTTGACCCTGGACCTGATAGATATTATTAATACCTAAAACACTTATCATAAAGGCAAATGTTATCAAAGCTGGGCATAAAAATATTGTCTGTATTTTCTAAAATATAACCTTCATAGCAAACTCTTTCTCAAAAATATAGTAACCAACATTAGGCCTAATTGAGATTGCCTTAAATATAAATAATACCAGAATAGTAAAGGAAAATGGTTACACTTATTGACATTTTCACCAGAGTAAAGAAAAGAATAGAAAAAAAAAGTGATATTACACTTCGTTTATATTATGATCTTATCCTATAATCCACAACATAGTGGAACAATGCAAGGTAGGCTTGTAAATTTTCAAGTTAGATGAAGAGTCTTAAGTCACGAAGGTTGGTTTGATGTGATTTCTATACATCCAGCGCACCTCAGACCTTTGGCTGGTTAGTGCTGCCTGCACCATCTGGTAGACACCCTATGTACTAGTAGAGATCAGGAAGTGTGGGGGTATCCGTTGCCTTCCACAATGAATTTCCATGAGCGAGCGTGAAGGGACCTAATAGTTTTGCCGGAAAGGTATTTTCACATACCTTCTAGGGTTCCTTTACATGCCACAATCGACATGGGACCGACGGCTTTACTTCCCCTCCGAAAGAAGTTGAACTACGAATATTTATCGCTCAAGAAAAATCTGTCTACCCCAGAAGGGTTTGTTCCCACGAAAAAAGAGTACATCCCTTGTATTTTGCGGCATCCTTGGAATGAAATTCCCTTTTGGCCAGACACTATGAGATAAGGATACCCTTAGTATAGGAAGTAAATAAAATACAAATATTCTTTAAAAATATACTATCTAAATACTAAATTAATGTAGGATTATTTTATGTTTATTGTCAGCGCATCTTACCTCCCGTTTGGGCTGTACGCATAATGTTAATTAAAACATAATTATTTATCGACACAATACTTTAAGATTTTATAAAAACACTACGCCATGTAAAGGATTATTAATTTATTTCGTGAAACATCAAAAATATGTAATTTTTATAAATTACTAAACAGGCACTATACTTTATTACACCGAAATAAAGGTCATTTCTCCAAGTTTTTTTTACATACTTCCCAAATGGTAAATGCAGATGCGTCAGACATCTAGAAGATAGTCCATTTCGTACCACACGCGTGTGAGTATGGCATGGTCGATCAGTGTCACAGGTCATGGTGTTACAGTTTCTAAGTTCCTGGAGATTAGCAGAGAGAGTGGAGGCACAAGGACAGTATTTATCACGAATCCTCATAACCCTAAAAAAAAACTATTGTAGGCTTATTTGGCACAATCTTGTGAAAACATTTGTGTATAGCAAATTTTAAGGAAATGCATGGGCAGTAACCTGGGAAAATAATTTTTAAGAATAAAATATCATGTATGACTCGGTGTATGGATGTTAGGGGGAGCTGAATTGTATCCCTTCTGAATGGTATTCATTCAAACATTTCTTAAACAATTACCACAAATTAAAATTCTGATTTGTATCCATTCTCATAATATCCACAAAATCCTGAGTTGTTTCCATTCTGAACGGTCTTCATTCAGACAGTTCTCAAATAAACGACTTTAACAAAAATACTGATTTGTATCCACTGTAATTATTTGCACTATATCCACAAAATCCTGAATTGTATCCAATCTGAATGGTATCCATTCAGACATTTACTTAAACAAGCATCACAGATAAAAAGTCTGATTTGAATCCATTCTAATAATATCCAAAAAATCCTGAATTGTATCCATTTAATTGCAGTGCCGCTTGTCTGATAGATGGCAGCAGCAGAGATTCTCCTTATCTCATTCCGTGTTTACTAGAGAGCAGCACTATCATTATTAATTTTGTTATTATTGGAGATTTGTTTTGTTTCCGTGTGTATAGATGGCAAAAAATATAAAACTTGTCATATGATGACAAAGAAATACAAGGAATCCCGCTCTCTTTATATACCTACTATTAAAGAAATAAACATAAGCCTTTAACTTATATGTTTACTGGTACGTAATCACTTTTAAACATAGTCTCAAGAATTCCCTTCAAATCACAAGATGAATTTTATTATTTAGCAGTTAAAAGCAAATATTTTGATTTTCAAACACTGACCTTCTTCTCATTTCACTTCAGCTGGATAAATGGTTAGGCATTTCTTTTTATAGTAGGCCTAATGAGAATAAATTCACATTGTCTAAACATATAAGTTTATTTGTTGCGGAGAGTGGTAAATATAAATACTATTTTTAGGGGGGGTTTCAATCAAAATGAACAAAATTAGCACATAAAATGTAGGCCTGTGTTCAAGTTGAGTATGATAGCCTATAAATAAGGTTTATTAATCCAACTTCAACCCAGGTAGCCCTACATTATAATCTGTGCTCTTGACACAGATGTTGGTTTGGGCCCTGTAGGGCCTTAGAAAAGTTAGTGAAGCAAGATTTTTCTTTAAAAAAATGTTTATCCCATGTTTGGGTCAAATTGCTCAGATCTGTAGGGCCTAGGCTTATATACACTTGTATGGTTGATAGAAAATTGAGTTTACTATCAGGGCCCTGCTTTTGGCTCTTGAAACTAATTTTAGTTTGGGCCCTGGAGCGCCTTAAAAATGTGAGTAAAACATGATTTTTCTTAAAAAGAATATGTTTATCCCCATATTTTGTTCATATATCTCAGATCTATAGGGTCTAGGCCTATACACACTTATATGGTTGCATAGATAATTGATTTTACTATCAGGGTCCCACTTTGTGCTCTTGACACAAATGGTTTGGCTCCTGGAGGGCCTTAAAAATATGTGTAATGCAAGATTTTTCCCCAAGTTTGGTTAAATTTTATATAAATGTTGATATAAAATTGGATTCTTTAATGCATATGATTTGTAATATTCATTTATGGGCCTTAAAAAAGTCTTTAATGCATATTTATTATGGTTTGTAATATTTATTTAGATATACCAGCTCATTCTTTAGGATTTATGTTAAAATTCATGTGACTATATAGACATTTCAACTGTCTAATTTAGTAACAAATTTATTTTTTGCAGACCTGCATATTATTCTAAACTCCCTAAAATAAACGTTTATGCATTGATAGCCATAATATAACTGGATGGACACCTGCGGCTAAAATTTTAGAGCTGTCGTCTAAACACCATTATGTAAGAAAGAAGAAAATTTTCGGGTATCTATTTCTCTCCTATACACATACAAGGCAATGTGGCATTTTGACATCGTTCGCTAATTTTTTATGAATATATGAGATATATCAATGTATGATTAGTTAAACAAAATAAATCTGCTAATAAAAGGTTTGAAGAGCCCAACTAAGTTCAACACTCATGACTTGTTTCTTTAAATAAGTCGATATAGGATAAAATAGTAATACTTTCTATAAGCCTACAGTCTATATGATAGATTGAACGTTAAGATTTCTACACAAAGTTTTTCATTCGAACAAAAGTAATCAGGATTTAGCGACCTTATTTCATTATAGTTATCGAAAATTAAATATAATATGGTTTATGGAAGTAATATACAAGCTGAGAACCAACTTTAAGTGTATTGTAATATAGAAATACTCTCTTCTTACAAGCCCTATAACCTAAATGATAGCTTGAATGTAAAATTACTACACAAAGTCTGTTATTCAAACACATGTAATTCTGTTTTAAGTGACCCTATTTCATTATAGTTATCGAACATTAAATTTAATGTGGCTTCTAAAAGCAATAGGCCAAGAGCCAACTTTCAATTTATTGTAATATTGCAGGTAATACTTCATATAGACCTATAACCTAAATTATAATAGAAATGTAAAACTACTACACAAAATTTGCCATTCAAAAGAATTTAATTAAATTTTAATTGACCTTTTTTTTCTTTTTAGTTATTGAACTTGAAATATAATATGGTTTCTGAAACCATTATATAAGCTAATAACCAATTTTAAATATATTATAGTCTTGGCAAAATGTAAACAACATGGGCGTTGGCTACATATACAACGTGTTTCTAAAATATTGCATCAAACTTTGGCAGGATACTCCTTGGGTGAAATTAGAATAATTCTCATAAGCAACCTAGGGTCCATCTTCAATATTAAGGGCGGTATACACCCCTAAAGACAGAGCTAAAAACGACTTTTGTGTGAAATATTATGAAAACTGCTTTGGGTATTACAACGAATCTTTGTATACTACTTATTGAAACCTTGATCATTAATTAACTAAATGTGCTGTTACCGTTACCCACCCCCATCATGTAAAAAAGGGGGGGTTGTAACACATTTTTTCTAAAATAAAATATGTCAGAGTAAGTATTACCAATTTTTACTTAAGATTACAAAACAGGGAATCAAAATTAACAAAAAAGGTATCTTGGAGAAACTGTCTAGCTTTCCCCGTTTCTGAGATAATCACACAAGTTTGAGATCAGAGCCAAGTGCAAATGCCTGCCAGGTAGGCAGCCAGAATCGCAGTTTTATTTCACAATGCAGTCGTTTAACCATTTTTACCGGCACGTGTGATTATGTATCACGTATATTTGGTAAACAAGGCTGGTTTGTGTGTTATTATGGAGAAACTATGATACTTTTCCTTCTTCATAAGCTCCGATGTGTTGCTATTTATTACATTAGTGAGTTATGCTTACACAGTTCACACTTGGGTGGGATTTTATTCATTACACTCACTGGAATATTGAAAGCTACATTAAGAAATACAAATTGTAGTTATTGCATGTTTTAGTTCCTAGCTTCAAAAGCAGATTCATAGCAAGTGTTCAAAATGGTGGCCCCTAACGTTATTGCAATAATTGAGGCGACGTATCAATGACTGGCGTACTCTTTCGAAAACACGTGGAGTTTCTGGAACCTTATCGCATGCAGCAACTATCCTGGCTAACAGGTCTTCCTCAGATTCAACAGCTGTCTCGTACACCAAAGCTTTGACAAAGCCCCACAGAAAGAAGTCTAACGGATTTAGGTCAGGAGAGCGTGGTGGCCACGCAACAGGCCCACCTCTTCCTATCCATCGGGCAGGAAATGCAGTGTTGAGGTAGTCACGCACAGCTCTTGTGAAATGAGGTGGGGCACCGTCATGTTGTAGCCACATGCGTTGTCTAACGGAGAGCGGTACATTCTCGAGGAACTGTGGCAATGCAAATTTCAGAAATTGATAGTTGATGTGGTCAGTCAAACGTCGTGGCATCAGGTAAGGGCCAATGAGATAGTTACCCACAATGCCTGCCCAGATGTTGACAGAAAATCTATGCTGTTTGCCCATGATGATAGTTGCATGAGGGTTCACGTCATTCCAAATGTGACTATTTGTACTATTAAAATAGCCGTCTCTAGTGAATGTTGCCTCGTCGGAAAACAATATTATAGTGGAGAAATCAGGAACCACTCCGCACTGCTGCAGAAACCAGTCGGAGAATTCATGTCGAGGAGCATAATCTGCTGGCCCCAATGCCTGCACCTTGCGCATGTGGTACGGATGCAGCAGCTGATCATGCATGACACGCCATACTGTGGAATTGGACACATTCGTTTGATGCGCAATGGCACGTGTGCTTGTTGACGCGTTATCATCCACATAATTCAGTACCTCTTCTTCGACAATTGGAGTGCGAACATTCCTCGGGTGACCAGCTCCCCCTCGTACTGAAATGTACCTGTTTCACGAAGTTGCTGAGTGACATCGGTGAAGGTCCGGTGATAAGGTTGACGTCACGCAGGATATTCATCGTAGTACAACCGTGCAGCTGCTCTTGCGTTTCCTCTAGTTTCACCGTACAGCATGACCATGTCTGTCATTTCTGCGTTTGTGTACTTTGCCATTTGACTAGTAATACGCGCAACATGCAGTGAAGTCGTGTGGACTGATGCAGTCTGCTCGTGGAGGGAGGGGAAGATAGTGATAATAAGAGTTGGGGAAAGGAGGGGGGTGAAGCAACACAGCTTTATTGGCTCCCTACCTGGCAGGAATTAACACTTGTCTTTGAAATTAAACATGCATGATTATCTCAGAAACGGGGAAAGCTAGACAGTTTCTCCAAGACACCTTTTTTGTTTATTTTGATTCCCTGTTTTGTAACCTTAGGTAAAAATTGGTAATACTTACTCTGACATATTTTATTTAAAAAAAATGTGTTACAACCTCCCCTTTTTTACATGATGGGGGTGGGTAACGGTAACAGCACATTTAGTTTATTAATGATCAAGGTTTCAATAAGTAGTATACAAAGATTCGTTGTAATACCCTAAGCAGTTTTAATAATATTTCACACAACAGTCATTTTTAGCTCTGTCTTTAGGGGTTTAAACCGCCTTTAATATTGAAGATGGACCCTAGGTTGCTTATGAGAATTATTCTAATTTCAACCAAGGAGTATCCTGCCAAAGTTTGATGCAATGTTTTAGAAAAACGTTGTATATAATACTTCCCTATTAAAAAAAAGTTTATTCACCAGACATGTTTTTGCAAAAGAACATTGAAATAAACCGTTAGCAAGCAAACGACAAACTTTGGCGTAACAATTTGGTCCATTGCAAGGGGTGTGTTTATTTATGTCCATCCAGTAAAGTATAGAGGTCACTGCGTTTATGTGGGTGTGGAATAGTTCAACCCCGTCATTTTATTAAACTTTTGGACATGAAAAACTATCAGTCACTCTAAGCCAAGATTAAAGTAAGTTATACTTAGGCTTGCCAGATTTCTGAAATGTTCAACCGGGACACCGGAATGCCGAAATTTAAACATTTTATTTCTTACATGTTAATATTTATATATAAGTTACTTAAGTAAGAATAAACACTTTGAATGAGGAATAAAAATTTGAACTTATATATACATGTACTTTTCATTGGCATTAATCTTGTAAAAATCTTCACAAGCTAATCCGATATTAATTTTATATGTCATCAAGCCTTGAACCGTAGATTCATTCATTAAACCCCTATCATCAGTCCATGCGTTGTTCATCAACGAAAATACTCTCTCAACTGGTGCTGATGTCCCAGGTAAGCAGAAAGCATGCTCAACAATCTTGATCAGATTGGGGGCTTCTATGTGATTCTCCTTGAAGTGACCAAACAGCCTGAGCCATTTTTCTTCACTTGAAATAATCACATCTCTGGTAGTCTCTTCTTGCTTCCACTGTTCCCAATTTGACTGCAAATACTCCTTAGCAAGCACAATCTCGTCAAACAGCTGATCATTGTTTATTTTCATATCGGGTACATCAAGACTGCTATTAATAATTTCAGCAGAAGTTTCGGCGTTTTCCCAATCAACAGCATTTGTTTTGGTTAGATTGACCCATGACAACTGTTTAACGTTTCCAAAACTATTCTCCCAGAGGTCCAAGTATGCAATGCATCTTTCATAAAAGCCATCAAATTCTTCTTTCACTCTGTTACGGACTTGCTCGTATAGATTCCTGTAGATGTTCTTTGCGCCCATAGGGATAAAGTTTGAAGCCTTTCTTTCTGTCAAGTTTCTTTTAAGATCTTAATGAGCTTCAACCTCAAAAGCTGTAGTGTTATCTTTTCCATTCCCAGGATGGCCTTGTTAAACAGTGCAAGCTGTCCGTGGACAAACAACAAGTAGAGCTCACCCGTTGAATCAGTAAACAACTTTTTTATTGTTGAAGGGCACATTTCTTGGTCTAAAAAAAACGCTTTCAGACCTTCAAAAATCTGTAAAATTCTTTCCAGAGCGGGCATCATTGATAGAAACCGGGTGTTCCCGTGTTGAATGAGTTTACGGTATTGTATCTCGGCATATTCACAAAATTCTTTTAGTTTAGTTACACGGACTGTGTATATGTGGAAGTATTTATAAATCTTCACCAGTAAGGCCTCAATATCGATTGGGAGACTGTCTACAGCAGTTTGCACACAGTTGTGCACAATGTGTGCTCCACATCCGATTCCATTGATTTCCCGTCCTAGCCTATTCTTGAGTTGATGGAAAACATTGTTTTTCCCTGCTCTTTTCACACCACTACTTTGTTGTTCAAATCGTTTTGCAACAGGACAGAGCATAAGTGATTTGTAAGAATTTCAGATGTTACACCCGCCACAGATTTGAAATCAAACAACTTTACTTGCACACCTGAATTAGGATTAAAGTAGCGCACAACAATTGGCACAAGTTTTATATCCTTTCTGTTTGATGTATCCATACTTACAGATACGTAGTTTGACTTGGTCAAGTCTTCTTTAAGCTCTTCTTGAGCTAAAGGAGCTATGACATTTAAAAAGTCCAAGTTATTGTCATTAGAACTCGCAGTCTTAAAAAACTGGTCAGTTTTGATGAGCTAGCAGCACATGCTAAACTCTTTTTGTGTTTACTCGACTGCAAATGATCTTTTATATCGGATCGACCACCGTGAGCAACAGAAAACTCAGAATTACAATGTGAACATTTAACTCTATCGTCTTGATGTTGATTACCAGTACCAGTACATATCTTCTTCAAAAAAGGGAATTCATTCTGTAAATCCTCGGTGAATTTACACGACCGTTTTGGCATTTTAACAGAGAACGCATAAACTTTCACATAAAACATAAATAACACAACAATGACCGCCGACGGGAACTGACAACTGACTGACTTATCTCAATTGAGAGCGGCTAGCGCCGAGGTGGGCGGGTCCAACGTTATTGCACACGAGGGGGTGTAGCGTGCAGCGAAATCTCTTCTGGCGCTAAATCTACACCCCTTAGTGCCCAATATTGGACTCACCCGGAGAGCGGGACGGCAAGACAAGACGATACGATGACCATATTATTAGCAGACCATCACTCTTCCACAGTTTTCACTTTTCATACAGTACAGTGAAATAAATGACAAAGTATTTATCCTAAATAATCCTTCATAGTTAATTATTTTTAGACTTTTTGGTCATTATTATATATTATATATATATATAATATATATATATTATATTTATATATTATATATATATAATATATATATATTATATAATCAAATTTAATTTTTACCGGGACGTGAAGTAAACCGGCTGGGACACCGGGACTTTGTCTGAAAACCGGGACTGTCCCGGTCAAACCGGGACGTCTGGCAAGCCTAGTTATACTGTATCTCACACAGGGCATGGCAATAAAAAAACAATGATTTGTAATTGTATACTTTTAATCTTCATAGATTTGTGCTAAAGTGTGATATCCTAATATTTACAGATAATTTCATCAGTTTATAATGTAGGGCTACCTGGGTTGAAGTTGGATTAATAAACCTTATTTATAGGCTATCACACTCAACTTGAACACAGGCCTACATTTTATGTGCTAATTTTGTTCATTTTGATTGAAATCCCTAAAAATTAGTATTTATATTCACCACTCTCCGCAACAAATAAACTTATATGTTCAGACAATGTGAATTTATTCCCATTAGACCTACTATAAGTAGAAATGCCTAACCAATTATCCAGATGAAGTGAAACGAGAGGGAGGTCAGTGTTTAAAAATCAAAATCTTTGCTTTTAACTGTTAAATAATAAAATTCATCTTGTGATTTGAAGGGAATTCTTGAGACTATGGCTAAAAGTGATTATATACCAGTAAACATGTAGGTTAAGGACTTATGTTTATTTCTATAATCGTAGGTATATAAAGAGAGCGGGATTCCTTGTATTTCTTTGTCATCATATGACAAGTTTTATATTTTTTGCCATCCATACTCATGGAAACAAAACAAATCTCTAATGATAACAAAATTAATATTGTAAAATACATTATATATAATCCAAACAAATCAACAAAGCTTTCATCAATCACAGAAGAACCTTATTATTTATAACATAATTTTTCAAAGAATGTCATAACATGGCACCAAAGTATTTAATAGGTAGTAGTTATAATTTTTAATATTATAAATGAACGCACCAGAACAAAACATAACCTTTCAGGCGTCAACGCATTTTTTTTTATGAAATTTCATGATCCTGAAATATTACATTTTTCATACTATTTAAAATATTAATTTATTTTAGGAAATTCTTCTTCATGTACCAATTTTAAACTAGATTATAATTATTTTTAAAAACCAATCTTTGTAAAGTACCCTTTTAAAAAAATAGAAACACGAATAAGTATTTTTTATATATATTAGCTTAGTGATAGTGCTGCTCTCTAGTAAACACGGAATGAGTTAAGGAGAGTCTCAGCTGCTGCCATCTATCAGACAAGCGGCACCGCAATTAAATGGATACAATTCAGGATTCTGTGTATATTATGAGAATGGATTCAAATCAGACTTTTTATCTGTGATGCTTGTTTAAGAAAATGCCTGAATGGATACCATTCAGAATGGATACAATTCAGGATTTTGTGGATATCATGCAAATAATTATAGTGGATACAAATCAGGATTTTTGTTAAAGTCGTTTATTTGAAAACTGTCTGAATGAAGACCATTCAGAATGGATACAATTCAGGATTCTGTGGATATTATGAGAATGGATACAAATCAGACTTTTTATTTGTGGTGCCTGTTTAAGAAATATTTGAATGGATACCATTCAGAATGGATACAGTTCAGTCGTCTCGGATGTTATTGAAGCGAAGGGAGTATACAAGGGGTGTCGGGAAAATTTCCCCCGGGAAAACTGCGCCTTCCCAGAAAAAAAGGAAAACTGCACCCTCACATTAATCGTCACACTAATAGGAGGTAAAAGTGCACCCACATGACCTTGTCTGTCTCACCTAAATAATTTTAACAAAGTCGTGTGGGCGCACTTTTCTCAATTTCCTCACGACCTAACCATATTCACTGGCGTAGATCGGTTCATCACATCCTTTTGTTTAGGAGGGTGGTTATTTAAAATCGACTTATAGCACATCATGAGGTCTTTAGGAGGTCAAAATTCATCGACTCATTGCACCTGTCTCCTTACCTGTTTTTTAGGTTAGGTTAGGTTAGATTAGGTTTTTCAATGAAATAAAGATTAGTGTGTATCTGTAAGCATTTCATGTGAACTTATAAATTGAAGTTACCAAACTAATTATTGACGATATTTCACTCCATCTTTTGAATATAATCTAGACTTTTCAAACACTTTGTTAGGTCCTTGGGCGTACCTGTTTTTAAGTGTGTGGGGCCTAATGGTGTGATGACTGATAGGAGGGCGCAATTTTCCCCTTTTTTCTGGGAAGGCGCATTTTTCCCGGGTGAAATTTTTCCTAATATACAAAAGTATAGGGAGGTGTGGAGAAAAGGAGTGAAGAAAGATTAAGTAGGGAGTTGTTTTTTGAGCTATATGCACAGTTTTTTTACCACCCCATAAGGGAAAGACGTGATTAATTATGTAGGAATGATTTGAATCCTAGTCTTTTGTCAAGAGTCAAGCCTGCTAATGATGTATCACTCTCACAGTCGAGTATCAGTGTTTTTATTTAATGAAAAAATACAGTTTTCTTGTAACTTAATAATTCTCATTGTCTTTTTTAGACTTGTGGACTGTGTGACCTGATCAGTGATTCTCAAAAAAGATTTAACAGAAAATAAGGATTCCATGAGCTACTTCGCAGGATTCTGTAAATATTTCAGATATGTAAAAACGTTTCTTAAAAGACAATTTTTATGACTTTTACGAACTCGTGATACGATAGAGTACAGAAGATAGAACATGCCGAACTACATTTGATTCATTTTGGATTGGTTGGGGGAAAAGATTACCCTAATATTGTTAAAATGTTTCTGAATATTCTGATACAATTTTCCACTACACACCTTTGTGATCAAGAATTTTCTGCACGTGCTTATCAAATATTCATTCATGGAATAAAGAAATAAGCTAAAAGCACAACCCCCAACTTTCATACTGGATATTTGAAAAGAACTAAACTCTTTTTTAAGTGAATAATAATAATATTATTTTTCATAATTCTATACTTTTGTATGCAATGGTATATAATACAAGTCAGTTCAAGTAATACTATGAAACGTTTGTTATCAAACAATAATAATTATTATTATTATTACTCGCTTTATACCCGCTTTGGTTGCGGCATGGTCTTACGTGCTACTCTCGTGTTGAACTAAACTGCTGAAGATGAAGACATCAGGGTTGGGTGCACTGAGGGTGGTTTTTTCCTGGTGGTTTTCTACTCTCTTTCCACGAAAATGTTGGTGCAATTCCTCTAAATTAAATCTTCCTAATCACTAAACCATTTGTGTAACTAGTACATAGGCGTATAACCCGAATGGGTAGTAAGACGTGGTGCTGATAGTAATAATACTATATAAATAACCCGCTTTGGGGGCCGAACGGCCAATGACGTCACTCTCACAAAGAATAGACTGCCAATGACAGGTCCCGGTCTTGTGTACTGAGAGTGGTTTTTCCTTAATCGCTCTCTACTCGGCCTCTACGTAAATGCGGGTACACTTCCTCTAAATACAACCTTCTCCATCACTAAAACACTAGCGTAGCTAGTACAAAACCATATAACACGATTGGGTAGTAAGACACGGTGCTAAGAAACATAAGTTACATATTTGTCAAATTTAGTTATTACCGCATAATATATTTTAATTTAAAAAAGGTATTATGTTGGCGCTCCATAAAATTTCACAATCAATTCCCCAAAAAACAAAAGTTGAGAACCATTAAAGTGAATAATCGTCCCGCTGGGACCAACTGAAGAGAGCTCAACGCTTCAACCGACGTGTGAAAGCCCAACCAGTCAGCTAGCCGCCTGGGCGCAGGAAGTTGTAATTGATTAGCGCCGCTGCGTGTCTCGCATACAACAGTAACTAACTGCAGCTAGACTGGTGATGCAGAGATCTCGATTTTACACTCTCGTTAGGAAGGTTTCAGTTTTATCGACTGGTGCAGGTGTAAAAGTCGTACAGCAGGGCATGTAGTGGTAGCCACGTGAAATATGTAGACCATTTACTAGATATTTATTAAGTGTCATGGCTGAATCTAGATATTTATTTAGTGTCAAGGCCTATTTAGATATGCATTTAGAGTCAGGTCTGTAATCTGATATTTATTTAGGGTCAGGCCGTAGCTATGTTCATATTTAGGGCCATGGTCATGACTAGATATGAATTTAGGGACATGGCCGTTTCTATATACTTATTTAGGGACAGTGCCATACTAGATATTTTATTTAGGGGCAAGGTTGTAACTATATTTATATTTAGGGTCAGGGGGGTTACTACATATTCATCTATGGTCATGGCCGTTAATATATATTTATTTAGGAGGAGACTAATCTTATAGTTAGAAAAAGTACTAGATATATTTCACGTAATTCATACGCCAAGCAGTGTGATATGCAGCTGTTACTGTTGATTGCTATTATCAATAAGTATAAAATAACCTATACAATTATTGCAAAAATGTGTTCATTTTGGGCCGCAAATAAAAGTGTTATTTTCTAAAAAGTCCTTCCTATGAAAATTGGACTCAACCTGGTTGGGTCATAGTGAAGTCCCCCAACAGTCAATGGCAAACACCTCGCCTTTACTATGTACCGCTGGAGGTTAAACGCCTATATACTAATTACACTAATGTGTTAGGGATTAGGACTAGGAAGGTTGAATTTAGAGGAAGGATACAATATTTGCTTGAAGGGAGAGTGTAAAACCATTTAGGAAAAACCACCCTTAGGCCTCATTACACCCGACCGGGTTCGAATCTTGATCTCCCGCGTCATCGGCAGTCTAGTCAATTATAAAGTAGCGCCTTAGACCATGCAACCACAAAGGCGGGTTATAGTGTTTTTGTTTAATAGGGATTATTGTCCCTTTTTAACATTAAATGGCAAACAATACAACTTAAAAATATATAGACTTATGTTTTATAAAAAATAGGAGGCAAATAGCACTCACGCCTCACTATTGGGGGATTATAGGAAATATATAGGGTTATAATGTGAGGCTTGGCTACGAGTCCAGGGGTCCCGGGTTCGATTCCCGGCTGGAGCCTTGGGTATTTTTCATGAAAGGGGAACCACACCAACAGTCACCAGGGTTTGGTTAGTGAGGCTTAGCTTAGGTTTGAGCTAAGTGTTTCCACTGGTTCCACACCCTCATACTATCACTATCACCTTCGTCTCATCGGGAAATGGAAAGAACCTCCACGGAAAGGATGTACGATTAGTACTGTTGGGCGTCCCCTGGGAAATGGTACATTATTACGTGCTAAAATTTATACAAACTGGGCAACAAATGATGTAGCCCAGATGCGCATTATTATTATTATTATTATTATTATATTACTGTTATTATTATAGTTGTTATATTAAGGACACAAAAGTACTAGTTTTGTGTATGTCGCTTTTAAAAAAATCTGTGGATTTTGAAATTTAACTAAATACTTGAGGTATATTTTAGTGTGTCAAATATCTATAAGATGTATATAATATGGTGGCTGCAGCGTGTTTATTGAAATACTACCTTATTAATGGTTACTATTTTATATCACAAGGTTCATTGGAAGAGAGAGAGGGGAACACTTTATAATGAGAGTTAACTCTTTCCGACCATTGACATTATATTTAAAAAAAAAATATTTGAGTTATTTAACGTGTGCTTTATGAACCGACTCATTACATCATCTCTGAGTGAGAGCGAAAGGTTGTGTTATGGATTTTTATCGCTCGAGAAAAATCCATCGACCCCGTCTGGGTTTAAAGCTACGAACCTCGGATCCTTGACATTACAAGTTTAGCGAGGATAGCAAAAAAATATTTTGTACAAACTCACGGTATTTTCCGTTTGAAATATTGATACCTCAATTCAATAGTATCAGAACTTAAAACATGTCATCTTTGAGTTATTAACACCAGTAAGCATCAGAATATTTTAATTTGCTAAAGTTTACAGTTAAAATAAGTCTTTATTGAAAGTTTTATTTAATTAATCCAAATTGGTGGTTTAATGCACACAATATAGTTCTGTTATAATTTTTTTTAAATTTCCATAATGAGTGAGTGATTTTAGATTGTTGCACTTTGGCAGTGAGGTATTGTCGTCTTTGAAGCACATCTTACTACCCATCCGGGCTATTCACCTTTTATTAAGCTAAGGGGATAAGGACGAGGAAGATAAAATTTATGTCAGTTGTTACTGCATTTGTGTGAATGGGGAAGGAGGAAACCATTTATGAAAAGCCACCCTCAATACATCTAGCCAGCAATGAACCAGTTATCGGCTAACCAAGCTAAACGAGCTTGACATTTAATCCGCGTGGCCACCGATGTGGGTGACAGACAATGTACATTCCATGTACCCCTAAAGGCAGCAATATTACCTTGATGGGCTACACTTTTGTACAGCTTATAAGATAGGGTCATAATGTATTCCATCAAGGTAATTTTATATATTTCAGGTTAAAAGAAAGTGTAACACTGATTTTGGTTGGAAGAACAGTAGAGAAAATTCAAAGATATTTCTTTGCAACCAATGTTAATAACAATTTACTTTGTTATTTGTGTTATTTTATAGGTATTGATAATAGATATAAACAGTGACAGCTGAATATAGCAAGACTTGATGTATGAAAATATTAAAATTGTTTTAGTAACTTTAGTAACCAAATTCTACTGTTCTTCCTACCAAAATCAGACTGTATATGGGGTGCACGGCGTATTTATTTTATAAGCACGATAAAAGAGTTAAGTATTAACATGAGCTTTTGTTGTTTCTCAGAGTCAATTTAATTTTAACCTGAGATAAGAGAAGCAAACATAATTACTTTCTCTCTATCCTACAGGTAGAGAAAGTATTGTGATCGTCAAAAAAATCGAACTCGAGATTTTGATGAATTTTGACGTTTCATGACTCTCTGAATCCTAAAAAGTGATTTTTGAATTTCCGTCTGTCTGTACCTCCGACTAGAGCCTAAACTATTTTACCGATCGGGTTAAAACTTCGTATCTAGGGTTTTCATAGGGTTGCCCCGAGGGGTTTTTGGAATTGGATAGCTAACCCTAAAATTAAAGTTAGTTTAATGAAGGGCAAAAAGAGAAAATGTCGATTTTCTCAAAATCGGCTCTAACGATTTTGATTGAATTTAATTTTAAACACTATTAAATATTACAAGCAAAATGGCTACCCTCAATATTTCGGCAAAATGGTTTTAAGGGCTCCGGTGTGATGAGTAAATTATCATTATTTATCATATATCCGAAAGTATTTGAGATATGAAATTACTTATAATCGCAAATATGTAGATCTATTTATAATACAAATATTTTATAAGAAACATATTTTATAAGACCATTAACTTTAAATCTATATGCAACTATATATATTTTTTAACTTTTCGAACACTAAAGGTAAAGTATTGCGACCGTAAAGAGAATCTAACCTGAAATGTTGATTGATGTCAACGTCTCATGAGCCCCCGAACCCTAAAAAGTGGTCTTTGCAATGCTGTCTCTCTGTGTGTCTGCTTAAACTTAAAATTAAGAGTAGTTTAATAAAGGGCGAAAAGAGAAAAATATCGATTTTCTCAAAATTGGTTCTAACGATTTTGATTAAAATTAGTTTCTAGGCGTTAATTAAGATTATAAATAAGCTGGCTATTTTAATTTTTCCATTAAAATGACTTATAGGGTACTTTACAGAAGCTGAAATTTCCGTATCCCCGTAACTACTTGAGGTATCAAATAGCTTATCATTGAAAAATTGTAGCACTATTAAAAATAAAAAACTTTTGTATAAGATATATTTTTATAAAACCAACAGTTTCTTAGATATTGGCAAATACATTAATACAATTTTGTAAGCTTTAGTTGTAAAGAGATTATACTTAAGTTTTAACGCAATAATTCTCCAATGCCATAGAGAAATTAAATATAAGTCTCTCAAAAAGTTTATGTTATTTTTCCTTAAACCTCTGAGGAGAAATGTTTGTACAACAGTGATCTATCTCCATTTTAGACTCAATAGTCAATATTTACATTTTTTATTGTTCAAAATTTATAAATGAGGAATTTAATATCAATGCGATGAAATGAAGATGTGCAACACCTAAAAGAATGTCGAAAATTTTAATACGAAATGTTGACCCTTGTGGACCCAATATTTATCTTTTTTATCTGTCAAAAGATACAAATGAGAACATAAATTCTTTAAAAATAAAACTATAAAATTTAAAACCGGGACTCATAAAATGTTTTACATAAATATAGTGCAATTTATGCTTGGGTTCGCTAGTGTATATTATTTCCTTTCACATATATTATGAGTTTTGAGTAAATATCTCCATGTTTAAACAATAGAGCGAAAAAGTCCCTGCGGAGATCGGTACCATTTATTTAATTAATATAACTATGGAGAAGAATTTTAATTAATGTGTTCAAATAAATCTTGGGGTACTTCAGATTGTTACGTATGACCGTAAAAAGGTTGTAAACCATTTTGTTTAGCGATAGTGGTGTAGCTTTGATGGTTATCTGTGATATTTCATTTGGTTGAGGGTCTTATACTACATAGTCGAGATTAGGGGGTCAGCCATTCGACGTGCACTGCCTATTATTTTGTGCACTGGGAAATTAGCTGATTACTGAGACTACTATGAATATGACCATAACAATCTCTATTAGCCTTTTTTAGGTGTATTTACAGATCGTCGTGGCATGTCCATTCCATCTCAATAGGACACTATCAATTTTTTTTATCTGACCCTAGTATGTTCAAATGACGGTATGTCTGCCGTGCCATATCCGAATGAGTCTAAATTTTTTAGCTCTAGAATTGTGTAGCATATTGTACTGTATAAAATTGTTTATCAGGCATGCTTTTGAAAATTATCCTTTTTCCGATATATCTTTTACGTGGTTTAATTTATATATTTTTTGCGAATTAAGGGCTGTACTCAGATTTTTTTCATTGGCTGACAGGTGGGGAAGTAAGGATGTAGGGATTTATTTTAAGGTTTTGTGGGAAGTTCCCTCAAGAGGTTGTTAAAATTTTGATTTTAAGTTATAACATTTTAATTCACTCAAGTATTTTGTTAAAATTACTGTAGTTTGAGATAAAATATTTTTTAAACTCAATAAACTACTAGTTAAGCATGAGGTGAATAAAAAATATGCTTTATCAAATATACTTTTGGAATTGTGGGGATATGAACCCCAAAATCTACCGCTTGATCCATTACAGTCATTTTTACATTTAATAATTTGTGGTTGGAATAAAGATATTTAGAATTAGATCATATTATATAGCTCATTAATTATAAATTAAATAATTCGTATGTGTCATCATATTTAAAGTTATATATATATATATATATATATATAGTTCTCAAAAGAACAATATCGTTTCAGATAAAAAATACAAGCAATACTGACTCTGAGATAAATTCCACTGAAAGCATTGTATAGGCCTACTGTTTACACATCACCATTCTAACATGGGACAATCAATGCTTCATAATTATAGCTATATAAAGTCAAAGTGAAGGAGATTGTACCGTTGACCTCCACGATCTGAAACATCACACACCCTTATTAATTTATTAAATTATTTATTTTATAACATGTAGTTTTTTAATGTATTAGTTTTGTGTGGGTAGTAGTCTATTAGCTAAAATTGGTTTATAATAAAACTTTCTCTTCTAGTTTTGAAATGGCATGGGTTAAACCGATGCTTGGGGTTTAGTTGTTTGGTGGCATATATATATATTTGTGAGATATACTTTCATTTTTTGACGGGCGTTAATTTGAAATACTAGATTATTCTTCTTAGTCAAGTAGTTTGTAGTGGTTTGGATAATTGTTTGGGCCTGATTTCGTTCCAGTAACTATTTTGTTTGTGTTTGTTATTGAGAATTAAATTTACAGCAATATTAAAGGACTAAAATTAATTATTTGTTAGAATACCCACTTAGTTGATTAAATGGTCAAGAAAAATACATTTATTATTTAAGACCTAACAATGTGTCTCTTTCCCGCAAACACGCACATCAAGACTGCTACACAAGTAGATCCAGGCAATTCGCTTGTGAAAGCGATAGGTCATAGTTTCTTCTTAATTATTTACATTGAAAAATTAAACCTGGACAAGGGAATCGAAACCGTGACCAAGTGTAATTTTTCAATTTAAAGAATATGATATTTAGATGGGGCTATAACTGTAATAAACAAATATAATAGATAAGCTATTTAATTCTTCTAAATTATTTAGTGTTTGGTATGGATGGGGCCACAAAATCTCCGAAAGAAAATTCACTGACTTTTCCCTGATTCGCAATCCAAACTTCCCTAACTAATATCCATTCTGGGATGGATAAAAATTTTAAAAAATCAAAATAAATCGACTTTGATAAAAAAAAGTGTTTAAATATTATACAAAACTTTTTCTGATATTACCAAATTTCCTGATAATTACCTGAGTTTCCTGCAGATTTAGATTCCATATCTTTTCCAGCTTTTCCATTTTATGGTATCAATTATCTAAAGAGGCCGAGTGAATTAAAACCCACTATAAATGTTACTTCCCTTTAGAGTTTATTTAAAACCATTTGTTTGCGCACGATTAGGATGTATCTACATGGCAGATATCAAATTTAAATTAATCAGTTTTTTCCCTTTGTAGGCTACATTTAACTGACCGAGTGGATCAAAGTTTCTGTTTTAATTTAAAAGTTGTACATCTCATTTGTCTGTCTGTTCCGCGATTAATGCCAAATACATCGACCAGTTTTAACAAAATTTGGAAGGGACATTCTTTGAAACTAGGCCAAACTACGTATGTAGACCATATGTATTTGTTTGGTTTCGATATCTATTGCGAGAATTATGTCTTAAACCATGGAAACAACGGTTATTGTCAATGATTCTAGTGCACTATTAAATATAGTATCCATTTTGTTGTCTGTCTAACGTAATAACCAAAGAAAATTAGAGCCTTCAAATCCCAGAAGAAAGTAAAGGAGATATTTCAACTTTAAATCCAAATAGAAATGCTAAGACTGTAGTAACGATAAAAACATGGATAAAACGAAGTCTACTGATCACAAAATCATAAAATTACTAGTAAGACTGTGACAATGATAAGAACATGGAGGGAGCGAGGTCTACTGTTCACAGAATTACTAGAATAGGCCTAGAGTTATTTAATGCCATAACTAAACTTCAATGGAGCAGACCAGAAAGAAACATCAATGAATTATTAAATTCAGGATGGAAAAGAGGAACCATAGCTTTAGCTTGGCAATGATTATGAAACCAAACTTACAAAACCATAACACAGTATAGCTTTGTTTAACTTAGCGTTCTGTGTGAAATAGCCTTAATGCTATCCTCCCATCTGCGTCTTGGTCTTCCTAATGGTCTCTTCTCATTGGGTTTGCCCGTCAATATCCTGAACAAGGTTCTAGAATCTCCCAATTGCGCTGCATGTCTTGCCCACCTTAATTTGCGGAATTAAATTAGCCTAAAAATTTATGCTGATGAGTATAGGGTATATGACTCATTATTATGTAACCTCCTCTACTCTTCAATATCTTTATCCCCTTTTTGGGCCAAAGTATTTTTTTTAAAGCACCCTTAATTTCTTCTCATCAAGCAAGAAAGTAAGAAAGAGCCCAAGTTTCACAATCATATCTAGTTATACGTATTTTAATTACTTTTATAGGGTAAGTAAGTCTAATGGTGAACCAATTAGGGAAAACCACCCTTAATACTCCCGGCTGGGATTCAAACTCAAACCTCATAACCACTGGCAAATCAAACTATACGAGCCTTATATTTATCCCTCGTACCCGCCTAATAGGGTGAAGAATCAATGTGTTTAACGGTAGATGTTTTTATTTTAGATGTCGGTAAATTACGTTCATGAACAACTTGTATCCCTTTGTTTATAATAAAAAATGAGAAACAAAGCTTTTAACAGGTGTATGGATTGGGACAAAGCTTTGAGGCTGTATACACAATTGATTTTGAATATCAATGTTATGTAGGAAAGATAATAGGATTTTCAAATACTACTTATTTTAAGAATAGTCGTTTGAAAAATATGGAATTTTTAAAAATATTGTATAACATGGAAAAACTATTGTTTTAAATTCACTCTTATGAAAAGTATTTATTATTATTATTATTATTATTATTATTATTATTATTATTATTATTATTTCTAGCGCCGCATCTTACTACCCATTCGGGCTATACGCACTTACACTAATGTGAAATGGTAGGGTGATTGTGAGATGAAATGGAGGACCTACAGTTTAACGTGGGATCCGAACCACGGTGGAGGCCTGGCATTCCACACATTCACAAGCTGTGATTAATACACGTCTTGTCAGAGGTGAAGGAAGGGTTTGGCAATCAGATAAATCTGTGCTGGGACCGGGGATTGAGCCCTGGGCCCCCAGCACAGAAGTCTGACACCTTACCCCTAAACTGCCAGGTAACCTGAAAAGTATTTATTCTATTACTAAAACACGTTTTATTAATATTATTTTACTAAGACTATAGCTATGACTTAACTAATTTTAAACTCATGCGTTTGTTATTCTTAGTTTAGTAAAATTGAGAATAGGCCTACAATTCATGTTAAATTAGTTTTTTATGTATTGTTGTTTTATGATAATAAGTGGCAATGAGACACAAGAAAGATTATTTAACTAAAAGTTTCAATTGCTATTAATTATATTATGTTGATTAAATAGTTTTATGATTTATAAGAAAATCTCTAAGGTTTTACCTATTATCAAAATATATAATTACTAAACAATATTAATATTTTGTGTTAATACTTGTAAAAAATAAAATAGCTACCTGTTTCTGTAGTTTAATGGTTTGAGGCGTCACTCTCGCAGAAGACTGGACTGCCAATTACAGTGAGATCCAGGTACGAATCCCAGTAAGGTGACTGAGGCAGTTTTTTCATGGTTTTCCACTATTCCTTCACACAAATGCTGAACATTCATATAAATTCAACCATGCTCATATCTACCCAATTAGCGTAATTAATTTATGTGCGTATAGCCCGAACAAATGATAGTACGCTGTGAAAAAACACAAAGTGGCTGTGATTTAGGCCTTAATATTGCTGTCATTATTTTACTGCTCAAAATTCCTCGTATTTCTGGGTAGAATTACCTAAAGATTAGAATAAAGTATAAATGAGCAAAATTTAATTAAAAAAAAAAAGGACAATAGCGTAGTCACGTCATATTTAAAACAGGTTTGGTGAAATATTGATGGAAAAATATTTATGCAATAATTACAATGCACCATATTTAAGAAGGGGGGAAAGGTTAGTCATAAAACATATGTTCTAATCAACGTCCATGTTTACTCCTTTATAATGACTAAAGGTAAGAATGGCATCGGCTAAGGCGTAGCCATTTATACGAGTATATGATTATGATTTGAAGTTTTTTAAAATACAAGTAGCAAATCTAAACAAAATGTTAAAAACTAGATTTTTGTTTTAAAATTGGAAGACAAACATAGGATAGTGTGTTCTATTCTGGCCCATAAGACTAGTGGTTTAACTTTGATTACTGCACTAAACTTCTGCATCAAGCTCGGAACCCTTAAGGCCCTTGGCCCTGTCGAGTGTAAGTCTAAAACCCATTTTGTGGGAAGGTGGGTGGGAAGGTGAAAGGCGTGGCGTGGCGTGGCGTGGCGTGGCGTGGCTTCACAACCGACCAAAGTATCCTTTCACACCAACAAGAACAGATGGATCACGGAAACCGTAGAAGGCGCTAGCTACCGGACAGGTCTTGCGGGAAAAATCATTCGTTTGTAAATATCAGTTTTCTCGAGAACGAGTAAAATTTTTATGTTAATATTTTCAACACCCCTTCTAGGATAATGTATTGAGGCTTATTAATAGTTACACTTTTTTTTATGTTATGAGGCCAGTAGTTTTCTATTGAAAAATGTCAATTTTATCGATATTTGATCACTCTTAAAATTATAGAGGAAGTGTGTGTTATAAAAGTATAACTTAATCAATATGCTTCTATTCTTCCGAAAATAAAATTGCAAAACAATAAAAATTCTTGAAGATAACCGTCTGTTCCCATGGCTCTGTATTTCCACGCTAAATGAAAAGGGCCAATCGCCTTAGCTCAGGAGATAGACGTGATTCCAACTGATCCAAAGTGTTGGACAGAAACATCGTTAGTAAGTTTAGCTAGGTTAGTCAACAGTCAGTTGCTCAGTCGGTAGCGTATCTGCCTACTGAGCTTAAGGGTTCCGGGTTCGATTCACGGCATGGCTGAAAATTTATCATTGATTGAGATATGGGTTAACCTTTCACATTAATAAATTAATGGCCAAGGATTGGAGGGTGTGCCTAGCAAGCCGGTAGAGGAAACTATATGACTTAAATAAAAAACTGACCCAGGCCACACGTTGGGATGTAAAAGCCAATCTATATACAATATTTCTCCTGCTGATCTCTTATAGGTTTTCAAATCTGGTTAAAGTTAAAATATGGTAATGAATATTTATTATGTGATATAACAATAGAATTGAGAGAAAGTGGTGTGTGACGTGTAAAATACAATGTTATAGTGAGGGGGGAGGGGGGAAGGTGTGGGTGTGTTTTGGGTGTCAACCCCTCACACCCTCTCCTCCCAAACCATAAGCTTGATTAAGGTATTGGATATAGGTGTTAACAGCCCATGGACCTCCACGGGCTGAAGGGAATCCATAGATTAAGTGAAAGTTAATTCATTTGTGAATTCTGAATCAAAGAATAAGTCCTTCTCCAGAATTATTTATTTATTTTAAACTAGCTGGTGTACTCGTTCTTCGCACGGGGAATCTATAACTTAGCTTTGTTAGTTTTAGTCTATAAAATAAACAACAAGGAAGAGTATTATTATTATTATTATTATTATTAATATTATTAGCACCGCGTATTACTACCCGTTCGGGTTATACGCACTTACGCTAAAGTGTAATGGTAGGGTGATTGTGAGATGAAATGGAGGACCTACAGTTTAACGTGGGATCCGAACTACGGTAGAGGCCTGGCATTCCTCACATTCACAAGTTGTGATTAATACACATCTTGTCAGAGGTGAAGGAAGGGTTTGGCAATCAGATCAATCTGTGCCGGGAGCGAAGATTGATTCCCGGACCCCCGGCAGAGAACTCTGACCTATTACCCCTAGACCGTCAGGTCCCCTACTACAAGGAATAGTAACCAAATCTTAAGTTATATTTAAATATTAATCCTTTCTTGGTTTAAATTGTGTTAAAAATCACGAACACTTTTTTTTTTAAGCGTATGTTATTACTGACCGGGAGGGACATGGCATCCAGATCGGTCGCCTTATGTGTAGACTATTCGTCACTCTGGTGGCACAGAACGTTGCCCCGGGTACACTTTTGGAGGTTGTCTACACGTCGTACCCGCAATGAGATGCTGTGATGATAGTTATTATGGAGGTGTGGGCCAGTTTGAGTCTTAAAACTAACTTAAGCCTACCTTACCATTACCTGGAGACCAATGGGATAATTTCCCTAAGAGAATAATATTCAAGGTACCAGCCGAGAATCAAGCCGGGACCCCTAGGTTCATAGCCAGCTGCACTGACCACTACACCACGGGGCCGGATAGTATGCTAAAAACTACACAATGTAAAAATAGAAATATAATCCTACCATGTTTAGAAAGCTGGCATTTATTTTGAAGATTAAGTTATAGCTCCTCAATGCACTTTGAGCTCTTGACAGTTGGTGTTAGTAAAAATCTAGAAGTGTGACACAGCATAAATAATTGGTTGTTAAGGGGCTGTAATTAAATCCAACCCAAAATATTTTAGCAATTTATTTTACCTCATTCACACCGTGTAATCTTTTTACCATTTTATCAATTTTGCTCTTATTGCCTTACTTACCCCTTATACACCGTTTATGTTCTAAACCCCGCTAACCTTTTTACCCTTTCCAAAGCTTTTGGTCCTTTTGCGGCTTTTTAATCTTGCTAACCTTTTTTACTTATTTTATCCCTTTTAAACTAACCTTTATACATCTTTTTATGATTTACTTTTTGTATCTTTTACCCTTTTTACCAGTTTCGTTTGATTGTGCCCTTTTTTCACTTTTTGACATTTTGGTCATGTTTGTAAATTTCTGCAATTTTTGCCCTTTTGGTATCATTGCCCTTTTTGATTAGATTTACCTTTTACTATCTTTTGTCTTTTTACCCTTTAAAGTTGAAATAAATCAAAAAAGTTGTAAAACGGTGTAAAAGGAGTAAAATGGTTTACAGGTAAAAACATGTTAATACAATACAAGCTATCTATTAGAAATAAATAGCAACATTTAACAATTAATATATCATCGCTAAGTGAGAAGAAGAGTTTGTTGTAAATACCAAACTCTTCTTGTTTACTCACCATGGCAACCAAACTTCCATGGTCACCAAACTACATTTCAAATTGTATGAAATGTAGTAGTAAAGCTTCCTCAAGACGTTAGTATTGACTTATTTTATCAGTTTTTAATTACTTAGTTAAAATTTCAAAATTACTGCTTTGAGGTGCACATGTTTGTGCAAACAGGCTACTAATATTTAAATTTCTGACCTTTGCGTGTAGTAGATATCACCCAACGCTCATAATATACACACGGACGCTTCATTTTATTAATATAGATACACTTCAATTAATATACTGTAGGCATATATATGTATAGGGCCTACATATATAGTAAACATATATTTTCTTTGACTTTTTTTCCCTTTTGGAACTATGAATGAGGACCTCACAGTAGATGTAGAGCAAAAACCTACACAATCTTAGGCCGGTCCTGCGGCCTTACCGAAAATATTATTAATAATTAACTTACGTTTGTATTTTTAATCTATAACAAGGCAAAGTAGCTTAAATCCATAGCCCCTACACCTCCAATTTCGTAGAATTTGTTTTTAAACTACTTCAAGAAGAATTCAATGTTAAAAAAAATCTTGTCGCCTCCTTTTGGCGTACAATGAGCTGCATGTGCACCCCCCACCCTCCAATAACACCCCCACCCCCATAATGAATTTATGAGTAAGGCCTTGCGTTGAAAAAGTGTTCATCTATGAGAGTAGAAACTGTAAATGTGTGTCTTGCAGCTACTATAGCAAAAATGTAATCAAAGACATTTTTGTCTCGACCTTTGCAATGGTCTTAATTTTAATTTTACCAAAATATTAACAAATTGACGTGCAACCTTTTTCTGACGCTATTAAGTTATTTACAAAGGAGTTATTATATCTAATTACCTGCCTTTTTATTTTTCACCCATTTTTAATTTGTTTTTATCTTTATTGATTTGGTTGGTCACTCCCTATTTAATTAATTTTTTTCTTTTAATTTGGGGTTATTATATATTTTGTGCTGTTTGAGAATAAGTGTTTACACCATTATGCTTGCTGGTTGGTCATCTAATTCTAATTATTCATTTCTAGGGGGTTTGCGTGCTGTTGGAGGGAGGAAGGGTTAAGGATAAATGTCTTCTTGGTGTTCATGGAAGTGAGAGGCTCAAAAAGATAAGAAAATAAAAGTTAGTTGGGCGATGGATAACCCCTTATTTCTCCACTTTCCTTCTTCCATCTACGTTAGGATGTGACAAAGAAGAAGTTCACCAAGTGTGAGAAATGTTTTGGCTTTCATTTCTAATAATTTCCCTCACCAATCCATTGGTAGCTCATTAGATCTTGGTGACCTGGTGGTCTAGGGGTAAGGTGTCAGACTTCTGTTCTGAGGTCCGGGGGTTTCAATCCTCGGTCCTGGCACAGATTTATCTGATTGCCAAACCCTTCCTTCACCTCTGACAAGACGTGTATTAATCACAATTTGTGAATGTGAGGAATGTCAGGCCTCCAACGTGGTTTGGATCCCACGGTAAACTGTAGGTCCTCCATTCCATCTCACTATCACCCTACCATTGCACATTAGCTTAAGTGCGTATAACCCGAACGGGTAGTAAGACGCTGTGCTAATAATAATAATAATAATAACATTATGTCTTCCTCTCTCTCATTTGGCCATGTCCTTTCAATTGTTTAAGTTTTCCCTATATTTAATTTCTTTCATTAGTTTTAAGTTGCCTAAATTGGTGAGTGGATTAGACATCAGGCTCGTTTAGTTTAGTTATACGGTTACGGGGAGGCAGGAGAACAAATATATGCCAGATGAATTGAAAAAGATTTTTTTCAAAATGGTTACTTACTCTCTCTTTACGTAAGTGCTGGAACATTTCCTCTTAAACTCTATGCTTCATCCCTACTCTAGTATTTATTTATTTATTATTATTATTATTTAGCACCACGTCTTACTATACGTTCGGGTTATAAGCTTATGTACTAATTACGTTGATGGATTAGGAATTGGGAAGGCTGAATTTAGAGGAAGTGAACACGCATTTGCGTGGAGGGAGAGTGGAAAGACATTTAGAAAATACCACCCCCTGTTCACCCGACTGAGATTTGAACCTCCATCTCCCCGTCCTCGGCAGTCTAGCTCAACACGAAACTAGCACGTTAGCTAACAACGCCACTGAGGCGGGTCCTATTATAGTAGTGTAAATATTTGCGGATAACCCGTTTTGATGACAGCGTGGTCTAAGGCACGACTCTCGCAATAGACTAAACTGCCAATGACGGGGAGATCAAAGCTCGATCTCGGTCAAGTGTACTCAGAGCTGTTTCCCCCCTCTCTCCATGCAAATGCGAGTACACTTAATCTAAATCCAACCTTCCTTATCTCTAAACTACAAGCATAATTAAAAAATAAGCGTATAACCCAATCGGGTGGTAAAAAAAATTGGCGATAGCCTGGTTTGATAGTAAGAGGCGGTACTAATTAAACACTTGTGAGAACTTAACTTTTCACTAGTTTCATAACTTTGAAATAATACAGTACATTGTTAGTGTCAGTTAAACTTTAATCTATCTATAAAAAAAGTTTTTCCAACTTATGTAGCTTAACGACCAAATTATATCTTCTTTATTTTTATTCCCTTCTCATTTGATAGTAGCTTAGTCTTCTATGACGGTCTCGGTGTTATTATAGATGTTACACAATCTCCAGGTCCTATTTATGATATAGAAAAGATGATATTCTGTTAAATACATACTATAAGAAAGCTTGTACAAATTTTGAAGTCTTATATTTAAAAACTTTTTTGTGGGTCTACAAATGTTCTTACATGATAAGACCTCAAAGTTTTCACAAACTTTCTTATAATATATATGTATTTGACAGAATTTAATATCTATTGTAAATAATAAGACCTAAAGATTTTGTAAGATAGGCTCACAAAAAGTTATTACATACAAGACCTCAAAATTTTCACAAACTTTATTATAATAAGTATTTAAGAGAACTTGATATTTATCATAAATAAAACCTGAAGATAGTGTAACATCTATAATAACACTGAAACATGCCGTCATAGAATACTAAGCTATTATCAAATAAGGAGAAGGGAATACAAATAAAAAGTGTATTATTTTGTCATTTATTACTCCTTACCAAATCAAATATGAATATTATTATGTAATTTAGTATGCATTATTAAAAAATCTTTCTAACTAATATTCTAAAAATGATTGGTATCATAACTTGATTGGATATAAGTACGTATAAAAAAAAGATCAAAGGAAAAGAGTTGGCTCAAATGTTCTTATTATGTAATCGTTGCTGTTATGTATTTCATTAACTTAAATTATAATATATCTAAAAGATAGGTTTAGTTTCCCAATTATAGTGCATGCACCAACAAAGTCTACTCGCCGATGAATGGAATGTGTATGTCTTACTTTAGATCAAAGGGTGTTACTACAAAATGTACTAATGCTTTGATGAAAGAAAGTCCGCGGGCAATATAAAGTAATCTTGGGTGTGGCCATATTGTCCGTCTAGCTCTGCATCACGAGAGTAGAATATCTAATCTTCCAATTACAGTAACCACCATTAAACTGTAATAAATTATAGGTTGCATTTGGAACTAGGTCTAAGCCATTAATTAGATACTTTATTATTACGTTAAGTTTAGTATACATATTATTTAGAACATTTTCATTTAAATAATGAATGAATAAGAAATCATAGTAATAAATTATATTCAAACTATTGTGAACAATTCTTTATATGCCTAAACGTTAACTAGTCGGTTTCAGTAAATCCTCGCTAATTTGGATTAATTGGGGAAAGAGGTCATCCGGATTGGGCGAGAATAAGAACTAATGAAGCAAATACGAGACCAAAAACTTAGAACACAAATAAATGGAAAATTTAATGATAGGCCTAAAGATAGTGCTGATGGAAACAAAATAACAAATATCACTGTAGTCTTCTGTCTTTATTTATAACTATAAAAATACTATAGAAACTCAAAAACCTGTGGGCTACTTGTTTTTGAAAGTAATAATGCAGCCAAGAAGAAACTGTTAAGTTTTGTCTGAAGACACATCTACTGCTAATCTGCAATTATAAATATCGTGTGTATTTTAAAGTTCTAAACTGTGGAGAGGATTGTTCATTTTTCCTATTTTAATCCGGATTATCCAAAATCCGGTATAACTATAATAGGATTAGCGAGGGTTTACTGTAATACACGGAATATCTATCTATAAATCCTAAAGGTGATGTATACATGTGATAAAATATATAAGTGTCTGGTTATGATTTCTCTAAGTCGAATTAAAAAAGAACAATGTGTACATTATTTTTATATTTTATCCCGCGTATCACTACCCAGCTGGCTATCCGCATGTAATAAACATAATGAGGTAGAGATTTTATTTAATCCATTATTGTTTCCAGCCTATGGCCTGGGTCAATTTTTTATTCGTCATATATTTTCCACTAGGCCTGTCATAGTTTCATATGCCTTATAATCTATCTTAAGACTAGGAGAGGCACAACATCAAGTCCCTGGCTGTTAATTTATCGACGTGAAAGGGTAAACCAATATTTCAGCCATGATAAATATTTCGCCCATGCTGGGAATCGAACCCACGACCCTTAGCTTGGTGAGCAGACATGCTACCGACTGAGTTAAGGTGTTGGATAGTGTCGTAGATACGAGGAAGGTAAAATGTATAGAAATATATCCACATCTGCGTGGAGGGAGAGTAGAAAACCATTAAGGACAAGTCACCTTCAGTACACCCGGCTAGGATCGGAACATGAAGCTCTCATATGTCCCCTTTGCTCAGTCGGTAGCGCGAATACCTAATGAACTAAGGGTTCCGAGTTTAATTCCTGGCATTGTAAAAAATCTATCATTAGTAAAATTGGTAGGTCCCTTTCACAGTGATGAATTAATGTCAAGGAGACTGGGTGTTGTGTGTTTCCTAAGGAAAATATTTTACTACCGCGTCTTATTATTCGTTCAGATTATATGCTAATGTACTAATTACGCCATTGGTTTATGGAGGAAGGTTAAATTTATACGAAGTGTACCAGTATTTGCGTGGATGGTTAGTGGAAAACCATTGTGGAAAAACCACCCTCAGTACATCGACCGAGATTTGAACCTTGATCTCCCCGTCATCGGCAGTATAGTCTACTGCGAGAGTTGTGTCTTAGACTATGCGGCCACCACCAAAGCTCTTTTTTTTCTAAAATTAAGTTGTTTATAAGTTGTTTATAAGTTGTTGCTTATATATCTAGTCGTTTCAGAAAGTACAGTTTAAATATATCAAATATTTTTATTTTAAATAAAGTTACCTCCAAATCATTGGCAAACAAAATTTGATGAGCTTGACGCTTAGTCCACGTGCCAACCGATGGGGGAAGGGTAAGATGGTGTTCCTATAAGTAGTTGGATCTATTCTTTTGTATGAAAAACCATATTGTGGAATTCTAGAGTAGTCACCTAAATTTAACTTAGACAAGCTAAAACTAAAAATTGTAGACAAAGACCAAAAGTATTAGGGGAGATAATGCGCAAGCTAAATGCTCAATGCTAATTTTTGAAGCCAAACTATCAAATTATTCATATTTTTAAACTTTGGCCGGCTAAAATCATGAAAAGGAATCTCAGAGGAAGATAGTTTCTTGGTAGGCTTGGTGAGGAAGTCAAGTTTGGCTTGAATTCGTCAATTAGTTCAAACACGATATGGAGGAGTCCACAACCTTATCTCAGTAAGTTGCGTGTCTAAATAAAGCTAAGGGCCCTCCCTAGGTTCAATTCCCGAATAGCTGAAAAATTAATCAATGGCTTAATGTGGGTTTACCTTCTCACAGTGATAAATTATTGGTTGGGGGCTTGGTGTTGTGTCTGTTCTAGATTAAATTTAGCTTGTAAGTCATGTACTTAGATAATCAGTCTGTTCATAAATATCTAAAAAATTTCATGGCGAAGGGTGAGGGAAGGGGACACAGAGATTACACATATAAATATCAGGAGAGAGATAGGGTTTAAGGAGGGTGGTTTTTCCTGTTTAGCTTTCCACTCACTCTTCACGCAAATTTGGGCACACTTATTCCTAGCATAGTAGTGTAATTAGTAAATTTTCATATAGCCCTAACGGGTAGTAAGACGAAGCACTAACAAAAAAAAAACCCAAATAAAACAAAGAGAGAGAGTTTTCCTATTTTTACGAAAAAATGCTTAGCTCTTAAAATAATTAAGTTATTCTTTCAATGGGGCCTATATGTACATTTTTCTTTAAAACTCACAATCATTATTTAATTATTGAAGAGGGTCAAGCATGTATCAAAATATTGTCCTTGTATAATGAGGAAGTATCTTTAAGTGTACCCTTGCTAACATGATTTAGACTGCATTTTAAGCGTTTTATGTAAATAATTTGAGAACTGTTACCTTTGGGTAGTGAGTACCAAGGGCGAAGGGATCTAATTGTTTCCCTAGGGGTGGCCGGTACCCCCCGAATACCCTAAGTTTCTACGTCCTTGGTGAATTCCCCACAGTTCAAAATTAAAGCAGCCACACTACGCCTTTCACATTAGTATAAACATATCAGTAAGCACAGTTTTTATCTTTAAGATAGTGATATAGTAATGAAGACCTTAACAATTGATAGTTAAGGATCTTCAAGAAGCATTGGCTAAATCTTCAAAAATGTACAAATTAAGGAAGAATAGACGAACTCTAGTTATGGTAGTAAATTCCTCCACTTCTTCTGCAAACGTGCCTGATATTTATTAATATTAAGGATTGACCAACTAAAGATGATATTTAGCTCTGATCTGGCCGTAGCCAGTGGACCTTTTGGTCTGACGTGTAGAGTGTGTCGTGCTGCAACCAAGCGGTGGTCAATCAATCGATAGCTATTGAGAAAAATAACATTTTTAATAGTCCTATATGCACCACTAAAATACAAGAAATGAGTTTTTTTCCTCGCTTGTTCGTAGGTTGACTAATTTCTCCCCCCTATAAAGAAATACCCTTAAGGGGGTTTCTTATGGCAAATGTTGTTTAAGTTCTTCAGATAAATTTATTTCACCCTTTCTCTATTAGTTTACGGCTTTAATAACCATAAGCCAATAAAATATAAGAAACCATCTTAGATTCTCAATGAAAGGTTAGTCAAATTATATTCAAGAGTTTCTATAAAAGTGTAGATCCAAACAGTATTCTCACTGGTGAAATACCAAAACATTAACATCTTAAAATGGTTTTACTTTAGCGGGAGATAGCATATTATTAATATCTTATCAAACTGAACTAATCTTATAAATGCATTTTTTCATCTCCCCTGGTTCATATAGGGAGTAACACAAACGAGAAAAAACATACATGGCTAAAAAGTTTAGGAAATTAGCTACTCTAATGAAAAGCGCTCTAATGACTAAACGTGCAAAAGAATCTAAATGTCTTAAATACATAGAATTTAAAATAGTCTATTGAGAGTTCTATTTTAAATCTACTTCACTACTGCTAACAATAAGAAGGAATAGCTACTCTCAATGAAAATTAATTATATCTAAAAACTAAGCCCAAGTATCAATCATGTTATTGGTTACATAAAGCTTTCCATATAAGTCCAATTACATTGAAGTGATTTGCGTCTCGATGATTCCAGCTTCCTCAGATTATGAAGGGGTGATTCATTCATGGAATCAAGCTCCCTGTTAAGCTTACTGCACATTCGTTTCAAATATATCGATTAAAATAATAACTACCACAAAATCTAAAAGCCAAAAGCACCTATATGTTTAAATGATTTTAATTAAAACACATATTGTATAGCAATGAAAGGAATAGTTAATTACAAGGTCGACCATTTATATAAATAGCTAAGGACATAGTGCATAGCTGACATCTGCCGAATTCTCCGTATAATGTACGGAAATATTACTAGAACAGTTACAATTTAACGTTCCTATAGTTTTTTTTAATGATTTCTACAAACACAATAAAGGATTAATATTTAAAAGCTTAATTTTAACGTCTTAGTACATGGACCTATTGATAGTCAAAGAAATCCTAAATTATTTATGTTGTGTGATTCTGTTCAAAGACCTAGCGTTGGATTTTTTTTTCTTATAGTAAATATAACTTTAACTTTACATAATTATTTTAAGTCGTATTTGGCCCATTATTTGTAATTGTGAGCTCTTAGGAAAGATGCATATTCTTAAATCCTGTTACGCGTAAGTTTTAATACTTTTAAAGATTTCTCCAAATATTTGCACTGAGTTTGGTTTGTCAAGCGTTGTCAGCTATAGTATTCAGCGATGAGCGATGGCTTATCCCAACATTGGGTCCCAAGAGAATTTCGTTTTCGTTTGCGGTATGCACTGAAACTCGACAAGAATTCGTACAAAAAACACACTAGTCAACAATATTCAAGAGGTCCTAAAGGGTTAAGTAATATACACGAAGCTATTAAGTCTAAACATATCGAAAAATTAACCTTTAATGTGGTCTATACGATGAAATAAATATATCATTGTTGTATCTCAAATAGTGTCAGATTATATCGTTCTTTATGGCCATACAAAGAGCTTGTCTTGTTTTAGAATCACATTCAATTTTTTTTTTAATATTTCACACTGTAGTTAAGGTTTTTAATCGTGACATGAGGACTTCATTGTGAGAGTACAATTTCTTCTAAAGTTCATTAAAACGTTTTTCACCAAAACAACTATCACTAATAAATTAATGATTTAAAAAAAAAAGCCACGTTATATAAATTAGTGAATACGTTTAAAAATTAAACTCATTTTTTTGAGGAATCAGTAATAAGTGAATAAATTCCTAAAGTTAATTCTAATGGCCTAGCCTACTTCTTATTAATTTTCAAAGAGCCAAATAAGATTTATAATGAACAAATTATGTTAGAATTGACCAATTTAGGCACCAGGGTTAGTAATATTTAAAATTAATTAGAGTAATCCAAATTATAATGAGTTCGTTTACGTCACAACTAAAAAATATGGATATAAACTATGAAAATTTTATTTTTAAATAGATATAACTAATATGCTATTTTTATTTTAAATTGCGTGTTAGTTGTAACATTGTTAAGGTTGACTAAATCGAGCCATAGACCCGCTACAAAAATAATTGTTATTTAATTTAATTATAATGGTTAAAAGCAAACAACTATAATATATCAAAATTGAACTAATTTATAGAAGACCATAAAATAATTATATCTTAGGAATTACTGAGTTCCAATTGAAACAAATCTATCCGGTTCCAAACATTGGACTCTCGTAATCAGACATACAGTTTCGCTTTTTTATTTGATATATTTTTCAAGTAGGTTTCTGTATTTTTATTTGGGAGGGCAGGGTTTCTGACAGCAGTTAATTTGAAACCAGTTAAACCAAGGTACCAAATTCGGTTAGTATAATCTCAAAATCGGCAAAATTCGTCATTTCTAATATATACTAATGGCCTATAGAAGTACTGCCAAAACAGTAAGCTCTGTAACTAGTATTTGCGTCAGTAATCACAATTAATCTAGCAGTTCCCAAAAAGCAACGAAAGCATTTGTCTCACTACATTTTTCTAACACATATAAAAATATATATGGCGCATTACACGTGATGAAAGCCTAAGATACACAGCATTGTGTTCTTTGTATGTAACATTTTAATTGATGGGTTTTTAATATTTGTATAGAGTATTTTAGAAACATGTGATAAAATTAAAATATTTTATAATAACTAAACCACAATATAATGAAGATTCAATAGTATCATGAGAAAAATTATATCCAACATGATACAAATAAGTGCAATTGTCCCAAAATTAGGTGCACCTCGATTACACAGAGTACCATAACCAGTCACTTAACACCCGAGCATGCGGTGATAAACTTCCACGTGATGCAGCTTGCAAATTATAACCATCACCAAAGTTTAGAAACCCATGTGGAAATATGATTATATTAGTAAGGAGTTGATAAAATATTAATATCTTAGCGCCCAACAGGGCAAAGTAGTCATATTTGAAAACTTAACATAAAAGTAAGTATTTAATAATGCTACCATGCAGTGCAAAACGTTACTTGTAAAGTAAAAGGATAACACAGGTTTTTTTTTGTGACATTTTGCTCTGGTTAGTTAGGGATTGACGTTTCCCCTTTTCATAATGATTTAAAAAAACAGAGAATATAGCTAATTGGAAACTGAAATGAATTTTCTCTCGGCATAAAAAAAATAATGCCAAGGACCGATTCATTACAATAAAAAATTAGCAGACAAAACTAGTATCTGTCGTGAAAGACGGACAAGGGAAATAAATAATTACTTCCATAGTCCTCAAAAATGTGTAATTGACACCGCGCCATTTATAAATACAATTAATTTAGAATTAATCTGAAAATTATTTATTTAAATAACTTGCAATATAAGTTTTATCAACAATGGAAATATTAATTTGTTCTGGGTCTGTATAAAATGTTTAGAAACGGATTCGAACAATTACAATTTTTTTTAACTTCATCAGGTAAGTTGTTTTACTTTCTGTATGATGAACAATTTATTTAATTTATTGCTACTCACAAATAAAGGTGATCTTATAACAAATAATGTATTCGCTTGGAAATGTTAATAATACGCGGCTTCCATTTGAATCCAAAACCCTACACCCAGCAAATAATTGTTACATAGGAAGGAATGGAAAGTCACGAGTCTTCGTGCAATTATTTCCGGACCGGGATATGGAAAATGGGGATTCAGGCTAGATCAAAGAAAGGGTAATGTGGTAAGTAATGTGTCTAGGGACTAAAAACACCTTAATTCGGCCCCGTGCACGTTAGCGTCCCGGGAGCGATCCACCATCACGCTATTCACAGCTTAGTAGGACAGCCCACAGCCAATCAGATCAGTTCAGATCCCTGCCAAACTCACCAGGGTGTTTCCTTGGGATTGGCTGAAGAGGTCACGCCACACTTCTGCGCAGATTCGCTGAACCTATGAAATAACGTCAGAAATCAGAAAATGAGATACTTTTAAGTTAATACTAATTACATCCTATCTGATTTCTGTTCTGGGTGAAGAGTCTGTAACCTCCTTATGTACTAGGAACAATATAATATTTAGTAGATAACTATTTTGTATCGCAGAAATACTTGTTGCTAGAGACGATTTAATTTTTATTTAAATATAAATACTTTAATTCAATTCATTATTAATAGTCAGTTCCAAGAGCGGCTATAATTTGTCAACGATGAGACACTCTTTATTTGGTCACGTGGAGGAAAGTATGGTCGAAAACAATTTCGGACTTCTTTCAACGCTTGTTGTGCATAATCAACGTGGTTTGCATGAAACGATGGACAACGATGGGCTATTAAGTATATCAACAACAGGTTGTTATAAAAAAGTTTGTTTTCTTTTTGAAATCCAGTCCTATATTACAAAATTTAATGCCGAAGACAATTTATTAGATTCAGGATAAGTTTTATCAATTCATCATAATTAAATCCATGTTCAAAACGTTACCAAGTAAAGTACCCTCCACTTTAAGTATTGTCATCTCAAATAAATAACACGTGATGACAGTACACTTTCCCTACCAGTTTTCTTTAAATATGTCGAAAGTAAAGAAGACTAAAAATCAGGGGTGCTGCAAAAAAAATATTAATAAGAGGAGAATAAAAGAGTATTACTTAAAAATTAGCTTAGAAATATGAGAATATAAGCTAAATTTATATTTCACCTACACATACGATACAATAACACCATTATTATCAGGTGAGTCTTAGATTTTGAGCTATACCCATTCGGATGTTTTCTCAAACTATGAGAAAGAAATGAACTAAATACGAGTATACAGGTTGTGTTGATATAGTTAGTGAATTAATCAGAACAAAAAGCTATATTTATATTTTCTTGATCATTAAAAGAAGAAATTGAGCGTTGATATTTAAACTAAAGCCAAGTTTTTGGAACGTACCTGAAATTAAACGGTAAAATGTAGCTATTAGGCTAAGCAGATAGAAGTTGTTACAATAAATTCAGAAACGTTATTAGTGGCTAGTAAGGAAATAGTTTTAGAAGTGAACGGAGAAAATAATAAACGTATGTTCACACAAAGCGCACAGATTGAGGACAATAATTTAGTGACAATGTTTAGGAACAATTTTAACTAGCAACAACGATATTAGCACGAAAATTATAAAATAATATATTCGGGTAGTGCATATTATTACTCGATCAGTAAGATTTTTTTAACACCGTGTCTTACTACCTGTTCAGGCTATATGAATATGTTCTAATGACGCTAATGAGCTAGGAAGGAGGACATTTGAATTTAGGTGAAATGTACGTGCATTTGCGTGTGGAGAGAAAGTGGAGAACCATTTTGGAAAACCACCCACAGTACACCCGATCGGGATTTAAACCTCGATCTCCCTGTCATCGGCAGTATAGTCTAACTCTAACCCAAGAGTGACCTCCTAGATCATGCGGCCACCGAAGCAGGACACAGCAAGATGTCAACATATCGCCTGCTGCCAAGGAATATAAAACTCAGAATATTCAAAACAATAGTTTTACCGGTTCTTTATGGTTGTGAAACGTGGTCTCTTACTTTGGACTGGATAGAACAAGCTAAAGATAGTGATATGATGTAATGAGTTGGACTAGATAGAACAAACTCAAGATAGGTATAGGGTGTAATGAGTTGAACTGGATAGAACAAACTCAAGATAGGTATAGGGTGTAATGAGTTGAACTGGATAGAACTAGCTTATGTTAGGGATAGGGTGTAATGAGTTGGACTGGATATAACTAGCTCATGATAGGGATAGGGTGTAATGAGTTGGACTGGATAGAACTAGCTTATGATAGGGATAGGGTGTAATGAGTTGGACTGGATATAACTAGCTCATGATAGGGATAGGGTGTAATGAGTTGGACTGGATAGAACTAACTCAAGATAGGTATAGGGTGTAATGAGTTGAACTGGATAGAACAAACTCAAGATAGGTATAGGGTGTAATGAGTTGAACTGGATAGAACTAGCTTATGTTAGGGATAGGGTGTAATGAGTTGGACTGGATATAACTAGCTCATGATAGGGATAGGGTGTAATGAGATGAACTGGATAGAACAAACTCAAGATAGGGATAGGGTGTAATGAGTTGAACTGGATAGAATTAGCTTTTGTTAGGGATAGGGTGTAATGAGTTGGACTGGATATAACTAGCTCATGATAGGGATAGGGTGTAATGAGATGGACTGGATAGAACAAACTCAAGATAGGGATAGGGTGTAATGAGTTGGACTGGATAGAACTAGCTTATGTTAGGGATAGGGTGTAATGAGTTGGACTGGATATAACTAGCTCATGATAGGGATAGGGTGTAATGAGTTGGACTGGATAGAACTAACTCATGATAGGGATAGGGTGTAATGAGATGGACTGGATAGAACAAACTCAAGATAGGGATAGGGTGTAATGAGTTAGACTGGATAGAACAAACTCAAGACAGGGATAGGGTGTAATGAGTTGGACTGGATAGAACTAGCTCAAGATAGGGATAGGATGTAATGAGGTGGACTCAAGAGAGGGATAGGTAGCGTACTTTTATGATGCCATAGAGTAAGTAACTAATAAAAAAAAGATATTCCATTCATATCTTTGTTGGTTACTGGGATGAGTGTATGTGAAAGCAATTATTTGCTGCAATCTGTTTACTGGATGAGAAATATTTGTTAAAGTCCGATGTATACATTGAAATATTTATCTGGTAGCGCATAGCTAATGCTGTAATGGGTTGTATTTTGTTTGGGTAAATAGATGGAGGTGTGAATGGATGGACTAAACATAAATTATCATTATTAAACTAAAGCTAACACTTTGAATGAGATTTAATTTGATGCAAAATACGTAGTGGGTGTTGTAACTTTCTATAAAGCATGACCTAAAATATTTTGGCTCAGTTTATCAAAAATGGGATGTTAACTGCATTAATTGTTAATAGCACTCTTTACTTTCTTTGCTCACTAATAAGAAAGGAAAGCTATCTAGTGAAATCTACCATTAGAAACAAACCATAATACTACTACTTATAATAATAATAATAATAATAATAATAATAATAATAATAATAATAATAATAATAATAATATTAATAATAATAATAGTTTCAATTTCTTTTATGATAGTTCTGGTCAACAGTCGTAAGACCTATAACAGGCTAGCACTGAAAAGTACACAAGTACCTTACAAATACATATATTTACATGAGAAAATAAGATAAACAAAAATGGCTAAATAATATTATATACTGATGAATAGTTACAAAAAAAGTAATTAATAATGATAAGAATAAAAAATAACATTAATAACAAATAACTAAAGAGTGGTTAGAAGCAGTAGCAATATGCAATAAATAGATCAGAATATTTTAAGTTTAAATATTATAGCCAGAACCTTTACATGAAAATTATTGATATGGGATGGCAATAATAATAATAATAATAATAATAATAATAATAATAATAATAATAATATAAATAATATTATTGATAATAATAATAATTCTAAATTAATGCATCTTTCTTCAATTCAAAAAGTTATAAAAATATAGTAAATTTAAGTGAGGTTACGTTAAATTTAGGTATTTAAATTAGCTGTATTTAAATTGATGTATAGGCCTATTAAGTTTCTTCCTAACTATATGAGCATCAAATGAAGCAAAGCTCAAAATATGATGGATAGTAATATTCCAAATTTTGGCCACATTTAACATGGTAATGGTGTTTTACTTCACATAGAAAAATATATCGACAACCATAAAATGGCCTTTAAGTAGGAGTACTCATGTACAGATATTTGAGATGCTTAGAAATGCCGTAAATATATATATATATATTAGCACCGCGTCTTACTACCTATTCAGCCTATACGCATGCATATGTAATAAAAACGCAAATGAGCTATGGATGATGACGATATAATTTAGATTAAGTGTACCCGAATTTCCGTGAAGCTATATGCTTTATAACACAATTTGTGTAACAAAAATTAGTATGGACCACATAAAATAAATAAATATTCAATAATAATTAGCTTTTTTCTACCACCACGTCCTACTACCTGTTCTGGCTTTACGTTATAAAATAGTGTTATACTTGAAAACTGTGCATAATTAAATTATAGTAGAAATAATACAACTGGGTCAACTCTAGTAACATAAATTGCATGACTCCCAACTACAATTTAGTGTTTGGATGTAAAAATCGAAACTTTTCCCGGTAAATAGGGTAATACATTATTTTTTAAAATATATAATTATTTAAGTATTTTTATCATGTTTCAAGACAATTTTTTTAAAAATAATTTGTAATAACACTGTTTTTGGCCCCTCTTATTTATCTGAAAATATGTATAAAGTATAATTTTTATCTTTTAAACTAAAGAACAGTAAATAAATCAATCTTTTATGCTTTATCCATGAATGACTAGGCAAAATTGAAGCGTAATATTAGCAATACTAAATTCTAAATTCGAGTTATAATTTTATTATTAATATCATTTTGATCAATTATTATGTATTTTAATGTGTTTAAGCCTATAAATGTGTTTTAAAAAAGTAAAAATAAAAATCTCGACGATTACATTATAGGCAGAAAAAGATTAATTTTCGTTCTATACCTTAAAAAAAACCCTGCCAACGTGGCCGGGATTTACTTCTAAGAGCAGAGGGAGAGAGAGGGCAGCCGTATGTATATAAGGGCTGGAAAAGAAACTGCGTATGAGAAGTCCGCGTCCTTTAGTCACACAAGAAAGATCTATGTCGCTCTAAGGTTCAAGTTAGAATCTTAATAGTGTGTAATCAATTTAATAAATAATATACAAATATTAAAATCTTTTTTTATTAATATAATAAGTGAAACCCTCAATAAGTGTGCGAATACTTCTAAGTTACTATCATTAAAGTGAGTGCTAGAAACTACGCACCTACAAACCACCGCGTACTTACAAACCATCACTGCGTAGAATGTTAATAGCATCATAATTATCATCAACCGATGGGCAATCATAAATCATAACGTCTCAATTGCTGCCCAACCGTGAGGCATGCACAGGTCAACAACATCATCATCATAAAAATCGTAACCTTTCAATTGCCACCCAACCTTGGGACGTGCGTAACGTTTAATTTGCTGCCCAACCGTGGGGCATGCACGGGTCGTCATCATCGACATTAAAATCGTAACGATTCAAGTTTGACACAGAGAGTGGACACATATCAATGTTCATAGGTATATCTAGTATTTTTTAGAATCCATCTCATAGACAATTAACCGGGAATTAGATAAATGAATACGCTCGAACCAGAAAACGTATAAAGTGTGGTTTTCTCCATTATTTATTTGACAATAGCAAAATAGATTTCAATTTAATAGCGTGTTTTATTTCAAAATATTTATTTTAAAGCAATTGTTTTCAAATGTTGATGTATTTTTAGAAATATGTTAATACTATTTCCATGGTCTCAATACCACTTTTTTTTTTAAGTTAAACCCAAACAAGATGTGACGTCTGGTTCGGACCTAGGTTCGATGATGATCGTTTTGTGAGAGAGGTTATTAATTAACTGGATGAGCATCAAACACGTTCAGAATAAGTTTTGTTCTAAGGATACCACCAACGCTGAGATAGTGGTATGAAGGTAGCAAAGTGTTCTGTCACGATAAATAAAATATAACTGAAGAGAGTCACTAGGATTTTCTTCCTTTATAATAGGAAAAAGCTTTTTAGACAACCTTGTTCTATATATATATATATATATATATATATATATATATATATATATGTAGTAGGAATTCGTGACGTTCAATAGCATATCTAATCAATACAATGTATTGGATCAGCGAAGCTGCTTTATACTATAATAAATATTTTTTACACTCATTATTAAGTGTCCATCTAGAGTCTCATCTCGCAATTTTCAATTACGCTATGATACAATGTGATCAGACATAATATAATATATATAATCACAAACACCATACTAAAAGTGTTTTTCCTCTCTCTCTTTATATACACATAAATAAATGCATAGAGGACTTTACATAAATATAAACAAATATACATAGATAAATATACATACACAGACATATACACATATACAAATCACATACACATATACAAAAATACACATACACAGATACAAATATACACATACACATACTTATATACATATATATTCATGTATAAACTTACATATATGCATACATAAAATTATATATATTTATATATATAAAGAGGATGAGTGGGAAATCACTATATGATTTGAAATGAGTTAGTTATTGACCGATTTGCAAAAATGTTACTTTCCGATGTTCTAAGATCCCTGAGAAAATGTTCTAAAAGCACGTCATCTACCGTGAGTGAGAGAGAAAACTGGTGGACAAACTGTCTTTGGAGGATCGTCCCATATAGCTTCACGTTTTGAAGTGTGGAAATCTGTCGTCCTTGTGCAGTGATGGTGGCGAGGTGTTCACGGTCAACATGCTACACTTCATTCCAGCACGATTAGAAATTGACACAAAAAATTAATTATAAATGGGTTGGTTGCAGATGCAAGAAGAAGCGAACAGCCGTTGACAGTGCAGACCCCGAAGAATGTTGCGACAGTGACGCACAACCGTGGTGAATCAACACGACAGGCCTCTCGTGAGAGTGGACTCTCCAGATACACGGTAGTACAGTGGTCAAGAAAAATCTACACTTCATTACGTAGAAGAATTATCTGCGGAGCATTGCGATAGGAGCATTGTAAAAGGAGAAATTATGCTTTTGTGGCACAGTGAATGGACGGATCTGTTTCATAATGTTATTTAGAGCAGTGGTTCTCAAACTGTGGTACACGTATTCCAGGGGTACGCGGGCACCTTTCAGGGGGTAAGCGAGCAACTCTCAAGGGGAAAGGCAAAATAACAAGAGACTTATGGAAAACCCTAATTCTTGGCATCTGGTTATTTTCAGCCCTCTCGGCTGAAGACAGATTTCTGAGAATTTTCAACCCTCTACTTGACACCTTCTACATAAGCACTTTATAATGCCTTTATCAACAACATATCTCTGAGAGAGTGGTTTTTCCTCCATGGTGTACCTGAAAAATAAGTACTGCAATAGGATAAATTTGGAGCCAGAGCTCCACTTGAAAGTTTCAAATGGACAACCAACATCAAAAAGTTGTGCCAAGCCATGCAGCCACGCCCCTCTCACTGAAAAACTTTTGGGTTTATAATAAATCAGCTCCATAATTACAATTAAAAAGTCTGATTTGAAAATATTGTGTTTAGGTTTAATGTTTTTCTTTATTTCTGAACGAATTTGTTAAGAAAATGTATAAAACTTTTCTACAGACTTTTTAGAGTAAAATTATTATTTTTTAACTGATCACAACGATTCTCAATAAGAGTCTGATACCTTACCTTAGACCACCGCTCACTCAAGGTACATTCAACTTTTAGTCATGGCCAAGGGGTACAATCCAAAATAAGTTTGAGAACCGCTTATTTAGATTGATTAGGCAGTTTTCCATGTCTGTGGCTTCGTGAATCGACACAACTTACACTATTGGGTAGATCGCGAGCCAGACAAAACCATTGAGAATATACAAAATCGACCAAAGGTGACGCAGCATGACCTCGGAACGTGTCATTGGTCCCGTCCTCTTGTGAGACACCATGAACGGTGACTGGTACCTGAATATGCTGCGTCAAGATGTGTGGCCAGTGATCTACCATGATATTATTTTCCAGCAGTATGGCGTCCCACCCCATTTCAACCTTATCGTTCGTGGCTGGCCGGACGAACACTTTCCTGGGTGTTGGTTGGGATGACGGGGACCACATGAATGGCCTGCCAGAAGTCCTGACCTCACATCATGTGATTTCTTTCTGTGGGGTTAGGCTATAGACGAGGTCTACCGAACAAAGCCACGCACTCTTTAAGAATTAGAGGAACGTATCAATGCTGTGTTAAGAAATGTTCCCCAGGATTTCCTTCACAAAAATGATATACCGTGATGCTTACAACGTTTGGTTAACAACGTTGGTGCCTAGGTGGAAATTTAATCTTGCCACAAAGATTCCCATGGACTTGTGAACAAAATACTTCTTACGTTGTATAAATCTATCCAATATTAGTAAAATTATAACCGTTTAAAATCAGATAGTGACTTTCCACCCACCTATATGTAATATATACTAGCCAAGACCAACTGATTTTTCTTTATTGATAAAAATCTGTAGCAAAACTTCTTCATGAGGGATTACGGCGGACAGGAAATGCAGCGCAAATGGAAAAAACTAGAAATGTGCTCAGGATATTGACTGGCAAACCCAATGGGAAGAGACCATTGGGAAGACCTAGACGTAGATAGGAGGATAACATAAGAATGGACCTGAAAGAGATAGGGTGTAGTAAGGTGGAATGGATACAACTAGTTCAAGATAGTGATAAGGTGTAATGAGATGGACTGGGTAGAACTAGCTCAAGATAGAGATAGGGTGTAATAAGATAAACTGGATGGATCTAGCTCAAGATAAAGATAGGGTGTAATAAGATAAACTGGATAGATCTAGCTCAAGATAAGGATAATTGGTGTACTTTTATAAGTGCGGCAATAAACATTCAAGCTCCTAAGGCCATAGAGTAAGTATTTATTTATAATATATAAATATACTAGCTTTTACCCGTCGTGGCTTCACCCGCAATAATTGAGAATCTTTTAATTTTCAAGTAAACTGTTTTGGTCATAAATCAAACTTATTTTTTTTCTAATATCTATGGGCTTTTCTCAGCTCTAGCTGTAAATAATATTTCCGTATTATGCTAGCTTTACTTTAACATTTTAATTATAATCACATTCATATTTACTCGTAAAATTAAAATCACAATTTATCTCTTATCTCTAATATACGAAAAGTTTAAACATTAGTATTGTAAAATAAATGTAAAATCAAAGGTTGGGAATAGTCCTATATGTTATTACAAGACATACTCTACCTACGTACCAAGTTTCATTCGAATCCGTTCAGCAGTTTTGGCGTGGTTGAGTAACAAACATCCAAACATCCAAACACACAAACTTTCGCATTTATAACATTAGTAAGATTATTTATTTTAGAGCCTCCTCTTAACACGATTTCAAGCTATACGCATATGTTCTAATTACAATAGTGTGTTAAGGATGAGGCAGGTTGAACTTAGAGTAAGGGTATTCGCATTTGCATGGAGAAAAATAAGAAAACCACTTATGAAAAGCCACCCTCAGTTCACCTGACCAGGATTTGAATCTCAATCTTCCCGTAGTCCGCAATCTAGTCTAATACGAGAGTGGTGCCTGGCTCAGAACATTCGACCACCAAATCTGGTTTATATATTTATTACAATAACCTATGAAGGTGGTCCCGTCACTTTAATGATGAACTGGATTACAGGTGACGGGGAGATCGGGGTTTGAAACCCGATCGGATGTAACAAATATATATATATTTTTAATTTTACTTTGCAGATGTGGGTATATTTCCTGTAGATTTTACCTTCATCACCCCTATGCCCATTAGCGGGATTAGTGTTATTATTGATGAGAGGGTGATAAGGGCTTGAATCCCAATTGGGTGTACCTAACTTTTTCATGTACACCATATTTTTGTAAATATGTGGATAGCCCAAACGAGTATATAGGAGTCGTGTACAAAAAAAATAAAAAATGACTAAACTAAAAATTATAAATCAAATTAAGGGTGTATTAAAATAAATGAGAAATGTCCCAACTTAATTGTAACCATTCTAATGAGGTCAAGAGGCTAAATCATTTCACACTAAATTCAAAGATGATTGAAATAAAACTTTCACTTTTGAAATGGATCCTTTCAACGACACAGGATGTGTGTGGTTACATAACCGGCCATTATCATGCCAGCTGTCAATAAAAGTGTATCAAGTTGCGGTGATTGACAGCTGTTGTGCAGTGGCTCGACTGTTAGAGAGAGACACACAGTAATCAGTCTTCCCGTCCTCTGAAAAAAACAACAACTACGTATTTATGGCGTGTCCGTCACCAGCTAGCAGCTATGGTAGGGTTCTGATATGAAGAAGGGTTTATGCAACACATTTTTAAAACACATTTTTAGCACAGCGGTTAATTACGCGTTTGGGTTCTACGCATACGTACCAATTACATTAATGTATTATGGATGAAGAAGGTTGATTTTAAAGGATGTGTACCCATAGTTGCGTGGAGAAAAAGAGAGAAAGAATGGAAAAACCATTTAGGAAAAAAACAATCTTAGTAGATCCAACCGGTTATTCAAACCCCGATCTCCACGTCATAGTCAGTCAAGTTGATTGCAAAAATTACGCCTTAGGCCATGCAGTCACCGAAGTGGGAACAAATATATTATTTTACAGTCATTATTAGTGACTTTTTAAGCATGGATACTCTTTATTTTTTACTGCGTACAACCTGAATAGGTAGTAAGGCGTGGTGATTAATTATAATAACCGTTCAGGTTATATGCATAAATTAATCACGCTAATGGAATAAGGATGAGGAAAGTACATTTTAGAGAGAATGTACACAAATTTGCGCAGAGGGAGAGGAGGAAATCATTTAGGAAAACACACACTAAAACACCCAGCCAGGATTCAAACCATATCTCCCCGTCATTGGCAATCCAATCTAACACGAGTGTGACGTGCTATACCATGTGACCACCTTTCCGGGCTATTATAATAAACATATACATTACAAATTAATACGCAATATAGAGTAGACTAATGTAATATAATATATAGCCCGACACTTTAGCTCGGTAGCGTGTCTGCTCACTAAGCTAAGGAACTCGGGCTCAAATCCCGACACGGTCGAATAATTCATCATTGGTTAAATGCGAGTTTCTCCTTTCACAGTGATAAACTACTGGCTGAGGGGCTGGGTGTTGTTTATGTTCCATATTTAAGTTAGTTACAAGTACGGAGACAATATTTTTTTGGAGAAAATAAAGTACGAATCAGAAATTGTTTCATAATAAAAAAAAAGGTTGTGTGTATTTATTTCAATAAAACTAAAATGCTTTATAACATTTATTTTACAGTATTCCCGTCATCATCCATAATTGTAGAATGTAATACATGCCTAGCCAAAGTCTAACAATGAAACATAATCCCTTTGAACCAATAAAACTGTGTCCACTAGCTCGAACTGTTCTTGAAAGTGATAACAGAGCGAGTTAAGCATTTTAAACAATCATATTATTATATTTAAAAAAATAATTTAGATACTTGATACAGCAAGCAATGTTGCCAGTGTTGTCAAAAATTGGAAATATTATGTTGAATGGACAGTAGGGAGTGGCAGTGAAGTTACAGTTTCAGTGTTGAAAAATAAAGACCGTTAGTGTTAGTGCATTTAAATTTGTAACAACTTAAATACATCAACTTTTAATGTTAGATCTTATTTGTAAGTATCTCTTGAAACGAGGGGTTTGTAACTGTTTAGCAGTACTGTGGCTCCTACATCCATAGCCATTATAAATGGCCTCTGGCTCATGGGCTCTTTCCCCCCCCCATAATATCTGGCATCACGCGGCACTATAGCAGTCGATAAGTTTACAGACTACCCCGCTGGCAGCACGACGTGCTCAAAATGTGTGACCTAAGTATTGCTTTCATTCGGCTGCCATTGTTGTAGGTCAACTCGGTAGTTGCCCTTGTTTGTATTCCCTCTTATCTTCTTAGGGCCGTACAGGATAAAAGTATAGTTACTGTTCACAAATAATAACCACAGAATATCTTAATGAATACAGTAAAATCTCTCCATATCCGACCCCTTCCAGGATCAAAAAAAATGTCCGTTAGTAAGAGGTGTCCCTTATTTGGAAAAATAATTCCATTAAATTAAAAAGTCTACTGCTTGAAAAATTTTTAATTTATATGAACCTCTAGGTTTATACTCTAGATATTAACTACATCAATCTAACTATACTGCACTGGGCAGTAATGCAGGATAATAATGACTAATGAATAAATATTATACGTAGCTTATTGTACAGATTGTATAATACACAGAACAATACGAAAATAAAAATGAAATCCAAACTGCTGGCCTTCTGTACTATATATGTATGCCTGAATACAGACTATCTGCTGGAACAACCTCTGCTGATAGCTTGGAAGGCGTGGGAGGTATGACCTTGAAGTACCATATCCATTACAACGTATGCTATTTTTTTTTACTAGAGGGGAAAGGTGGGACTGCTCACAATTCACGCAAGACATTGACAATCCAAATGTATATGGATTGGTGTTTTCAATTTGTGTCCGTATTTTATACATAAATCCGCGTCTTTAGCAGTGTCCGTGTCCGTTACCGAGGGAATCCGTTATTGGCAAGTTGTCTCACAGTAGAGCTCATGTTATTTTGCCGACAAATGTAAAATGTCCGCTATAAAGAAGAATTCACTATTAAGATGTGGCCGTTAAGGGAGATGTCATTGCACTTGGATTCTTCCCTATAGTGATATATTCTCACGGCCGTAAAGTATAAGAGCATATTTTCTGCCCAGGGACATACTGAATCTTATCCTAGTGTACATTTGAATGCTATGCTGAGCTTGATCCCGCCCTGTTCCTGTGTTCCAACAAGTGCATGCCAGTCATTAGAGTGCAAATTGATACCTTTCAAGCTCAAGAAAGAGAAGTGAGAACAAAATAATACGTGTTATTTTTGTGTTACGAAAAAGGAGAGCGCGTCCATGTTATATATATTTCTTTGACCCAACCAAAGTTTCTATTTTAAATTTACCGTTTTGATGGCTAAGCTCAGACGGCTAAACAACATGCTTGATACCGATTCAAAAAGTCTAGATTCAGTTCTTTCACGGTGCTCAATGATTATTCTCTCAATTAACGGGATCCCATCATCTTTGAATATGAATAAAAATAATTTAAAAAATCATCCCCCTTTCCATTCTATTTTCTTAGACCAATTAGCTTACATTTTTTACCACCGCGTCTCACTACCTGTTCGGGTTATACGCCTATTTACTAATTAGATTAGTGTGTTAGGGATAAGGAAGGTTGAATTTAGAGGAAATGTACTCACATTGGCGGGTATGGAGAGTGAAAAACTATTTCAAAACCACCCTCAGTACACCCGACCGTGATTGAAACCCCGATCAGACAGTCATCGTCACTCCAGTATATTGTGAGGCCAGTTGACCACTGAGGTGGGTAATTTTATAAAAGCTAACGATGGCAGTAAATGCTAAAATTAATGTTACTTTAGATATATTTCTATATTTTGTAAATAAAGCTAACTTAATTTATAACACAACAAGATATACTTCTCTAAAAATAGTATATTTTATAATTATGACCCGCCTCGGTGGCGTAGCTGGCTAACGCGCTAGTCGTGTTGAGCTCGACTGCCGAGGACGGGGAGATCGAGGTTAGAATCTCGGTCGGGTGAACTGGGGTGGTTTTTCCTAAATGGTTTTCCACTCTCCCTCCACGCAAATGCGGGTTCACTTCCTCTAAATTCAACCTTCCCAATTCCTAATCCATTAGCGTAATTAGTACTTAAGCGTATAACCCGAACGGGTAGTAAGACGCGGCGCTAAATAATAAATAAATAAATAATATAATTAAGATTTATTTAGTTCATGCATGGGCCAAATATGTATGTTAGAATGAGTACTTACAACTTCAAAATTTATTTTTATTTATTGCTTAAATTATTTGGCCATGGTCAAGTTAATTCAAAGAGTTTGAACTTTTAGGCCTTTTATTTACTTTTTATTCGTCACGTCTTAAGTCTATGAAACTGGCCCCAAGTCCTTGTCTGAATTGTCCGAATTTAATTATATTCATGGGGTGAATAGAAGGAAGATATAGTAGTCTAGATAAAATATACCCACATTTGAGTGGAGGAAGAGTGGGAAACTACTCGGAACCATCCTAAGTGTACCCGGCCAAGATTTGAGACCTGACATCCCCATCACTTGCAAACCAGGTGAGCATGACGTTTAGTCCACGTGCCCACCAATGTGGAACCAGTCTCTTTTTTTATTTATATACTACATTTACTGTCGTGAGATTGTTTATATGTTCACTTTGTAACTTGTGGTAAAAATAGAATAGTTTATTCTGCTAAAGTAAGATAATTAGTGTTAATTTATTAGTCTATTATTAATATAATCGTCAAGACTTTAGTTCAAATATGTTTGTGATCAGTCAATACATATTTTAATCAACGTCAAACATTTAAATTAAAAAACAACATAAAATCAAGCTCTTAAAAATTATTATCTACACCTATAACTTCTTCACATAGTTCTCAAGAAAATTTAACCTAATATAAAATCCCTCCATTAATTATAATGATTCCATTTTTTATATTCCATATGATTGAATTTATTAATTTAAGCTTTTTAGCATTTTCAAATCAATATTGTCGAGCTTTATTTTGACTTACAAAACAACATTGTATAAAAACTCAAATTTATAAAAATGGAAGATAGAAGTTCTCAAAGAGTAACATTATCTTTACATTAACAAATTATTTAAATATTTTGTACATCATCACCTATTGTCTTCATTTTGTTCAGCCAATCATTAAATAATATAACAATATTTCTTAGTAAATTATATATTTTTCTAAATAATTCTGAACTTAACAATCTTAAGAATCTATCCTACCTTGTTAATCAATCCATCGTATTAATAGACTTTGCTATCAAATTGGACAACCTGAGGCTAAGTAAACAGTTTACACAAAACAGGTTGATTCTCACTTTATATATCTTCTTCTCTTTATTATTATTAAATAACTAATTTAAGTTGTATTTCTTGTAACCTTTGCTTGGATAAGACGAAGGCAGACTTACCCTCTAATCATCGAGTCACTCGTGTCGAAGAACTGTGGGTTTTGCTCGAATAGATGTATGTGATGTATTTGAAGTGTGGTTTGTTGGGTCTTGACACAAAAATAAACACCAAACACTCAACTCCACGCTGTTCATTATTGATTTTCAATCAGTGAGCGTGTGAAAACTATACCGTTCTTTGTCGCTCTACGAACATATATCCCCCACAAACAAGAATATCTACCTACGTGCAGCCATATTCAAAGATTCATCCCGATCAAATTTAGTCATTTAGATCTAATTATTATATCTATTTGAGTGACTAAAGTTACTTCTTGATAATTTTTATTTTTTCTCGTTATCAGAAGTCACGCGGACTAAGATTAAGCTCGTCTAGTTTGTTTTGCTGGTGACAGGAAGTTTGTGGTTAGGGCCCCGATCAGATTTACTGAAGATTTATTTTCCCTAAAGGTTTTCACACTCTACCTCCACGCGAACCTTGAAAAGCTTCCTAAATCTGCACGATTGATAGTAAAGTAGAAAAAAAAAAGAGTGAAACATACGATAACATACTTTACTACATGCACATTAAAATATTAAAATATAACGTTAAATAAATGTTACGACACAATCGTGAAAACTTTCTCATACATTGAATTATAGATTAGGACAAAGTTTTCAAAAATAGGATTTTAGTAATCTACCGTTTAGTAAGCTTTCCCCTAGAAAAAAACAAACACATCCTAGTTTTACCATACGTTTCGTGTACATACATATTTTAAACTGTTTAAATATTTTTAGCAAATTTTAAATTTTCAAAATCCAGTTATTTGTAAACCACTTTAAAACTATTTTAAATTCGTAAAAATAAAAACCTATTCTTATTTATAGAGAAAAACCATTACCAGATAGCAATTTTGAACTCAATATTTAAGGCCATAATTGAAAAATTTCAATTTTTCTAAAATTGTTCATAAGTAGATTGCCATTAAATTAATTTTTTTTTTTAAATTATAAACATATATTATTATCTAGTATGTAAAATAGACCCCCAGAGACAATTTTTGAACAAAATCACTGTAGGTGTTTTAAATAATTTCAAATTTAAAACATTCATCAATAAACTAATATAAAATAAAGTTTTAAGACAAAAAAATTACAATTATGTATATTGTAATAAACCTACCAGATACCCATTTTAAACTAAATCTTTTAAGCTATTTTTAAAATTATTAAACAATTTAATAAAAAAATCATCAGTAAACTAGTCTTAAACGAAATTTTTCAGGACAACAGGATTTTCGATTATATTCCATGTCAAACACTCTTCAGATATACATTTTAAACAAAATCGCTTGCACCATTATCAAAATAATTCGAATATTCAAACACACACTCATCGGTAAACCATCTTTAAACGAATTTTTACATAAAAAACCAACTATACAGTTCTATTTAAGAGATCAAACACTCCCTACAATCTTATTTAGTCTGGTTTATCGGTAATGGAAGGGTAAGAATATCAGCTGGGTGATCGGAGAATAGTTTTTTCTAAACTTTCCCATTCTCATTCGACACAAATTCGGGTATATTCCCTCTAATTTTAACCTTCCTTATCCCATTCCTATTAGTGTAAATAAATGGGGATGTACAGGATGCGTACTATTAAGATGGGTTGCAAAACAAAATTTTAAGGATTTCAAAACAAATAAAATAAATGTTTGGCTAAGTGTTAAAATATTTTTAAATATACTATTTTAACATCTGTATAAGTATATAGGTAAATTATTTACAAAACACTAAAAATATAATTAGGATCGCGACTATTCTTAATTTAAAATTGTAAACTTTTTCATATTTTATCAATATTCATGATTTTACTTTCTCATATCAAAAGAAAGTATCGTAATCGTGAAAATTTTCTATCTCGAGATTATGATAAATATTTACGTTTTATGTGCCCCCGAACAGAAAAAAGTGGATTTTACAGTTCTGCCTGCCTGTCTATGTGTCCCTGTCCACAAATGAGAAAAAGTTTGATGAATTTTGTTCAAACTTGATGATTATATATTATATGGCTATACCTATAGCCATCATTTTGATTTCAACCCAGGCCCTTAAATTAAGATTAGTTTATTGATGAGTGATTTTTTTCTAATACCAAATTTTTCTAAGACCACCAAAGCGTTTCAGAAATGTTTATTTACAACGAATTCCACCTTCAAAAATGTGATCGTCTAGGTAATAGAAATAATCTGTAGACAAATTGTAAAGATCCAATCAACTAAGTGTCTCGATTTTTTTACTACATCTGACCGTAATTTTGTAATTTCTTTTAATTTTTTTTTTGCCAGAAAAATTCGGAGAATTTAAATGCATAGTAGATCTTCAAATGTCTAGAACTATTTAAATTTTAGTTTACGCTAAATTGAAGACGGCTCAATCTCATAAACAAACCTACCTTTTGAGCTAAAGCCACCAAACAGAATTTTAAATAGATCATTTTCGACAAACTTTTACTCAAATTTCTGCAGATGTGTGACCACGGTGAATGATAAAAGAAACTATATTCAACTCTATTCAAATAAATGCAGTCATATTTTATTATTATTATTATTATTATTATTATTATTATTATTATTATCATCACTGCGTCTTACTACCCGTTGTTTGGGTTATACGCACTTACGGTAATGTGTAATGGTAGGGCGATTGTGAGATGAAATGGAGGACCTACAGTTAACGTGGGATCCGAACCATGGTGGAGGCCTGGCATTCTACACATTCACAAGTTGTGATTAATATACGTCTTGTCAGAGGTTTGGCAATCAGATATGTTGGACTGGGACCGAGGATTGAACCCCGGACCCCCAGCACAGAAGTCCAACACCTTACCCCTAGACCAACAGGTCACCCAATAGCAACAATAATTGTTTAATATGTGTCATGAGCATAGCGGCATTAGATTGACAAGCTTGTTAAATGAAGAGAGAAAACAGGACACCCTTGACATGACAGATAGTGAGACTCAAACTGTAATTCACCAAACCATTGGAATGCATGATTGTTGACGACCTTAAATATGAGAAGGGTATGTAATAAATTATGAAAATAAAACTAGTTTTATATTTTTGAGAGGGTCTAAGGAGGGGATGGAGGCTAGAAAGACTGGCTGAACAGCAGTGGGAGACGAGAAAGCGAGCGCAATCAATACGGCAGGCAGCAGGCACACGAGCCCGGCCGGGTCCCGGTACCTCCACTGGGCCCTTTTGACCCCACATACACCAACAGATGGCTTGGTTTAGTTTGGTTAGAGAGGGTTGCAGTAGCATTATCATTTCTTTTGGGCATAGGTTGACTGGGGACTGATTTTGACCCCAGGCTAACACCAACGTTCCCCACTACCCCCCTTCGCCCCCTAAGATGGACTGGTCACCGCTACTTTGCAGTATGATTTCACTCCCAAGATAGATAGGGAAATGATAGCTTAGTCTAACCTAACCTAACCCAACCTAAATTAACCTTTCTACCCTTCTCACTAAGGATTAATATTACCTCTGACATATTTTACAACTGGCTAGATTATATTGAACTAAGGTCTGCCGGCTTTTATTGTCAAGGCCATAGTCGGGGGGGGGGGGGGGAGGTTGGGGGTTCAACCCCCCCCCCCACAAATTTAATGAACAAAATATATATAGCTTTATTTATGGTTAAAACAATATCAAAATTAAGGCACAAGTACAAATTAGGGGGCTGTATTACCATAAAAAGCACTTCAGAGAGCTTCTAGAGGTGTTTAATATCTATAATTTCTTCTAGCAGTTATGGTATTATGTTGCCACGAAAAACACTTCAGAGAGATTCTAGAGGTTTAGTATTTAAAAAATTGCCTAGAGTTTGGCAGTTATGGTATTGTGTTGCCATAACAAAACACGAGATAGCTTATAGAGGTATTTAGTATTCAGAATTGGTCCTTGCCTTCACCAGTTAGGGGGCTATGTTGCTATAAAAAAAACACTTCAGATCGCTTCTAGAAGTGTTTACTATTTAGAAGTTTTCCTTGCCCGCAGCAATTAGGGGGTTATGTTACTATAAAAATACTTTAGAGAACTTATATAGGTGCTTAAATAATTTAGATTTTTCCTAGCCTCCGGCAGTTAGAGAGCTATGTCGCCATAAAATAGACTTTAGAGAGCTTCTAGAGGTGTTTAAATATATAGATTTTTTCTAGCCTCAAGCAGTTAGGGGGCTAGGTTTCCATAAAAAAAACAATTTAGAGAGCTTCTAGAGGTGTTTAAATATATAGATTTATCCTAGCCTCCGGCAGTTAGGGGGTTATGTTGCCATAAAAAAAACTTCAGATAAGCTTCTAGAGGTAATTAATATTTATAATTTTTCATAACCTTCGGCAGTAAAAGGGTTATGTTGCCATAAAAAACACTTCAGATATCTTCTAGAACTTAGAAATTTTTCTAGCCTCCGGCAATTGTGGAATGTGCCCACCAAACCCCACCTGCAATTATTGGCTGGCTACGGCTTTGCTTATTGTATTAATTTCCAATTAACATTTAACTATGTATTTCTACCTACTCTTAAGTACCCAATTCACCTTTTTATAAATCCTTCTAGCTGAATTTATAGTACCCAATCCACCTCTTTACAATTCCCTATAGTGGAAAAGACTGCCAAATCCGCCGATCTCTCACATAAAAAGTGCCCCAACCCAATAATGTGTTTTTACACGATAAGAATGTAATGAAATGAGTCAACTCGGTCAAAGGAACTCTGTCTTGAGTTTTTGTGACACGATAAGAATGTAATCAAATGAATCAACTCGGTTCAATGGGGTTTGCCTCGAGTTTTGTTGACACGATAAGAATGTACTTAAATGAATCAACTCGGTTCAAGGGGCTCCAGAATGAGTTTTGTTTACATGATAAGAATGTAATTAAATGAGTCAACTCGGTTCAAGGGACTGCCTTGAGTTTTGTTGACACGAAAATAATTTAATTAAATGAATCAACTCGGTTCAAGGAACTCTGCCTTGAGTTTTGTTGACACGATAAGAATGTAATTAAATGAATCCACTCAGTTCAAGGGGCCTTGAGCTTTTTTGACACGATAATAATGTAATTAAATGATTCAGATCGGTTCAAGGAACTCTGCCTTGAGTTTTGTTAACACGATCAGAGTGTAATTAAATGAATCCACTCAGTTCAAGGGCCTTGAGCATTTTTGACACGATAATAATGTAATTAAATGATTCAGATCGGTTCAAGGAACTCTGCCTTGAGTTTTGTTAACACGATCAGAGTGTAATTAAATGAATCAACTCGGTTCAAGGGACTTGGACCAGAGATCTGTTGACACGATAATTTTACTTGCAACTCTTACTATGAACAAAAATTGCAGAAGCTGTTTTTCTAGTGATGTAAATGCATTTACTACATTCCTGCTCACATAAGTAGTTGCAAGGTTTAATAATTTGTTAATCCTAGTAAGAATAGGTTTTTTAGGTGAAGAATAAGTCAAGGTTAGATTCCCAGCTGGGTGAACTAGGGTGTTTTTTCTTAAATTGCTTTCCACTCTCTCTCCACGCAATTAATAATGTATTTTCTCTTAAATTCTTCTTTCTTTATTCCTAACTCATTCATGTAATTTTGTGTGAATAGCTCGATTAGGTCGTAAGACATGGCTTAGAAGAGAAAGTGGGGAAAAAATAAACCCTACTACGCTTCTTAAGACTCGATCAGCAATTAAAATCTGTGACAAATGGGATTTAAATTCATATATCTGGACATCAAACTATTCTCTTAAAAATGTTCCTAGCTCCTTAAGATCAGATTCTCCTTATATTTTTTAGTTCATTGCTGTCGAAACCATGTATGTTCATGCAACCTTACTTCTTTGAATGTTTTACTCGCTGTACTTTAACGAAGTATTCGTTTCTTTAAAGTCTACTATTGGTAATCAGTAGGTCTACTTTTCTCCTTAAGTGATGATTTACAGTCGTCCTTAAAACTGAAAATGTTTTCCTGATTGTTTTGAAAAACATAGTCCTATTAATGGATTATAGGGCTATTATTAGAAAACAGGCCTAAAATAAACTTCCATTATAAAATATTATATTTTTATTCTATGTGAACTTTAACATTTATTTTTTCCAAATTTAATAATAAATTACTTCAATGATATAATTTTTATAATAATTTTTTGTAATTCTTTTTTAAAATAAAGTTAAAAATTAATTTTAAGCGTATATAATTTTAAATGGTTAAGAAGTTTTCAAATATGTCTGCCATAGAAACATAACACAAACATTATTAAATTATAGTGGTTAAGAGTCGTATACTATAACTAGTTTGAAATATATCATTCTTACTTAAGGAAATATTACCAATATGTATATAATGTAACAAGAAAGAATCAATGAAATTGGTAATATACCTTAGTGTTTTAAATAGTCCAGCTTTTTCTTTAATTTGAGATATTTTAACGTGCACTTTCTGAACACACTGATTATATCAGCATATGACATATTATTTAACTTAATCTAGAACAGACCCGACAAATAGTCCCTAGCCATTGATTTATCACTGTGAAAGGGAAAACCCACATTATAAGAATGATAGTTTGTTCGGCCATTTCGAGAATTGGACTGTGCTATAGTGTCAGGAATCAGGAATGTTAGAACTAGAGATTATGATGCACTCAAGGCAATCAGCGACGAATAAATATATAATTAATTTCATTCGAATACAAAATATAAACTGCTCTTGGTGATTATAGAATTACCATTCTATAGTCTAGAAACAATAGTTTAAATAATTCGATAGTGTCCATCAGTATTTTAAAAGTAGTGAACTAGACTTAGAAGTACTATTTAATATATTTATATTTTAAACTTTTAAAATTATTTAAGTATCACTTATTCGTGACATGTGTTTATACTTTGCGAGTAGCATGCGAATGCAGCACATGCAACAGTACGAGTTGACTAAAGGGCATCCATGGTGGTAAGTGACAGCAAGCAGAAGGTTCTTTATTGAAAATATTGGCTCAAAGTCACTAATGTCAACATATTCATAAATAATTAATATTTGCTTAGTAATACTGTATTATAACTATGTTAAGTGTTTTCAACCGATTCTAATAATAGTTCCCTAAGGATTACAGTTTGATTGACGTTTTCGTAACTTATTATAGAACAAAATATATTAATAAATCTATTATGATTTTTGTTTTGTTGATGTGGCAAAAACCAATTTTATAGTATAATAAATAATAAATCAAATATTATTATATTCACACGTGTATCTTGCTATAACTAGCCACCAAAATTAATATTTTTATAACTTAGAAAATAGCCATACAAAATATTAATTTCTATATGAAACGTTTTTATTTTATAAACATTCCATGAACACAACTCACAAGATGGTTTGTATGACGTCATCAACCGCCCTTGTTTCGGCTGGTTAGCGATCTTGATTTCAGAAGAGCACGCAGCATTTTAAAAGCTCTCATTTGAAAAGCATTTTTAAGTGAACTACAGACGCCGCTTACGCAAAATAAATTGTATGGCGCACCGCACAGACTTTCTCTCTCTTTCTATAAACTCGTAAGATTTCTGAATGGAATAATGTACATTGTATCATCACCACTCCACATAAGAACACGCATAAAATAATATACAATGATATATATAATCAATGAGAAAGAGGCGCATCTTTGTCCACATAAGAACATTTCAAACAGTTTAATGTATTCCACAAGGGTCAACACTTCGTAATAAAATTTCGATTTTTGGTTAAAATCTTAACATTTTATAAGGTGTTAAAAATCTTCAAGTCATCGCATTGATATTTAATTATTCATTTATACATTTTGACCAATAAAAAATGTAAATATTGACTATTGAGTCTAAAATGGAGTTAGATCGTTGCTGTGCAATCATTTCTCCTAAGAGCTTTAAGGAAAAATAACATACTTTTTTTATATACTTACTTATATTTAATTACTCTATGGCATTGGAGAATTATTGCGTTAAGACTTAAGTAGTATATGTTTACAACTAAAGCTCACAAAATTTTATTAATATATTTGCAAATATCTCAGAAACTGTTGCTTTTATAAAAATATATGTCAAATAAAAGTTTTTTATTTCTAATAGTCCTACAATTTTGCAATGATAAGTTGTTTAGTTTCTCCAATAGTTGTGGAGATACGGAAATTAACGCTTCTGTAAAGTACCCTAAAAATCATTTTCATAGGAAAATGAAAATAGCCAGTTTATTTATAATCTTAATCAACGCATAGATACGAATTTTAATCAAAATCGTTTGAGCAGATTTTGAGAAAACCAATTTTTTCTCTTTTCGCCCTTCAGTAAACTACCCTTAATTTTAAGTTTTTATAGACACACAGACAGACGGCATTGCAAAGACTATTTTTTAGGGTTCAGGGGGGTCATGAGACGTTGACATCCATCAAAATTTCAGGTTAGTTTTTTTTACGGTCGCAATACTTAAAACTTTAATGTCCAAAAAGTAAAAAAAAAATTCATATAATTGCGTATAGATTGAAAGATATTGATTTTATAAAAATATGTTTCGGCTAAAATATTTGTATTATAAATATATATACATATTTGTAATGCTAAGTTATTTCATATATCAAATAGTTTCGGAGCTATTATAAAAAACGTTAATTAACGCATCAGACCGGAGCCCTTAAAACCATTTTGCCGAAATATTGATGGTAGCCATTTTGTTTGGAATATTTATTAATGTTTATAAATGAAATTTAATCAAAATCGTTGGAGCCGATTATGAGAAAATCGACTTTTTCTCTTTTTGCCCTTCATTAAACTACCCTTAATTTTAAGTTTTAATAGACACACAAACAGACGGCATTGCAAAGACTATTTTTTAGGGTTCGGGGGGTCATGAGACGTCGACATCCATCAACATTTCAGGTTATTTTTATTTACGATCGCAATACTTAGCTTTAATGTCCAAAAAGTTTAAAATATATATATAATTGCGTATAGATTGAAAATTATTGATTTTATAAAAATATGTTTCGAATAAAATATTTGTATTATAAGTATATATACATATTTGTAATGCTAAGTAACTTCATATCTCAAATAGTTTCGGAGCTATTATAAAAAATGTTAATTTACGCATCAGACCGGAGCCCTTAAAGCCATTTTGCCGAAATATTGAGAGTAGCCATTTTGTTTCGAGTATTTATTAATGTTCATAAATGAAATTTAATCAAAATCGTTAGAGCCGATTTTGAGAAAATTGACTTTTTCTCTTTTTTCCCTTGAGTAAACTACCCTTAATTTTAGGGGTAGATATCCAATTCCAAAAAAACCTCGGGGCAACCCTATGAAAACCCTAGATATCAAGTTTCAGCTCAATCGGTAAAATAGTTTAGGCTCTAGTTGGAGGTACAGACAGACAGACAGACAGACAGACGGAAATTCAAAAACCACTTTTTCGGATTCAGGGAGTCATGAAACGTCAAAATTCATCAAAATCTCGAGTTCGAATTTTTTGACGATCACCATACTTTCTCTACCTGTAAGATAGAGAGAAAGTAAAAAGAAACATCCAACCAGTTATTTCCACAAGTTCGTGTTTCAATATTGTTAAAACTGTTAATAAATAATCAAAATGTCTTTATGTGTGAATGTTATGGCTGCCAAAGTAACGGCGGCTCAACATATGGTCTAGTAGATTATTTGGTTTGGCTAATGGACATAGAAAAGAGATGTACATTATTTTGATTCCAAATTTGAAGTGAACTTTATTTTTGGTGCACTGAGTCTTACTACCGTCTGGGCTATCCACATATTGCCTCTAATTTAGTAGGTGCGATGAAGGTAGTATTGAGAAGATATGTATTCCTAATGGCGTGGAGAAAAAGGGGAGATCATTCTAGAAAATAAATAACCACAGTACACTCGACCGGGATTTAAACTCCGGTATTCCCGTCACTGGCAAAACAAACTAGAGGAAAGGGGCGCTTTTATTAATATACCACAGGTGCAGGTCCAGGCTGACAGAAACTTATGTCAGTAAGCACTCTTAATCAATATCCGAATCGTTTAGTCAGATTTGCAGGTGTTTGTGGTCAGGGCTTGAATCCCGTTCGGACTGAAGAGTGCTTTCGTCTAAATGGTTTCCCACTCTTCCTCCACGAAGATTCTTGTACACTTACTCTAAATTTTATCTCCTCCATCCCTACCCTATTAGTTTATTTAAATGCAGATGACCTGGTCTGATAATAAGACCAAATTGAGAAATAAAATCCCTGCTACACTAGTTTTTTATTTTCAAAATTAAATGGGCTTGAAAAAAATGGTAGGATATTTATTGTCTACTTTTGGCTGGGCTAACCAAGCAAAAATCACAGCAAGAGAGATAATTCCTATGGTTAATTTTTCATTCAATGCACAGAAACCCTTTTTCTAACCTAGCTACAAAGACATTAATGTTTTTAATAAATTAATTTGTATAAAAAAAGCACTTTAAAATACTTTAAAAATGCGTTGGTGAATTTATATCAACACCCATTAACTCATCAGCCTAGAAACGTTTGAAAGAAAAACTAAATTAACTAAAGGCATAACGTACTTAAATAATAAAACGCATGCACGTAAAAGATGCCTAAAAGGATTTGTTTTTGTTGGTGCTTGCTTATTAATGTAAGTAGCGTACGTGACATTTCCCAATCGACAAGTAACGTCGAAGGCTATCGGGTCTAATAGGCAGCCATATTTAAAAATACTCATTACTTCCTTTAATAGCTAGTAACTATTATTATTATTATTATCATTATTATTATTATTAGCACCGCGTCTTACTAACCGTTCGGGTTATACGCACTTACGCTAATGTGTAATGGTATGGTGATTGTGAGATGAAATGGAGGACCTACAGTTTAACGTGGAATCCGAACCATGGTGGAGGCCTGGCATTCCACACATTCACAAGTTGTGATTAATACACATCTTGTTAGAGGTGAAGGAAGGGTTTGGCAATCAGATAAATCTGTGCCAGGACCGAGGATTGAACCCCGGACCTTCAGCACAGAAGTCTGACACCTTACCTCTAGACCACCAGGTCACCCAGCTAGTAACTAATAAGGCACTTCCACAACAGAAGTTTATACACAAGAAGTAAATTTTTTTTTTCAACTAAACTTATTACCCGTTTGGTTTTCCATATTTTATAACACTAATGGTGTAGGGATGAGGAAGATACAATTTAGAGGGAATGTAGCTGCATTTGTTTGGGGGGATAAAGGGAAACCATATAGGAAGAACCATGGGTTCCCATAAATGGGTGATAAGGAGGACGTCAGCCACCCTAATCCCTTTGAAATATCTACTTTTTTTTTTTTTGTAAATTTTTATTAAAAGATAAATGTGTGTAATTGGTATTTGGTTGCAATTTGCTATTTATAACTTTAAATCATCAATATCAGAGTTAACAGAGATAAAAATGATAAAATGTAGATGTCCACCCATTCCCTTTTAAATAGGTTTCTTTACATTTTGTTTTGTTTAATAAACTTGTGAATAATATAATTTTTCTTTTCAATGGGTTCAGCTACAACTACAATTTTTTTTTTGTTAATTTTTCAAAAACGTTGCGAAAATTGGCTCATGAAACTCATAGTTTTGAATTATATTCATATGCTCTAAAATTACCTCCCACAAGGTTAAATTCCTGAATTTCTCTCTTGAGGAAGGTAGGGGGGGGGAGTTCCACACCCCCAGAAGATGAGACTCCAATCCACCTCCTATTTGGAAAACCTACATGGGCACCCTTGGGAAGAATCATCCCTTAATACATCCGGCTGGGATTCGAATACCTGCGAACTCGACTAGACGAGCTTGACGTCTAGTTCAAGCGCCCTTGATACGAGAAGGGGTAGTAATTAACAGCTATCAGAAGATGTAAAAACGGTTAAAAGGAAAACGTAGCTAAAAACAAATGGTTTGTTGTGAAAATTTTGATTAACAAAAGTAACAACAAATAAATATGGTCTTGAAGATCATATGGCTTGGAGAATGGATATATGAGAATAGGTATGGTAACTTTTGTTAGTTGTCAGTTACCACCACTCCTATGGTGAATGTACTATAGTAACACTAACAATAGTAGTAGTAGAAGCTGGGGTCAGTGGTACATCAATTGTAAAGGAGGTGGGGGTAAAAAAGCCCCTGGCCCCCACACTCAGGGGACCCCGACCGTCCATCTCACTTTTTACAGCAGAAGTATTGTCATAGTCACATTTTAAAAATATGTCGTGTTTTTATACTTATTTTTCGATTAAGACTATTTTAAAGTCTATTAAATTAGTAAAAAAATGGTAATAAATTAGCTTAGTTGGATAATGATTTTTTTTAGCAGCGTGTCTTACCATCTACCTATGTACTAATTACGCTAATGGTTTTAGGAAGCAGGAAGGTTATATTTAAAGGAAGTTTCACCGTATTTGCGTGGAGGGAGAGTAGAAAACTATTTCAGGAAAACCACCCTTAGCACACACGACCGACACGACGAAACCTTGAAATCCTCGTCATCAGCAGTCTTCTCCACTGTGAGAGTAGCGACTCAGACCATTCGGCCAACGAAGTGGGTGTATTATTATTTCTTGTATACTTTAAATAATAGGGTTTTTTATTAATAGGAAAAATTAAGTTATTTATTTTGTTTGAATTATTTTTGCAGCTCTGTATACAAATATTAAGGAACAATATTTATCTATAATCCCGACCTTCCAGTAAGAAATATAGGTTTCTTTTGACATGTATGACCAGTATCAAACCGTGTGTCACGAGGTAACGGGTCTCTTATTTTGTTTGACCTATTTAGGAGAGCCAGCTTTATTTAAATGAGATTAATAAATACTAATTATCTCCCAGCCTGCACCAGTGGGCACGCGGATTAACGCATCAACCTCCTTTGGTCCGGCTTGCGGGTGACGGGGGATCAGGTTCGAATTACAGACGATTGTATAAAGGATGGTTTTTCTTAACTCAATTTACACACTCTCTACATGAATTTATCTGAATTTCTACCTTAGACATTGCTAGCCCATTAATGTAAATGTAGCATACAAATATCCTGGGCGTGTAGTAAGACGCATTTAACAACAATCACACTAATTATATTTATAATAATGTCTAAATATAATGAGAAATGATAACTTTAAAACAAGATTCGCTGCTACAATCATACATCTGAAATTAAAGAACGTGAGATTTTTGTAATAAAACTTTAATTAATATTGACTTTTTAATTAAAACTATAAATAGCAATTTATGTAGTCTAATGGACACATTTCTGTTTACAATGACTATAGTATTATAATGTATTTTTTAAATTACATAATTTTTAGCTTAGTATTAATATTCAGACAATCTTGAACAAGTGATTACTATAAATTTCAAAACAAACCTAAAGGAAATCAATACACTTAAATTAGACTTTATATTTTATATTTCTTGGTTTGGGTTGTACGTAGCATGGCGATTCATCATCAAAGTGTAATTTTGCATTTTTTTTTATGGTACAATAGGCAAGAGGTACTATTAATTAGTATTTGGAATAGTCCTACCTATAATAAAAATACTACATAGATGTAGATAAAACAGAATAATTTAAATAAAACAACAAAGATTCATTTAATAGTGAAATATTTAATCTGGGTAGTATTTTACTATGGCAGAATCTGGTATGATTCATTTGAGCGTACATTTATAATTAGTATAATATTTTACTGATGTGTGTCGATGCATTTTAAAATATGTTTCAAGTTAATTTTAATAGTAAATTTAAAAAAAAACTAATATGTTAAAGCACACTATAACTATGCAATTCATACGTTCCTTAGAACCTTGTTGATAAGTTATATTTACACACACATTCATTATATAAATATATATATAAAATGAATGTTTTAGTTATTCAGGTACTAATATTGTTAGCTATACAGCCATTCTGGTAGCCAATCCATTTTTATATTTCCTCAAAACAGTTTATTTCCTCTATACATGAAAAAAAAATATTGCTAGCTAAAAATTAGGATAGAGAGTCATAAAATTATTTAATTTAAAATGAACCAATGTCTGCGTGGTTGTTAAATAAACTAATTTTCATGGCAAGTTTAACGATAGCCTATAAAGATAAAAAACGCATTAGTATTTGAACATACAGGGTAATTAATTTATTCGTACTGATGTTAGGGGGGAAGATATATTATCGTTTGTACCCATTAGAAGAAAAATAAAGCCAAATATACATACATTTATATTTCCCATCATATCCTACCACCCACCTGGGCTCTACGCATTTTAAATACGTCAACGGAAAGTAAGATATAATATCGAGGAAATATACCCGCACTCGAATGGAAAGAGAGTGGGAAACCAGTGAGAATAAAACTTTGTACCACCTAGTTGGGATTTAATTAAGTTCGGAACTCCTAATCACTGGCAAACCAGTATTTTCCCCCCGACCACGTCTTACCACACATCTGTACGATAATTAATTAAGGACGAGGAAGATGGAATTTAAAGGAAATATACATATATTTGTGTGGAGGAAGAGCGGGAAACCATTTAGGAAAAAATACACTTTCAGTTCCTCCGGCAGGGATTGGAACCATTACCTACCCGTCAACGACCAACCAGCATATATAAGCTTGACACCTAGTCCACGTGGTCACTGATGTGAAAAGAAACCAAATCAGGCTATACTTACTTGACCTTTGGTTCGCGTACCCATCAATATGTATTTTATTTGGTATTAAATAATATATTAAATCATTATAACAAATCAACCGATCGACCTATTATATATGTACCAAATCGACCGATTATATATACCAAATCGACCGATTATATATATCTCACATGTAACGGTGTTTGCTATTGCCGAGTTTGTCGTACTTTTTTCTGTACCCCTGTATTTTTCCTAACCTAAAATAAATTTTAAAATATTTCATGTTTGAGTTCATAAATTATATTATAAAATATTAGCAGTTTCAGTGAAATTGAAACAAAACTTTTTCATGTATAAAAGTCCGACACCCTAGCTAACTAGGTAGCCTGTTTTTCTACTAAGTTAAGGGTGCCGGGTTCAATTCCAAAACTATCGAAATTTCGAAAATTATCACTGACGAAATTTAGTTTTCCCATTTCACAGTTATGAATTAATGGCCAGAGGCTGGATGTTGTGTCTGTTCTATATTTAAGTTAATTGATAAATCATATGCTGGTATAATCAGTTGATTCAGAAAGTGCACGTTTAATACCTCAAATAAATGAAAAAAATCACATATATAAAAGCCCATCAGCTAGAACCTAGCCAAATGATTTTCTTTGAGGTATGAAAATACAGTAACTAAATTTGGCAGGAAAAATTAATTTGGTTTATGTAGTATATCATAAATTATGCTCATTCGGGGGAAAAAAAGGACATTTAAAATACGAATATAGTTTTAAGTCGTTATTAAGCTAAAATGATAAAGTGTGTAATGTAATGTATACCAGTTTTCCATCGCATGTCCCTGTCAACTTCATTTAAAAATGCAATCTAGTTTGATAACGTAATATCCACTAAACGCTTTGCTTGATAGCTTTTTTTTTTACTCCAGTAAATAAAATCAATTCAAGCAAAGTTGCACTGATCGGGTCAAGCTGCTGAACGATATTGATCATTTGACGATCGCGGCACACGGGTTGAATTGACAAGCCAATATGATCAATATCACAATGATTTTGGAGTTAACCAAATGGCAAGGATCATTACAGTTTTTGGAACCATGCTACAGGATGTGCTATAAGAAGCTCAGTGGATCAATCTGTCAATAGTTTAGTTGTAGATAGAGATTTAAAAAGGGAAAAGTTGTTAATCAGACCTATAGATGAGAATTTTTTCGCAGCTGCAGCTCTTAGCTTACTAAGTAGGCAAAGGGTTTGCGTTGAGAGGTGGCACCTAAAGCCTATTACACATATACAAAAAAACATCAAAAAGTGCGTTGGGGAATGAATAAGGGAGGTTGGGGATGTGTATAGAGGCTATTATAAAAATAAACTATCTCCAAAAAAATAGTGGCAAATATAAATGAATATTTGTTGGTAACATTTTCAGATCGTTAAAAGCCTATTCGTTAAGGCTTTGATTATAATGATGAAGTAGGCCTATTAACTTATCTGGTCTACAATAGACTTGACGTTGTTGACACATCCAACCACCAATCGTTATAGTCGTTACGAAAGTGGGAGAGGAAGAGAAATAGCATCACTGTTAGTACTTTATTGAAACTAGTTTGATAATATTTCTGGTGTAAATGCGTTTAGGACAAATTAAACTTAGGCTATGTTTATTGCATTTGTTCCATATATATAGCTAGAACTTTTCAAAATGGAAAATTTATACCTTACCTCTCTTTTCATAGCTGTTCAGTAGCCAAGTTGTGAAATTTTAATCCACGTTAAGATTCACGCATGCGTCAAGAGAGCAAGAAAAATACCTTTTCGCACACCATAATATATGTTTTATTTTATTTAAGCTATATGCATGTGTAATCACTAGGCCAATTTGTTAAGGATAATGAATATACAAGTTTAAAGAAAATATAACCACATTTGCGCCGAGAGAGAGTGGAAAACCAGTTAAGGAAAAACACCCTCAGTAAACTCATGGTATTCGAACACAGATCTCATCATGCCTGTCAATCCAGTTGATCAGAAGAATGACGGCTTAAACAATGTGCTATCTAAGTAGAAAAGTTAAAAACACAACGTTGCCAAACATTTACACAAATCTTAACTTTTCAATATATTAACATTTGTATGATTAACATTAATAAGTGTTGAGAAGTCTAAGATATTCATATGTATAGCATTAAAATTAACCTAAGTGTTAAAATGTAAAAAAAAGTGACTAAGCACTCATTTAATTTGAAAATCCTGTAGAGTAGCTTCTCCTCGTAGTTAACCGGATTAAAAATGTTGGAGACATTCCCCGAGACACATGGGGTAGTCGCATTTGCGGATGACCTTCTGATAACTGTGAAATGTGGCTCTAGGAAGAACATAGAATAAAAGAGCAACCAGGTGCTAGAAGCTTTAGACTCCTGGTGTTAAAGTGTAAAACTGAAGATGGCACCGGTGAATATGACGTTCATGTTGTTTAGGGGAAAGCTAATTCGGAATCCTAGCATTAAGATAAGTGGCAAGGCAATCAGAAGAAGCCATACGATAAAATACCTGGGAGTCACACTGGATGAGAACAGGAACGTCATGGCTCATATGGAGACAATAGGTAATGAACAATATCATAAGCATAGGTCAGTGGAGATTTCATTTACTTATGTGGATAATCAAGATGTACCACCAAACAATATTACTCTCCATTGTCGGCTCTGGAGCTTGTATATGGCCCAAAGACTGAACAACGTAGTACTGGCTAGAGCCATCGGAGGGATTCAATGGAACATTATTCTGAGGCTGTCGGTGGCCTACCGGACTGTGGCAACAGATGCCCTGGCCGCTGTATCTCCTGATAAGGAAAAAAGGAGTAGGATACTTGTTGAAGAAAAATAAGTTGGAAATAGTGAAGATTCTAATCTCCCCGAAAGTCAACAATGCTGGGGAGGCATAAGTGGCACTGTTAGCAGAGGGGCAGAGACGATGGGAGAAAAGCTAAACTGGGAGGAGAATATTTCAACTGTTTCCGAATGTTGTTGAAAGACTTGAGAATGAGCACCTAGAACCGTCCCGGGTTCTGGTCCACTTTATAACTGGGAAAGGACCATATCCGGCATCCTTAAGAAAGCAGGGATCGATTGAATCGAGTGAGTGTGTCTGTGGACAGGAGGGAGCGCCAGAACATGTAGTATTGAAATGTGTTCAAACCCAAGAGGTCAGAAGACTCTTACAACTGGGAATACAAGGAAGACTTGTAGGACACATTCTGAGAGACCTAGTTATGGGAAAACTCCTGGACGCCATTGCATCGGAAGTATCAGACAAATCTAGGAATGATTACCTGACAGCACTGAACGAAGCTAAGTATAGAAGACCAAGACTAGACAGACAATAACTACAAAATAGAACTGATGACAGTGACAATGATGACAATGACACAGTGAGTGACAGTGAGACCGACACCAGTGGTACTCAGTAGCGGATATTTCGGAATAAGTAGAGGGGTTTAAATTTAGGTGATAATATAAGCAACCCCTCGGAGAGGAGAGGCAATAAATAGCTGGAATGTGACGGACACGAGTTGAGACCTGGAAGACCAGTTCGGCTGCTGGGTTCTGAAGGAGTTTGGGGATGCCCTAATAACCTGAAGGACCAACTTTCCAGCCGAAAAAAACCTTGAGACGTGACATCACCCGGACACAGTAGATAACCCTAAGCTGGCTGATCCCTTCTCTTTGCAACAAGAGAAAGGTATTGAGGCAGTTGGGCCTTCTGGGATGGAAAAAGGTGGCTGTTTGGCAGCCCCCTGGTCACCATCAGGCTTAAAGTAGAGATCCCGGCGATGAACATCTACTTAGTAATAAGATTTAGTTAATTTAGTATAGGGTGGGGGGTTAACATAGGGAATTAGGATAAGGTAGTATTTAGGTGCTTAGCCTGTTTTTAATTATATTTTAAATAAGAAAATGATACATTGTTTAAAAAAAAGAATGTATCAAAAGTAGCATAGAACGGCTCGGACTTAAAGATCGTTAAGATACCGAGCCAAACAAACAAAGAAAATAAAAAAAAAATCTTGTAAAAGCTATGGACGTTTATTTGTTTTGAATTTAAGTTGAGTGAATTCATACAAGAGTAGTGGAATATAAACCTACTCTACTGGTTCATGATTCGCTAATTAAATGCTTTAATTAATAGAGCAAACAGTAATTTCGTTACTTGCACTTGAAGAGTATCCTATCATACAGCAACATTAATGATGCCCTAAGAGAGAAATTTGTCAACATAGATGGTTCAGAATATAGTCTATTATAATACACTTGATTTATAAATATTCAAGTCATTTAAAGGCATTTTCCAAGAGTTGTAATGCAGGTTCAACATATTTTATACATCTCGATTTTTAAGGTTCACATCAATATTTAGTATTACCTTTTAAGTTCCAAAGATTGTAAAGGGTTGATTCTTTTTAAAGTGATCAATATGGGTTAGATCTGTTTTGGTGGCTACATTGCTTAAAGCGTCGCTCTCATGTTAAACTAGACTGCCGATGACAGGGAGATCGGGGTTCAAGTCCCAGTTGGGTGTACTGAGGGTGGTTTTCCAAAATTGTATTCCACTCTTCCTCCACGCAAATGCTGTTAATTTTCCTCTAAATTCAACCTTCCTTATCCCTATCTGATTGGCGTAATTAGTAGGTTTTCGTATAACCTGAACACGCGGTACTAAAAAACTGTTCATACCTGTTTCGGTGTCACTATATCAAGAGATTGTATTGCCGTTAACTGGGAGATTGGGGTTCAAATTTCAATCTTGTGTACAGAGGGTGATTTTTTAATTGGTTGATCACTCTCAACCCATGCACCTTCCTCATCCCAACCATATTATCATGATTAAAATCGTATAGCCCGTACGGGTAGTAGGAAAGGCTAGACAAATCTAATCTAGACTAAAGTACACCTTTGTCACTTCAATAAAATATGAGTGTAGGTATTTGCTAGTATTAGTGAATTGAACAGATGGCAATGAAACCGTTATTTTAGGGATGTTTTATTCATGAGGTATTTTTGTGTATCTTTGTTTTAATAAATTAATGAGCAGTTTATGAGAAAATCTATTTTCTAGGTTTAAAAAGTAAGGGGGCGTTACAACGTCAACGTTACATATTAAACTTCACTTGAAATAGTTTGAAATTTGAAAAGTAATATAGGGATTGTTGACAATACATAAGTGTTTATTGTAGAGTTTCCATTAAGTAAAAGATTAAAAATACAACATAAGCGTTGCAAACTAAAGAAAATATGTCAACTCAAGATATATTAATCTATATCTTATTAATTTAAATAATAAAATGAAATATTTAGTCATGTGTATTATAATAATTAGGTTGCTTCCAAAATTAGAGGCACCACATTTATATTTCTTAACTAAAATATTGTGCTCATTTTCTTTTCACAAAAAAGATATAATCTATAAACTTTGAGTAGCTTATATATTATCTAAAATAGTCATAATTAAACTAAAAAAAGGTAACCTGGTGGTCTAGGGGTAAGGTGTCAGACTTCTGTGCCGGGGGTCCGGGGTTCAAACCTCGGTCCCGGCACAGATTTATCTGATTCCCGAACCCTTCCTTCACCTCTGACAAGACGTGTATTAATCACAACTTGTGAATGTGAGGAATGCCAGACCTCCACCGTGGTTCGGATTCCATGTTAAACTGTAGGTCCTCCATTTCATTTCACAATCACCCTACCATTGCACATTAGCGTAAGTGCGTATAACCCGAACGGGTAGTAAGACGTGGTGCTAATAATAATAATAATAATAATAATAATAAACTAAAAAAGTGGATAATTGGGATCAAACATAGTACTGTTACGCCTCAACCATCAACATTTCATATAAAAGGAGCAAAACTATTTTTTAAACTAAACCAATAAAATGAACGAAAATATATAAATAAGATATAACAGTAAAATTAATTTTATTGAAGTGATTAATATAGTCTAGTTTTTCTTTGCTTTAAAGATATATTAAAAATAATAAGAGCAAAGTTTACATTTTTAAAAAAGGCATACGAAGGAGTCTTAGACATTCATCTTCTCTATCCAGAAAACACAAGCTTGACGACTAAATTAGATAAAAAGTATTTCCGAACATCTTTACGAGAGGAAATGAAATGATTTCGTGTCACGTACAAATCCAGTCACTCCAATGGTAAAGCTTCTCAGTAAAAGGCTTTAAGACCCAATCTATTCAATGAACTTTAACTAAGTTAGAGGTATCATTAATTGTACTCTTAATTATTAATATTACTATCATAGGTTCATTGTTATGCAATTACAGCAAATATGTAGAACAAAACCAAACAAAATAAATGGTACGGAGCACCGCACAGACTTTCTCTCTCTTTCTATAAACTCCTAAGATTTCTGAACGGAATAATGTACATTGTATCATCACCACTCCACATAAGAACACGCATAAAATAATATACAATGATATAGAATCAATGAGAAAAGAGGCGCATCTTTGTCCACCTAAGAGCATTTCAAACAGTTTAATGTCTTCCACAAGGGTCAACACTTCGTATTAAAATTTCGATTTCTGGTTAAAATTTTAACATTTTATAAGGTGTTGCAGATCTTCAAGTCATCGCATTGATATTTAATTATTCATTTATACATTTTGACCAATAAAAAATGTAAATATTGACTATTGAGTCTAAAATGGAGATAGATCATTGCTATGCAAACATTTCTCCTAAGAGATTTAAGGAAAAATAACATACTTTTTTAGATACTTATATTTAATTACTCTATGGCATTGGAGAATTATTGCGTTAAGACTTAAGTAGTATATGTTTACAACTAAAGCTCACAAAATTGTATTAATATATTTGCAAATATCTCAGAAACTGCTGCTTTTATAAAAATATATGTCAAATAAATTTTTTTTATTTCTGATAGTCCTACAATTTTGCAATGATAAGTTGTTTAGTTTCTCCAATAGTTGTAGAAATAAGGGAAATTAACGCTTCTGTAAAGTACCCTAAAAATCATTTTCATAGGAAAATGAAAATAGCCAGTTTATTTATAATCTTAATCAACGCCTAGATACGAATTTTAATCAAAATCGTTTGAGTAGATTTTGAGAAAACCAAATTTTTCTCTTTTCGCCCTTCAGTAAACTACCCTTAATTTTAAGTTTTTATAGACACACAGACAGACGGCATTGCAAAGACTATTTTTTAGGGTTCGGGGGGTCATGAGACGTCGACATCCATCAACATTTCAGGTTAGTTTTTTTTACGGTCGCAATACTTAAACTTTAATGTCCAAAAAGTTAAAAAAAATTCATGTATAATAGCGTATAGATTGAAAGTTATTGATTTTATAAAAATATGTTTCGGATAAAATTTCTGTATTATAAATATATATACATATTTGTAATGCTAAGTAATTTCATATCTCAAATAGTTTCGGAGCTATTATAAAAAATGTTAATTTACGCATCAGACCGGAGCCCTTAAAGCGATTTTGCCGAAATATTGAGGGTAGCCATTTTGTTTGTAATATTTATTAATGTTTATAAATGAAATTTAATCAAAATCGTTTGAGCCGATTTTGAGAAAATCGACTTTTTCTCTTTTTGCCATTCGGTAAACTACCCTTAATTTTAAGTTTTAATAGACACACAGACAGACGGCATTGCAAAGACTATTTTTTAGGGTTCGGGGGGTCATGAGACGTCGAAATCCATCAACATTTCAGGTTAGTTTTTTCTACGATCGCAATACTTAAGCTTTAATGTCCAAAAAGCTAAAAATATATATATAATTGCGTATAGATTAAAAATTATTGATTTTATAAAAATATGTTTCGAATAAAATATTTGTATTATAAATATATATACATATTTGTAATGCTAATTAATTTCATATCTCAAATAGTTTCGGAGCTATTATAAAAAATGTTAATTTACGCATCAGACCGGAGCCCTTAAAGCGATTTTGCCGAAATATTGAGGGTAGCCATTTTGTTTGGAATATTTATTAATGTTTATAAATGAAATTTAATCAAAATCGTTTGAGCCGATTTTGAGAAAATCGACTTTTTCTCTTTTTGCCCTTCGGTAAACTACCCTTAATTTTAAGTTTTAATAGACACACAGACAGACGGCATTGCAAAGACTATTTTTTAGGGTTCGGGGGGTCATGAGACGTCGAAATCCATCAACATTTCAGGTTAGTTTTTTCTACGATCGCAATACTTAAGCTTTAATGTCCAAAAAGCTAAAAATATATATATAATTGCGTATAGATTAAAAATTATTGATTTTATAAAAATATGTTTCGAATAAAATATCTGTATTATAAATATATATACATATTTATAATGCTAAGTAATTTCATATCTCAAATAGTTTCGGAGCTATTATAAAAAATGTTAATTTACGCATCAGACCGGAGCCCTTAAAGCGATTTTGCCGAAATATTGAGGGTAGCCATTTTGTTTGGAATATTTATTAATGTTCATAAATGAAATTTAATCAAAATCGTTAGAGCCGATTTTGAGAAAATCGACTTTTTCTGTTTTTTCCCTTCAGTAAACTACCCTTAATTTTAGGGGTAGATGTCCAATTCCAAAAACCCCTCGGGGCAACCCTATGAAAACCCAAGATATCAAGTTTCAGCTCAATCGGTAAAATAGTTTAGGCTCTAGTTGGAGGTACAGACAGACAGACAGACAGACAGACAGACAGACAGACAGACAGACAGACAGACAGACAGACAGACAGACAGACAGACGGAAATTCAAAAACCACTTTTTTGGATTCAGGAAGTCATGAAACGTCAAAATTCATCAAAATCTCGAGTTCGAATTTTTTGACGATCACAATACTTTCTCTACCTGTAAGATAGAGAGAAAGTAAAAATACCTATTTATATTTAAAAAATATATTATTTTAGTACTTTTAATAAACGAATATATATATATATATATATATATATTTAGTCCACCTTGTTTATCTTGGGGTAGAGTGCCCCTCAGGACCTAAAATTTGTGGATTCAAACCCAGCCAGGGTCGATGGATTTTACTTGAGTGATAAAATCAGTCGCACAACTCTCTTCGGAGGAGATGTGGTAAGTAAAAGAACCCTGGAAGGTATGTGAAAATACCTTACCAGCAAAATTGGTAAGACCTTTGGTGCTCGATCATAGAAATTCAGAGTGCAAGGCAACTGGGAAATACCACACTTCATTAACTTACCTGGAATATAATTTTTTTACCAAATGGTGTAGGTAGCACTAACCAATCAAAAGGCCTAGTGCATGCATATAGACATATATATGTTTTATTATAAATTTAAAAATACATCATTATTTTTTTCCACCACGTCTTTCTACCTGTCAGGAATATACGAATATTAACTATGCTAATTAAGTAAATAGGAGGAAGGTATAATTTAGGGGAAATTTACCCGTATTTTGCATGGAGAGAGAGTGAGGAAAAATTCATAAAAAAACACTCATTAAACTCGGGCAGATTTCAAATGCCAACCTATCCATCACCAGCAAATAAGACTAAAAAAATGAACCCACATTTAATCTTCGTGCTCAAATATGTGGGTAAGAAACAATGTCAGGCAAATTTAATTTCAATTTTATTGAATCCCATTTAGTAGTGCATCTAACTAATGATTTAAAGGTTCCAAGTCGAATTCCCAATAGGTCCAAAAATGTATACCTATATAACAGTTTTTCCTTTTCACTAAGTGGTAAATAAACTGTATGAGGCCTATTTTACTGTCGTATAAATAAGTCAAGCCCACCAATAAAAAAAAATTAGGGACGAAAGTGAATTAAAATATGAACTATATCAACACATATTTCTATTTAAACGTATTATAAGTGTTATCTTCAAATGACTCTTACTGCACTTTTATACAATGTCTTTTACTTGTCTCATAAAATATTTCAATGGTTTTAAACAATCTTTTTTCCTTGAACTATTTTTTATTGTTTTCTATATTCTATGTGAGTCAATAAAAATAAATTCATTTTCTCATTTTTTTAAATTCATTAATATATAACGGAATAGTTTATAAAATTAATGGCTACCAAGCATAAAATATTATTTTTTATCTTTATTATTATTATTAGCACCGCGTCTTACTACCCGTTCGGGTTATACGCACTTACGCTAATGTGTAATGGTAGGGTGATTGTGAGATGAAATGGAGGACCTACAGTTTAACGTGGAATCCGAACCACGGTGGAGGCCTGGCATTATTTTTTATCTTAATTGTTAAAACGCCACATAGGCCTACTCTAAGTATTCAGCTTATGCAGTGCTTATAGTCTAATATTTTTTATGTTATTTTATCTGTGTATAATATTTCAATTCCAAAAAGTGTTTGGACATTTTCCAACTTAATATTTTCAAATCTACATTCAATATCAATCAATTATCACTTCTTACATATGTCTGACTATTCTTGACCATTTCTATATTTTTTTAACTCAATAAATTACTTTTTTACTTTTCAAGTCTAAACTTATCTTAAATAACGCTTCTTACTTATACACTTTTTAGAATGTTTAATAAAATGTTAATAATACAAACTTCACGTTTAGTCCACGTGCCCATCGATGTGTATCTCACCACTGTCCTTTTTTCTTAAAAGTTTTAGTTTGCTTTTTGTGTAGAGCTCCAATCCCCTTTGCCCTCGTTCAACCCAACACCTAGCTACATAGAGCAGTAAATATGTTTTCATCCAATTAGTACCGAAACTTGAAACTGAAGGTAAAAAGGGGTCACATCGTATCGGACAAGTTGCCATGGTTTAATGATGCTATTAAGGGAAACCAATTGATCCAGTGGCGATTGAAGTGGCACACTAAGCAACTAACTTTTGTAGATAAGTCGTTAAAGAACTTCCCATTTTTGTTTATTTTTTCAACGTGTCTTGCTAGCCACCTAAGATATCCACATTTAATAACAATAAAGTGGTTTGAACGAGAAATGTAGGCTATAAGATTAAATGTACCAGTATTTGAATGTTATAGTCTTGGAAAACCATTGAGGAAAGCCACCCTCAAAACAACTGGCTGAGATTAGAACCACGATCTCCCCTTTACAAGTAAACCAGACTAGAATAGCTTAAAGTTTAGCTCATGTGTTCATCGATTCGGGGTTTCCACGCATGGTAGTCCAACCTACTGATTTAAGGGTGCTGGGTTCGATTCCTAGCAGGGCCGAAAAGTTTATCATGGGTGAAATCTAGGTTTCCCCTTTCACAGTGATATTTTAATGGCTGGGGGCTGGATGTTGGGTCCGTTCTAGATTTACATAAATAAATAAACTCTGTGCTGATATAATCATTCTCTTCAGAAAGTGCACTTTAAATACCTCAAATTAAATAGGTTTATGGTTTATCTGTGTGCACTAATAGCCAATAAAACGACTTTAAGGCGGGTATAAAATAGTTAACTGTCTAGAAAATTTAAAAGGATAAAAAAATTCTTTGGATTGGGACTGTAACCTAGAAACTTGATCTTTGTACACCATTGCACTACAAATAGAGCCATCTAGGTTAAGTTTATAGAGCTCTCATTTCTTACTAGGACTCTAAAACCACAATGTAGTTTTACTGACCAAATATATAGACAGTTCCATTATATGGCACATTAAGTAGAAAGTCAAGGGTTAAAAGCCCTAGTCAGGATACAGTTTTCAAATAGATCAGATCAGTTTATGCCGGGATCACGATCAACTTAACGTTAACTTAAAGTTAACTTAACGTAACTTATCGTAAAGGACCTTCTCGTGTGTTTAAATGGAGGTGATCACAATGCAGTTAACTTAACGTTGACTTGCAGTTAACAACGTTGACTTGCAGTTAACTTAACGTAAAAGATGTCCTGGGAGGTCTTTTACTTTAAGTGAACGTTACTGGAAGAGTATCACGTGATCTATCCAGCCAATCACTATGCGAGTGACGTCAACAGGGCAATTTAGTAACTCATTTGTTGGTATTATGACCAATGTTTACTCTTTAGCATAAGTTCTAGTGATCAGACATGTAAACAAAATAATTAAACTAAAATAGGAAAGCTAAATCTATCAAAAAAGTTTTGTAATAGATATTTATTATGATTGAAAACTGTGAACATTCACAGATAATCACTATAAAACTAGTACAAATTACAGATCATACTCGAGAATGAAGATGTTTGGTTCGAGTTGTTACGTTAAGTATGTGAATCGTGATCACACATACGTTAAGTTAACTTTAAGTGAACGTTACGTTAAGTTAACGTTAAGTTGATTGTGATCCCAGCATTATCAAAAGCTATCTGAATTTGGTGATGAACATCATAATTTTATTCTACAAATAAGTGTGGAAATTCATATTTGTAAAATATTAGTTTCAGTGGTTGAATGGTCTGAAGAGTCACTCTCGCAATAATCTGGACTTCCGATGAAGGGGAGATCGGGGTTTGAATCCAATTCGTGTGTACTAAGGGTGACATAAATTGTTCCACACTCTCCCTCCACGCAAATTATGGTACACTTCCTCTAAATACAACTTTGATCATCCCTAAAACACTATCGTAATTAGTATATATATAGCTTGAACGGGTAGTAAGCCACAGTACTAAAAAAAACCGTTGTAAACGTTTGAAATTAATGAATAAACATGTCACCTGCTAAATAAAATATATCGGTGATATAAAATGAGAAACCTCATAATTTGAAAAGAAGGCTGTTTTAGGACTTAAAACAGACTGGTTGTGAGTAAATATTGTTTCAGACTAAAAGCAAATGCGACAATGGCTATACAGTGGCAAGTTTCAATTAGATTTTGTTTACGGTTTCATTTACGTTCGAAGAAACAGAACCGACAGCGGAGTTGTAGTGAACCATGATACCGGTTAATCATTGCAGTTAAAGTTTGTGCTCTCCTCTTGAAAAAACTGAAAAACTTGTTAATAAACTTTTTTTCGTGTTTCAAATTTCAAACGGTTACCCTTGCATAAAATGAGAAATAATAAATAAAAACCCGCTTCAGTGGCGTAATAAGCTAACTCTCTAGTTTCATGTTGAGCTAGAATGCCGAGGACGGGGAGATTGAGGTTCAAATCTCGCTCGGGTGAACTGGGGATGTTTTACTAAATGGTTTTTCACTCTCCCTCTACGCAAATATGGGTTCACTTCCTCTAAATTCAACCTTCACCATTCCTAATCCATTAGTGTAATTAGTAGATAGGCGTATAACCCAAACGGTTAGTAAGACGCGGTGTTAAATAAAAAAGCGTGATTTGTAGATATGCTGACGCACTTGGGTTGTATGTATGCATTACACTTTTTTGTCCATATTTATGAAAGGGAGTGTTGCACGGGTAATCCAATTTAGTAGAAAAATTAATCTTTGATCACATACAAAATATATTTATTTAGGAAAAAAAATATGTTTTACAGACCAGAAGGTATACATAGATACTCAGGAGCTAGGCAATTTGTTTAGAAACTAAGCTTTCACGTAGCTGAAGAATATAACTGAAAAATAACCTGGATGGGGAGAGATTAACATATTCCGGCTAGAAGATTATTAAATCACAGAAGAAAGGAATGTATTCGTAAAAGGTTTTGATTATAATATTCAAATAACTACACAGCTAGTCTACAGCATAGTGGGGAACCTCGAAGTGACACTTTTACATTGATCCTCAAAACGCTGCAGTCGATACGTGAATTGAAGAAAAGAAATAGAATTGCGGTTATTGCATTCTACATTGTCATTTGAAAGGTAGCCTGGTGTCTTTAGAATAAAATAAACTGAAGTGTAAGCTTTAAGACTTTGAATGCCTTGATTTCATTCGTTTCATTTAAACATTTCTATATTTTCCGGTAAAAACTAAAGAAACATTTTCAGGGAAGTTCCCCAAAATTTAATATTTTTTATATTAAATGTATACCAGATGGCCCACACATGACTACTCAGAAATCTACTTTTTTTTTTAATTTGAGGTATTTAACGTACACTTTCTGAATCAACTGATTATATCAGCACAGGAGCGAAAGCGAAAGAGCTTACCAATTTTGCCGGGATAAGTATTTTCACATACCTTCAAGGGTTCTGTTAAATGCCACATTTGACACGATACCAATAAATTACTTCCCCACCAAAGGAACTATGCTACATATTTTTATCACCTAGTAAAAATCTACTGACCACTGCTGGGTTTGAACCCATGAATTTTGGGTCATGAGAACATGCACTTTACCCCAAGGCAACTGAGGTCGACCATAAACATGAACTGCATTAAGAGTTTCTTGCCCCATGGGCTGTAATATAAAACGTCACAACAAATGGTTAAGTCCTGCCTCAGCACTCTCTCGGTGTTTAAGATGTTTCATAAGCAAAATACAGTTCGTAGGGCGAGAGGGCTTTATTTATGTCTTGGCTCCATTAACTTTGCATCCCGTATCGAGGCGTTACATTCAGGAAGCTGGTGAACTTTGTGGGTACCCTAGCCCAGGCATGGGAAACTCTTTTGGATGAAGTGCTGTATTTAGAACCTTAAATATAAGAACGGGCTGCCAAATAAAATACGATTTTTCGTTAGTCGCAATTTACTATACATAAAAAAGATAATTATATACATACGACATAAAAAGGGAAGACAATACGGTATACGGACTCCTTAAAAATATATATATATATATATAATGGGATTAATGCAAATATTCAATATATTTCATCATTTCTTTAATGTTGGGTGTAAATTGTAGTTGAGATTCTTAAAACAGCTTATAAATGTTTATTGGTGTGTTGAATAGAAATCGTCTATAATTCCATATTTTAGCGCTGGTATTTTAGCCACTAACTTTTTTTTTTTGTAAATATATAATTATAGCTTATGGGCTGCATAAAATGTGTGATGGATCTCATGCAGCCCGCAGGCCGTAATTTGCCCACGTCTGCTCTTGCCGCTTCTTTATTTCGTTTTTAGCTCGCGTTCTTTTCACATTCAATGTTAACGAAGTTTGTAAGTAAATGAATGTGATTTTTAATGTATGTTTATATATTTAAAAAAGTATACTGTTTTTCGTATCAGTTATTTTCATCCTTAATTAAGAGAAATTTTAGAAGGTGCTATCTATACAATCCTTATTCTATTATCAAAAACTAGTAAGTGTAAGCAACGGAGAGCATGAAGATACGAGTAACATCAGATGAAATATGTTGATTCGTGTGAGTAAATTATGTTTTCATGTGTTTTTGCATTATTTTTTGTTGAATGTATGCTATATTTAAGTGTCAAGGCAAATATGTGACTGCATGAGGGAGTAGTTAGGTGAACATATATGTACGTGTGAATGCGAGTGCAAATTAACTTATATTTATATATGGTAGTATGTGAGTAAGTAATTAAATGTTCCGTAACAACTCCTCTGGGTCAATATGATGTATATGATAGTATTTACGTTGTCAATATGAATATCTGCATGGTTGTAGGTGGCAATGTTCCGCAAACCTTTTTGAGTTCACGGTACACTTAACAAGCCTAATTTTTTTAGGCTCATTGTTTTGTTTTGGGGACGCGTCGCGGCAGAATAAAATGGATTACTCACACATTCCAACGCTTGTATATTAAGAAATATTAAGTAAAGTATTGACTTATTATTTCCTGAATAAATTCAAACAATCCAAGATTAGAGGTTAATCTCTTTTTTTTTTTTCTGTGCCCGCTTTTGGAAATATTTAGTTCAAGCTATTAGTAATTTGAGTTAAACATAAATCTGAATTTGTTTGAAAGATTTTGTTTTTTTTTTAAATATTAGTAGGTGCTATGAAGTAATAAATGCGGACAACGCACGGCTGTTTCTCGTGCCAACTTCATACGTGTTCTTATTGAACACTGAGTGATGCGTGGCGCTCCGCAATTTGCCACCACGGTGCACAAATTGTGGAGCGCTGGTATGTGGGATTGTGTGTGTGTGGCTTGGTGCCTAGATGTGTATATTAATTTGCGAGAGAAAAAGGGCACCCATTCATCTTTATATTGTTATATTTGGCTTGTGTGGGTGGGTTGTGTTTGTGTCTGTGTGTATGTATGGCTGTATGAGAGAGTGTATGAATTTTTAATAAAATTACATTATTTTTACTACAACACATATTATGTACGTGTTTAAATACAAGTTATTAGTTGAATGACACTTTGACTTGCAGGATATTATGGATAGCTCACCTTGTAGAGCGGACGGCATCTTAAGTTAGAAGACCAGAGTTAAAATCCCATCATTGGTGTTATTTTTCTCTATTCACACAAATACTCAATCAGAATGTTATCTGAAAATATGTGTTTGTATAAGTTATTAATAGTTTACCTTAACTTGATTGAAGTGTAGACCTTGTTGGTCTTGGGGTAAAGTGCTTACCTAAGAATACGAATGCTCATGGGTTCAAATCCATCTAAGGTCGACTCATTTTTCTTAGTGGTAAAAATCCATAAAGAGACTTCTTTCGGAGGGGAAGTAAAGCCGTTGGTACCCATTTTGATTGTGGCATGTAAAAGAACCCTAGATGGTATGTGATAATACCTTTCCGGTAAAATTGGTATGCACTTTCGCACTCATTCATAGAAATTCTGTGTGGAAGACAACGATGAACTACCACACTTCCTGAGATCCCTAGCTCACGGGATTTATACCAGATGGTGCAGGCAGAACTATCCAGCCGAAAGGTTGGGTGCATGCGCAGCTCCGTATGGATTAAAATTCGCATCAAAGCAACCTTCGGGTTGTTAATTTATAAAGATTTTAAGTCATTATGGAACAATCATTCGGTTGGTGGTACGACTTTCTGCGTACCTTAAGGTTCCGGGTTCAATTCTTGTAAGCACAAGGAGTATTATAGGTTATAACTAAATTTAGTCCAGGAAGTAGACAGAAATCGACATTCGAAGTGAATCAAGGTCAATCACAATGCACAAATCTCAAACAGTTATTTAATAGCTTAAAAAAACAAACATATTAGGTATAGATAGATTTTCAATCCTTTCCATGCACGACTTTCTACTGACATGAATTTTCAGAGTTTAATTATTAGTATAGTTGCAAAAATCTATAGACTGATGAAATTGAGCCTTCTCCCTTTTTCTAAGTGAATAATTTGCATTGTGTGTGTGTACTAGAGCTGTGCTAGTTTGTAAAATGATAGGATAATATGACAAATATATTCAGTAAGTGTGCAATAAAATGCCTCTAATAAAATAAAAATAGGCATTTAACTCTGAAGTATCAGAATCTCAAAAAGTGCCCAAAATTATGGTGTCCTTAAATTCATATGAAAATTGGTACACTGAGGTTTTTGAAGTCGCTGATCACGAATCTGAAGTCAAAATTCAAAACAAAATGGTGCTTCATCGGCAGTCTAGTGTACTGCGAGAGTAGTGCCTTTGACCACGCAGACCACCAAAGTAGATGATGGATTAAAGCCAAGCTATGATATTTGTTAATTAATAGCTAGTTTTTGTATTTTTTTTAGTTGAAAAATGACACTTGGATACGTGAATCGAACCAGGGATTTTGGCTTAGTACGCCAATACTCCTACCACTAAACTATCCAGAAGTCGTCCCGTGCCCAGGGTCATTCTTCACTCATATTTTGAGGCAGAGTCTGTGATGGACGTGCGGAAATCGTCAGCTACATATGAGTGATCAGTTAGGATTACGAGCTATCCCAACTATTTTGGAAATCAAAACAAGGCGTTCGAAAGTAATTATAAAAGATGTGTCTGTCACAGTGCTTGTCTGTCCTCTATTATTTATTTTATTGTACTTATATGACCCACACTCCAACTTAAGTAGGATAACCACAGTAAGAACTTTTCCTCAAAGCTCACAGAGTTACTAGATTTACTATCATCTAAACATAAGCTGATTGTTCTGCGGCTGTAACTTTTTACAGATGGTGTCAATTTGATATAATATAAACTAAATACACCCTAAGTAAAGTTTTGATTAAATACTTTTAAAAAAACTTTAAAAAGTACTTCCTATGGAAATTTAAGTATATATTATCAATGCTTGAGGCTTACTCACTTGTTAGACTCACTAATGTCTAGGGTAAGAGAGTTTCTGGGACTGGGTACATTTAATAATTTTCATTGGATTACAATACAATAAAGAGTATAAACTTATTATAATTTATTACTATTTGATTATTCGAGCTGAAGGAAGAGGCAGAGGACAGGGTGCAATGAAGGTCTGAGTTCAATGACAAAAGGAATGGACCTGAACCACAACCTGTACCAGAACACCTAATATAAATAATAGATCAAATAAGTAAAGCTAAATTGTGGAGTCCATTTTGTAGTATAGTCTATTAATTTTTTTTAAATGAAGGCACCTAATTTTTAATATAAAATAAAGTAAGGTTTCTTTAATTTAAGTTTTACATCCTCTGAAATAAGAATCAAGACGAAGATAAATACCAATAAGATTATTTTTTCACGTATACACATTGCCTATAATAATATGATGAAACAAAGAACAATAAAGTAGATAATTACCAAACCCTTCCTTCACCTCTGACAAGACGTGTATTGATCACAACTTGTGAATGTGTGGAATGCCAGGCCTCCACCGTGGTTCGGATTCCACGTTAAGCTGTAGGTCCTCCATTTCATCTCACAATCACCCTACCATTGCACATTAGCGTGTGTATAACCCGAACGGTTAGTAAGACGCGGTAATAATAATAATAATAATAATAATAATAATAATAATAATAAAGTAGAGCTTAAAATTATTATTATTATTATTATTAGCACCGCGTCTTACTACCCGTTCGGGTTATACGCACTTACGCTAATGTGTAGTGGTAGGGTGATTGTGAGATGAAATGGAGGACCTACAGTTTAACGTGGAATCCGAACTACGGTGGAGGCCTGGCATTCCTCACATTCACAAGCTGTGATTAATACACATCTTGTCAGAGGTGAAGGAAGGGTTTAGCAATCAGATAAATCTGTGCCGGGACCAAGGATTGAACCCCGGACCCTCAGCACAGAAGTCTGACACCTTACCCCTAGACCACCAGGTCACCCTAGAGCTTAAAAGATATTTAATAATTTTTTTTTTTTATTATTTAGCACCGCGTCTTACTACCCATTCGGGTTATACGCCTAAGTACTAATTACGCTATTGGATTAGGAATTGGGAGGGTTGAATTTAGAGGAAGTGAACCCGAATTTGCGTGGAGGGAGAGTGGAAAACCATTTTGGAAAAACCACCCCCAGTTCACCCGACCGAGATTCGAACCTCGATCTCCCCGTCCTCGGCAGTCGAGCTCAACACGACTAGCGCATTAGCCAACTACGCCACCGAGGCGGGTAATTATTATTACTTATCTAGTTTTCATTAGGATATAAATAGTAAATATATTACAAGTAAAATATGTAAAAAGATCTTAAATGTAATTAAATAGGTAAGCTATGCTTTATTTATTTTTATTAAATTTATTTGAGTTATTTAAAGTGCAGTTTCGGAACCTAATGATTATATCAACATACGAGAATTTCAATGAGTAAGAGTGAAAGAATCTACCAATTTCACTGGAAGGATATTTTCACAGACCTTCCAGGGCTCATTTACATACCATAATATACATGAGACCAACGGCTGTACTTTCCCTTCCAAGGAATTTGTGCTACGAATTTTTATCGCTCAAGAAAAGTCCGTCCATCCCGGATAGGTTTGAACCCACGAACAGTGGGTCCTGAAGCGAGTACTTTACCCCAAGACCACCGAAGTCCACAGTGCTTTATTAAAATGTTTATCAGTATCAGTCATAAGAAAATGCACACAACAAAATGGTCAATAACAAAAAATTTCTAATACAACTGACAAGGCATTTCTATTTTTTTCAGTGTTTTTTAATTTAAGTCCATTCCCTTTTAACCATTTTAAAAATGTATTATATTAAGCTAGTTCTAGCTAACACGCCTACATAAATAAATTCTAATTTTATTTTGGGCACCATGTACCCGTCTAGGTTAGTAAAATTTAATTAACTTATTGGAAAGGAAGGTAAAATTTAGTGAAAATATACCCCCATTGACGGGAAGAAAGTGTAGAAATAATAAGTTGTTTATTCTACAAGACCGGAACTAAACCTCGAACCCTCATCACCAACAAATACAAGTAGATGAGGTTGACGTTTGGTCCATGTACTCATCAATCAAGGTTTTACCAATTTTTAAAACAATAAGTCTTAGTTAATAACACTCAATGTTCTTACCTCGGGAAAAATCTAATCTCACTTAGTTTCTTTGGAAATGATAGTGAACTAAATCCGTCTTGGAGACTGAGCACGATCCTAACTTTTGAAGTTTCCTTATGAGCGTACTTCTTTGAATATTATCTACAAACACGGACGTAGGAAGCCGTGTTCATTATTTTTTCTCTCGTCACGCTCTTTACCAAAAGCCTACAAATACCACGATCAGCGTTTCTTCGATAGTCTTGTTTGTCGGAGAGGTCGATATTCAAATATCCGTAGGGAGGAACGGGAATTGGTTTTCCACGTGTGATTTAATAATAATATAAATATCATCTTACCCATTTCGGTTTAAGGCAGGGTTGGCAACCTTTTTGATATCGTGGTAGTTACGGGGTTAAAATAAAATTTGGTAGGCCAGTTTAGAAAATATTAAAAAGAAAGAAATTGTCAACTTTGTATTTCTCATATGTTAATTAGTAACGCTTATTTTTATAAACACATTATTTTTTTATTAATCTTTTGAAGGCCAGATAATATCAGCTGGTGGGCCAGATCCAACCTGCGATCCATTGGTTGCCAATCGCTGGTCTAAGGCGTCACTCTCGCAATGCGTTACTACCATTACTACCATACTACCATTAGTATGGTGTGAAGATCAGGGTTCAAATCCCGGCTGGGTGTATTGAGGGTGGTTTTACCCCAATAGTTTTCCACTCTCCCTCCACGCAAATGTGGGTACAATTCGTTTAAAACATCCTCAATCCTAACATACTATCGTAATTAACGCATCAGCGTACAACCTGAAAGTATAGTAAGATGTGGCGTTAAAAAAACTTTGCATTTACTTAGCCAAAGCTAAAGCCAGCGCCTTTTCTTATACTTTATATATCATTTATGGTTTTCTAATCTCCTCTTCCCGTTAAGTCGAGTGCATAACCTCCTCTACTTTTTAGAATCAATCGTTGATATCCGACATCGGTGGGCCCATGGACTAAATGGTAGGATCATACAGACTGTTAGTGATAAATATATATAATATATAATTACTATGCAAATAAAGTATTGTAAGGAGTGCACAAAACCTCTAACAAATATTTTAGATTAAAGAATGCACAAAACCTCTAACAAATATCCTAGATTCAAAAGTGCATAAAACCTCTACTAAATATTTTAGATTAACAAAGTATTTTCATAAATAAAGTGTCTGATATACATTTGAAATTATTTATCTTTAAATGTCACATTCAATGACATACAATTTTATATCAAGTGGTTTCAATACACAGTTTAAGGTCATATGTGAGAACAGAATGAGTAAAAGTGTAGGGTGAGTGAGAGGTTAGTGGCGTTGATTTGCAATCAAATAGGTAGGGTACGTTCTGAGGACGCCCAATAGCAAGCAAATCAACGCCACTTCACTTCTCACTCATCCTTCACTTTTCCTCATTCTCGTTTTCCACATAGCCTTTTAAATACCTAGATTCATAGATACGCGGTTATGGTTCTTCGACTTACTACTAGCAACGCCATCTATCAAGCGCCAATATAAACATAAGAGATGGTGCTTTTTTGTAAAATGAAGAACGGCTGATTGTATCATTGTAGGATAACGAATATAGTAGTGGCCTAGTGGTATAGTGGTCAGAGGCCTTGGCTGCTGACATAGAAATCCTGTGTTAGATTCCCGGCTGGTAGCGTGGGATTTTTCTTGAAAAGGTAAAATTTCCATAGTCACCATGGTTTGGTTAGTTAGGCTTAAGTTAGGTTTAAGAACTTCAATATCTCTATCCCGTCATATTCGCATTTATCATAACCTTATCGGAACTTGGAAAGAATTACAATTAGTAAAATTGGGCGTAGATTTTAACTGGGTAGTATTTTCGTAAAATGCGCTACAAATTGATTTAGCCCATACACGCCATTATTACTAACTGTAGAGTTTCATTTCCCCAAAGTTTTGTTTTCTAAAGTAGACCTGCACAGTTTGAATTATCCTTTGAAGCGAAAGAACACACACACACACACACAATATATATATATATATAATATATATATAATTGCAGAGAATTTGGGCATTATTTGATTTACACCCTTTTTCAACTGCACGAAAACCTTTGATATGAATTAACCGCGTAAGTTGAGGACTGGGACTTAGTTGGGGTTTCCGCTAGCAAAATGGTTCTTAGGCAGTATGTGGTAGGATAATGAATACGAGTGTGTAAACTAACCTCGCCAGAAAGTTACCGTGGCATATCGTCCTTTCCCTTATTTCCCCCTGCCCCCTTACCACTCATTCCTCTCATTATCTCATCCTTCCGTTGGGAGAACAGGACCAATGAACCCCCAACACAGCCAGATAAGAGGACCGACCAGTTTGAGAGGTTTGTCCTGAAAGTACTAGGTGCATGTAGAGTGCAATAATTAATACTAAATAACTGTCTTAGGTACGAGTGCAGTAATTTCCGGCAGTGATCAAGTATTAAACACCTTGAAATATGTTGTTTAGTCGTAGCCCAAGAATGTAATGTTGGTTTACGGCCAATGGCACTGTTAGTAATATAAACACGAAACAGCTAATACATAATCAAGTTTAATATGTTCACGGCTTTATTCAAATTAGGGCCGAAGTAATAATCCATTTGTGTTATGAATGCTTTAAAATACGGTTATTGTGTACCCTGACACAACATCGGAAAAGTCCTCCAATAATATTTTTAGTATGGGCTTTTTTTCTTTTTCTTTTCTATTTTAGCAACGCCTATTACTACCTGTTGAGGTTATACGCACATGTACTAATAACGCTAGTGATTAAGGAATAAGGAAGGTTGAATTTTGAGGAAGTGTACCCGCATATGCGTGGATAGAGAGTGGAGAGAGAGTGGAAAACCAATTAGAACAACTCTCAATGTTCAACCGGGATTCGAACCCCTATCACCCTGTTATCGGCAGTCTGGTCTATTGCTAAAGTAACTCCCTAGGCCATGTAGCCTAAACAAAGAGAATGGGCTGTTAAAAAAAAAGGAAAATTACTAAATTTTATATATATATATTTCAATTACTACACCAATTAACATCTCCAAAATCATCCGATAAGTCACACAAAAAACATTCATATAATTTGTTGAAATCTCCCTCAACGAACATATCTGACTAGCAGATTCTTCCTTAAGGCGGAGAGTTTAAAATTCCCCGGCAAAATAATATGGGCTTTTACGGTGAAACAACCTCCCAGTAAGGGACTTTCTCATTAACGGAAACGGACACGTCTAGAGACAAATCTTTACGCATACATCTCTCTAAACAGAGGACCAAATTTGAAAACACCAGTCCATTTATAGTATTTGACTGTATGAATGTAAGTCAGATATGCCATTGTTTCGATTGAAATGTGAGCCTCAAGGTAATACCTCCCACCTCTTCCGAGCCATCTGTGGAGGTATGTTCCAGCTGTTCAATCTGCGCTCGTGCACACACATACAGTACAGAAGGCCTACTGTCCACATTTAATTTAATTTGCTTATTGTTCTGTGTATTATGCAATATCTACAGTAGGCTATGTACAATATTTAATCATTAGTCATAACTATCCCACATACAATACTGCATAATGCACTAATTGGATGGGTGTGGTAAATATCCACAGAAAAATGTTTATATGTATTAAACTGTATTCAAGAAGTATGATTTAAAATAATACATTTTTCTAAATAATTGACACTTCTTAATAACGGACATTTTTTATAATCTATGAAGGTGTCAGCTATTAAGAGATTTCCCTGTAATATTAGTAAAAATTATTATCATAACAATAATAAATTGCGTTGGATAAAGTAACTATCTACCTGTCACCATCCAAAGTTAGTTTTTTATTCCTCAAAAATATACAAAGATCTAAAAAAATATATCTAAAAACTATTCAAATTTTGCCTGAACATTGAATTAACAATAATAAATGGTGCACTCAAATTACAATAAAACTTTACAACAAAGTCGGCAACTTCAAATAAATGGACTAATCTAACAAAGAGTTTTTAAGTGAGCATATGGGGCTCTTTCAAACACCATTGGAGCCTTGGAAGAAGATAATAAATCCTTCTATAAACAAACGTGAGTTGCACAAAAGTCAAAGATAGTAAAACCATCTATGGATTACACAAAAAAATTATCCGTTGGTTACAAAAAAGTGTACAGAGAGTAAAACAATCCGTATCGTACACAAAAAGTATCCGTTGATTACAAAAAGTGTAGAAAACCGGTCATAGAGTATAACCATCCGAGGATTACACAAAAAATATCCATTGTTACAAAAGGGTACAGAGAGTAAAACAATCCGTGTAGTACACAAAAAGTATCCGTTTGTTACAAAAAGTGTAGATAACCTGTTATAGAGTATAACCATCCGGGGATTACATAAAAAATATCCATTGTTACAAAAGGGTACAGAGAGTAAAACAATCAGTGGACTACACAAAAGGTATACGTTGGTTACAAAAAGGGCACAGAGAGTAAAATCATCCATGGGTTATGCAAAGTCTACAAAGTGTAACGTCATAAGCGGGATAAGCAAATGTCACAAAGCATAAAACTATCATTTGGTCACCAAAATGTTGCGAAGTGTAAAACAGTTCTTTGGTTTTTCAAAACGTACAATCAGCCCATAAGCTTTCTGCATCGTGTTGTTGAGTGAGAGCATGATATACATTTCTCTATCTATTTTTTTGTATAAACAATGAGGGACCAATTTTTTTAAATGTCTACTTAATACTTTAACGCAATGACTGGGTGGTGGTATGATCTGGTAGCTAGAAATTGTCATTTGCACTTTTTATTTTGTTTTTCATAGGTTATATAACTTGTTTTTATGTGAAATCAACAATTATTTGTATTTTTAAGTTGTAACCTTATCTCTGTTCCAAAATGTGTTGATTAGCTATATTTCAGTCATTGGCATACCCAGATATTTACGTTAAAGGGGTCCATTGGGATTTTACCAAGCTCCCTCCCTTCTCTAGTTTTACAACAAAAAGCTTATATATGGTCTGAAATTAGTCCATTAAGTGTATCACAATACACATCTTTGTTACATTATCGTAGACACACTATTTCTCCTTTTTTTTATTTTTTTTATTATTTAGCACCGCGTCTTACTACCGTCGGGTTATACGCCTAAGTATAATTACACTAACGGATTAGGAATTGGAAGGTTTAATCTAGAGGAAGTGAACCCGCATTTGCGTGGAGGGAGAGTGGAAAACCATTTAGGAAAAACCACCCCCATTCACCCGACCGAGATTCGAACCTCGATCTCCCCGTCCTCGGCGGTCGAGCTCAACACGACTAGCGCGTTAGCCAACTACGCCACCGAGGCGGGTATTATTTCTCCTTTTAATTCCTTAAAAGAAAATCTGAAAAAGCTTGATGAAAGTGAAATATTATCTATATAAAAGAAAAGATTCTTCTTATTTACTTAGATTTTTGTCAAATCATTGGTAAATACTTTGAAATAAGGAACTGACACATGTATATTAATTTCATTTTTCTTTATTTCTGCAAAGTGTTTGTTTTTCTAGATGCCATCTAAGCATCAAGTTACTTGTCTTTGTTTAACTGCCTGGATTACAAATCAGTTCTTTTCACATGTATTTAAAGTTTTGCTCGAAGCCTGAATTAAAAAAGTATCATCATAACGTTGTAGTCTAAATATTCACAATGGTAAAAAAAATATGAGAATCTAGGAGTTATTTGATGACACTGAAAAGCTTCATTATAATACTTTTACATTTATTTAGCTTTTATTTATGGAAATTTGGTGGTTGCATTCCTTTCCATAACAATGTGTACAGTAGCAAATAACTCTTGAAATGCAAGAATAAAAAAAAACTCAAGGATTTAAGGAATGTGCAAAGCAATGTACCTAAATACAAATAGAATTTGATTGGAAATATGGGTACACTATCAAAACACACCGGCAACAAAGAATGCCAGTTCAATATGAACTTTTCCATTACTTTATCTAAGAAGTTGAAAATTGTTTGTGACTTGTTAGCCAAAAAATTGCCAATTTATTTTGACTGTCATCACGGTGTGGACATACGTGCAGTGGCACCGGAACCTTTTTATTGTTGAGAAGAAGGACGAGGTTTATCAGCCTAAACAAGATAGGTTTGAAAGACTTGGACCCTCAAGTCAAACGGTTGGGAGCCGGGTGCTATTGGAAGGGGTCCCCAAAAAATAGTTGAAATATGAATACCCCTTGAATCTATTTAGAGTGGTTATCATCTGGATTTGTTTAAAAAAATACTTTCTCTTTAAAAGCTGTTCGGAGTTTTCATCACCTGATTTATTTTAAATATAAGACGCCTCTAAAATCTATTTAGGCTGCCCATCCCCAGTGTTTTAAATTCCATGCCACTATAATTTATTTAGAGTAAACCTTACCTAGATTTTTTTAAATAATTAGATGCTTCTAGGAATTATTAAAAGTTTTTAATCGTAATTAGATTTCAAGCGTTCATCTCCCACTAAATAATTATTTCTTACGTTATTTGTATGTGTGCCTGCCTCATTAAAACCATACTTGAAGCAATATTAGGAGAGGCCATGGCTTATCTGCCCCCCTGTAGGAACGCATATGATTTCAGTGCGTGGCTATACTCGCTATACTCCCTATTGTGCTATTGGTTTGACTTGTTAATTATAATTGTACGAATTGTATCTTGCTTCCTATTCGTTGTTCAATTTTGCTAGCGCAATGCCCCCTACTTTCAGAAGAAAATAGCTCTTTGTTTTAACGTTTCCTCGCCCACTAGGTTCCAGCTAACGATCGAGTTTGGTAACGTTCCTAATTTAGTTCTCATTAATTATAAAGTGCTGTGGTGTCTTTTTTTTTTTTTTTTGCTTCATAATGTATATTATTAATCATTTGTATTCCTTTCTTAACAGGGCTTATATAGGAGATTACTATAATATTTTTTTTCCTATTGTTTCTATTCTATGTAACTTATACCACAGAGGTGAGCAACATATGTTTCAATTTATCCACAAGTGTGGTGAATGAGGAGTGAAATTCACCACACCAAATAGAAATTGAGAAATTAGCTTGCTCAACCAAGCATTTAAAACAACACACACTGTTTGAAGAAGTATTTTCAAAACATGTACACTTTGACTACTCAGTTGAAACTGCCTCAAATTCAAATGATGAAAACTGTTAGGATTGAAAATGTGAGATAATTTAACGTAAAATTTTACAATCCTTTGGTTTGACAAGCTGCAGAAACATTGGCTCAATATCTTAACTCGATGCACCTCAATATCAAGTTAAAATCAGTACACGCCATAAGGAGAAAGTTTATTTTAGTGTGAGAGCTGACAAACTTCAACTCGTCACACTTTAATGGCCAATTCACCACGTGTTTAGATTGGTGCAAGGGTTGCCTACCCCAGTTATAGCAAGTAAGTTTACGCAATATTTTATAACCGTGACGTCTTTGTTTATACTCTTTCAAATTAACATTTCTTACTTAAATCAGATTTCATTGTTTGCACAAGAATGGGTAGTCTGTAATAGGTCTCTTTTCCCAAATGTTGTGATAAAATTATCTTTTTGGGGGCCTCCCTTTTTCATAAGTACTCTCCTAAATGTTTTGGTTGAATGGATTTAACAATGTCACGCAGGTCACAAAAACCTATCGCAGGGCTTTGCCTATTATCCACGTTTCCTGGTCTCTCCCTCCTCTTTCTCCTTTTTATTTTATTATTTGTGTGTGTTTTATATTCCTCCTCGACTGTGTTGTAGATATGCAGTCTAATGTTTTATGAATTTCAAAATGGCTTCTGCCACAAGCAAATTGACTAGTAAAACTTATTTTTAATATTATCACGTATTTGTTTTGTACCTGTTTAAATTATCTCTAAAATTACAACATATCTTTTTTGCACCGTTTTAATTCCTGTTCTGTAATCTCACATACATTTTCTGTTTCACGCTGTTTAGATAAAACTCTTTAATTGTTTTCCACTTTTAATATTTCTGTCATTATTTTTAATTAGTTAACAACCTAGCTTCAATATCTTGGTGAGTTACCCCCTACCTCCCCCACAATGTTTCTCTAAACTTTTTTTCCGTGCTTTCGTGCCTAATTTACTTTTAACAGTTTTTTCAATCGAATACATCTTGCACACTTTATTTTGTTTTGTCTAAGAATGCCTGATTTAATTTTTATTTTCTCTAATAATTTTATCTCAATTCAGTAAATTTACTTTTAAATAATGTAATCAAATAATACTGTCTGTACAAGAAAGACACAGCAGAAAGAGAATAAATAAGGGGGAGGGGTGGTACAGCACAAACAAATGCAATACAAAGAAAACGTAGTATTTTCCTGAAAACGATCATAAAATATGTGAAAATAGGTTTTATAAATATTATAAAAACATATTGGATAAAAGATCATCACAGTCTAACAAAGAGCATAAATAAATAATATGCTATTAAACAGAAAATATTGTTCCGTGCAATTACCTGCCAAATTTCAATTTTATACCACAGTAAAAAGTTTTTTCTAATAGTTTGTGAAACCTTAAGCCCCATATTTCTCGGAGCCAATTTTCAAATTTAAAGTTTTCATTATTCTATAATTATTTGGGGTGGTCTTTTTACATAATTGCAAATATTTCAATCTTATACTACATCTAGTAATTTTTTTTTTCCTGTATTAGTTTTTGAAACCCTAGACCCCCCCCTCTCACCATATTCTCCAAATATTGATTAGAAAATTTAAAACCTTTCATGCTTATCTTCCCATCCTATAATTTCAGTTGCTCTTTGTGCTACAAAATATAACTCTGGTAGATAAACAGTATTTTTTCAAGTCTCAAGCTAAAACACCAATAAAGGTTTGTTTTCAGAGAGTTATAATATTAGAATGACATTTTTCCTTTGACGTTAAAGATGTGGTCAAGGGTGTCAGGCTCACAAAAGTATATATATATATATATATATATATATATATAAATATAATAAATAAACGCTCAATTTAACATTTCTAGGTTTTATATTATGAGAATGCAAATAATCAGATTTTTTTGATTTTGTAGTAATCCGAAACGGTAACTAAGCGGTCCAAGGTGTTAGAGTCTAGATATAGGTAGAAGAATATAAAAAAATCTCTAAGATGCACATCCTCAGTCATACCAAATTCCTTTGCAAGTTCTTGTTTATTTATTTATTTATTTAGCACCGCGTCTTACTACCCGTTCGGGTTATACGCTTAGTACTAATTACATAATTGATTAGGAATGGGAAGTTGAATTTAAGGAGTGAACCGCATTTGCGTGGAGGGAGAGTGAAACCATTTAGGAAACCACCCCCATTCACCCGACCGAGATTCGAACCTCGAAAGTTTTGTTCATGAAGTACATTGTTATCACTTATCAAACATGTGCACTGTGCATAATATTTGATTTGTTTATTTCACTGGATACGCTGGAGATTAAGCTGCCCTTTAATGGGAGAATTCATCTATTTATCTGAATATGTATCTATTTAAATATAAGATCAAATCAAGTAAAGATGTGGAACGTTATCAGTCTATGTGTAGGTTTTATTTGTTAAAGACACCTGATTTTCCAACTAATATGAATATAAAACGAACTAGACAAAATATAATTTGTCTTTGTATTTCAATGTCTTCTCTTTGGATTGCAGTTGATTACCGCATTAAAAAAAAGGTAATTGAATGCTTTATAATAAATGTATTGAAACAAAACTCGAACCAGTCAGTGGGCCCGAGAACAAAGGCAACAGTCTCGTCTGGCTTGGATTGCCGGTTACTTGGAGGTCAGGTTTCAAATTCTTGCATATTGTAATGAGGTGTTTTTTCCCTAAATTATTTAATATATTCCATCCACGCAAATGCGGGAACATTTCTTCTCCAATTCTATTTTACTAATCCCTACACCCTTATTGTAAATAGCGGTTTACGATTAGTAAAAGAAAAGCCTGAAATTTAATTTCTTTTTTAACTTTTAATACACATTCCTATTAAATCGTGAGCTTATTGAGAATTAAAAACAAAAATCAGTGTTTTCCTAATGGGTGTCTACATAGTTTATGCAAGTTTAAATTTACCGATCTTTACAAAAGCGACCACATATACGCTTCATTATCTATTTTGTTTCAAATAATTCATTCGTTTTTAAAGATTCCCCTCCCTCCTTTGTCTTAATACTTGACCAAGCCATGCGTATTTTAAGTGCGTGGAAGGGAAAGGGAACAGGAGGAAGGTATAAATTAAAGGATAAGTACTTACATTTGTGTTCAGGGAGAGAGAGAAAATCATTAGGGGAAAACCATCCTCAATACAGCCAGCTGGGACTCTTGCCATTATCTTCCATCCCCAGTAAGAGATATTAGACGAGTTTGGCGTTTAGTCCACATGCCTACTGATGGGAGCTACGCAATAAAGTTAGTAAATTACTTTTATCATGGTTTTAGGTCAAACTAACTCTTAGATGTATTCATGTTTACTAGTTATGTTCACATATTTGTCTCTGCTAAAGATTTATTCTTGTTTCTGGAAAACTTTTCATATTAAGATTAAATAGCCTAGAGAGATACTGCATATTCTACCAGCTGACCGGTAAATTGACTAAACGAAACTTGGCTTCTATCGGTTCTATAGGAGTCACAGTCCTATAGCTGATAACAAGGCACATGAAGAGCCAGCAGATGCGAGTCGCAATCTTAAGTGGATATCATATCCCGCTCGTAAAGTTGGTCAACGTTCTCTACTCCACTGCTAATCAAATCGGGGGATCCTTTTTGGTGCTAAAACGTTGGATTGATCAAATATTTACCTAAACTGTAACAAATATCACTTTTTAAAGTCCTGCGGATAGTTAGAGAGAAAAAATTATTTTTTTCTTCAAGTAATATATTAATTAATTAAAATATTCGGAGATTTATCGGGCCAATATTAAAATAGATCTATAGATAAAGCATTTAATATTTAACTTAAAGGAAAATGAATGGACTAGGACAGGACAGGTTTGTTTGGTTTTTCTATAGCTAATTTAGACATAAAGGAAACTAAATTTATTAAAAAGATAAAAACATATTTTATAACTGTTTAAATTTTATTTTTTAAACTAGGCAGTTCCATATTGTTATTTGAAAATATTTCACCATGTATGGCTTAGATTCTTTCTCAAAAGATCAATCTCAACAGATGGGGAGAAAGAGTATTGATCAACATTTAAAAACATTTTAATTATTATCTCACTGATCATCATTCTAACATAGTGTAATTGAGTGTAAAGAGTTTGGACCATTGCTTAGAGGCCAAAACTATATTTTATTCAATGACAAATTTTATAGTAAAAATAAGTACCAGTGTTTTAAGGGGTTGAAACATACTGCAGACGTCCAACTGTATCGCAATACTTTATTATTGTGCTATTTAATAATATGTATCACGGCAAATATAAATCTGAACCGCCTCGGTGGCGTAGTTGGCTAACGCGCTAGTCGTGTTGAGCTCGACCGCTGAGGACGGGGAGATCGAGGTTCGAATCTCGGTCGGGTGAACTGGAGGTGGTTTTCCCTAAATGGTTTTCCACTCTCCCTCCACGCAAATGTGGGTTCACTTGCTCTAAAGTCAACCCTCCTAATTCCTAATCCATTAGCGTAATTATTACTTAAGCGTATAACCCGAACGGGTATTAAGACACGGTGCTAAATATTATTATTATTATTAAAATAAATCTGAACGATATAAACAGGGCTCCGCATTTATAATCAGTCTTCGATTTGGAGTTAAATACATTTAAAAGTACCTGTAAACGATATCAACAGAGATCTATTCAGTAAACAGCCTGGGACTTGGGAGAAGAATATATTTAAAAGTACATGTGAACGATATCAACAGGGCTATATTCTATAATCGGCCTTGGATTTGAATATATTTAAAAGTACATGTGGAAATAACTAATTTTCAACGATGTTTTGGAGTTTAATAGATTTAAAAGTACATGTGAAAATAGCTAACTCTCAACGATGTTTTACGAAAATTGACAAAGTTCTGTGACAAAGGTAAAGGGAACAAGAGACTATATCCCCTTAAAAGAATACAGTAATTTGTGGTAGTGTTCTCAAAATAGAATTGAGTATTCTTTTGGTAGTTTTGCGTTGAGTTACTTTATATTTAAAAATATCGGAGTTTTTAAGATTTTTTTCTTTGACCAAAGTGATGCCCTTTAATAGTTACTAGTTACTCTCCATGAACTCAAATAAGATTAAAACTGCTTCTGTGTCCACATGGTCTTAGGTGCTACTATCGCAGTAGACTAGACTGCCGATGACAGGGAAATCTATGTTTGAATCTCGGTTGGGTGTATTGAATGTAGTTTTTCCATTTCCCTCCAAGAAAATGCGGGTACATTTCCTCTAAACATTACCTTTCTCATCCCCAACTAATTAGCGTAATTGGTCCACAAATGTATAGCCCGAACGAGTTGAAGGACGTGGTGTTAAACAAATAAAAAATAAAATAAAAACATTATGATCAGTAGTAGCCATGCTGGAAATACATTAAGTTAAATAATTACAACAATATTTGGTGATCGTATGTATAGAGTTAAATTTTCTATAACAAGTAAAATATACATTTAATGATGAAGTTATCGCTAGTTGGTTAAATGAGCTAAATATAAACACTTCACTAGCTGAGGCGGGTTCAATTTCAATCATGGTGAAAAAATTATCTGAATTGAAATTGTGGTTTACCCCTTTCACAGTCATGATTTAATAGTAGGGAGACTGGGCTTGGTGTGTATGTGTGTGTATATATATATATATATATATACACACACACACACACAAACCAAGCGGTTGCTAGCGATGATCGTGCCAATATTTGCGGATAGAGGGTGTCATGTGGTCAGCACAACAAGCCCCGGGACCATTAATCTCAGTTTTCTAAACTGGAGCTTGCCACTTCTTTATCCAAGTAGTTCTTCATTTGTCCTCACGAGGCTGAATTTGACCCCGTTCTAGATCCAATGCTTCAAAGAAAAATCTTGGTTTGTTCAATAATTTCAATAAGTGCCATGAGCTAATATACCCAGTCAGTTCAAGAAGTACATTATAAATATTACAGCTACAAATACTAATAACAATAATATAAATAGTTCCTGAAATCAATATTCCCAGTAGTAAAAGTGTCTTAACAGTTTTAAGATATTCTTGGTACTCAAATATTAACTAGTTCTAACGCATTCTCACTGTACATAAACTAACTTAATTTTCACGAACTAAACCTACAATTTTTTTAGGGGATGGTTTTAGAAAACTAGACAAATATTTTGGTTCGTTACAAGTTAATATATCCTATCCTAATTTAATCGTAAATCATCTTAAATCAACTTTCCAGACCTTAATAAATAATGTTAACATAGCTCAGACAAAATTGGAATCTTTAAATACCTTAAATTTAAATTACTGTTTTTTTTTGGAATAGAAATTTTAAGTTCTTGTTTGCCAATACAAAACAAAAATACTATAAATAAGAATATTTGATAAAACCAAAAGTGCACACCCATTTTGTTGCTTTTTATCTGTCGAGAACTATGTATTATAAAAAATAATTGAGTGGAGTTTCTAACCTAAAAAAAATATTTTTTTAGATTCAACTAACCAAAAAAAAAAAACAGATAAAACAAATTTTGACCCAAAAAGCTAAATTGACTCGAAGTTTAATATATATATATATATATAATATATATATATATATTATATATATGTATATTTTATATATATATCATATATATATTAGCAACGCATCCTACAACCCGTTCGAGTTTTTCACTTATGTACTAATTACGCTAATAGCTTTGTATTTATTTGTATTTTTATTTCCTAGTTTTCTTTTTCATGTTCTACATCATTCCCTTCTACAGAAGACACCTATTAACTTCCAGTAGCATCCACATTTATAGGATAACTGATTAGTGCAAGGCATGATGGGAGTTCTAGATAGCCGTTTAGTATTTAAAAGGCACATGTCCAGGACAAGTGCCTTTTCAAAAAAAAAAAAATTTTGTTACTTATATTTCAGTGGCTAGCGCTAGGAAATGTGCCAGTCCTTCACAGAAATGTCTGTAAACGCGCATAGAGTAGTGTACGTATATAACTCAATTTCGCAAAAAAAGTGGACAAGTGACCTTTCAATAATAATCGATTCAGATTCGATTATGAACACTAGATATTTTTCCTGTCTAGTTCAACCACATTCATTGGTCTATTCTATATACTTTTAAAATAAACATTATCATTTTGAATTTACGTGTTTCGGGGTTACCGGCAAGTATATGTATTGGGTTTTTAATACATCGCCACATGAGTTAGTAACATTTTAAACGATTCTAATAATTGATATTTGTGAACGTTAAATATATACTAGCTTTGGGATTTTTAAAAATAATATAAACCTCATTTATTGTTCCACCACCACTGATATAAACTCATTTAACTGATTTTATATATGTACTGTAAATTATAAAGTAGTTTTGGCCGTCCTTAGTAATTAAAGTACTCGGTGCCCCCCCTCCCCCCCCAATTAAGGTGTCAAGTTGTTTTCATCAGCTCGCCCGTGTTTCTATGACAATGCTTTCCTAAGACTCTTATACAAGAACTAGGCCCTTTCCCGTTTGGTGTTGTCAAACTGGTTATGATACGTTATCCATTTAATTTGACGCGTAGCCTTATTATGTTATCCAAGGAGACTTGTGTAATACAAGTATTTTATAAGTCGATAATTAAGTATCTTCTTATTCTATCTACCTGAAAAAAATGTTGTTTTTTTATTACAATAAACGTCTGGCTTTTCATTTGAATATAGCCATCATCAGTGGGCACGTGAACTAAACGAGTCTAAACTTCAGCCCCAAACATTAATTACTTTAGCTCAATAATTGTTCGCAAAAAGCATAAAATAGCAAATTTGACCCCTTATAGCTCGTGAACGTTAATGATTTGAAATTATTATTATTATTATTATTATTATTATTATTATTATTATTATTATTATTATTATTATGTGTTCTGTCTTAATACAGGTCCATTCCTTTTGTCAGTGAACTTAGACCACCATTGCACCCTGTCCTCTGCCTCCTTCTTGAGCTCCCAGAATTTTCTTCTCTCCTTATAGTCATCTAATAAATGAATCCTCCTTCTTTCTAAGCTCCTCTTTCTCTCAACCTTTCTTTCTATGACGTTGTGCAGAAGATAATACCTTCTAAGGATGTGTCCGATCAAATTTGCTTTGTACTGAAGAATCACATCCAAAACGGTTAGCTTCTAGGCCATTCTTTTTATGACTTCTTCATTTGTCACCCTGTCTGTCCACCTTATCTTCTCAAGTCTTCTACAGCACCACATTTCAAAGCTATCCAAGTATTTCTTTTCATATTCCTGAAAGTCCAAGTTTCTGCTCCACACAGCACGATGCTCCAAATGTAGCGTTTCATCAGTTTCTTTCCTCAGTTCCAACTCAACTTGCTCGTCAATAGTAACATTTTCTTGTTGAAAGCTTCCTTGGCCACGGAGATCCAAAAACTAATTTCTTTTTTGTAGTAGGCATCCTTTGTCAGCAGATTTTCAAAGTACTTGAACTGCTCTATGTTTTCCAACTCCTGGTTTCCAATTTTTATTTTCAGCAGTTCTTAATTTTTTGAAACCACCATCACCTTTGTTTGACTTCTCAATATTGACCTCCATGCAATATCTTCTCCCTATCTTCACCAGCCGGTCCATCATTTCCTGCAACTCTTCTTTATTTGTGGCCAGCGTATTAGCATATTATATTGTGTTGATGACACATCCTCCTATCCCGAAATTTTCACGTCCATCCAGGGCTTTTCTGACCAGCCACTCTCCATACAAGTTGAACAGACTGGATGACAAACAGCATCCCTGACTCACTCCTCTTCCTATCTCCACGCTGTTGGTCTCTCTCCATCATTCAGTTTCACCTTCACTCACTGTTCCAGGTACAGGTTTACAATCAGATTTCTGGCCCTCCAGTTGATGCCAATTTAATGAAGTAGTCCTCGCCTGGAGATCTGAAAGTGGTACTAGTTTACCACCGGATTTTCTTACACCAGGAAGAGCCACCATTGGTTTTGTTCCGTTTACAAAAGGTATTTCAGAGAAAATACAGTGTGGCAGTTTACCCTTTTCCTATCCATACCCTAGCACCACAGCCAAACTTCCACTCCATGCAGTCACGCCCGTGGCTTTATGAGCCAACCATCTGTGCCTCGAGTCGAACATGACACCACTACTGTCCGGTACCAGCCACTTAACCCTGTGCAGGGGGACGTAATATTCCACATTACGCACTTGTTATAATTGTGCAATAAAATTTGGCTGGTAGAATTACCCTAATAATCCATATGCCACTAGTCTTATTTAAAGGGAAGATAGTTCTGACTTTTTATAAGACGTAGTAAGAAAGCTGACTATGGGCTAAGCAAAATGTGCACGATTTTATTGAAATGCGTATATTGGATATATGAACCCAGATATCACATAGAAATGAGGTTTTGTAGAATCTTTGACTCAATAGAATTGAAATGAAGATGTCAAAAGTTTTCTTATTCCCTCATTTTAAAGCTTTCTTATTTGTTTACTTTATAATATAAAATGGTTCAGATAAACTAAATTTAATTATCTACTAGTGAACCTTTCAGAAAATTGCCATGATAAGAATCCTGGTTTGAGCCAAACCCGTCAAAATGGAGGTGAAACGTTCTCGAGCATGCAAATTTTATTATATAAATAAAATAAGGAGAATTTACTAAGTAGAAGTTTGTGGAGTAGTCTGCCCCATAGTCCAGGAATATGAAGCTCGAATTGTTTGACAAGTTCGTTAAGTATGGTTTACTTGGGATGGAGACGTCAGGGTTCAAGTCACGGCGGGACGTGCAGTGGGAGTATTTTTCTAATGGTTTCCTATGGTCCCTCCACATAAATGCAGGTATATTTCCTCTAGAATTCCAGTTTCTTCATTTAAACCTACCCACTTAGGTGGTAGAATTGTTTAAAGCGTCAGTCTCGCAAAATACTGGACTGCAAATGACGGGGAGATCGGGCTTCAAATCCCGGTCGGGTCTACTGGGAGGCTTTTTTCTAAATATTTTTCCACTCTCCGTCCACGAAAATGTAGGCAGTGATATAACAAAATTGATATATAATGGCACTAGAACAAAATCGCTTTTAAGTGCGGTTTTCTGTATTCACTTGTAAACAGCAAAATTAGGATCGGTGAAATATTGTTTTCATTCTAAAGTATTATTTTCCAAGCTTTTAAAAATGGTTTCACTAACCTTAATTACACTTTATTCTAATGAATAAACCATCCTAACGCAATACTATGTGACGTTTGATTTAAGCTGTATTACCTACTTTAGCTACGCGCTATCCACGAGAGAAGCGGGCTCTTAAATTAGGAACTGAATCTATGGTCTCTAATCTTGTAGACATATTAGGCCAGCGTTCATTTTATACATAATATTACATTTATATAAAATGTTACATAACAACAAATTATATCTATAAGGAATCAAAATAATATTGATGTAGCATAAGTACTCTCCATTTACACTGTATGGTAGTTAATTTACCTTTCTTGGTTTAACTAAGGTGTAGCTTATAGTATAAGGTCAAGGTGTAATCAGTCAAGTTAATACTACATTCAAGGTGAACGGAGTTTGAGTGCTTTGCGTCTGCACTGTGATAATCCAAATTAGATATTAAGATTTCCTTTCTGTAACTTCTTAACGAAACTTTAAACTTCTGGATGAGAATTGAGAATAAAATACAAAGTTTGGGTTAAATTGATCAGGGACAAAGGAAGAGTTAAATTATATGATTCGTTTTTTATCACAATTTAATATCACGTGCCTATTATATGTCCATTTTTTTTAAAAATTGTCTCAGCCCACAAGCGAGCTATACCGACCGAGTAGCCGCCGTATTTTGGCGAGGATATTGCCAGCATTTGAGAAGAAAGGGTCTTAAGTGGTCAGTACAACAAGCCCTCTAGCCATTCATCTTATTTTTATAGACCGGAGCCACTATATATTTATTCAAGTAGTTCCTCAATTGTCCTCATGTGGCTGAGTTGACCCCATTTCAGACACAATGCATCACAAAATAATTTGTAAGTGCCAAGGATCGAGCCCGAGACCTCTATATATGTAACTAGGAGCTCAGAGGCGGTCATGTATCTCTTAATGCCTCTTCTTTACTCATAAAACCTCATATTTTGCTCGTTCACATGTTACGCAAGCTTTATAAATGAGTTGGCTCATATCTGAAGGACTCATCTACTTGTAGGAAAATATTTCCAACTAAGGAATGGCAGTTCTGAAAGTTCACTAAAACCACTATCAGATATCTTAAAATGTCTGCTGAGGGTCTATTGAAAACAGATTTTATTTGTTTGAGGAAGGTACGTTAAATATTTCTAAACTTTTTTTTATTTCCGAACTGGTATAGTTCACGCGAATCATCATTGTAAAAACAAAATAGTTTTATATTTGCTTTATATTTATAGCTATATCATTTTACATGTAAGGTTTTTAATTCTACTAAGACATGTTGATAGCTTTCAGCTCCATTTTATTTTCAAAGCATTGTTCTTAAAAGAGGTTCAACCCAAATGAGATGAAGGCCTATAGTTCCTGGAATCACACTCAGTGTACTCAAACTATTTTGCCACCTTTCACTCCCCTGCACTATGAAGTAGCCAGCGTGCTTCACATGCACATCAACTCTGTGATACAGTCTGCTACAAATCGTAAATTTACACCAACATTATTCCGTGTGGATCATATATGATTAAACCTTAGTGGAGATAAAGAGTTAATAGGAGTTCCTGATATTGAATATTATGAAATATTAAATGACTAGCTTTTACCCGTCGCAGCTTCACCCGCAATAATTGATAAAATATTTTAATATTACAATACTAAACTTTTTATTAAAAAGGTGACTTCGTATTTACACGTGAAAACAACAAAATTTCTCTCAACTTTTCACTATGTAGAAATATCTTACAGGTTGGATGGTGCGTAAGCTTTCGTTTTGAACTGATCTTTACTAACTTTAAAAAATGCTGAGGTAAAGTAATATAATGGTAATATTTAAATTATAATCACATTCATATTAACTTGTAAAATTAAATTAAAATCACAATATATCACTTATCTCTTATATACGAAAAGTTTAAACTTTAGTATTGTAAAATTAATGTAATGTTGTTCCAGGACATACTCTACCAACCTACGGAAAAAAAAAACTATTAAACTTTCTGTAAAAGATGAGAGAATTTTTTTTAGTAAGTTGGTAGAGTTGTTTGTAGGCTAACTTTTCGTTTTTAACTGATCTTGACTAATTTTAAAAAATGGTGAGGTAAAGTAATATTTTAATTATAATCACATTCATATTTACTCGTAAAATTAAATTAAAATCACAATATTTAGTTTAAACATTAGTATTGTTAAATTAATGTAAAATCAAAGGTTGGGAATAGTGCTATATGCTATTCCAGGACATATTTTACCTACTTACAAAGTTTTATTCGAATCCGCTCAGCAGTTTTGGCGTGATTGAGTAACAAACATCCAAACATCCAAACACACAAACTTTGCATTTATAATATTAGTAAGATATTTGGATACAAACTCCATTGAAAAGGCCGTTTTTGGCCACTCTAGAATGGTTTCACAGATAAGCACAATGCACAAATCTTCATTCTTCATTGTAAGGACATACTGTAGTTATTAACAAGAAACTATGACACTTTGTCCCCCATGGTCACCGTGGAAAATTTTCGAGTAATCATTTTTGACCTAAATAAATAAAATATTTCTCCATAAGAAACATAAAGTTTAATTTTCTTCGGATGGTGATATCAACATTTGAATATCTGAAATGAACATAGCGACATTGAAACCTATTAAATGAATAGAAAAATTAGTCAATTCCGGACACCCTTCACAGATATTCAACTGTTTATATCACCATGTTAAGAAAATTAAACTCTTAAAAAATATTTATATTTTTTTTGCAAAAAAAAAAAAGTTTTGATACAAAGACTACAAAAAAACTGACCTTTTCTCGCGTCCCTAACAGTCTTGCAGCCTTACCTTGATATTTTACACTGTGACCCTATCTTATAACTTTTAATCTTGTCCATAGTGTAATTCGTCAAGTTAGGACTCTTATCTTTCAGTGTAAAGGGAGTGTACAGTATATTGGACATTTTCTACTCTGTTTAGTCTCTCGAATCTTCGGAAATACCAGGTATAGCAAATGATGATGATGGATTTATTAAATTATCAATGTAATAATACACATTAGACCCATATCAGTGGGCACTCGGACTCATAATTTTAGGTTCATTTGATTTTGTTGGCCGTTGACAGGGAGGTCATGGTGTGAAATCCGGTCAGGTGTATTGAAGCGGTTTTTTCATAAGTGGTTTTCCATCCAGCCTTCATGAAACTCCGGTAGGGCATGTATATCAACCTTCATCTTCCCAAACACAATAACAAAGGTCCACATTAATCGCGTATAGCCCGTATGGGTGGTTTTATGTAGTGGGGAAATACAGCCATGCACCGGTGCCCGCTTGGATGAAGGCGTCATTCTAGTCTGAATTGGTTTGCCAGTGATGAGGACGTTAAGTTTCAAAGTTCAGTCATGCAACTTTTTTAATTGGTTTCCCAATCTCGCTCTTAGCAATCTAAAGTCAAATTTAAAACACAAACTTATGTTTTCTTTCTATTTTAAATAGACATACGGTCCCAAGTACATTTTTCATCCACACAATCAAGAACTATTAATTATATAATTCAATTTGTAAATCACCCAAATAACTTGAAATGTGGACAATTTCAAATATATAATGAAGGATAAAGTAAATCGGGGGTGGGGGGGCGCTATGGGAGAGCAGGGGCATGGAACCTCTTCGGGCTACAAATTAATATTTTTTGACAAAAAGCGATAACATGTTGAATTATTGGACGAGTAATTATTTTTAGCTTACTATTATTGCTGTAAATTTTTTTTAATAAAATTGTATTTATTATATTGTCACCATTTGAGATTTTCCAATCTCCTAAAGCTAGCCCACACCATCAGCTAAAACCTTTAAAGGGCTAAATCAATCAGATTTTTGTGGCATTCCTCGAAAGTTAAAATTACATGTAAATATGCCAAAATAGTATTTATCTAGACGAATAACTAACATAACTCCTAAATTAAGCAGGCTTATTCTTATTTTCAAAACACCTGCACACACATTTAACACCAAACATTTATTTTTACAAAAATAAGTGTACAATTACTACTTATTTTACTATAGATAATTCTTACTAAATTAAAAAGGTATTATAAATATAAAACGTTTGTTTGGATATTTAAAAATCATGCAAATAAAAAGATGTTTTAAAATATATATGCTGGCACTTAATATGAGCTAGCTTACTTTGAGATGGAAGCTTTTTCACTTACCATATTTGATATCTTCATATTTAACCACCACCAGATAATATTAACACAAACCCACCTGAAAATAAAAAGAACAAAACGTTATGGCACCATAATAAACAAGGTTTTTAAAGTTTGTTTTGTCACGATGCCTCACTACAGATTTGAAATTATACGCATCAGCACAGTTAGCTTATAAAATAATATAATAAAATAAAAATATGTTTTAAGATTCATGAAATATGTATTAAAATAAATCGGTTCAATGATAGCTATACAATTTAAAATTAATATACATTTAATAATATTAAGAAGCGGGGAAAAAAAGTAATCTGTGAATTATAAATGCTTTGGAGGTTGTTTGTATATCATTGGTATTATGTTTCAAAATCTCATTTCATCGATAAATATCAACAAAACAATTCAACCCATATTTATGTGTTTATATGTATGATAGGTCAACGTTTAAATAAGATAGAAATACTTGCGTCTAACGCAAAGATAATCTAGTCTAGTTTGTCGTGATTGAGCGATCATGATTAAATAATCAGCATATGCTTTGGTGGTTGAATGGTCTAAACTCCAAGCCATCAATATCGCAATACAATGGGCGCCAATCGCGGGGAAATTCGGAATTCGAATCCCTGTCAGGTGTATTGAGGTTGTGTTTCCAAATGGTATCCCACCCTTCCTCCACATAAACTTGGGTACATTCCCTCTCAGTGGCTTCCTAATCCTTACCTTACCTCTTTGGTATAATTAAGAGAGGATAACACCCGCCTCGGTGGCGTAGTTGGCTAACGCGCCAGTCGTGTTGAGCCAGACCACCAAGGACGGGAAGATCGAGGTTCAAATCTTGGTCAGGTGAACTGGGGGTGGTTTTCCACTCTCCCTCCACATAAATGCGGGTTCACTTCATCTAGATTAAACCTTCCCAATTCCTAATCCATTAGTGTAATTAGTACTTAAGCGTATAACGCGAACTAGTAGTAAGACGCGGTGCTAAAATTAAATTAAGAGAGGATAACCCATTTGGGTACTATGATGTATTGCAAACATAACATTATAACCTTCAGAATAATGAAAGACATGTGAAATGTTAGTAGATCGACAAATTTAATGTGAAACTGTAGTATGAAGTCCTTGTGCTTTGCTCTTCTTGCGAAACGAGGTGTTTTGAGGTTGAATTCCAACTAGCTGTACTCATAATTATTTATTATAATAACAGTTTACCCTATTTGTTTTTTAAATACTCAGCGTCTTATACCTGTCCATGGTTTTTGCATGTTTACACTAGTTGGGATAGAAACGAGTAAGTTAGAACAAAGAGGAAATGTAATCGCGGTTGAGTGGAGGAAGAGTAAAAATCAGTAAGGAAAAACCAGCCTCAGTATATCTGACCTAGATTGTAACAGGGAGGTTGGGGTTCAAATTACGGCCCAGTGTAATTTTGTTTGAATATTAATAGTTTCCTACTATTCCTTTACACAGATGAGAGTGCATGTCTTATAAATGTTACCTTCATTATACCTGCCCTATTTGCGTAAATAAATGCAGATATCCCAAATGGGTCATAAAAGGCGAAGGAAAAAAACAAATCACAATATTAAAAATCTTCCATCCAAGTTTTGTCATGTCCTCTTAGACCTATTCTGTAAAGTACAGGTTTATTAAGAGAGTAGAAGAATATAATAGAATAACATGGCGTTCACAACTACCAGAGGACACGAAACAACAAGTGACATTCCAGAATTTAATATCAATAAAGGTAACTACAATCAAGCTATCAAAGCTTGCTTGTTGCAATGAGAAAGTAGTCTGAAGAGGATTTGCAATAAAAGAGAAGATAAAAAATATCCCCGGCAAGTGAAATAAATAACAACCTCTGCAAAGTAGACATTTTCTTTCTTTATATAAAAGCTTAGATTATAATCATGGAAATTTATTACTTATGTAGCGATGCTATTAATATAAAAATGAAGACATGATTATCTTGGGAGCTATTCAAGGCTTTTATGAAATAACGCATGGCACAGAAAATCCTTTCGCATAGCGAAATTATACCTTTATGTCAATTAACTTAACATGTGGATGAACAAAAAAATATAATAAGAAATGATCCTTTTCGAGAAAACACTAGTGCATAACTTGGAACTCGTTAAGGGCCTACCGGGGCTATGAGATGGATGGCAAAAGTTCAGAAATTCCTCGTTATTTTATAAGTTGTTTGTTATTTAGGCCTAATACTATGGTTCACGCTTTAATATAGGTGTAAAGATTAATAACCTTATATTTTAAGTTTTATACGTGAAAAAAGATTCATTAAAATGTGAAATTATTTAATTTGCAAAGATGTTTCACCCGAAGTTTCACAGTTGTCAGATTTAAGTATAAAGAATTATAAATATACATATGACCTTCCTCAAAAGAATAAAGTAGTTTCTTGTTATTATGATGCTTTGGCACTGCTATTCTCATAATAAATACAGCATTGTGAAGATATTTCCTCTTAAGTAAGCTGAATCCTTATCAGTGGAGACTTGTAGTAGTAATATCACTACAATATGTACTTATTTCATATTGCCTGACAATTTTTAAAGAGATTTTTAAAAGTGTGTATTTAGTAAACTACTATTAAATTCTTGTTTCTTAGATGCACAATTACTTAGTATGAATAACCGGCCTCGTGGTATAGTGGTCAGAGCTCCTGGCTGATGACAAAGAAGTCCAGTGTTCAATTTTCGGCTGGTGCTGGGAGCTTTTTTCCTAGAAAGTTGAATAATTCCCATGGTAGCCAGGGTTTGGCTTCACACCCTAATATTCACCATCATCCTTTCAGATAATCGAGACATGGTAAAAGATTCCACGGAAAGTATGTTTGAATAGTAGCCTACTTCAGGCTTACCCAGGGCATCGGTACATTTATACTTGCTCATCTTTCCGCAAGCTCAGCTAATGATTAATGTAGCCCAGAAAAGTTATTATTATTATTATTTAAAAATTGATTTTCGCACATTTGTATTTTAACATTATACACTATATTTGCTACCAAAAAATATTAATATATGACCATCTGACTTTTAGATTTATATTTAATTTAACATATAAATGTTTTGTATTTTGTTTTTTAGTGTCTGTAAAGTTTGTTATTTATTAATACTATTAGACGTTTACCAAATTTCATGGAATATTGACTAAATGTCCAGCTCACCTAGTCTGATTTACCGGTGACGGAAGGTGAGGGTTCTAATCATGGTGAGACAAGATGAGGTGTTTTTTTTCTAAGTTATTTCCAGCTCTCCCTACATGTAATTGAAGGTATATTTCCTACCCCATTTGCTGACAAAAAGGATGCCTAATGGACCAAGGAAATTAGGTCAAGGATTGCCATGGCCAAGGAAGCTTTCAACAAGAAGAGGTTACTGCTGACCAGCAAGGTCAGTCTGGAACAGAGGAAGAAACTGGCAAAATAATATATTTGGAGCATCATGGTGTATGGCGAAGAAACTTTGAAACTTAGGAACATGTAAAAACTAAAAGAAAAACAGTACTTGGAAGAACGTTTAAATGTGGTGCTGGAGAAGACTTGAGAAGATCAGGTGGACAGACAGAGTGACAAATTATAAAGTCCTAATAATAGTGGATGCGAAGAGAAGCATTTGGATCCTTTGGTACAAATCAAACTGGATCGGACACATCCTTAGAAGGAACTGTCTTCTGCATGACATCATAGAAGAAAAAGTTAAGGGAAAGAGGATAATAGTAAGGAGACGACAAAGTATTATTATTAACACAGCTTCTTACTACCCGTTCGGGTTATACACACTTACGCTAATGTGTAATGGTAGGGTGATTGTGACATGAAATGGAGGCCTTACAGTTTAACGTGGAATCCGAACCACGGTGGAGGCCTGGCATTCCTCACATTCACAAGTTGTGATTAATACACGTCTTGTCAGGAGGCGACAGAGGACAGGGTGCATTGGCGATATAAGTTAACTGACAAAATGAATGGACCTATCGTATGTCAGAACATTAATAATACTTACTTACTTAATTTAGCACCGAGTCTTACTACCCGTTCGGGTTATACGCCTCAGTACTAATTACGCTAATGGATTAGGAATTGGGAAGGTTGAATAGAGGAAGTGAACCCGATCTCCCCGTCCTCGGCAGTCGGGCTCAACACGACTAGCGAGTTAGCCAACTACGCCACCGAGGCGGGTATTTAATAATAATAATAATAATAATAATAATAATAATAATAATAATAATAATAATAATAATAATAATAATAATAATAATAATAATAATAATAATAATAATAACAATAAGGTAGTTATTGAAGTTTGTATAAATCCTGAACAGATCGTGAGACGTGGTGGGAAATTAATAAATAAAATCTACAGATAAGCTTATTTTGATATATTTTAGACATTTCTATGTATTCATTAGTATTCCCAATGTCGTGATCCTAAGATCTACACTCTATACATCCTATGTTTTACATGTGCCATACATACCAAATACTAACAAATAATTAGTTCAAATGTACTCAGCATTGGATGTTTTATAACTTAAAACCATAACTTAAACTACAGTCAACTAATTTGGACACCTTAAGCAGCTATCGACTGCGCGTGGCTGCCGCGTAGTGATAGGCATAATCGAGTAAAAATAATCGAGTAACTCGATTGTGTTGTGTAATCGGGAGTACTCGATTCTTCCGGGACTACTCGAGTAATTTACTCGGACCATGATATTCTTTTATTTTCTCTTTTCTTACCAGATAAGTAAGAATCGACCTTATTGGCTAGACTGTTTACCATGCTATTTCCATTTAAAAGGTATATTCCCTTAGAGCTTATTTTTCGTCAACAGCGTCACTGCCAAGCAAAAATGACCCTTTATGGTTTAAATGTTGCACATGCATTCTCAATACAAATTACTCGCAGATGTAAAGTACACAATCGAAAAGCATGTTAATTAAGCGTATCACATTTCCGATTCTTTTCAAAAGTACTCGATGAAAGCTACTCGATTCTTTTTACTCAGCACCTCCGCAGTCTTTTTCACAATCGCATTGACGAAACTAGATATTGTCTTTCTTAATTATTTTAATTTCTCCTTAGTAAAATATGATTATTTATAAATTGAAATTAATTAGAGTAAGATACAAAACAAAAAAACAATAAAAATTGTTTTCACTTTTAAAAAGGTACAATTATTATCAATTTATTTAACAATAAAAATTGTTTTCACTTTTAAAAAGGTACAATTATTATCAATTTCTTTAACATGAACGTATAAAGAAAAGTTTATTTTATTAAAAAGAGCAAAAACAATTTTATTTGTGAAACATTTCTTAAAACGCATACTTTCATATTGACTGTACATGCAACGTGAAACCTGAAAATAAGAGGGTGGAGGTCACTGTCAGTGTCGACTGCTTACTACAGGAAAAGATTATGGACTTGTTATTAGTATAGAATTCCATTGCAAGACTCCCGACTCCCGAGTAACGCTGTCCAACCGATTGCCACGAGACAATTCGAGTAGATGATTTACTAAAAATTACTCGATTACTCGAGTCTTTTTAAAGAGAATCGAGTAATTACTCGATTCTTTGAATTACTCGATTCTTTGAATTACTCGATTGTGCCCATCACTACTGCCGCGCCAGGCACTGTTCGTTTATTTGCCGCACAAAGCCGATACCATGGTTCCTCACGCGGCGGAACGACCAAACGAAAGAACGAACGAACGAACACAACGAACATGGCGTGTGTCGAGCCAAATCGGAGCAGTCCAGTGCTCCGCTGCAAAGAGATGCAGTGTTCTGTCTGTTTGTGCTCATTCATTTGAAGATGGTAGTGTGGCGTTCCGGTGGTTCGTGGGCGGCAAAATGGATAATGAAACTCGATGCAGGTTATCACGAACACGATTCTCCACATATATGTGTGAACAGCCTCATGTGGTAGCCTCACTCAGCCAATACGCACCTTTAGCTCAGTCGATAGCATGCCTACTTAAGGTGATAAAGTTTTATTCAAACGTTCGTCGGAAATACAGAGAAGCATCTGCCTGAGTGGCGCAGCAATTCACACGTTGTATGTTGACCCATGATACATTGCACCTCAAACTCAAAACAGACGATTATCAACCTATCATATTTTCTAGTGGATATATATTTTTTAGATCTTGTCACAATGGATGTTTTCAGATTATAAAGTATTGTGTCGTGGCACAATTCAATACATAGATAAACACGCTTTCCATGAGCTCAGGCAGAGTGGATGAAGTAGAAATGAGTTGAACATCCCACGCCGATGAGGTGGAAATCTTGTGATTAGTTTAGAATTCATCATGCGACCCCGTTTTTGTTCTCCACTTGTTTTTCAAGGAGAGTCTGAACTCACAATAAGGGCCCCAGCTCTGTTTCGCGAGACTTTAAAACTTGCAGTTTTATGAAATAGGTACAAGAATTCAAATAAAGTTTAAAAATATACATGAATTTTTAATCCCGAGTCCATAAGAATTCAAGATTAGAAAATTAAAAAGTCCCGTCTCAAGTTAAAATTATTGAGAAATTTTACACGTTGTATTCGTGGCTACCTTTTTTTTAATCATCATCCTATATAATTCATAGCTCTCATGTTTGTGATAAAAACACAAACACAAATTATGACAAACGTCCTTTATGCAGATACCTATTTTTGGAGGGGCAGGGGGTAAAATTAGTGGGGCATGAAATCTTCGTCCTTCATAAGTTAGATGTATAGAAGTATATGAATATAATATATACAATATATAGATCCAATTAATATAGACTAGGGGTTAGCAACCTTATTTAGAACCCCGATCGATTTAAAAAATTATCAAAGGTCCCGCAATCACTCATTTTTTCTACACTCTAATTTTACTTTTTTGGTATAGGCCTTAAAATGTCTTCTTATATTCAATATTTCCTCAAATACATTTATAGAAAAAATATAGAGTAGATAAAATGTATATTTTCGTATACATATATTTAAAATTCTTATATTCAATTTATTTGAGATATTTAACGCGCAGTTTCTGAACCAAGAGATTATATCAGCGCACGAGAATTTCTATGAGAGAGAGAGAAAGGACCTACCGATCTTGTCGGGAAAGGTATTCTCACATACCGTCTAGGGTTCTATTACATGTCACAGCCGACAAGAGACCGACGAGACGGCTTTACTTCCCCTCCAAAGTAAGTTGTGCTACGGATTTTTCTCACTCAAGAAAAACCCGTTGACACAGGCTGGGTTTGAACCTATGAACATCAGGTCCTGAGGCAAGCACTTTACCCCAAGACCATCGAGGGGAACTAAATTCCTTATAAAATTACCTATTATGACCGATCAAGGTTATTATGCTCAGACTCAAATGTAACTTGAAAGTATTTAATATATTTGCGAGTGTAAACAAATCTATAAAATTAACTTTTAATAACGATGTAATTTTCTTATACGATCAACTAAAATTAACCGTGAGATCAACCGGTTGATTGCAATCGACCAGTTTCCAATCCTTTATATATATCGATCAAAAGACTTTGTTAATACTTCATCTATTTGAGAAACTAAACATAATTGTTAAGCTATTTTTAGTATTGTATGGTCACAGATGGCTGTTAATGTAGAATTGCCTCGTAGCAAAATATTTCTCCTGTTTAATTATTTCGATCACTAGATTGTTGACAATTCCCTTAGCGTCCTTGTACGTACTTTAGTTAAAAATGAAAGCCAAGCAGGGCGAACATAAGTTGAATTACGGAGAAGAATGAAAGTGAGAAACAGACTGACTTTAGGATCGCTAAGTAAACAAGACAATTGATTACCAGACATCGTGCTAGGCTAACAGCCAGACTCAAAAGGTCTTTCATCACAGTAGAGAACCGGCTCCGTGGTGTAAAGGTAGGTGCATGTGGTTCCGAGCCTAGGGGTCCCGGGTTAAATTTCCTGCTGGTACCTTGGGTATTTTTCCCGAAAAGGAAATTACCCCTACGGTCACCAGGGTTTGGTTAATTAGGCTGAAGTTATGTTTAAGAGTTTCCACTGGTTTCACACCCTCATACTCACTATCACCATCAACCCCATCTCATCGGGACATGGAAAGAGGCCCCACGGAAAGGATGTACAATTAGTACATTCGGGCGTCCCCTCAGCAACGGTTCATTAGTACTGGCTAATCTTTCCACTACTGGGATATGAACTATATAACCCAGACGCACAATATTAGGCTAGTATAATCTCAGTAGAGTTTTTTTTTTTAGCGTATGGTATATTTGACAGTGTGAGATGCAGTAACTAGTTCGGTCGCCATGTATGTAGACTTTTGGCCGTTCTGGTGGCATAGAACTAGGGATGGGAAAAAAGTATCGAAACTTTACCGATCGGTATTTTACTTTCGATACTAGTAATTTTTTATTCGATAATTTTTTCCGATACTTTTAATGATATTAGTACTCATACTACGGTATCGAATTGGTATCGAAAGAAACAACTTTTTGGTTATCTTCACTCATGGTCCATGCTGAGATTAAATGTTTATTAGGGTGGTCTGTAGAGGAAGAACAAATGACACTATTTCTCAATTCTCACTCATTTTCTGTATAACAAGCAAGAAGCAACTCCAGCGTTCAGGGCCGTATGCAAGAACTTGAAGTGGATGCTTTGTTGACACTAGCGTGGGTTAGCTTGCGTCATCATAGGTTAAAAGGAGCGATAGTGTGCTCGGGACCACACTATTGGTCCACTAAGCAGCATTCACTATACGTAGAGATAGGGTTCACTTTTGCGAAAAAAGCGAAAAGAAAAATAAGGGTTGAAAATAGGGTATTTATAAGTTTTCTTTGCGTTTCATGGCATTTGAAAGTGTTTAAAGCGATTTTTATTTCGCGAATTAACGCGAGAAACGTGATTTTGAGAGTATTTTAGCTAAATTATTCTATTTAGCGAAATAGATGCGAATTTCCTGAAAATACTGTGCATTTAAATAAAATGCTGAGAATTTCTATAAAACGATGTTTTTCAGCGGAAATAAGTGATTAAAAAATCATTGAGTTTCACTCGTCTGTGTGCTTCAGCTTGGGTTTTACTTGCATCCTGTGCCTTCCACAGCCCATCCGGCTAATCGCCACATTCCGTTTTAGTCGTTGCTTTTATCATAAATCCTTTGTATAGGCCCTAAAAACATTGACGAAAGACATTTTTATCTATTTTGCTACAAAATGCTAAATTATGCCACAAAACGCTAAATTTCCAATAATTAATGCTAAAAAAACTGAAAATTAATGCTATTTTACCCTATCTCTAACTATACGTTATTGCATACCACCCTCAATCTCTTTTAGCTTATCATTATTCATAGCTGTTATTTCATCTTCGTTTATCAATACAGCCACCAGACTGGTTGACAGACGGTGGAGACTAGTCTACATATCACCCCCTTACTTTATCAATTAGCAAGGTCATCACAAACTAAACAAAAGAAGATTTTGTAGGATCACAATAAACTACTCTACTCAAGGTGCTCCAAGCAGACGAAGCAGAAACGTTTATGTGCAGATGATTCATGGCGTCCATTCTTCTATTGTTTGTCAATAGTTAATAATCTATCTTGATAGAGCACATAAACTATGAATGTAGTTAAAAAAAAATGGTACGGCGCACCGCACAGACTTTCTCTCTCTTTCTATAAACTCGTAAGATTTCTGAACGGAATAATGTACATTGTATCATCACCACTCCACATAAGAACACGCATAAAATAATATACAATGATATAGAATCAATGAGAAATGAGGCGCATCTTTGTCCACCTAAGAAAATTTCAAACAGTTTAATGTCTTCCACAAGGGTCAACACTTGGTATTAAAATTTCGATTTCTGGTTAAAATTTTAACATTTTAAAAGGTGTTGCAGATCTTCAAGTCATCGCATTGATATTTAATTATTCATTTATACATTTTGACCAATAAAAAATGTAAATATTGACTATTGAGTCTAAAATGGAGATAGATCATTGCTATGCAAACATTTCTCCTAAGAGATTTAAGGAAAAATAACATACTTTTTTAGATACTTATATTTAATTACTCTATGGCATTGGAGAATTATTGCGTTAAGACTTAAGTAGTATATGTTTACAACTAAAGCTCACAAAATTGTATTAATATATTTGCAAAAATCTCAGAAACTGCTGTTTTTATAAAAATATATGTCAAATAAAAGTTTTTTATTTCTAATAGTCCTACAATTTTGCAATGATAAGTTGTTTAGTTTCTCCAATAGTTGTGGAGATACGGAAATTAACGCTTCTGTAATGTACCCTAAAAATAATCTTCATAGGAAAATGAAAATAGCCAGTTTATTTATAATCTTAATCAACGCCTAGATACGAATTTTAATCAAAATCGTTTAAGCAGATTTTGAGAAAACCAAATTTTTCTCTTTTCGCCCTTCAGTAAACTACCCTTAATTTTAAGTTTTTATAGACACACAGACAGACGGCATTGCAAAGACTATTTTTTAGGGTTCGGGGGGTCATGAGACGTTGACATCCATCAACATTTCAGGTTAGTTTTTTTTTTTACGGTCGCAATACTTAAACTTTAATGTCCAAAAAGTTAAAAAAATTCATATAATTGCGTATATATTGAAAGTTATTGATTTTATAAAAATATGTTTCGGATAAAATATCTGTATTATAAATATATATACATATTTGTAATGCTAAGTAATTTCATATCTCAAATAGTTTCGGAGCTATTTAAAAAAATGTTAATTGACGCTTCAGACCGGAGCCCTTAAAGCCATTTTGCCGAAATATTGAGAGTAGCCATTTTGTTTGGAATATTTATTTATGTTCATAAATGAAATTTAATCAAAATCGTTAGAGCCGATTTTGAGAAAATCGACTTTTTCTCTTTTTGCCCTTCAGTAAATTACCCTTAATTTTAAGTTTTAATAGACACACAGACAGACGGCATTGCAAAGACTATTTTTAAGGGTTCGGGGGTCATGAGACGTCGACATCCATCAACATTTCAGGTTAGTTTTTCTTACGGTCGCAATACTTAAGCTTTAATGCCCAAAAAGTTAAAAATATATATATATATAATTGCGTATATATTGAAAGTTATTGATTTTATAAAAATATGTTTCGAATAAAATATTTGTATTATAAATATATATACATATTTGTAATGCTAAGTAATTTCATATCTCAAATAGTTTCGGAGCTATTATAAAAAATGTTAATTTACGCATCAGACCGGAGCCCTTAAAACGATTTTGCCGAAATATTGAGAGTAGCCATTTTGTTTGGAATATTTATTTATGTTCATAAATGAAATTTAATCAAAATCGTTAGAGCCGATTTTGAGAAAATAGACTTTTTCTCTTTTTGCCCTTCAGTAAATTACCCTTAATTTTAAGTTTTAATAGACACACAGACAGACGGCATTGCAAAGACTATTTTTAAGGGTTCGGGGGGTCATGAGACGTCGACATCCATCAACATTTCAGGTTAGTTTTTCTTACGGTCGCAATACTTAAGCTTTAATGCCCAAAAAGTTAAAAATATATATATATATAATTGCGTATATATTGAAAGTTATTGATTTTATAAAAATATGTTTCGAATAAAATATTTGTATTATAAATATATATACATATTTGTAATGCTAAGTAATTTCATATCTCAAATAGTTTCGGAGCTATTATAAAAAATGTTAATTTACGCATCAGACCGGAGCCCTTAAAACGATTTTGCCGAAATATTGAGAGTAGCCATTTTGTTTGGAATATTTATTTATGTTCATAAATGAAATTTAATCAAAATCGTTAGAGCCGATTTTGAGAAAATCGACTTTTTCTCTTTTTGCCCTTCAGTAAATTACCCTTAATTGTAAGTTTTAATAGACACACAGACAGACGGCATTGCAAAGACTATTTTTAAGGGTTCGGGGGGTCATGAGACGTCGACATCCATCAACATTTCAGGTTAGTTTTTCTTACGGTCGCAATACTTAAGCTTTAATGCCCAAAAAGTTAAAAATATATATATATATATAATTGCGTATGTATTGAAAGTTATTGATTTTATAAAAATATGTTTCGAATAAAATATTTGTATTATAAATATATATACATATTTGTAATGCTAAGTAATTTCATATCTCAAATAGTTCCGGAGCTATTATAAAAAATGTTAATTTACGCATCAGACCGGAGCCCTTAAAACGATTTTGCCGAAATATTGAGAGTAGCCATTTTGTTTGGAATATTTATTTATGTTCATAAATGAAATTTAATCAAAATCGTTAGAGCCGATTTTGAGAAAATCGACTTTTTCTCTTTTTGCCCTTCAGTAAACTACCCTTAATTTTAAGTTTTAATATACACACAGACAGACGGCATTGCAAAGACTATTTTTAAGGGTTCGGGGGGTCATGAGACGTCGACATCCATCAACATTTCAGGTTAGTTTTTCTTACGGTCGCAATACTTAAGCTTTAATGCCCAAAAAGTTAAAAATATATATATATATAATTGCGTATATATTGAAAGATATTGATTTTATAAAAATATGTTTCGAATAAAATATTTGTATTATAAATATATATACATATTTGTAATGCTAAGTAATTTCATATCTCAAATAGTTTCGGAGCTATTATAAAAAATGTTAATTTACGCATCAGACCGGAGCCCTTAAAACGATTTTGCCGAAATATTGAGAGTAGCCATTTTGTTTGGAATATTTATTTATGTTCATAAATGAAATTTAATCAAAATCGTTAGAGCCGATTTTGAGAAAATCGACTTTTTTTCTTTTTTCCCTTCAGTAAACTACCCTTAATTTTAGGGGTAGATATCCAATTCCAAAAACCCTTCGGGGCAACCCTATGAAAACCCAAGATATCAAGTTTCAGCTCAATCGGTAAAATAGTTTAGGCTCTAGTTGGAGGTACAGACAGACAGACAGACAGACAGACAGACAGACGGACAGACGGAAATTCAAAAACCACTTTTTCGGATTCAGGAAGTCATGAAACGTCAAAATTCATCAAAATCTCGAGTTCGATTTTTTTGACGATCACAATACTTTTTCTACCTGTAAGATAGAGAGAAAGTAAAAAGGCACCTCCCAAAAGTAAACTATGAAAGTTTTTTTAAGAAGTTAGAACCCACCTCGGTGGCGAAGTTAGCTAACGCGCTAGTTTTGTGTTGAGATAGACTGCCAAGAATGGGGAAATTGATATTCAAATCTCGGTAGGGTGAACTGAGGGTGGTTTTCCCTAAATGGTTTTCCACTTTCCCTCCACGCATGTGCAGGTTCACTTCCTCTAAATTCATCCTTCCCAATTTCTAACCCATTAGCGTATTAGTACTTAAGCGTACAAACCGAACGGGTAGTAAGACACGGTACTTAAAAAAAAGATATTAGATAGCGAGAAAGCATCTTGTAAAATTTGTTTTCAAACTATTAAAAACCAATATAGTTTTCAGTGTTTAAATAAAAATGAAAATAAAATGATGATGCAAAAGTTGAGCTTTTTTTTGTAACATAACGTCTTACTACCTGTTCAGGTTAGACGTCTATGTACTAATCACACTAATGGATGAGGGATGATGAAGGCTTAATTTATATTAAATGCACCCGCATTTGCGTGGTGGGAGAATGGAAAGTAATTTAGGGAAAACCACTCTCAGTGCAGCTGACCGGATCGAGCCCCGATCTACATGTCTTTGGCAGAATAGCCCAACACGATATTAGCACGCTAGACCACGCGGACACCGAAGCGGGTAAGAAATTATTAATACTAGATAAAAAAAAAACATTTTTCCAGATTAAAATGTTGATACCAATACTTACTGTTATCGATACTTTTCTTTCGATACTAATACGGTATCGATATTTTTCTTCAGATACTTTTAATGAGTACTTTTCTTTCGAAACTAGCACGGTATCAATATTTTTCTTCCGATACTTTTAATGAGTACAGTATCGATACTTTTCTTTCGATACCACAACCCTACCTAGAAAGTTGCCCAAGGTACACTTATGGAGGTTATCTACACATCATACCCTCAATGAAATTATATGATGATAGTGAATATGGAGGTGTGGAGCAAGTGTAAATCTTAGACCAAAGTTAGGCCTAATTAACCAGACCATTATGACCAAAGGTACAGTTCATCTTTCAGGAAAAATTCCTAAATAATCGAACACGGGACCAATTTATTAGTAGCCAGGGTCGCTGACCACTAGACCAAGAGACCCATCTCGGTAGAGGATAAAACTATTCGACTGCAATGTTTACCTACAAATACCCTTGTAAGCACCGTCCTTTGATGGTGCTAGTGAGAACGCATGGCATGCGGGAGGACGTGCCGAAATTGTGGTTTTAAAGTGTTACAGATGTTAGTAAACATACAGAAAAATGTCCGATATAGACAGAATAATTTATTGTGTATTTCCAAAGTTTTATTTAGCACCCCATATTACTACCTATTCAGGTTATACGCATACGTACTAATGGGTTGGGGATCAGGAAGATTGGAATGAGATAAAGTGTACACGTATTTGCGTGGAGGGAGAGTGGAAAACAATTTTTTGAAAAACCACCCTCCGTAAACTCAACTGGGATTCGAACCTTTATCTCCCTGTCATCGGCCGTAATCTTTAGTATACAATGTGTGTGATGCCTTAGACCATGTGGCCACCGAATCGGGTGTTTCAAAATTGAATCTTGTTTATGATTCTATCAATAATCTAAGAAAGGTATTAGGTTCACTTAAAACGGGTAACATAACAGATTTGATCGAAGTTTGATATCGAAACTCAAATTGTCAAATCTATAAGTATATAAGATATAAGTATTCAAGGGTGTATAAAGTTAATCTTTCTAGAAGGGTAAGGTGTCTGCTCTAAAATCTTACTATACCCTTAGCCTATAAAAGTTTGTATGTGTATATATATTGACCCCCCCTAAAGGAGGTAGCCTACATCAAATTCCAGGGGGGGGGGGGGGGTGAAGGGTATGGACCTCCACGAGCCCAGTCTTTATACGCCCATGCTATTTATCATCTAAAACAGTGCCTAGATATCCAATTTCAACAAAAACTTTAAAAGAATTTTCGAAAACATTCATAGTATAAAAATAATAGTCATATGTAAACTACCTAAAAATCAATTTTTCTCTTAAAAAACAAGTATGCATAGCCTTTTATCATGTAAGACCTATAATATACATTTTAAACCAAATATAAGAGCAATTTTCAAGAAACTTCTATTTTTCAAAAACAAGTCGTTAGTAGACTATCCCAAAGCAAATTTCCTCCTCAAAAATAGGTATACAGTATTTGTTATCTATCACCCGCCTCGGTGGCATAGTTGGCTAACGCGCTAGTCGTGTTGAGCTGGACCGCGGAGGACGGGGAGATCGAGGTTCGAATCTCGGTCGGGTGAACTGGGGGTGGTTTTTCCTAAATGGTTTTCCACTCTCCCTCCACGCAAATGCGGGTTCACTTCCTCTAAATTCAACCCTTCCAATTCCTAATCCATTAGCGTAATTAGTACTTAAGCGTATAACCCGAACAGGTAGTAAGACGCGGTGCTAAATATTAAAATATTGTTATCTGTCATGTCATATACACCCCAAACATTCATTTTAAATAAAATTCTTAAAGCCGTTTTCTAAAAATTTCTAATTTTTCAAATATAGTAATAAATAAACAATCCTTATTTTAAGGTCTAAAATTAAAATTAAAAAAGCCCAAGGTAATAGCATATAATACCTAAATATCAAGTTTAAACAAAATCCATCAACCATGTTGGTTTTGGCTCTAGGGACACACAGAATCTCCAGAATTTTACAAGTCAATGTTCGTCGTAATCTCGAGATAGAATTTTTTCACGATTACAATATTTTATTTTTATATGAGAAAGTAAAAATAGTTGTTTTAAAAAAAAATAAAAAGTTATGTGAGCAAAATTATATTGTAGTAATATGTTTGTCTTAAACGTAGGCATATACCTAGTCGAAGGAATAATGCTAATACTATCAGCAATGAAATTATTACTACCTGTGCCAGTGAGCACATTTTCAAGATCATTAGGTCTGGTTTGTCGGTGATGGGGACGTCGGGATCTTAATTTTGGCTGAGTGTACTGTAGACAGTGTTTCCTAAAAGTTTTCCCACTCTACCCCAACGAATATGCGGGTACATTTACTCAATACACTACCTCTATCATTCTTACAATAGAGTAATTAGTAGTCTGCTTATCACGCAAAAAAATAAAATAAAAAATACCTCACCTCCCTGGTGTCTCGGAATAATTTCTGCTTGTGGTTTTGTTTACTAATCAGGTGTCAAATGTATTTATACATTTGTTTAAGATTTGACATGTTTTATATAAGTAAAACTATTATTATATTAGCAACAAACCACTACTATTTTAACACTGATTCCTTTCTCCTAACACAACCTTGTATTAACTAGCAATGTTTTTAACATTTCGTGTATGATTACAAACTTTTCAAAGCTACAAAATAATGTTTTTAGTAACTAGATGTGTTGAAAGAGTGGGTGGTGGAAGGGCAGTAAACCTACCTACATAGGCTACAAACTCCATATATGACAGTTCTTGTTTAAGCTTCTCTTTCTTCTGGTTGATTGTTCTTACAGGTGACAGAAAAAATGTGTGCTTCCTTTTCTTGGACAGCACTTACTTGGCTCATTCCAAGAAACGTCTTTTGCTTTCCAATACAATATTGAATGTTGGAAAATAAAGGCATTTGAAATGTTGACAGAACTAATTTTACAATCAGATATTGAATGTTGGGAAATAAAGGCATTTGAAATGTTGACAGAACTAATTTTACAATCAAAAGTTTTATATTCTGCATCTTGAAGGTGAATATTAAGATACTAATTTGTATTTGGTTGATGACATACAATTAAAACTGTATTAAAAGTAAAAAAACTACAACAATAAGTTTTTATATGTAAATGCGGACCACACTTAAAAGGGGGGAGGAGGTTCCAATCCCCCTACCCCTTTATACGCCCTTGTGTTTGTATAGTGCTAAAATTTGGCTCGTTCTAGAACATGATCTTGTAAGAGATAGAAAAACTTGAGATAAACTAATCATCAGTTTGTCAAAAATGTACATTGATGAAGCTTCAGAGTTTAATTTAATCTACAAAAAAAGTTTAATATAATTAACTTCTTGGACAAGTTATTGGCTCTACTCATCTTTAAGAAAGAATCAGGATTCATGAAAATATGAATAAAAGATTTACTTCACTATTTTTGTTGACTGCTTGAGTCAACTGGTTTTGTTTTTATCCCTCCTATGGCCAACCAGGAAAATGGTAAGATATAATGTCTTTCTCATAGGTTTTTATATCTATTTTAATGTTGTAGAATACAACTATGACGCTCTTAAATTGATTCAATGTATATAAACTAATATAATAAAACCAAGTTAAAACATGTGTGGAACAACAATAAACAACACCTTTGTGTTTCATCACTGTCCTTCACTTTTAAATTACAAGTTTATACTGCTACCAGCGCAATATGCATCAACGCAAGGTGACTAAGGTTATAAATAAAATCCATGGTGTTTGACCTTGAAAGATAAATGAAGTATCTATAAGCTTTTTCATTCTTTCTTCCTCTCACCCGACCTAGGTAGGCGTGTATTAGGAAACAAGGTAACTTGCGTGTGTTTGCCAGTTTTAAATGCATGATTTGAAAGCAGCTCAATTTTTTATCGGTGTGTTTTACTACCTGTTCATGTAATATGCATATTATGATAATTATTACTTTAATAAGATAGGGATGAAGAAGGAAGTATTCTAGGAGGTGGAAAGAGTGTGAAACAATCTAGGAAAAACTACCCTTAATAAATCCAACCGGGATTAAAACCCAAATATTCCCGTCATCAGCAGGCCAGTCCAAAAAGAGAGTGATGCCTTAGACCGTAGGGCCACTAAAGCAAGTAGCTTAAAAAGGTTTTTTTGTAATCGATACGGCCTAAATTGAGGTGTTTGTTTAATATTGCTGTGCTCTGGATTGTGAATGACAAAACGAGTATGCAAGGTGTTGTGATTAGCAAGTAAAGAAATAGAACATACCGATGATAACAAAAACAGAATGTCAGCATTCCTCGCGGTAAACCAGGCCAAAAGCAGAATAAAAAGTAGTGTATCTCAGCTAACGGGGCTGACTAATCACCATCAAACCTTAGGAGGGTCACGTTGCCCGTTTTGGGGGCTACGCGGGCTAGGACCCCAGATCACCGAGTACAAGTGCTAAGGGGCTACCGTCGTCGTGCCCAAGATACCGGGGTTCATAACCGTGTCGGGCCACCTAGAGTTCAGTCAGGCCATTGGTTAAGTATCCCTTGCTATACTTCGTTTTGTTACGAGCTCTTAAGTAATTCTATTAACATAAAACTCGTCCTCATCTTCAAACTAAGTCCTACAAACAGTTACACTACCATCACTTCCTTTCCAGTTGATTGTGAAATTATCGTACTGACTATAAAACTGTTTTAACTCCAAAATTAAACTATGTAATAAATAGTGGCATTTTCAGTAATTTTAAATAAAGCATCGATCTTGAAATCATCTACGTCAAGATCGGAAATGTCTTTTTTTTTTTTTTTGATCCAGCCATAAAGTCTAGTAGCAAGCTTCTATTTGGAACAAATTTTTCTTCGACGCTTTTTTTTTATGGGTGTTAAGAGTTTCAAAATAGATAATTTTGTATTTTTGGACACTTTCTCAACATAATATCTTTTTTATAGGAATTCATATTTCAGAAGAATAGTCTTTTATTTAACAGAGTGTTGTCTTTTAGATTTTGATAAGAAGATTCAATCACTTATGATTTTCTTAACTAAATTTTTAAATAAAAACGTAGCCAGTAAACTTATTTTCTCGTACCCTGTCACAATGTCACGCACAATTTTTCCTCTGAGGAAGGTCATCTGGAAGGGGAGAACATTGCCATTTCAAACTTGTGACAGACTATGATGGTGCAAGACATTTTATTATTTTCCCCAAAAGAAAATAACGTCCCAAACCAAATGAAAATTGTCATATTGTATCTGACATGGTCCCACTTTGGGGACTCGCTCGCCCATCCTGGTTGGCAACCACCAGGCCAACGCTGCCACCACACATGCCACACCAGGCAAAAAGTAACCTTACCCAACAGATTGATAGTCAAACTCCAAACGTTTTACCTGTCAACTCTGACACAAGCCACATATCGGTTAGCACAAACTAGTTTCATTCTAGAAGAACTACATATTAGCCATTTGTTCTTAAGAGAAGAACTCAAAGAAACATTTATAGATTCCATACATTTATAAATGCCATATTAAATTCGATATTAAGTCATCCATTTTGTATGTCTCACCAATGAGGTATATGAACTAGAAAAAAGTTTTGGTAAAATTTTGAGCACTACATCTCGTTACCCATCCGGGCTGTATGCAATAAGGACTAAACTATAGTTATTGTTAAGAATGAGGAATGAATATTGCATTTGAAATGCACCCATGTTTTCTAGGAGGTATATAATATGGAAACCACTGAAACACCAGCCTAAGTACACCAGGCAAGGATTAGAATCACAAATTCCCCATCACCAATAAACCAGACTAGAAGAGTTTGACTTACGGCTCCCATGCTCAACGATGAGGATTAAGTCTATATAGAACCCAATATTTTATTTTCTGAATTACTTGCAGACTCTTTACAAATACTTCTAATAAAATATCTCGCATCAAAGAGCCTCTAAGCGTTGACTATCTAAAATTTGTGAATATTTTATTGTAATGGATAACGTCTAAAAGATGAATTATATCTTAAATTTAATTGCAAATGTTTAAGTAAACCAGAATACCTCAACATTAAAAAAACACTACCTCCTTATCTCTCTAATAATGCAGAAGGCGCATAATATGAAAAGATATAAAAAAAAGCAATAAGAGTGAGTAGTTTGAGCCATTCAAGCAACGAGTGTCTGAGTAAAAACTATTACGGGTGTCCTTAAGCTATGTTATTTTGAACTCTTTATGACTTATATAGATAATAGAATAATAATAAAACCTATGGGTGTTCAATGAAGAGAACCAAATACACTACGCATAAAAGAAACACCAGGGATAAATTTCACTGAGATTTTAATAATATAATTTGAAGAAAATTGACCCTATTTATAAATGCACAAAGAAGGAATTTGATTATATATTTTGATTCAATGTTTAAAAAATAATATTCTAGCAAATATTTTAATAAATATTCATCATTCAATGTCAAATAGACTGCCTTAAAAAATCAAATAAATCAAGAAAAGATAATATGAATGCACCTAGATAGATAATTTGCTCAGTAAGGTATTAAACTATCGTACATTCAAGGCATTCCTAATTTTACCTTTCATGAAGAAAACATCACAGTTAGATAATAATAATAATAATATTTAGCACCGCGTTTTACTACCCGTTCGGGTTATACGCTTAAGTAATAATTACGCTAATGGATTAGGAAATGGGATGGTTGAATTTAGAGGAAGTGAACCCGCATTTGCGTGGAGGGAGAGTGGAAAACCATTTAGGAAAAGCCACCCCCAGTTCACCCGACCGAGATTCGAGCCTCGATCTCCCCGTCCTCGGCGGTCGAGCTCAACACGACTAGCGCGTTAGCCAACTACGCCACCGAGGCGGGTATCACAGTTAGATATACATGTTGATATTAAAGAGGTATATATCCAACAACTTAATCAAAGTTTTTAAAAATGTAACTTCGTATCATCACTAACGAGAATTATGTAAAAAAATTTAAATGATTTCAAAATTTTTTATGTTTCCTCTAAATTTCTACATTGATATATAAACTAAAATCATTATTTCAAAAAAAAATATTCGTCTAAAATTCTGATATTCTAATTCCATATCACTAAGTTTCTATAAGTCATACTTTTCTTCATAACTTTAGACTTTTTACGAATATTTATAGACCTAAAATGTATGTCTTACGTTATTTGAAATTGACATTTAATATTACCAAGTTTCCTTCCCTAAGTCCTGACTTTAGAAATTTATATTAATATAGAGACCAAAATAATTAAGTAGTATGTTGTATAATAAAGTCAAATAATTACTTTAGAAGTTATTTATCGGGCAAAGGACAAACCTTTCCACCAAAAAAACAAATATTGATATAAATTGAATTTATCCATGTTCTTTGTATACTACATTCTTTGGTTTTTACTAGTTTCTTTCAATAAAAAAACAATATCTATATAACGAATTGCCAACACTATTAGTTTATAAAATTTGTAAAAAAAAAAAGGAATGAATAGTCCAAAAATTAATTTTGAAAAGATGTTAAAGAAATGTATTTAAGCTGAAAAATAAAGGTTGTCCTATATTATTTGTAACAATGTAGCTGATGCTACCTCGTTATCCAATACTAGATTATTCCTAGCGTGCCAGTTAGGGCAACATATATGTTATTAAATACGATTCGACCCATAGAAGTGGGGGTTGGGAGCTTTAGCAATAGCCTACCCTCCAGCGGTCATCTCTCGAACCTTGTCAGCGTCAGTCAGTTGACCAAGTGGTGCGTTGTTGTCCGGTCATGTTTTATTGTGCATTGATATGGTGTCTGGTGTTTTAAAGAAATGGGGCAACTTTGGTAAGTTGATGATTGCGTTACTTCCTGTACCAATTTGTTTTGTAGCTAGGCCTGACGCTACAAATACTTCCCTGAAGGCCCTAAATATATATACACACATTTAGCACCACATCGTCTATCCTGTTTATATTATGCGCTTATGTACTAATTACACTAATATGTTATGAATTAGGACTTTTTAAATTAGAGGAATTGTACCCGTAATAGCGTTGAGGGAAGGTTGAAAACCATTTAGGAAAAACCCCTTCAGTAAACCTGACCGGGATTCAAACCCCAACCTTCCTGTCATCTGCAGTCCAGTCTATTGCAAGAGTGACGCCTTAGACCATGTGGCCACCAAAGCAGGTACCATAAAATAATAATGAATATAAAATGTCTAAGCCCCATGTTCCTAACATAGCAATATAATATATAAATAATTTAACATTTCTTTTGATTAAGTTCAGTATGGTCTATTATCTAAGTATTTGCGCTACTATTAAATGTACGTATTTGAGTCCAACACAAGGTTTGGTTTGATCCTCAATAGTTCCGTGATCAGCTGTAAAGTGTAGGCAACACTGAAGAGGCTAGGGAAATGAGGAGTGAGGTAGTTTCCCATTGCTTTCCTCACCGAGCCACAAGATACTCTTACACGTCAGTCTGCCAATCCCACCGAAATGCAGACACCAACTGACCCTACAAGTGACACCTTCATTCCAGCCATTCCATTACAGTGACTGTGTTACATTACATTACAGTGGGTTTTTTTCAGCACCGCGTCTAACTACCCGGTCGGGTTATACGCTTATATACTAATTACACTAATTGTCTTAGGGATTAAGAAGGTTATATTAATAGGAAGTGTACCCACATTTCGGTGGAGGGAGAGTGGAAAACCATTTTCAAAAAACCACCCAACCTAGATTAGAACCTCGATCTCCCCGTCATCTGTAATCTAACCTACTTCAAGAGTAGCACGTTAGCCCACGTGGCCACCGAAGCGGGTTATATTGAATGTTATTACTGATCTCGTCCATAGCTTTGCCACTTTCATATTTGTCATAGCCATGCATCTTATATATGTTTTGTAAAAAATATCGCCACTATCTACTTCAATTTATCTAACAGTTAAAATAAGTGAACGTACGATAGGAGAATAGGCCTATACAGGTCAAAAATTGACTTTCGTTAACTCCCAAACGGGTTTGCGTTTGGTTCAACTAAGTGACTAATGAGTTGGAGCTCAATTCTATTTGGTCCCAAATGGGTTTGAGTTAAAGCCAATATATCCCAAATGAACTTGACTTAACATTCAATAGATCACAAATGGGTTATGTTTATACATCAATCTTAAATAAAACTAAGTATAAAAAAAAGGTTTTTAGAATGTCCACTATGGATTAGAATCAAACCACAGATGGAATTAAAAAAAATCGGGATACTCCCTAGAGCATTGGTTTTCATAATTTTTCAATTCGTTTCTGTTTTGTACCCCCGAAATGAAAGAAGCAGCCCAGATAAGAATCGCATAAAGCAAAGGGGGCTTAGGAGGGAGAAAAAAAAGGGCATTCCCGGATCGCGTGTCCTTATATCCGGGTCTCTTGTGGCTAACCTTAAAATTGGCCCTTATTATTCAGGGTTTATAATAAAACAATATATAGCTTTAAAATTGTACGTACCTCTTACGATGTATTTACGTACCCAAGGTTGAATACCAGTGCCCTAGAGCAGCGTTTCCCAAAAGGTGTTCCGTGGAGCCCTGGGGTTCCGTGGAAGGGTCAAAGGGGTTCCGAGTTCTGTCTGAGAATTAACTAAAACGTTCGTAGAAAACAGTCATAACATAGCCGCGCCGCTGTAAGTATATCTAGTATCAAACAGCGTGGGCGGAGCGGGGTGGCGGGGCGGTGCACCTGTCGAGACAGCGCTATTAGTGCTATTATAAGTAAATATGTGAAAAAATTTCATTCTTCACATTAAATAGTTACTTTTTTTTGTACGATAAATGTTTTATAATACTTATAATAATGATTTTTTATTTATAATTATTCTTTCTTTTCATGTCAAATATGAAAATATTCAAACTACACTACAAGGTAAAATCACTTTTGTTATTATCAAAATGGGGTTCCGCCAAAAAAAGTATGATCAATTAGGGTTCCGTGGCCAAAAAAAATTGGGAACCTCTGCCCTAGAGCGTGCGTTTGTCGTAGTGCTGTCGGCTAGTGTTAAACGTTCCACTGTTTGCAAAAGATACGAGCTAATTACGGCCGTAGGTGGACTTGGCACTGTTTTTGACACCAGGCTACCAACATTTCCCTACCAAGGTGGATTGGGCAATGCTAGCCTTGCTTTGCCTTGCCTAACCCAACCCAGCCTAACCCAACCCAATCCAGCATAACCCAACCCAACCCAACCCAGCCTAACCCAACCCAGCCTAACCAAATTGAAGTCTGCTGGCGACTCATTGTATTAATCTCCAATTGATGTTATATTATGAATTGCCCAATCCATCTACTTACGATTCATTCTAGTCGAGTCGATGGTACCCAATTCACCTGTTTACAATCCCTTCCAGTCTAATCGTTGCAAAATCCAACAATCTCTCACATACAAAGTAACCACTCTACTATCGCCCTTAATTACATAACAATTATATCAGCAAAGTATCTAATTAGCTATATTTTTCAGAATAAATCTAGCGGTCAGTTAGTATTACAAATAGTTGGCGAATTCAAAAATAGGTTTAGTAAAATTATCATCCTTAAAATAATTGTCATTACCAAAATTGTTTTGAGTAATCAGTAAATTATTGATTTGAATAGTTTATTAAATCAATCACTGGACGGTATTGAAACTAAATAATCCTTAAAATTCAAATTTAAAACCTAATATATTACTATCATGTAAATATATGAGTGAAATAAATAATATATATTAAATATTGTAGGCCTATACATTTTAAAAAAACTTAATTTTAATGATATGTTCAATTTATTTTGACATTTGTTTGGTTTTTATATTCAAAGCCTCTTATTACCCATCTGGGCTATCCGTATTTAATCATACTTATGGGGTAGGGACAAGTAAGATAAAATATAGGGGGTGTGTACCTGAATCTGCGGGAAGAAACAGTGGGAAGCCCACTAAGTAAAAACATCCTCAGTACGCCCAGCCAGGATTCGAATCCCAAGCTTCGCGTAGCCGAGAGAATAGACTTTACGAGATTGATGACTTTGTCCATGGGTTCACCGATGCGGATGTAAATTATTCAAGTTATGTTTTTTTTTAAATACGATAATGTTATTCAGTCAATCAAAACTTTTTTTTTGCCGATATTAATCTGTACACATCCCTTCAGCATTACCGCATGGTGATAACTTTTAAAAATAAAACCCCTATCTAAGCACTCGTTCCACATTTTATGCCATCTCTTCTAAGCAAAAACAAACTTCTATCAAGAGTTTTAAAAGGTGGATTTTAAAACTATTTTCATTTCCGAAATAGCCTAATAAATTATTTTCAACAGGAATTTTCATTTAAAATTGTTAGCTACCCTTTTCCCAAACAATGTTGATCAAAATTTGTACCATACAATTAAAAGTTATAAGTACTTTTTTTTTAATTCTACCCGCATAGCTGGGCACGTGGGCTGGGGCGCCAAATGGTTTGCCAGTGATGGAAAAGTAGTTTTTTTTTAATTACAATTGGGTGAACTGTAGGTGACATTTACTAAGTGATTTCCCATTACCGTGTCTTCCAGGTAAACTTAGATAAATTTCCCCTAATTTTTACATTCACTATCCCTACATAATTAGTGTATAAGTGGATAGCCCGGACGGGTAGTAGTAAGACAAGGTCCACACACAAACGCACAAAAATTATAATAAATATTAAATTATATCACTAATATCATGGGTAATATTGTGCGTCTTGGTAAATTATTTTTATCATAATAATAATTGTACTATATATATTTCTGGTATATATTTATTATCAAAGTAAACAAATGAGAAAAAATATAGCTGAAGAAGGTTGGGTTTCTCAGTGACAATGGGAGAATAAGTTTTACTGTCCCACAAAAAAAAAAGTATTTTAATAACAGTTTAAGTAATATGTTAATTTGAGCATTGAAACGTATAATAATATTTCCACGTATAAAATTCTCAATCCTAAATGCTAATCTCCTCAGTATCAGAGTGATTGACTCACTCAAGAGGCTGAGGTTCGAATTTCAATCGAGTTAACTGGAGTTATTTTCCTCAGCCTCTAGCCAGGCACTCTCTGCATATTTTTATTCCCCGTTTAATGTGCTTAAAACCTTGCTTTAAGTTATGACAATCCTAAACGGGAAGTAAGACACCAAATAAATAAATATAAAAAGTTCAAGCAGGTAAAAATTATAGGAATTCTAATCGTAGTTTTAAATATAAAAAAGTATCATATTTTTCTAGGGTTTCTGCAAACATGTATTTACTCATCGTAACAAATAAAGTTGTAAAACCAAATATTTAATCTCAAACAAACATTTAATTTCTAAAATGGGAGTATTTTCAAGGCGTCTTAAGTAACCTTCCGGGGTTATTACCCTTGAGCTATACTAAGCCACTTCAGTGGCCACATAATCTAAGGCGTTACTCTCGCAGTAGACTAGACCACCGATGACGGGGAGATCGAGGTTTGAATCTCAATTGGGTGTACTGAGGTTGGTTTATCCAACATTGTTTTCCACACTCTGTTTCTCTCTAAAGGCAAATGCGAGTACACTTCCTTTAAATATAACCTTCCTAATACCTAAAGCCATTAGAGTAATTATTACATAAGCATATAACACAAACGGATAGTAAGACGTGGAGCTAAAAAAAATACATCAATAAGTTAAGGATTATAAAGGAATAATTTAGAAGAATTTACTTTATTTTGCTACAGTCAGACGGAGGATACTTTATCTTGAAGTTCATGAGCCGCTATAAGAGAAGAGATAATCTTCTAAAACAACAGCTCTTAAGTAATGGGATTGTTCGATTAAAGATCCTATCACTCGATACTGGATTGCTCATACAATTAACTACGTATCTCGGTATTCTCGATTCAAGTATCGCAATAATCGTATCCCCGTGTAAGCCCAGCGTTATTTTCGTGTTATACTAGCCTACTGATGAATGGAAGATTGGGGTTCGAATCCCAGTCTGGTCTACTCAAAGTGGTTTTATCTAAATGGTTTCCCTACTCTCTTTCCAGGCAACTGCGGGTAGATTACCTCTAAAATCCTTCCTTCCTGATACCTACCCCATTAGAGTGATTATCATATATACGTATAGCATGAAAAGGTGTAGGACGCGGTGATAAAAAAATACATAAGTAAAGGTAATCAAGTTAATCTAAATATTATGTAGGTTGAGTAAAATTGTCACTTATTTATTATTAGTGTCTTTAAAACTGACCTTGTGACGAACTTGTAAAACCCAATGACTATATTTGTTCAAATTTAATATTAAAGCTATTTGAAATCAATACCTCTAAGCTCCTATAGATGGGACATTTATGGATATTATATAATATATTTTCAGTGCGGCAGGTTTTACCGCAGGCTGTGGATAACCGCAACATCCACCAAAGAAACAAGATGGCCCACACCTGTGGGTATGCGGACTAAATGTCAAGCTGATGACCATGTAAAATTCCCTGTAGGGAATACTGAGGCTCTGGTTTCCCACTTACACCCTCCACAAAGTGCGGGTGTACTTCATCTAGGTTCTTCCTCTTTCCTTTCTACTTAAATAGTGTAATTAGATGCGTATAGCCTGGATTGGTTGTAAGACATGGATAAAAAAAGAAAGCATAATGTTAAAAATGAATGATTACTATTAAATTCACCAACATCACCATAAATAAAATGGAAAAATAACCGTCACAACTTGGATACTAAATGATGATTAATAACTATTGAATTCATCACGTTCCCATGATGAAAATGGGAAAATATCAGTCACAACTTGGGTACTGGATAGCCTTTTATATATTATATGTATATATATTTATGTACTAGCTAACCCGACAGACGTCGTTCTGTCAAAAGCTATAGGACTGTGGCAGTCCCACAAACTTATCTTTTCTGGTCAAGTTCTGGTGATGGCGTCGTTTATAAAGTGTACATGTCGTGATGACATCTTTAGTTTTCAGTAATGGTCACCAGGACAGATAAGTTTGTGATACTATACAGTCACAAATGTGTAAATTTAAACAAAAAATAGAATATAAACGTATTTTAGAGTGATCACTTTATTTATTTACTATCAAATAATTACCGTGGAATAAACAATAAATTTGCATAATGTTAATATACTTTTCTATGTATTTTTAATGTCATAATCATAAAAAACAACTACTTACAAAATTCAGTTTTCTATTTCGTACACTGCAATACTTTAGTAATAATATGTTAAATTATATTTTCATTGTAATGCTTTATGGTACACGATATTTTTTGTTTGATTACCTGGCACGTAAACAAACAAAGCTGATGGTTTTCCAACACGGGAACAGGCAACATACAATTGGCCATGCGAGAAACATGGGTTTTCAAGATTAATGCCGCAAACACTCAATGACTGCCCCTGGGATTTATTTATGGTCATAGCGAAAGCAAGCCGCACTGGAAACTGCAGTCGTTTAAATTCAAATGGTATGTCAGTCGGAATCATTGGGATGCGTGGTATAAAAACGTCTTCTCCTTTATACTTTCCCTTTAGAATGGTTGCTTCGATCACGTTGTTTAGTAATTTTTTCACCGCTAGCCGTGTGCCGTTACAAAGACACGGTTGGTTGATATTTCATAACATTATGATCACCGATCCGACCTTTAATTGAAGATTGTGAGGCGGCAATCCTGGCAAATCCAGCTAGTTCAAAAATTCGGGTGGATAGTTGACGACATCATATTGGTTAGTAGAGGAATCAACTGATTTGTATGTCCTCAATTCACCGGCAATTTCATTTTGAATTTTGAAATTTAATTCATTTACATCTATTTTTTGGGAGCCAATATAGCTCGTTCGCTCAACAAAATATGATCTCTGTAATTTTTAGCAACGTTTGGGAACACCTTTTGAATGAGTTCGGTTTTTGAATCAGTAAACTGACAAAAATTGTCAGGAAAGGTAACTCAGCCAGTGAAAAAGTCTAAAGCGAAGTTGCCATTACCTATGTCAATGAGTTGTTTTGAAAATATTTCTCTAGATCGATGATTTTGCAACTCGACACGCATATTCTTGCTTAAATCTAGTTTTTTTATGTGTTTTCACAAAACGGAGGACTTTAAGCATGCATTAAGTTCATCAGCTGGCGTTGACCGTGGAATCACTGGCAATGTTTGACGAAAATCTCCTGCTAACAAAATCATCGCACCACCAAATCGGTTTTGATTGTTCCGCAGATCTTGCATGGTTCGGTCTAATGCCTCCAAAGACTTTTTATGTGCCATCGTGCATTCATCCCACACTATCAATTTACATTGCTGCAAAACCTTTGCCATTGCAGAGTTCTTCGAAATGTTGCAGATCGGAGTTTCGTTGCTTTGCATATTCAACGGCAATTTTAGCGCTGAATGAGCTGTTCGACCGCCTTCCAACAATGTAGCTGCAATGCCTGATGAAGCAAGTGCGAGTGCAATTTCATTGTGTTAGCGAATTGTTGCTAAAATCAAAGAAATCAAAAAAGTTTTTCCTGTACTACCGGGAGCGTCTAAGAAGTAAATCCCTCCAGTTTCATCATGTACAACTTCCATAAGAGTATCAAATACATACTTTTGTTGTTGGTTCAACAGCGGAAGATTTATTCGAACTGATTCTCTTAAAGCATCGAGATCGTACAGTTTTTCTCGTTTCAACTCTTGATTAAAAGCGTCGTGCATCGGGCGATTGGGCGTGGCCATGCCTAGTTGAGATAATACTTGGTTTGTCATCATCAAGCACATGTCCTCAATTGATATTAACGCCTCGTTGTAAATCTCTTCACTGACTTGTAAATTTGGATTTCCTGTTCTAATGCGCATTTGATGCAAGATATCGTCACACATATCATCTTTGTATTTGATCGATAAATCAATTGGTTTTGATGGGAAACATGTTGATATAATTATAGAAAACAAAGTTCGTATTTGATGAGCTTGTGAAGAAATTATAGCATCATTGAGAGTTTGATCCCAATGAACGTCATTTTCTAATAGTTGCAAACGTTGACAGGCTTCTCTGTAAGAGCCACACAATTCACCATTAACAGTTCGTAAATGTTGGAATGATATTGGGCCTCGAACATTGACTAATAGCAATCGCATATAAAAACACTCATCGTTGCTTGGATGGACTGAATAAATTCGACCTATTGCATCGGTGGAATACATATTTGGGTAACCTGGAACTGGTTTTCCTTGTTTCCGTCGTTGAAATTTCTTTGAGGATTGATTGCAAGTATAATATTTTGGAAATTCGAAGTATAACAGTGTTCGGGCGAAATTATCATTCTGACACATTTCAAAAAAACAGGTCAAGGTTGTAGATGGTGGCTGAACAGCTCGTTGTAATACGTTCTGTGCCGTGAAATATACTCTTTGACCATTTACTAAGTGTATGGCTAAGTGAACAACAGTGGGGTGTCTTTCATGAATGGCAAAAGAAAAAATGCGCCAAATTGCCTCATTACTGCTAACATACCGGCCCATTTGGTATTGGGTAACTTCGTCATTGTAATTCTCTGCACCAACTCCAATCACAGCCATGTCACTTCCTTTGGTTACATATTTACAAATATATTTGATAGATTTCACGGAATGGCAAGATTCAACATTGATGTGAGCCTTGAAATTCTTTGATAGGATCGGTGAATATGGAACAATCCTACGATTATCAATTTCAATGTTTTGTTTATTAACTTTGACAATTGTTGATCTTCCGTTGTCTGCAGTCGATCGGCGACGATACAGTGGATAACCATCATTTCCGGTAATTGTTTCTGCTAGTAATGCCCGTGGATAACGCTTCGAACATTTACCATCCACCATACACGGTGAATTTTGATTAAGTGTTCCACAGGGACCATGAATCGTGTTTTTAATAACTACTTCATGCAAGCCTCGATCTATTTGTACATCAGGGATTTCAGCTGATATCACTTCATCAGCTTCATTTGGTCTTATCTTCTCAACCAACCAAATCAGAATATGTGCATGAGGCAATCCACGTTTCTGCCACTCCACAGTATACATCCAGCAGCGCGCCTCGCCAAACACGCTATGTTTCACAATGAAATCCATTAAAGATTTCAACTTTTGTTTGAAGACTCTTGCCGTAATGTCAGGGCGATCAATGGGTGATTGACCAGGAATAACTCAAGTTTGATTTCTATCCACTGCGGATTGCACGTGAATGTGATAAATAAATCTGCTGTGCCATAATGACGAACATACGACATGGCATCTTGAGCATATTCATGCATATGTCGAGGACTTCCGATGCATGTTGCTGGAAGAATTGTCATCCGGCCGACATTCTCTGCATTTCCATCAGTATTAATCGCATCTCGAAGGTGAATATACTCTTCAGAACGGAGTTTGGTCTGGTTCAACCTGATGAATGTCAATCGCTCTGTTTCAATTTTGACATACATATCAACAGCATACTGGTGAAATAATCGCCAACATTTCAAGATGTGATTGTCTTCATTTTCACGAACCATCAGACGGTATGAATAATAGTTCATTGAACTGACTTTTTTGTTTATTTCGGCACCTGTGAATAAATTATTGTTTTAATGACAGTGATTGAACTTGCATATAATACATGTAATAACTGATATAAAATCTCGATTGCTAAACCAAATTTTTAATTACCTGTAAGAGGATTTATCATCTTGATTGAAAAGTGATAACCATCTTCACCTTGCCAAAACATGACGGGATATTGTAGCGCATCATATGAGCGGTGTGTTTCATACACACGCTGTAACTGATCATTCCGGCGATGTAAAACAATATCACGGGCTTCCAAATTTTCTCCAACTATAACAATGGCAACTTCATCCATTGTTGGTGCATTGAAACGTTTTGCCCACAGGAGTTTTATCAGCTTTGATTACAATTTTATGATTATCATATGGCATGAGATCCAGTGCAGTTTTGAACAATGTAATCAACTGATTGTGTTGATGAAAGAAAGTTTATAATTCATCTACAATAGACCTCTTCATTGAACTGTTATGTGCACAACGCAGATCAATTTCTTGTGTTGAATTGCCCATGAAATAAATTTGCAGGAATTTGTAGTCACCATCTGACACCGGCAAAAGTGAGCCTGCTCGGTGATATATTTGTCCTTGTGTCTGTGAATTAAAAAGACAGGTTTATTATTTTTGTTACAAAAACTATAAAATAAAATAAACAAAGCAATACGGGGGATAAGTCTGTTTGTTATATATTACCTTGAAAGTTGGCATGAAGTTGTCCCGAACTACATTTGTTGCCCCAAATGAAGTCATTTGGAAGCAGTTGTTATATTTTTGGATATTAGTAAGGAAATGTATTGAATCCGTTCCTGTTCCTGAAACCAATGAGTACAATGGCTCTGGTTGTGGAACTAATGGCACTAATTTCACTTTGCCATTTGCACAACACAATCCAACGGCTTCATTTTTGTATTTCAATGCCTTACAATGTGGGCAAACTGAGTTCATAGATCCAATAGCAACGCATTGGTGGGCACTGTAGTCAATTGAAACATCGTAACTGAAATCAGCTCGTTTCAAACCTGCAAGATCATTAGCTGAATGACGTGCTGCACGGGTTTGTGATATCCGAATCCTTTCAATTTTATTTCGCTCTTCACGTTGCTGGGTAGTACGATTAGACTGAAAATTAGCTTGTTTTCTAGCATTTAGAGTTCTTCGACCCAAATTGCTCCGCCCGCGTCCTATAGGTGGCATGAGTCTTGAACTGAGTATAAATGGAAACACACACAAAATAAACCAATCAACCAAAGATAAATCGAGGAACTTGTTTGTCGATTGAGAAGTGAAGATTTAAAAACAACCAAGAAAATAACACGATTTAAAAACAACCAAGAAAATAACACGCACTAATTGAGAATCTACTGAAAAACTGTCGAAATCAAACTGTATAACGTAGAAAGATAAAGTGTCAAATCTACGGATGCATTTAAAGTTACTAATTAAATTTAAAATGTTTCTTCTTTATATTATGGTTTGGTACTCTTGTTTTATTTGAATAAAACGAAACAGTAAGTAAATGAATTGAAAGTCGATTTTAGGGTGTCTGAGATCGATTCACTTAATCTATTCATTGCTCAAATCGATCTTCACGACCCAAAAAAATCGATTCTTCGATTAATCTATCTCAGTTCGCCATCCCTAGAATTGACAGCTAGAAACAGTTTGAATGGGAAAAAGAAAAATGTGGTTTTTACGTTTTTCAGTGCAATTTTTCCAATTTTTTTCTTCATAAGAACCTTCCTCGGACTTCAACGAATATTAGGGAAAAAAAATTAGCCGAATTGGTCCAGCCGTTTTCGAGTTTTGCGGTTAGCAACACATTTAGCCATCCATTTTTATATAAGATGGTGGACCTCAGTGGTCTTGGAGTAAAGTGCTTGCCTCAGGACCCCGATGTTCATGGATTCAAACCCAGAATGGTGAATGGATTTTTCTTGAGAGATAAAAATCTGCAGCACAATGTATATTGTGGTATGTAAAATATCCTTGAAAGTTGAAAATACCTTTCCGGCAAAATTGGTAAATCCTTTAGCAGTTTATTATTAGTGAGGGCGTCAAACTGTTTGAAAACTTTAGTAGATGGTTTCCTTTTTCCTGCTCATCCTTATAGTCGACTTAGTTCAAAATAATGTAACAATGGACCTCTCTTAAAATGCTAGATACTTCTTCATTTATTTGTGAAACTTTGTCATTGCGCGGACAAAGAATATCCATTCAAAATAACAGTTGTGCTTAGGCTATTTCCAAATTTTTCTTAAACTATCGAGCCGTTTGTTAAGCATTTAATGGCATTAGCCAATAAAGGAAGTTAATGTCGATTTCCCATATATATCCTGAGAATTTTAGCCTGTTCCCAAACTTGAGAGTATTTAATAGTTTTCTGGATGATTGCTGACCTATGAATATGAAAAAGAGTGGGTAAACATGACCTGAAGTCATCCCCCAAAAGTAAAACTTTTCTCCCAAATGAGATATGATTATTAATTATATCCTATTCTTCAAAAAATGATTGACTGCATCTATTGTATGGCTCAGAGGCATTGTGTACTCATCCTATATTTACAGTATGGCCTCTGATGACGGTTGCATCATTCAATGTCATCCCAATGCAAGTTTTTTGTGTGTGTTCAATGTCAAATAACATGCTGCTGTATATTTTTACTTCCTTGCTCAAGTCAAACATATCTTGGATTTTTTCCCGAAAGGTGATGTGGAGGATTCGTCTAGTTATTTTTCCAATTTCCTGCCTTATAGGATCAATATATTTTAGATAACTAGGAGAGCTGAATTTTCACAGTAAAAAATTAGAAAGTATTATTATCGGATTTCCTGGCGAGTTCCTGTTTAAAGATATCAAACAGTTTATCACAGCCTCTCAGGCTCGGCCTGAAAAGATATGACATTTTCACTAAAACATCTTTTTGTTAATGTATCCTCCTACACTCTTTCATTTTCAAGGTGCCTTTTATTTAGAGTTATCATTGAGTTGTCTGAATACATATGTATCTAAATGAAAGCTTAAATTAAATAAGCATGTTGAAAGTTACCTGTGTAACTTTATTTTCAAAAAAAACATTTTTATTTACTAATACGAATTTGAAAGACCAAACAAATCTATGAAAACAGATCACTGTGATATAATCTGCGATTTCTCTATGGATTTGGCATTCAAATTTCTATTCTAGTTTCTCCTTGTTTTTCAAGTGAAAATAACATGTCAACGAATTAAAATTATTAAATAGCTTACGTTTTTATTTTAATAATTTTGATCGGGATTAAGTATGAAAGTTTGTTGCACCGCTTGAATGTTTCTGCTATAATTCCACCAAATTTCAGCTTTCTAGTTCATTGAGAAGTACTTAAAATCATATATACAAAACATACAAAACACACCATAAATACACAAACGTATACACATATACACACATACATATATACCATAGGAATTTTATTAATATAGATTTCCTGATTAATCGTCTGTGAGATGACTATAAATCTTCTCGCTATAAAAATGTGTCTAAGACCCTAATTTAAATCATTAAACTAAAACAATGTAGAACACGATTGAAATAACAAATTTATGAATAAGTTTTTCTAACTTAAATGTAAGAAATGATTTTTCTTCTCAAACAATAATAACAATTTTGGTCTAAACACTCGACTTATGACATTTTCCCACACATTAATTATTTAATATTTGGTTCACTCATGTACCAACAATTTTACTGAGGCAGGACAGAGGACATTTGTCACGTATCCATATTTAACTTACCGACATTAAGTTCACGCTTGTAAAATTGATGAATGAATCTGTTAGAAAATTCTAAAACACCATTTGTTTGAACCAAAGTTGATGCGATTTCAATAGAAGAAAGTTTTTGTATCCCCTTTTTATTTATATTTTTTTAACCTGTCCTAGTACCCATTCAATTTATACGCATACAATAGCTTGGCTAATAGAACAGGGATAGATTACATATAATTTTAGAAGAAATGTAACCAAATTTGTTTGTAGGAATAGTTTGAAACAAGTTTTTTTAGACTATTTTCAGCACTCCTGACAGGAACTCGAGCCCTTTTGTTCCCATAACTTTTAATCCAGTCAAACACGAGAGTGACGCGTTAGAACATGCGCCCAACGATGGAGAATGACTTATTGTTATTAGAAGTTTTTTAAAATTTTCGATTTTATTTTAATTTCATTTAGTTATTAAGACAAACATTTAACCAAAATGAAGTTAAAAGAGTGTCTAAGCCTAAGACGTTAAAAAGTTTTTACTGTCATAGGAGTCAGTGTGCAAAGTTTCATCTTCAGACGCAACGGGAAGTAGTTGAAACAGCTAAATTAACATGACAGTATATACCAAGTGAAGATGATAGAAAGCTATAATGGTTTTTAACCTCAGCATGAGTTGTATTGCCAGGGGAGTTATAATTAATTTGTAGTTAGAAAAATAAAACTGGTCAACAAATTGAAACTTTTTTTCTGTATCTAATTTATAAATGGTGGATATAACTAATTTTTGGGTGTTGAATTCAGTGGAAAAATTAGATCTCTCTAATAAGTTACATTTACAAGATACACAGCACTAATTCAAAGACAATAATACGACATTAGCAATTATTTACCAATTTAAATACAAACAAAACATAGCCCTCTGAACTCACCTATGTTTTCTTGATAGCTTAAAAAACTAATTTAAACCAACAAAAAGTACTAAATTAATCCACATTAAGCCATGATATTAATATTACCAAGTTTAATATCATTTTTCTTTTGACAAAATGATTACGATGCTTTTATTTTGTAAGGTGTTTCATCAGTCTCCCTAAAAAGAAACCAATAGTAACTTCCCATCATCAAAGGGTTCCAATGTTCTTGGTAATGATGCTCTATGGTCAGGATATTTTGGTGAAAGCGTTCACCTTGTTCTTCCCTAACAGCACCACAATTTTCTGGGAAAAAGTCAAGATGCGAGTGTAAAAAGTTAATTTTTAGTGGCATTCTACACCCATAGTCTTGTAGTTGTCCAATAGACCACTCACTATGGAAACACATTTATCGTCTCTTCTATTGCCCAAAAAGACGTAAACAATGGCTTTGAAAGAGGATCAAGCAGCTAACTCGATATTTGTAAGCTTAGCATCAAAGGTGTGATCTTTCTACAGTGCCCTAATTTGTGGCCCAATAAACTCACCTTCTTTTAGCTTTGATTCACTCAACTTGGGAAACATTTTTTTTCAAATGATTAAAGGCCTGACCTTTATCATGAGCTTTAACAAAGTTCTTCATCAAGCCTAACTTTATATGAAGCAGAGACAAAATGACTTTACTCAGCTCAATCAATGGAGTAAATTTCACATTTTCCTTTCCAGCAATGTATAATTTCCTCATAGGCCATTCCTTGACTTTGTAGTGGTTCTTGGTGTCTCGGCTCTCCCACAAACACACACAATTTTTTTTTTGTGAATTTACCCTGTAAACATGTAAAAAGTGTGACAACTTCTTAAAACACAGCATATCTGCCACTCATAATCTTTATATTTGATTCCCTCCATCAGCAAAGCCATACTTTCATTAGTTTACCTCATGTCCATCGCATGCACCAAAGGCACTGATGGAAGTTTGTTGCCATTATGCAATAGCACTGCTTTTAAGCTTGCTTTAGATGAATCAATAAATATTCTCCACTCATGTGGATTATGTTGAATACCCAACTTCATCATCAAACCATTCACATCTGTGCAAACACACATTGAATTCTTCATTTCAAAATATCCAGACAATTCTTCATTTCAAAATATCCAAACAAACAGCTATTTTTTGTTCTAAAACTTGAAATCTTCGTACCTTGCTCTAGAAGGTTCCATTGTTGCAGTCTAGAACCCAACAGTTCAGCTTGCTGTTTAGAAAGTTTCAAATCACGGACCAAATCGTTCAGTTCCTTCTGTTCTATGAGGTGAGGTGAGGCGAGGCGATCTGTTATGAGTTTCAGGTATGTATCTTCTAAAGGTTGTGTATCTTCTGATTCATTTTCCTCTGATGGTTCTGATTCAGTGGTTTGCAACTAACAATCATGAACAGTTAAGCCTTCCCATGAGGAACAGGCAAATGAACTGAAGAAACATTAGGATATTTAATTGTATGTTTAGTTTTACTGGCATGTCCTGCAATATTTTTCAGGCAAAAACAAAAGTCCATATAATATAATGGCTCGTACCAAACCAAGGTTTTTGAAGTGAACTTATCACATACATAGCATAAGTTATGGGGGTGGTTTACATACCATGAAGCTTACCAGTTGCCATTACGTTAAGAACACTGTATTAACTATCAGAACGTCTCACTAGTTTAGACAGGAAAAGCATAAACACACAATAACACAAACTAAGGTATCAATAAAGATAAATTTACAAAGTGACTAACACCATCCAAGTTTCAACACGCACTAAACAGCAGGGCTATCGTGGCTAGCTGAGTCACCCTCTAATGGCCAATGGCAGTATCATTGCCCTAAATTGCCCTGCCATCTATTGACTTATTTTAGACCTTCTTCAATCATATATTGCATCCAAATACAGATGCAACCAGCATAGTCAGTGATAATTCATAATAAAAACACAAACAACACACACACACACAAAAAGTAAAAATCCCAAATATCCTAAAAATTTTACGTGACTGGAGCATTTCCGAAGGCAGATTTGGATTCTACAACCAAAAATACATATTAATTGATGCATCATACAACAGATGCAAAATGACTGTTAACCAGTGAAATAGAATGGTTTCAAACCTCAAATGTGAATATAGGGTATTGTATTGTTACCAGAGTTGAGTCAGTGTATCAAGTTCAACTTTTAATTGCACCGGATGTGGGTGACGAAGTTAGTTACTGATTTGAGGGAAGATATTAAGGATTTAATATTGTTAAACCAGTCCTTTAGTTACTGAGAACATCATTGTATTGACTTGGAATTGTATCTGCATTAATATTACTAAACAGGGGCCCCACCCACATTGTATTTATGACTGTCCTAACACAATTTTTGGAATTAATATAGTTAGTTTAAAATTAACTAAATGAATATTGGTACCTTCTTGTAGGTGATCATTAAGTTTATGGGGTGAAGATCTAAGCCTATTTAAAAAAATATATCTTTATACAAACTAAAAAGATTTGGCAATTTAAGTTGTTGGCTAATAAATATAACATGTTTATTTACAGCTGTTATTTGATTAGATTTTATAGTTATAATTTTTTTGTTTACAATGAACTTAACAGTTTAGTTGACACATTAACTTTAAGGTAGGAAATTCTAGTACCAACCGAAATCGATTCAAAACAAATAAATCTTTGAGCTAGGACATAATGTGTTAGTATATTTATTACGGAAACAGTTATATTTTTTCCCCATTAGACTCATGGTCTAATGTGTCACTATCGCCTTAGACTGAATTGCTGGCGACGAGAATATGCATTGAATCGCGTTTTTTAAAAATATTTTTCCACTCTAGCTCCACGTAAATGTGTGTATATATATCTTAATAATTCTACCTTTCTCATCCATAACCGAATACAGTCGTGTGGATGTAAAATGCAAATATACTGAACGGGTATGACACGATGCGCATAAAACAAGTCATATTTTCGTATACAAACATATTTTCGCACATTATGTAATTTTAAATTTAGCATATTATATTAACGCGAGGCAAGAATTTGCATACACTTCTTTGAAAACATTGGTTAAACAAATATTTATTTCTTATTGGTGTACTCGTTCTTCGCCCGGCGAATCTATAACGTACTTTGTTATTTTAAGTATATAAAATAAACCACAAGGAATAAAGGAATAATAACCTAATCTTAAGCTATGTATGGATATCAATCCCTTATTGGTCTAAATTTTGATACAATAAGTGAAAGTAGGATGATTAATACACAATATCAAAATAAGATATATAATGTGAACTTTTTATAAAAAGCTGACATTTCTTTTGAAGATTAAGCTACAGCTTCTATATTAATACACAATACTTTGAACTTTTGCCTGTTGGTGCTAATAAAGATTAGAGAGGACTGTTACACCATAAATAATTAGTTATTAAAGTGTCTTAATTAATCCAATCAAAATTATTTTAGCATATTTTTTTACCGCATTCCCTACGTTAACCTTATTTACTAATTTCACCCCTTTTACTCTTCTCAAACATTTAAGCCATTTTTCACTTTTTACAACTCTTTTTAAGCTTTTTATCTTATTTATACTAAAATAATACAATTCTTGCCCTTTATGTACATTTTCAACAGTTTTTACCCTTTAAACACATTTTACTCTGTTAACTCTTTTTAACACTTTTGCCGCTTTAAATGTTTTTACAATAGTTGTTTCCTTTGCCACTCTTAACCTATATAACCTCTTTATCTTTATTGGATTTACTTTTTGCTCTTTTTACCATTTTTACCCTTTTGGCCTTATTTAACATTTTTAGCTTTGGTCCTTTTGACCATTTTTACATCTTTGACATTTTTGTCTTTTTTGCACACTTTTGCACTTTATTCACGTATGTCTTATTGACCCTTTTTGATGAGATTTACTTTTTATCCTTTATTGCACTTTTTACATTAATTACCTGGCTAAGAAGCCCCGGAGAAATATTTAGGGTAAAAGAGGGTAAACAAAATTTAAAAAGTTGTGAAAAGTGCAAAAAAGCCATACATAGTGTGTGTGTGCGCGTGTGTATGTTTGTGCCACAATCTTCATATTTATAATAATAGGGATAATGGCTGAACTAAGAAGATATGTATCCCCATTTGCGTGGAGGGATTGTGCTAAGCAATAAGAAAATTACATCTTTACATTAGGTTGGGATTCTAACCCCTATAATATCCCCGTCACCACTAAACGATTGCCGCCCTTTAGACAAATCCGTATACTTTTATTCTGTAACCCTAACCTGTGGATAGACCAGAAGCAAATGTAATCTGCTCCAAAAAAAGCTTGTATTTAAAATTTTTAATTTCTGGATAGATCACAGTGGTCTAACGCATATAAACTACTTAGGCACTGAAAATATGTTTTGCGTTAGTGCATGGGCAAATAATATGGTTAGACTTCTGAGAGTAACGTTTTCCATTGCTCAGGTATTACCCTAAATCTGATTGGACAATAAGATTAAATGAATTACATACCATTATTTTTTAAGATATATATATATATATATATTCTTAAGTACAACATAAATACAGTAAAAATAGGTTTATCTCTTTCTCTCATCTATAATGTTAGATCCAGCACCTCACCATTTAGGAAATTGTAACGTCCTCCAGGTAAGTCAGTCCTCGTTGGAGGCGTTGAACTGACGTCTGTACGAACGCGGTGCTTGAAAATAGTTTTACCACCCTGCAAACTCTGTACTGAGGGTTTTAATCTCAAGAAGATTGTTTTTATAAATTACTATATTTTGTGAATTACATCCTATGGATGTTCTAACTTTCTCAATGTTTCATTCAACGTTTTTTTAATTTCCACTTTTAAACCCCTCTATACCATATTTTGAGTTATTGCGGTGGTTTTAAATGGACGATAAAATGAATTCACACATATTTACTGTCAATAACAAATAGAGTATGACAGAATCATTTACTGTCAATGAAAAATCTTGTAAAGTATGAGGGGCTGGTTTGCTGATACAGATATTCCCGCATCTATCTTCCTCGCCTATAACCTCTTCTTCAAGAGCTGTGGTGGTTGGTGGTGGTGGTGTGTGTTGTTGTTGTTGTTGTTGTTGTTGTTGTGGTAAACAACTACTTCCTCGATCCCGTCAGGAACGTCTCACCAATGCTCGGATGAAATGTCTCTAAGCTTGAAAACAGGACATTTACCATGCATTGAGTGTGCTCCCACAAGCTGGGATTCGTACAGTATAATTTATGCGTAATACCGTCACAACTTTCTGTGTAGACTATCGTATACATGAATACCGGTATGGTTGATTATGGGTACGTAATAATTTATCTCCCTATCGTTGATTTCAACTTTTCCCATCTCCTCTAACATATATCACATACTGTTGCGTACCAATAATATTTACTGCTCGCTTCTAAACGTTTATATACATACTTAAAGGTTTAAGATCTGCGTAACAAATATAGCCTGAGGCAACGGGTGCATCATAAGACTTTGTTGACCTACTTTTAGCACTATTTCAACACCCTGGAAGTGTTTGTTTTTCAATAAGTTGTCGTGGGGCACGTAACGCCTGTACGGGAGTTCGAATCCCTAGGCAGCGGTGTTGTGCTTTTGTGGTGGTGGTGGTGGGGGTGGTGTGATTTCCCATTAATAAAATGCTCTTTAGGTGAGGGGGTTCAAATCTCTGGTTATGTATCACCTTGGAAGTGTTTTTATCAATAAGTTGTCGTGGGGGTACGTGATCATGCAAACACCAATTACAGGGGTTAAATATAATATTAGACCCAAACCACGATTGAGAGGGCTGGGAGATACAATTGGTCACCGTACTTCGTGGGAGTTGAACTCGCGTACTGTAACAGTCGGGAATTAATTTAAACAACGATTGAGGGAGCAACTAATAAATTGTTTACATTCATGTATTAGTTATCTTATAAAACAGAAGTGTCTTCAAATGTTGGCTCCGGGTTGTATTAGCAGACCTTAACATTCAATACAATCTAATGGGAACAATTTACTCAGCTATAACAACCCATATCCCACTCCTGTTCCTGGGGTTCATTGATGTAAGCCTACATTAATTTGTAGGAAGCTCTTTACCGTCTAAACACGTTATTGTTAGCACAGAACACTTAAATGCGTGCGATTTAGGTTAGATAATTCAGAACAAATAACCGGAATTTTAGCACCGCATCTTACCACCCATTCAGGCTATGCGTCTAATGTTAAGAAGTGCACCCACAATTTGCGTGGGGGGGAGAGTTGAAAACCACTCTAAGGGGACCCAACCTGGATTGAACCCCACCATTGGCATTGTGAGACTAGGCCATGTTGAGTCGGTGCTTTTGACGTGTGGATTTCCCTATTCACGCTAAAAATATTTAAGGCCCACTTAAATAATAACATATATAAACTTTTTAAAACCAGACAAGTGTGGTAAACCTATCAAAAATTTTTTCCTAGCAATATACAATAATTTTTCTCAGTGCCTGAAAACTAAACTGTTCCGGCTCAAAGTCGTCGCAATACTGATATAATTTTTTAACACCACATCTTACTACCCGGTTTTAGATGATGAAGTGTACCCGCATTTGCGTGACGAGAGAATGGAAAAAAAATTGGGATTACATTCTGGAGCTCATAGTGAACGGAGTTGAGACCTTCCCTAGAGGTAGTTCTTGAGGGCCCCAGCCCCAGGAGGTGTGGGGTAGACATGTCGTAATTTAATGTAACGGTAGGAAATTAATTACAACTGCGAATGAGGGGTGGCGTCGTGCCCAAGGGGGCATTTATAGAGCTAAAAATAGTGTACTTTTTGGTAGTCGAACTTATGTACTGTAACAGTCGGGAATTTAAAACAGCGATTGAGGGGGCGGGTGGATTAACTAAATGATTAATTCAATTAATTAAAAACTACGAAATGATTAATATAATTAAAAAACACATCAGCCCTTGGATCAGGCGGGTCAGAAAAACAAATTATGAGAAATTGAGAAACCAATGAAATACCTTGCGATATCCGTCCTTGGAACAAGTGGGTCAGAAAAACAAATTACGAAATTATTACGAGGTATTGAGGAACCAAATTAATCACATACCTCGCGATGTCCGTCTTTGGAACAAGCGGGGTAGAAAGACAAACTAAGAAACTAGGAAATAATTATAAAACACCTCTGGCAGGGCCCGAGGGCTAGTACCAACGAGCCCAAATTACGAAAATACATATTTCATTGGAACAATTGGGTTAGACAAACAAATTACGAAATTATTACGAGGTATTGAGAAACCAAATAAATTCCTTGCACTGTCCGTCCTTGGAAAAAGTGGGTAAGAAAAACAAATTACGTAACTAGTGTGAGGTATTACGAAATTAACAAAACAAAATGGTCAAAATAAAATTACAAAATATTGAGAAACCAAAGAAATTCCTTGCGATGTCCGTCCTTGAAACAAATGGGTCAGAGAAACCAATTACTTAACTAGGATGAGGTATTACGAAATTAACAAAACAGGTGGATTGAGCAACAATTACGAAACACCTCGGGGTATTGCCTGGAGGGAGAGAGCTAAAAATAGTTTGTTGAAACGCCCCTCAAACTACTTGCCAAGTTTCAGCCCAATCGTTAAAATAGTTTCAGCTCTAGCCCAAAGTACAGACCAACGGCATTGCAAAAATAACTTTTTTGTTTCAGGCGGTCATGAAACGTCAACATTTATCAAAATATCTAGTTCGAGTTTTTTGACGATCATAATAATTTCTCTGTGAGGTGTCAAAGTGAGTAAAAATAGGGAGAGGAAAGTTCTTCTTGATATCTACACGTTGTGATCATATTAGGGACTTGACCCTGTGATGTGTCGTCAAGGTTAATTTGTCGATAAGACTTGGGTGTGCGGCCCCAGTAATTACTACCTGGCTCGCTGTTTAGTATTCATCATCAAAGTTGGAAAGCCATCACGCGCGGGAAACCAGTAAGGAGAGAGTCATTGTACTACCATAGCCGAGTGAGGCCACGTTGGTGACAATGCGATGGATTGTTGAAAGGTCAACCTTGGTTTTTTATCAACGTGACCTTCTACCCGTTAGGGTTGCACGGAAATTTACTAATCTCGATAGCTTGTTAGGGACTAGGAAGGTTGAATTTAGAGGAAGTGTATTCACATTTGCATTGAGGGAGAGTGGAAAACCATTTAGAAAACCTATCCAAAGTATAACCGGGATTCTAACCCTGATCTCCCTATTATCGGCAGTCTAGTCTACTGCGATGGTGACTCGTAAGACCATGCGGCCACACAAGCGGGTTGATTGGAGGTTTTTTTATCACCACGTTTCACTAACCATTCGGGTTATACGTATGCCTAAGTTCTTACTAACTGTACAAATGTTTTAGGGATGAATAAAACTGAATTTATAGGAAGTGTATCCGCATTTACGTGGAGAGATACCGCTTATGAGAGGGATATTGAGATTAAAACCCAGGTTGGGTGTACTGAGGGTTTTTTACTTAACGTTTTCCACACTATCTCTCTCCACGCAAATGAGGAAACATTTCCTCTAAATTCAACCTTCCGCATCCCTAGGACATTAGCGTAGTTACCATATAAATATACAACCTGAATAGGAGTAATATACGATACTAATAAAATAATTTAGGGGAAGCATGTAGTATATTAAGAGATATCATTTCTATAATTTTTACCAATTGAGATTTTTTTATTACCTCATCTTACTACCCAGTTTTGGTTATACTCTTGTGTACTAATTATGCAAGTGGTTTTAGCGATGAGAGGTTATATGTATAGGAAGTGTACCTGCATTTGTGTGGAGGGAGAGTAAAAAACCATTTTGAAAAACCACCCTCAGTACACCGACCGGGATTCGAACCTCGATGTCCCGTCATCGGCAGTCTAGTCTACTGCGAGAGTAGCGCGTTAGACCAAGCGGCCACCGAAGCGTGGGATTGGGAATATTAGAGGCACTTTTAATGTATAAATATCATTTTGTAAATTGATTTTAAAATGCAGCGTATCAATCCCCACCCTTTGTACCACATTATTTTTCCTTGAGTGCATAAATGCTACTAAAACAACAAAAACTCTCAATTCACAGGATGGCTATAAAATGTATATTTTACAATTCCCTGACTTTCCCAGGTTTCCACTGTTTTCCCTGCCTGAAGACACCTTGATCTATTTATTAATAAGCGGGACTAAATATCAGGCGCATCTGGTCCAATTTTATTATAACGGTTAGGTCAGGGTCCAAATACCAGATGAGTGCACAAAGTTAAAGTTTTTCTAATTGTTTTTCCAACCCTCCCTCCACCAAATGCAAGTACAATCCCTATTGATTTTCTGTAATCCATCATAATAAATATGTGAACTAGCCTGGATGGGTAGTAAGATGCTGCGCACATAAAATAAACTTGATAAACATCCTATACATAAGAATTTCCTCTTGCACCAGTTTCTTTGTCTAGGAAACAAGAAGAATGTCATTAAGGACGACAGGTTAAAGAAAACTGAAGAGTAATAGTACATAAACTTTTTACTATCTTAAATTTACGAACTACATAAAGTCTTAATTATGAAGAAGAAATAACATCTCTTAATTTTAAAAATAGTGCCCTTTATTTGTCAGTTTATTTTTTTCAAAATCCTGCTTGTTTGATTATTCAGTTGTACACTCCTTAGGCTGAAATAATCAGATATTTAAATATATCGTAAGTTTATCATAGAGAACTCGAATATTCACATAAAAACACGAATTTAGGAGTCAATATTATTTAATTTCCAAAAAAAATGTTATAGACATGTATTTAAAACATTGCTCTTCATTTGGCGCAAAACGTTTTATTATCCCTATGGATTATTCACAAATATTTATAGTAACGGGGTGGAGAAGAGATACATAATTTATAGTAAATGTAACCGCATTTGTGTGGAGTGAAAGTGAGAAACCATTTATGAGAAAATCCTCAGTATATCTGGCCAAGATTCAAACCCTATCTGACTGTCACGAGCAAACCAAACCAGTTGAGACTTTCATCTTAGTCTGTGTACCCACCGGTGAGGTAGGCAGGGTAAATAATGAGGTTTTAAAAGGGGTTTTTCCCCCCAAGTCTATCGTACTTTCATTTATTTTGAAAGGGCACGTTTTATTTTTACTATACTTATGCTGGATGATAAAAGTTTTCGGAAATGATCAGTAACTGGATTGGTTAAGTGGTGAAGAGAGGAAGCGGGTGGTTTAGTTTCAGGAGAGTGAGGAGGTCGGCCACCACAAGGTGTAATGAGTCCTCTCTACGTCACACATCCTTCCACATTTCACAGTCCGAGTACGCAGCGATTTTACAATCGATCGCTTCTTGCCAACACACAGGGACCTCATTGCATATCCTCCTCTAAAGCTCTTTTTCTTCTCTCCCTTTAGTTGCCTTGCGTCTCTCAATGGTTACCACTTTCATCCCTGTAATCAACGCAGCGGGTGTCTGACAATAACTCTTCGTTTGTCTATTTGGCCAGTCAGTCAACTAGCTGTTGTTTTGATCCATTTGTCTAGCCAATCAACTGACTTCACAGTCACAGAGCAGCACTTTCCGCCCATTTTTTTAAACTTGAAACTCACCCAATATATCTACCTATTTACATCCATCTGCTTGCTCATAAAACCATTAATGTATTCATTTTAGTCTCTCGCCATTCCTTCTCTTCCCCATTCCTTCGTCCATCTAAACCTGGGGTGTCAAACTCAAACAGTTAAGAGGGCCGCACATGGGCTTTTTATTTATTGTTATAATAATTTTAAATTTTTAAACAGAATGAAAAAGCTTATCCTTTTTTTTCTCTCTCGGCACTTTTTCCATTCTTAAAGTACACTAATATTTACAAAACGTTTTATTTTACTAATAATTTATAAGACAAAGAAAAAAAATTGTCAATTTACATTATTAAAAACAATTGCCAAAAAAACTATGACAAAGAAAGTAACAGTAAACTTAGTCCAAAATTCAATTATTTTTCATTCAAAACAAAATGTCAGGAAAGCAATTTATTAAATCTACTGTATGCTTAAAATATTTGGCATACCGTAACTTAAAACTAACTAAATTATCAAAATCTGGTGAAATATTTTACTTGAAACCATCCTCATTGTACTTTGTAAATGTTCTTCTGTAAGCTGACTTCTTAGCTTGGATGTATTCAATTTTAAAAGGGAAAAACACTGTTCAAAAATATATGTACTTTCAAACATTGATAGTATTTTAGCCACGTTCATTTAGATTGTGGAATATTTATCACCCACATACTTAGAGTAAAACTCTGGTATAGACACTTCCATTAAATATGTTCTTAAGAATAAAATTACATTGATAATCAATAAATTAAAGTTACATTCCTTCCTTAACACTTCGAAATCAAGTTAAAATGGATATGAGAATAATAAAAAAAAAAAAGATCCTGTTAGAAATCCTTAAATCTGTCTCCCAACTCTTTTCGGAGAGCTGAAATTAGTATAGCATAATTATTGAGATTTAGGCCCAATCATACGTCATGTTGTTCTATTCGTTAGGGCTTAACATGAGGTTAAGCAATAACGACCACTACTTTGGATTTTACAATGTTCGGCTAGAGCTAGCGTCTTCGTTAAAGTGCTCGTAGAGTTAACGCGAGGTCTACCTTCTGGTTAGCATTATAACGTCCACATTAACTTTCAAACATTCCGCCATATTGTTTTATGACAATTGTTACTATTCAAGTGAAGTTACATTATTATCTTTAGAAAACTTTGGACAGTTATTTATGGATTCTCTAGGTTTTAATATTGTCTACCTGTAATTAAATATGTTCACCAATGATTACCTAATCATATAGTTGCGGTAATATGTCTAACTTTTGTTTAACACCGAGATGATAGTAAAATAATTATGTGGAATTTATTCATTATATTTAATATATCTGTTTAATTTGGGATGCCAACGTTTCTTTGGGTAAGTTTTTATAGCCCTACAGGCTCTTCTTTCCTATTAAAAATAATATGTAAATTATTTTCAATTGTTTCACTTCGTGATTCGGAGTGGTAATTTCTAGCTCTAAATAGTTAATAGTAATTGACAATATCTGTAGGTCTACCTATGTTTTTATTGTCTTGTAAGTTATTATGTGTAGGCCTGAATGGATAATATGGGACGTGTCTTTTCTTCACTTTCTCCTCTCCAATACACGTCCATGGTTAATTAAGGGCGGTTTTTATTTGAATTTTAGATTGTGTGTTTAAAAATTGACAATGACTCTACTGTTTAAATATTTAATTATTTTGAAGCTTAAGGAATAGCGTTTAAAATACACAGTGTAGGTATACCCATCTTTATTTGCATAGAAAAAAGCATTATATATTATAAACTTATATGTATGAATATGATTATTGAATAACATGACGTGTTATAAACAACAACATAAGCCTGTTTTATACTTTAACCTGTTTTCCTAACAACTCTATAACTTCACAGACATTAAAATAGTTACTTACAATCTATTGGTTCAAATTAAGCCAATCAAAAGCTTTGTAACAAATCTAGTGCTCCAAGAATATTAATGATAAGAACAAATGGAAGGCACCCGTCCGTAAATTGACTAGCACATCAAAATAGTATTGTAAACGCAACGCCAAGTTTAAACAACGGTTAGACTTTACGAACGGTTAAGTTACTAGGACTTTAACGTGACATTGTAAGATTAGGCCTAAGTGTATCATTATAGGTTGTTAGACTTGTTTAGAGCGTAAGGAAGTGAGCAAAGTTTTTGTTAGTAAGCTGGTTTTTCCACAGTCTTAAGTTTGATTTGGAAGTCAAATAACTGTGTGATGATTGGGTTCCTTTCCTTGGAGATGAACATTAAGTGAATTAAGAAAATAAGTAATTTCAACCAAAAGATTTTAATCATCAACCAAGACTTGTCACTAAATTAATTGACAAAATGGGTTTTTTTCGGTAGTAAATATTTCAATAGAATCTTTCAGTCAAAAAAATCCTTTTAAAAGTGTGCCCCGATTCGACCACCTAGCTTTAGAATGATACGGTAAGTCTGTATATTCACCAATTTCTTCCAAAAAAGCGGCAAACTGACGGTGATTACACGCGTGAGCACGAATAAAACTGACCGTTTGTAAACTGCTTGCATCACATTGTCAATTTTTAATGTTTTTATATACAAAGATTTCTGGGGAATGATACAATGTAATGCTAAAAAAAATTTCAGATGGCCACCCCAACCCTACTAGTTACCCGCCTCAGTGGCGTAGTTAGCTAACGCGCCAGTCGTGTTGAGATAGACCACCGAGGACGGGGAGATCGAGGTTCGAATCTCGGTCGAGTGAACTGGAGTGGTTTTTCCTAAATTGTTTTCCACCCTCCCTCCACGCAAATGAGGGTTCACTTCATCTAAATTATACCTTCCCAATTTCCTAATCCATTAGTGCAATTAGTACTTAAGCGTATAACCCAAACGGGTAGTAAGACGCGGTGCTAAAATTAAACACTACTAGTTTATATCTTATTTCGCAGCCACACCATTTTTTGAACCCACCATAGAAGGAGCGCCGTCAGTAGTAATACTGACAATTTTTCTCCAATCAAGACTTGTATCATCTTTAAATTTCCTAAGGGAGTACATATATCTTCTGAAGTGGTAGTGTCTTTTAAGGGAATTACTTCTAGAAATTTTTCAGTTATATTTAAGTTTTTGTCTATGCCACGAAGAAATACAGCCATCTGTGCCATATCTTTTATATCTCTTTTTGTCAATGGCTGTAGAAAATACAATAAAACGCCCAGCTCTCTTAATTAGTTGTTTGTTATTACTTGAAATGTCAGTGATACGTGCTGCAACGGTATTCCTTAAGAGGCTAATGTTTGAAAATAATTATTTTTGATTTGGACATAGCATTTCTTAAGCAATAACCATATAATCTTTTAAAAATTATCCCTAGCTGAATTGTATGGACGCACAAGCAAATCAAGTTTCAAACTAAAATACACCGTGAGCTGCATTTCCTATTCTTCTTCCAAATTTCGGTGCGGGCTGGATTAAACGCGCCGCGGGCCGTGTACAGCCTGCATTCTGTTTGTTTGACATCCCTGTTCTAAACAACTAACCTTCCCAAGTATGTACAGTACATTAATCTAATCCAGCGTTTCTCAAACTTTGCTCCTCATAGCCCTTGGACACCACCAGAGTTATTTAAGTTCCGTGAGGCAATTTTAGAATATTTCCTATTTGTTTTTCACAATATAAACTATAATCAGTAACTAGGATATCCAATGTTTTCAAATCTTAATAAAGGATATCCTCCAGTTTCAATGAGTTTTCATTAAAAGAGAAAGAATTAACTAGATAAATTTCAGCAAATTAGACTTTGAAAACAAAATTTCAGGTGGAATAAATTAAAACATTTTCAGTCGAGATATCCATAGAATTCTCTTAAATACAAAGACTAAATTTATAAACAGGATAAATATAGATATAAAAGATGATCAGTGTTTCAGGAGACAGCCATAACTCCAAATATTGACGTACTTTGTGATCAAAAGCAAGCCCACCCAAGCCACTATTAAACAAAATCAATTTAAATTTAGCGCTATGCAAATAGAACTATTGGCATAATTAAGTAGATATGAAATGTATTTTTTACTTAAATATTTATTTAAGTATTAAGTAAGAGAATAGTTAAATCTAATTGATGTTATTGAATGTTCCGTGAAATTAATTTTAGACTTTTATGAGGGTTCCAGTATGTATATTTTTTCTGGTGCCTCCTTCAGTCTAAACAAGTTTGGGAGCCCCTGATTTTCTAGTCTGTCAATAGAATGATGGATACTACTGATATTGAGATTCTCTCCACCTACGCATTGGACTTCCCTTCTATTATAGGAACATCACATTGAGTGTATACACCCTATCTTTAAGCTATACCATGGTGAAATAATGAAAGGTATGCTTGCTACTTTAAAAGGGTCGACGAAGGGTAGGCCTATATAGCTTTATAATCTTGCTATTTGTTTCAATATGGTGGCCTCTCAAAATGTTTTTCGTTTAGTAACCCATCTCAAGTGATTTACATCTATAATTCTAGGCAATCAATTGAGTAGCTATGGCGTATTTTTGAAAAATGTTAAAATACATTGGGATACAGACCTATTAAACTACTTGAACCACGGTTATTCTCTATTAATATAATGTAATATTGAAATTATTATGCTTTTTTAACATTTTCACTTGATCAAGTAAAAATATCTATTAAAATTAGAAGTAGAAACTATAGGAGATATTTCGACTTGAAATCCAAAGTAAATATTATAGTAACGATAACATGACATAATTATTAACATGATATGCTTAGCATTCTTTGAATAGAGGGAGCAAAGTCTACTGTTCACATAGCTACTAGTAATAAACATAAAGACAGCTCTTGCACATTTGTATTTAAACTTTATTACCATGTCTGAAACAGCAATAATCAGGTGTGAACATTTATAATTTAGAAATATCCCTAATTACTAACGTGCGACTGCACGCGTGTGACCATTGACCAGCAATGTGCAAAGTATTATGTATGCTGTGTAAAGTCTAGCCCGAACCGTATTACAAACACTGTCCGTTCATAATCAATCTTGCGTTAATAGATAGAGCTCGGCTCGTAGAGATCAACCCACATGAAAATCAGCCTTAAGGGAAATGGTAGTAATGCCAAAGTTTCAACTTCAAAAGAGGGAACTAATATATATAATTATTTTACGGTAGGCAAGTTAACTAGGGGTAATATGTAAAAAAAAGTCCCATTTAATTATCCACTGAGAATTTCAACGTACCTATTTTAGCTTTATTTGATCAATTACTAAGAAATATAAATGCACCATAATAAAAGCCTAAAAAAGGGAATTAGTGTTATTGTTTGAATAATATTCCCAGTTAGACACACATGTATATTTTATTATGTCTAAAGTGCCTAATGCTACATTTTGTAATAGCATTTGGCCAAATATTTAGTGAACTCCAAATCTTTTCAGATTAAAGGGTAGGAAGGACTAAGAGGTAGACATTATATAAACATACATATTAGGAAGTTTATCATGACAGTTTATCATGAAAGTTTTGTTAATTAATTGATAACTTGTTAGTAAAAAGATACAAAACATATGTTTTTCGTAACCTTAGTCAACGTTTGACAGCGCTCAAGGTGTAATGATGGTTTGCAAACAATCGCTTAAAAATTAAGAACTTTAGTAGTAGTCAGTCAGAAAAGGTTGAGTAATTAAATGAATTTACAAAAACACAAATACAACATATATATTTTGTTGGTCAATTATATTATCATTATTGACTTTAATTTGAAATATACGTACCAATACAGATATGTTTAGAACCCGGACAACAAATTAAACTACCTGACAATACATAAGGCTACTTGTAACTAAGTAAACACTCAAGTCAAAAGCTAGAAATCCAAACAATGTTTTGGTACAATCCAAGAAATAATTAGGCTTATCTCTAAATCAACTAGCTTATTGAAACAGCTTCATTAGAATATCAATATATTGAGTAGCTGTCTAACTAGTTATATTTGATATTGTATTTATATTTTATCTATCACGTCTTACTATCTGTCCAGTCTAAACGCACTTATCCGAGCTAATTGGATAGGGACGAGGACAACTGAATTATAATAAATGTATCAGCATTTGCTTGAAGAGGAAGTGTTAAAACATTTATTGGAAAATACCCTCAGTACACCTGGTCGATATTCAAACTCGGCCTCCCTATTCCCAGCAAACCAAACTAGGTGTACCCGACATTTAGCCCATGCGCCCACAGTTTCGGGCTAGCTAGTAATATAAGGTAGACATTTATATTTAAGTAGCTAGCCTATTTATTAAATTAAATAATGAAAACTATCGAAATTTTGTATTTTTGAGTTAAAATTTTTTTGACCATTGTTTGCATGGTAAATTACCTTGAGTGAACTACATTAGCCTGATCAGTAGTATATTTTTTAAACTATTAAGGGTGCAATTTTCAAATGGATGTACAGGGATATCCGTATGACGATGATGTCTAGGGCCTCCCTTAACTTTAACCAAGGGGTAGTAAACCAACGCCAATGGCCTGCGGACCGGATCCTACCGGTACACCCACACCATGCCTTACATTTATCTAAATATTAATTAAGAACAAGGATTTGAAGAGTTAGTAATACAATTTTGTAAAATTTTACAACTAGTATGTTACTGACTATTAAACTGAGCCTGTGGATGAAGAAACCGATGAAGTGCTTCGTATAAAGCATCGCTTTGTATGGCGCTGAAAGATAGACTCTTTGATGAAAAAGGTGATCAAATATTTTGAAAGCTTTGAGATGCGATGCTGGAGGATATTAACTAGGATACAATGTAATGATTGGGTGACTAATGAAAGAAGAGGTAATGAAAAGATAACCATTCTGCTGGTGACCAATCGGATGAGTCACATTATGATCAGAAATGGCTTATTATGTAAGGCCATAAAAGGTAAAATGGAAGGAAGAAAGTTATCAGGAAGACCATGAATACAACTGATAGATGACCTCAAATAATAATAATATTAATAATAATAATAATAATAAATTTTAATTTTCTTTTATTAAAGTGCGATCAAACAGTCTAGACCTCTAACTGGCCAACACTGAGCAAATACAGAGCAACACATGGCTTATAGTTAAATACAATATATTGGTGTACAAGAGATTATATTAAAACCAATCAATTGCTAGTAATAATGAGGGAGACATTAAAATATATGATTCAAAAGTATTAATAATACAGCTAAGGATTCACAATAAGAAAAAGGATAGTAATTAATGATAAGGGTGATCCTTAAATAAATATCTAATTTTTGTTTTTCCTTGTGGTAAAAATCTTAACCTGTAAATATAGAGTTAGCGCTGCTATACAACGGCCAAAGTGGACTGAGTTTGTATGAGCTACTTATAGAAAATAATTTTAGGATTTCAAGAAAGGGCACAAGAATGTCCACATGTTTAAGGGTAGATTTCTCACTATATAGTTAGTAAACATAAAGCAATTTAGAGTGTATAGGTGTAAGGTGCTCTTTCTCTCTCTCTCTTTGCCAACACTCATTTACGTTATCTGCTTCCTGTGGACATTTCAGTTTGTGACCTCTGTATTAGTTAATTTAGTTAACCATCAATGAACCATTTATGTGTATAAAAAAATATGATGAAAAGAAAAGTATTACTTTAAATATCAAAGCAACGAACACATTTTTTTTAAATATATAATTAAAACTTGAAGGTATTCCTTTAGACAATGATTCTCAAAGCTCTATATTAATGATTTTAATTATTTTTTTTAGACTGGAAGCTTATACAACGAGGATATGCCCAAAATGTTCAAATTTGCATAGTATTGAAAGAGTAAGAAAAATTTTAGAAAAAGTTTTCTTTCGACGACAATTTCTCGAGTTCTATCTAAACAATTTTGTTTTAATATTTTATAAAATATAAGTATTTACTTGGAGTATTAATTTTTAAAAGTTAACAAATAATAAATATGGAAGCTGTAATTTACAGTATATTAAATTCTAAGTTGAATGGATGTTATTATAGTGTGTTCTTATGTAAATCAATAGTGGTGGAGGCTTATGCTAACATTTTACATTTACATCAGTATACTTTGCAACTTAATAAAAGCAAACGCAAATAATTAAATATTTTAAAGTAAAATTAGCAGAAAATTAATACATAGAAACTTTATTTACAAAATATCCAACTTAAGTTTAATCTTTGTGTATGGAAAAAAATTGGAAATACTTGCATTTTATTTTAAATATAATATCTATTAATCCTTCTTTAGATCTTGCTGACCCCTCAATTGTTTTCACTTTAAAGTCTGAATTTTTTTTAACAAAATATTTTCACAAATTTTATTTTATTAGAAAAAAAGCATGCTAACAATGATTATTTTTATGAGGACTAATAAACAATTAAATGTTAAAAATTATAATAGAAAATGCTTAGTTAGTAATTCCAAAACGAATCGCCAAGTCCGCTATGGATTCGTGCATTTGACCACATGTTTAAGGGACTCTTTAAAACTTGATAGATAGGTCAAGAAACTTTATATCATGTCCACCAAGCAGATAAAGATGTGAGGCTAGCTGTCAAGTTCACGAGATGAACAGTAAAGCAAATATATTCGCAAGCGTGAAACCGATATAATAACGTCATTCCACACTGTATTGCAAGCAATACAATCTATATAATAATACTTATTCATTGTGAAGTGTTATTATTTAAATAAAATAATATGAAGTATTATTTTGTATGATATTATAAGCTGTGAACTTGCACCTGTGCACTTGCACCTGTGCACTTGATGAAAATTCGCCACTGGGACGAGGTATTTAATAAAAAGGTTCTTGAGCTGTAAATTTGTATACAAATCACAGAGTGTTATAACTCACCCTACACTTTACTACAAATCATGTGACTCCAACAATCAAGAAGGTTTAGCTAAGTGATTTTTCACCTTGGGATGATTTGTAACTTTTTTAATAAAGAATCTTATATTTCCTTCAGTCCTTGCATGATATACAAGCAAGTTTAGTGGTGTAACTGCACATTTTCCTGAGGGATGCCAAAAATTTCTCGATGAGGGGGTATGCCGGATTGTGTGTGTCTGTGCTACACCCCAAAAGTGAAATAGGTCCATTTCATGAATTGGATAAATTTCTGTCCATTCGGTAAACTGCCTTTTTTGCTTGTCCATTTCATGGGCTGGGCAAAAATTCGTAAGGCTTCATGAATTGGGTAGCGCTTGTGATGACCAGTGAATGAATGGGCTAGTTACTGTACTGGGCAGCTCCAAGCGATACCTAATTCATGACCTGGTACGTGAAATGGACAAGCAAAGTACAGGTTTGTCCCATACCTTTAATAGTTTTAGAATGGAAGGCTAGGTTTAGTAAGGTTTGGTCAGTTTTTAATATCTAACATATTACATATGAAAACGAATTTCAGCTAAGCTTTTAGGACAATAATGTCATTTGTATGAGCAAGCGTTCATGCCATTGGTACTCAGATCGGGAAATGGTCAGAGAAAAGGTTAGTTCACAGAATGGACAGAGATTTACCTAATTCATAAAATGGGCAGTTTTACTAATAGGTTAATATTTTCATCTCGCCTTATGACTGTCCAACCTATCCGCATAGTTTCTCATAATAATGTAGGAATGAGAAAGTTAGAATTTAGAGTAATTTTACCTAAATTTGTTAAGGTGGGAAGTGATTTAACCAGACAGAGCAAACAAGGTTTACGTCTTAACCAAGTTCCCACCATTGGAGGTAAAAAATATATATTTGTGTACCTTCAAAGTCCTAAGTAATTTTCAGCCAAATACAGTTAAAATTATTCTGAAATAATGTATTCACACCACGAACAAAAAAAAATAGTCAATAGTTATATATATAGGAACTTGCAAGAGTGTGCAAGAGGTTTAAATGACTAGGTAATTTAGTCTAGCTTGTCCGTTAGGGGGAGATCAGGGTTCGAGTGCCAGTCAAGTGTAGTATTATTTTCATTTCCCTAAGGTATTGTTTAATTCTCCTTTCACTCAAATGTCAGTGCATTTTCTTTAAATTCTATCCTTCTTGATCCCTACAACATAAGCGTAAATCATATAGATGAGACCTGCTTCAGTGGCCGTATGTTTTAAGGCATCACTCTCGTGTTAGTACTAAACTGCCGATGACAGGGAGATCGGGGTTCAAATCCCGGTTGGGTGTACCTAGGGTTTTTTTTTTCCAAAATGGTTTCCACTCTCTCTATTCACGCAAATGAGGGTACACGTCCTCTATAATCAACCTTCCTCATCCCTAACTCATTAGAGTAATTGGTATAGATGTGTATAGTCTGAACTATATCTATCGTTAGTAACATTTACGTTGTAAATTTACACCAAGAAATTGAGCCACCTATCAATGAAAAATATTTGTTTTAAGCCCCGCATCTTACTACCCGTTTGGGTTATACACTTATGTACTAATTATTCTAATGGTTTTAGGGATTAGCGAGGTTATATTTGTAGGAAGTGTAGCAGCATTTGTATGGAGAGAGAGCGGAAAATCAATTTTGAAAAACCACCCCCAGTACACCCGACCAAGTTTCGAGCCTCAATCTCCCCGTCATCGGCAGTCTAGTATACTGTGAGAGTAGCGCCTTAGGCCATGTGGCCACCGACGCGGGTTTAATGGTTCTTAATAACTAATAATTTGTATCCGCTCACCAGGATTGCACGCATTTTACAACCTTAGTACATTTTATCTCAAAGTGTCACTAAACTTCTTATTTATGTCTCTAGCATTACAACCAAAAAGTGACCTTGAAAGAAAGAATCAATAGCATATATTCTGACCCCCTTTCCTCTCAGGCGATCGAACTAGTTCGTTCTAAAGGTGAGAAATGCAGCTAATTTCTAAGTTTCAAGCAACCATATATACTTTTATCCATTTGCTAGAGTATTTTTGAGTGTCTGTAGCATAAAATAATATAGTAACTAAGGAATGGATGTTCAATTTGTAAGCGCCTATTAGTTTTTATCTCCCCCCTGTGACCACTACCCATTTCGAGAATCCTAGCAAGTCGTTGCACAAAGTTTTGCCGTCGGTCCAGTGAAGCACTTATTGCCCTCGTGATGAAATGTCCCAGGGTGTTTATAGCCCGGGATTATTTCAGTTATGGGAGGGAGCTAAAGGAGGAAGGTGGATGGCAAGAGCAAAATTTAATAAGCACGCTGGGCTTCCTCGCAAAATAGAACCAAGGGGGATAAAAAAAAAAAAGTAGAGCCAGTTTTATCAGTAGACCTAAAAGGTTTGACATCAATAAAAGTGTGAATGTGTGTCGAAAATTAGTGGAAGTTTTGTTCATAAGAATTTTACATACATTACTGTTTCCAGCCAGTGGTCCGGGTTCGTGTTTTATTCAAGCCATAAATTTTCTACTACCGGCTTGCTAGGCCTATCGTAGCTTCATATGCCCCATAATCTAATTTAATACTAGGGTACAACATCCAGTCCCCAGCCATTAATTTATCACTATGAAAGGGTAAATCCACATTTCACCCATGATAAATGTTTCGGCCATACCGGGAATCAACCCGAGACTCTTAGATCAGTAGACGGACAAACAAACTACTGACCTAAAGGTGTTGGATTGCTTATGACAATATTTGTTTGAATTTTATTAAATTTAATTCTCGCTTATTTGTATGACTTCTTCACGTTGCCATGGATCGAGGGAGACCAACCGCACTCCATGTTATTCTCCTTCTTTAAGGATGTGCACTCATTCTTACCCTAAAAATAAGCGATTCTACCTTGCTTCTGTTCCTTTAACTTAGGAGCTAAGCTTGAGTCAGTCACACGTTTGCCAAAAATAGAAAGCAGAATCGGCCTCAGTGGTGCAGAAATTCACAAGACGTATGTTTACCCATTATGCATTGAAACGTTAGCTTAAAACAGCTTATTATCAACCTATTTTATTTTCTAGTGGATAAACATCCCAACGGATGTTTTCAAATTATAATACTGTGTCGTGGCACAATCCAATACAACGATACACACGCTTTGCATTAATGGTTTTTTTTTAAATCTCCTCACAAAGGCCAACGAAGCAGTCTGCTTTATTCTGGCTGTAGAGCGAATGCGTTGTCAAATGCGCATGCGCACTGATTTGAGATGATAGTTCTGAGATTTGATTGGTTCTCCTGTGCCAAACATCTCGGGTAGAGTGGACGAAGTAGATATGAGTTGAACTTTAGCCTCTTAAGGCCGAAGACGTGTGTTTGTACCGCTGTTATAGACGATCTTATATCGGACCGTGCTTTAACCGTAAATTTCATAAACTATTGATTTAACGGAAAAATTTCTTTCGGCCCCTTTCAGGGCCAATAATATCATTTCCAGTGCCGTTTTACAGTGCCGATACAGTGAACGATTAGTATTTTCGTCGCAAAGGCCGGGAACGGTCGGCCATCTGGCTGAATCCACAAACGTGTGTCAGTGTAAAATTTAAAAATGTCTACCGAATCCGACGTAGAAGTGACCGAGGAGGAGGAAGATGATGACAACATGTCCAAGGAGTCCAATGACGGGAACATGGACACGCCACCCAGAGGGAGAAGTACCACAAATGTAAAACCCGGACGCCCACATCACACAAAAGGTAACCAGCAAAAATCCTCTCTAAACTTTGAATCTGCCTCAACGCTAAAACGAAAACACAGAGCCAAACCGGGAATGGATGTCCCAGTGCCAAAGGCAATCAAGGTAATTAACCAATTTGCCCCACTAGCTAGAGAGCAAGACACCATTGCCCAACAGGGCACCACTATGGAGTCGGCAGATGACACCCAGCATGAAGAGAGTTCATCAAACAAAAAGGTAAAAAATCCACCAATAGTGATCCCAAACGCTGCGGAATACAACAACATTGTAAGACTATTAAAGCAAAACCTAAGAGACGATTTCAAGCTATATTGTATCGCGCAGGGTATCAAAATCATCACAAGCTCCCTAAGAGACTACTCCGCGCTCTTAAAGCTTCTGAAGGATACTGCACAAGAACACTTCACATACATGATCCAGAAAGACAAGCCCTTCAAGGTAGTGATCAAGGGCCTACACTCAACCATGCCATGCGAGTCGATAAGCTCAGAACTGAACGAATTGGGTTTTAATCCCACAAACGTGAGGCAACTGTTTACCAAAACTACCCCACAAACATCAACACCGAGACCACTCCCTATATTTGTCTGCACGCTGGAGAAAACCCAGACCGTTGCAGATATATATAAACTAAGGGCCATCAATCACACCATAGTGAAGGTGGAAGAATACAAAAAGTCGGAAAGCACAGTGCTTCAGTGTCACCGCTGCCAACGCTTTGGACATTCTAAAAACTACTGTGCACAAACCCCCCGGTGTGTCAAGTGTCTCGGGGAGCACTTGACTCCAACATGTACCAAAAAGGACAGAACAACGCCTGCACGCTGCGTAAACTGCAAGGGGGAACACGCGGCAAACTACAGAAACTGTCCCGTCTTTATCAGAGAAATCGAAAGACGAGGCAAACAGATGGACAAACCTACCCAAGGGACACCTAAGCTTGCGGAGAAAGTTGCTCCACCAAGCCACGTCACACAGAAAATTAGAACAAGCACCACTCCAACGATAGGGCAGGCTCCCGTGGCCAACTGGAAATCATACGCTGCAGCTGTCGTCAATCTTCCGCAAAAACCCAGAGAAACTTATGCTAACACAAACGAGACATCCGACCTAGGTAGCCTCTTTAATATATTCAAAGATATCAACCTTTCAGGACTCCTTTCACACCTCAAAATTTACCAGAGTAGGCTGTAAAATGCTCCGGACAAAACCACAAAAGCTCTGATCATCCTAGAAGCCGTCACCAAGTTCTACCACGATGGTAATTAAACAAACACCGCAACAAGAAGACTATTTGAACGTTATGTTCTGGAACGCCAACGGAATACTGCAACAGGCCTACGAATTGGAACAATTACTGCAGACTTACGGGATAGATATTGCTCTCATCTGCGAGACGCATCTAAAACCAACAAAGCGTTTGAGTTTCTACGGATACACCACCCACAGGACGGACAGGCCTACCGGAAAGGGCGGGGAACGGCTATACTAGTAAAGAAAAATCTCAACCACTATCATACAGTCTTACCGGGTATGGGGAATATAGAATCAACCTCAGTGATAGTACCCTTAACACGGAGAGAGATAATTTTCACATCCGTATACAGGAGCCCCTCGGTACCTTTCACAGCTCAAGACTTGGACGCGCTGACGGCAGAGAAAAACTTCTTCGCTGCCGGAGACCTGAACGCCAAACACACTCACTGGAACAGCCGAATTGCCAACCAAGCTGGCCGTACCCTATCACAACATGCGAACCTAAACAACTACTTAGTGCTGGCACCGGAGGAACCAACGTACTTCCCTTTCAACTACAGAAATCTTCCGGATGTACTCGACATCATTCTCACTGACTTAAATCAACACCCCGAAGAATTACACACCCTAAACGAATTAGACTCAGACCACACCCCGGTTTTCTGTAGACTCCTAACAAACACCAACCCCCGAAATTCCTTCCTTAGAAGAAAAATCCAAACCACTGATTGGTCCAAATACAAGGCTACACTGGAAAGAGCTATACCTCAAGAGTGGAAGGTACAATCTACTGAAGAGGTGGACCACTCGCTCGCCCTACTGACGTCAACGCTCCTAGAGGCCAAACGGACTGCAACCACCTACGAATCCCCGACAATTAACCTCAAGAGAGATCACCCTGACCTAAACCTACTGATAGCGCAAAAGAGGCAAGCAAGACACAACTGGCAGACATCCCGCTCTCCGAGGGATCGGGAAGCATACAATCGTCTAAGAGCCCTAGTCCGCCGTAGAGCGAAGCAGCTAAAAATTATCCATTGGAACGAGTTTATCTCAGAAACAATCAACGGTGGGAACAACATCTGGCAGATAACGAAACAACTCAAAGGCTCCACCCTGAGATCTAGAACTCCGGCCATCCATGGTAGACGAGGAATGACCTACACAGCCGAGGAAAAAGCAGAAGCCATTGCGGAGTCCCTACAAGACCAATTCCAAGCAAATAGCGAGCCGCAGGATGAGAATTTCTCAAGACTGGTACAAATCGAGACGAATCTATTCCTCGAGGAACCGCCTGAGGATCCACCACCCCCAGTGTCAAACCCGGAAGTGGAACAGATCATCAGGAAGCTTAAGAAGAAGAAAGCCCCAGGACCGGATAAAATTTCAAATGAAATGCTGTGCCAAGCGCCGGAACAATTATCATCCTCCTTACGGAAATATTCTCCGCCGCACTCAGGTGGGGCTACTTCCCAGAAGTTTGGAAGGAGGCGGACGTTATATCCATCCCTAAGCCCGGTAAGGACGCTAAATTCCCTCAAAATCGGAGACCTATCAGCCTTCTCAGCAGTCTCGGCAAGGTGTACGAGAAAATTATACTTGAAAGACTGAAACAATTTGCTCAGGAACACCGCATTCTCCCGGACACACAATTCGGTTTCCGGAGCCACCACTCCACTGTCCACCCAATAACCAGCCTTGTCGAAGAGACTACCGAGAGTTTCAACAGAAGGGAGTCAACACTCGCGGTTCTCATGGACGTGGACAAGGCATTTGATAAAGTCTGGCACGCGGGCCTTATACGGAAAATGATTACCTTCAACTTCCCAAAGGCCTACATTCACACAGTAAGAAACTTCTTACACGGTCGGAACTTCAGAGTCAAAATGGAGGGAAAAAGATCATCCCGCCACAACATCAAAGCGGGAGTGCCACAGGGGTCCGCCCTATCACCATTTCTATACAGCCTGTATGTAGCCGATATTCCCACCAATCCTAAGGTTATGGTTAGGCTATTTGCCGATGACACCCTCTTCTTTACATCCCACAAAAACATCCGATATGCTTTCAAACAGATGCAAAGGTTCTTGGACCAGTTCGGCGACTGGCTGGAGAAGTGGAGGGTAAGAGTAAACCCGGCTAAATCCACGGCCATCATGATATCCAAAAGGAGGTCTCAGCCACAAGAGCAGTTCATGGTGCTGGGTGAAAACATCCCATACTCGAACAAACTTAAATACCTTGGTGTCATAATAGACTCCCGCCTAACATGGAAACCCCACGTGGAATACACTAGGAAAAAGGCGATGGGGATCTTCGTCAGAAACTTTTCACTATTCAAGAGCAAACAGCTCAATACCCCTACCAAACTTCACCTCTACAGAAGTCTAATCTTGCCGCTACTAGTCTACGCATGTGAGGCGTGGAGCTATGCCTCACCTGAGGTATTAAATAAGCTCCAAGTGATTCAAAACAAAGTACTAAGAGTTATTCTTGGGGTAAACACAAGAACTAACAACGAGTTCATTCATGCAGAGACTGGGACCAAGACACTAAGAGATTTATTCAAAGACCGGGGCAGAAGCTTCTACAAGAAAACTCAAACCACTCAAGAAAATGAAATAATCAGAAACCTGGGGCAGTACAACCCCCAAGAACCCAGGCAATACAAAAAGCCTAGACTGGAGTAGGAGGTCCCTTCCGAGCATCACAAACCCTGACTAACCCGACCTTGTACCTATCACGTTTATCCTAATTTAACCTATCCACTCTATCCTACTTGACTAGCGTCAAGAAATCATTTTTCACAAATTCACAATCACTTTTTCATCCCTCACATAGCGTCTAATATGAATCATGTGTTTTTTTCAGCTCAGCCAGAACTCACACACACACCAATCTGCACATCGGGCCCGACTGCACTTGTGTTTACCATCACAGTGTACTAGGGCACGATTTTAGATACTTCACAACATAACTCTTCTCTCTAAATCACAACCCCTATCCTAAACTCCATTTGCCACCCACAACCAATAAACACTTTCACAAAAAGAGGTTATGGTCTGTGACTACAGATCGGTACTCTTAGGTATTAACAAGCCAACTACCTTCTCTGAGGGTCGCTTCTGACAGTCAGAGCTGGTAGACAGGCAAACAAGGGAGAAGAACAGCTCACACCGATGAATCTTGTGATTGGCTTAGAGCCCGTCACGTGAACATGTTTCTGTTCTGCACTTGTTTTTCGGTGAACGTGTGAGCCCCCAGTTATCCATAAAACACGTAACGCTGTTATGGCGGGGGGGGGGGGGAGGGGTGAGGACATGGGGGTGAGTTATAAGGTCTAAGTGGTGTTACATATGGGGAGAGTGGATACATCACAGAAGATGTTTTAGCTAATAATGTTAAACAACATATTGTTTTTGTGTTTACTGTTATTAAATATACTTTGATATAACTTCTGATTCTACGTATTATTAAATCTGAGTCCCTCTTATGGTGTCACAAAAGCTTCCCTATGAAAAAAATTAAATTTACTCTAGAAGTATAAAGTTACATATCAAAGATTGGGGAGGGGGTGAGGGCACGCTAAATGTTCACATGATGTTACATGTGGGTACAAAAGTAAGAAAAGGCGTTACGTGGTTTATAGATTACGCCTTAGTCCTGTAGCTCTAAACACGAAGCGTATTGCTTAATTATAATCAAGAGTAACCGTGATAGTGATAGTTTTTTATTTGAGACAGACTGAAAGATTCAAAGAAAGAAAGGTGAATTGGTTGAACTAAATAACAAAGATATTATAATGTATATATAAAAATACCACATATGCCGAGCTAGTTATGTCCAATCCACATCATTATACCCTATTCCATATCTTGAGCTAGTTCTTGGTCCACTTCATCACACCCTTTCTTTCTCAGGTCCGTTTTTATGTTATCCTCCCATCTGCATCTAGGTCTTCCTAATGGTCTCTTCCCATTGGGTTTGCCAGTTAGTACTCTGAACACGGTTATAGATTCTTCCATTCGCACTGCATGTCCTGCCCACCGTAATTTGGGAGACTTGATTACCCTAACAAGGTCTAGTGATGAGTTCAGGGTATATAACTCTATATGTAACCTCCTTCAATCTAAATTATCTTAATAGCCTTTTGTACCAAATATTTCCTTAAGTATTTTGTTTTCGAACATCCTAAATTTCTTCTCGTCAAGTAAGGTAAAACACAATGTTTCATAACTATAAATAACTATACTAAGTTATTCTTAGTTTTACTATTCTTAACCATTGTTGATATGTTAACAAATACTGATAAAGTAATAGCGTTCATTTCCCGATTGTATTATTTTCCTAATCTTTAAACTAGTATAATTATTGTTAATTAAAACTGTTTCTAAATATTTTAACTTATTAACCCTGACAAATGCTGATAATGTTGGTCATATTAATCTCTAAATAATTGTCGTCCTCGATTTGTGAAACCTGTGTGATTATATGCCTTGTCTTCTTAGCGTAAAATTATTTCTTTGCTGGTTTCTAATAAACATGTTTTGTTTCATCAACAGCTTCCATAGTATTACCTAAAAAATTTAAATAATATTGGTTTCCTAAAATATGCGTTTTACCTTTAAATGTCAATCCTTCCCTACTATTTTGCAGTACCATAGTAACATAACCTAACGTTAGGTTGAAAGGTAATGTAGAAAATGCATCCACTTGTTTCAATTCATTGTGTATTTCGAAACAATCTGATAAGTGACATCCAACACTTATCTCTCAAACATACCTCAATTTACAATAATCTTGACAAGCTTTTTTTTTACCAAGCTTAACTAAAATTTAATATAACATTTTTTTTAATTAACTCATAAGGGTATTTTAAAAGCTATGAATAATTGATATATTGTCCTGTTGCATTCCCAGTTTTACTCTACTTTCATGAAACTATCATAAAAGTTATTATTTCTCTTGCTCTACATAAGGTAATGAATTACATAGTACAGAAAACAGAGTATAACTTATTTTTAAATCATTTAAGTGTATTTAAAAAAAATAACAGAAAAAAACCTGATAATTTGTTTGAAAGTTTCATTTGAAAATGTGTTTTTTTTACTAAATCAGAACTTTGATTTTCTTTTAAGTTTTATGATTTTTTGTGATTTCCTTTTGTCTTAAAAGAATTGAAAAGACAGACATTTAAAAAATAAATTTTTAGTGGTTTTAGTAACAAATGTAGATTTGTTTTGATTTAGCTTAAAACATTAATAAATATGATAGTAGGTTCTATTTTATATTTGATTTTGCTGAATGTTTGAATGATTTGAAAAAAAAATTGAATTGTACCTGGAAAGAAAGATTCAATTATTTGAATCTCTAAAAATTAATTTTTAATACTTAATAAGCATGAATTCTTAAGAAGGAAAGTCATAAGAAGGAGCCAACCCATTTTTAATGTCAATAAATATTTTCTTCAAGTAAAACCCGTGCCAATGGGGACGTAGTATAAGGCGTTAGTCTCGTCTCCTCGTATATATACTCGATTTTCTAGTTGCAAGTAAATTTTCTTTGCGAGTGGATATAAACAAATGTAATTCCAGCGTTGTTTTGAACGTAACAACTTAAAGTTACCAGTATTATATTGTATTTTTCACACATTATTTTAGTTTCTCCATACTTATAGGCCAGCTAAAAATCATAAATTTGGCACGCTTATAACTATTGGATGTGCCAATATGCCTGCCAAATTTTATGATTCTAGCTGTCCCATAAGTGTGTCAGAAAATAAAAAATGTGTGGAAAGTGTGCAAAATTTCCCAAAAATCAAATAATCAAATAATCTAGCTATATCTAAGGTATAACTGATGGAGATACGACAAAAAGTAATAAGAATAAACTTGTGGATCTTGCCAAATCCGTAGCTGCTGGTGCAATCTGTTTTTGATAGGTCTTACCGTTTGCCACAAGAGACCTCAAAAGAAAGGTTCGCACCGACTTTAAAGTTGCTCCACCATTTTGAATTTTTTTGGGAGTTGAAATTCAAATTTTTAACTTTTTGGAATTTTCCCGTCTGCTACAGACTAGAGGCTATAAGTTTGCCAAATTTCAAGTTTCTAGCTCATCCGGAAGTGGGTAAACAATATTGTCAATATGTCAGTGGGTGGGTGGGTGGGTGGGTGAGTGTCATTTATGTGGCTTTATAGTAGTATAATAACAGTGCAAGGTTGGTTATGGTTTGTTTCTCAGCCAGGTGCATTGAGAGTACTTTCTACTAAATTACTTCCCACTCTCCCTCCACGTAAATGATTCTACATTTTTCCATATGTCTTCGTTCCTATATCATTCGTATATTATACAAAAATTCAAGATGTGGTGAACGTAAAAGAAAAAAGTGTTTTTAAAATTTGTCAAAAGACACGCTGAGAGCTGAGGTTGTTTGGCTTTATTTGACAAATGTATAAGCTTAATAATAGTGATTGTCGACCATGATGGTCTTTGGGTAAAGTGCTTGCCTCAGGTCCCGATGTTCATGGGTTCAAACCCAGCTGGGGTCGATGGATTTTTATCAAGCGATAAAAATCCGTAGCACAACTTCCTTCGGAGGGGAAGTAAAGCCGTTTGTCCCAGGTATATTGTGTCATGTAAAGAGCCTGGAAGGTATGTGAAAATTCCTTTCCTTGCAAAACTGGTAGGCTCTTTATTTCTCACTCATATAGGTTCTCATGTGCTGATATAATCAGTCGGTAGAGGAAGTGCACATTAAATAGTTCAAAAAAAATAAATAAAATAGTAGTGATTATTTGTTGAATTAGTTAAAAGGGTAAATAAAAAAAATCCTTTTACCACCCTTCGTGTACAACTCAGACCAATGTCCTAGACCCACAGATTATTTAATAAAGGCTATTTGTTTTGTTTGTTAACTTGATATTATTATAAAATATGATATGTATGAATCTAAATGTAAGATAAATTAACCACATTAAAAAGATATAACTAATTAGAACTCGTATGTTATGATATTTTTAAGTAGATTAGATTGTTATTTAAATGTTGGAGTAAGTTGAGCAAAACAAAGATCTAATTCCCCAACGTCTTTTGACCCCTATAAGCCTAATGGGTTGGCCAATCGATGGCATTTATTGGTTCAAGCGTTGATTTCCAAAGTGGAGTCAAAGTGACAAGGCGGTTGAATATGGAAATATCAGAATGGAACAAAAGTTACTCTGTACAGACAATAGTAGGCTTATATTACAAAGAAGTACTTAAGCTTCCTTCATGTTAAATCACATGCTCTGAAGCTGACTTAACAATAAAAATACACCGAAATTTTCTCAATATTAAAAGCAGAAAGTTATTTTTTGATGTGAATACGTCTCTAAATTTGCTACCATACGGGGGCAATTCAAAAAACCTAATGATATCAAAATCGGGGGATACAGTTTGGTGTTGTAGTTTCGAATCTTTCCTCTACATCCTAAATTAAATTATACCACTGGATAGCTAAAGGATCAAAGACTTCATTACGATAAGCGAGAACAGTGACGCATCGCCCGCGTTGGAGGGGGAAGCGCCGCCATTTTGAGGTTATTTTGCTGCGTATCGAGATTTGCAATTAGTATAACTTTTGACTCGGAGAAGCTACGATGTTCGTTTAGGTTTTAATCGTCAGCTGTCGTCAAAATCTATAGATTGTATATAAAACATTAGTTTAAAGTAGTGACAGTGAATATAATAAGGTGTTAGAATATTATCAAAAATAAAGTTTGGCGTTGTAGTTTCGAATCTAAGTTATATTGTAACACAATATTTATTTGTTTCTTTGCTTTTATCCTAAATACATAAATAAAAATATTTTATTTAAAAAATATAACCCGTTACATAAACGTATTCACGTACAACACACGGCCGTGTCCATGACACAGCCACACCCCATTTTTTTATTTAAGGGAATCAGCGCACGATTTATTAACTAGTTTAAATATAGAATAGACACAACAGCCAGCCCCCGGAATTTAATTCATGTTTGTGAAAGGGTAACCCTCATTTCACCGATGATTAATTTTTTTCGGCCATGTCAAAATTAGCCAAGTACGCATATACGCTACCAAATGATTTAAGATGTCAGACTAAGGTCTTAAGCCTACCATTAAATCACTATCAGTAAGATACGCACTTAGCATGGTAGTTAGTGAAGTTTAATTATATTTAATCTAAATCTTTTTAGTTAGCAAGAACAAAAACAAAATAAATAGTCAATCCAATTCAAAGAAACTTGATAGACTTTAGCATTGCCAATCTCAGCGTCACTCGTTCGTCGCTTCTATTTGGTGATAGCGCTGTAACCTTGGTTGTTCTTGGTGGTGTGTCTTTTATTTTTGATTAAACTTTTGCTAGGCTGTTGGGGCTACAGTGGATCTTACGGAAATGCATGGTTTCTACGGAAGAATAGCGTTGTCTCTTGATATCACGTGGTCAATCTTCCCTCAAATAGACAACCAATCTTGCAACGCTGTTTCGTTGATGTTTCAAGAAGTTATTTAACCAAGGCACACCACTTTCCGACAAAATTGAAAGCGAGAGAGATTTGGCGACAGCTACTAATAGATCAAAAATAAATGTTTTCTCGATGAGCTCTGCAGTTCTCTCGGAGGGGATATTCAGTGCAACTCTGTTCCGTCGACTCGGAAGAAATGTAGGATAGCAAATGGAGATGAATGCACACTATGGAGTTGATAGTTTTTATATTGGAAAGATCAGCTGAGACTCAAGCAAGCAACGGGGAGGAGGATTGTGGTAGGAAGGTTTGTAAAATATATTAATTGGTTAGAGGTACAATACATTAAAAAAAAGAATGTTTATATTGGGACTCGTAGTTGGCTAACGCGCCAGTCGTGTTGAGCCAGACCACCGAGGACGGGAAGATCGAGGTTCGAATCTCGGTCGGGTGAACTGGGGGTGGTTTTTTCTAAATTGTTTTCCACTCTCCCTCCACGCAAATGCGGGTTCACTTCCTCTAAATTCAACCCTCCCAATTCCTAATTCATTAGAGTAATTAGTACTTAAGCGTATAACCCGAACGGGTAGTAAGACGCGGTGCCTAAATATATATATATAGGGACTGTTTGCTTGCTTAGTTTTGCATTTAGTTAAAAGTTGGATTTGTATGTACGGTTTGTTTAATTTATACTACTAGTTAATTTTTTTGTTAATTATTTTTGTTTGTGTATTTAGTTACTGAAAAATATATTTATTTAAAGGTTATATAATTTTAGCACCGATTTAATTCATTAAATGCACCAGAAAAAATAAATATTAAAATTAGTATCAGACAAACAAATGATCTATATCACGCAAACACATAAAAATTAGTCCCGATATTTTAAATATGGAATAGTAAACTATCAAGCGTAACAAATCGTTGCTTGATTTCAATGATTGGATACGAGTTAATTTACTATAAAATGGAAGAGGAAAATGAGATTTCACAAAGACACACTTCTGGTCCTACAGGGATTTAAGGTACACCTTCTGTTCATAAACTACCACTTCTACAGTCTATTAATGGTAGAACTGGTGGTAAGTGACAGCAAGAAAAATATTTTTATTGTAAGTATTGTTTGAAAGTAATTAATGTTACCTAGATGATTGAAATAATTGTTATTTTCTTAGTGATACTATATTATCAATCAAAAGTGCTAACAAACTCTTCTAATAAATACCACTTCCCTAAGGATTACTGTAGAGGTCTTGCCACACACATCAAGGCCTTGTCCGGTCTGGGAACTGTCAAGACACTCTGATCGCGCCAGTTCCACACTGCTTCGGGCCAAACATGGGTTTCTTATGTCTCGGTGTGTCAAGTGTTATTTTTATTTGTGCATCCAATAGGGTACAATATTTGCCTATTTTAGTAATACTATATATTATTTCTTTTGTCAAAATCTCTTTTTCTCAACTAATACAAAGCCAACACTGATGAATAAGGTATCAGTGGATAGGATTTTTTACCGACTTCTGACATAGAATACTCAGCTTACGTTGAATTGTTAAATTGTTTAAAATTTAAGTTAAAAGAAAAATCTAAATTAAATATGATTGCATTCTGATATCAAATATTGTATACAAAGAGTAATTGTAAATTGTAAATACCTTCACATTAATAAACTCTCTTTGCTATTTTGTGTACACACTTCATTGAGTATTTCATTTCAACAACTCAACAAAAGACTAAATCTTTTTTTTTGGGGGGGGGGGGGGATGAGGTTTAATGTGCGAAAGTTTCGCAAGGGTTTATTGATAGTGACTTAAATGTAATATCACTAGCGTTAGAGAAAGAGAAGATGATACCCACGTCGGTGGCGTAGATTCGTGAACCGGGTGACGTACGTCAGTCCTGATATGTGCGGCTAGACATTAATTGGACTTTTCGTAACTTATTGAAGGAACAAAAAATATTAATAAAAACTATATTTTTTGTTTCCTGATTGCAACATTAATAAATATTATAGTGAGTGATGTTCTAAATTAAAAATCATTAAATTCACACCTGTATTTTCTTATAATTGGCCACCAAAATAAGTAATTTTTTTATAGTAATAACTTAATTTTCAAAATCATTTTTATTTTGTAAAAAGATGTTCATAAATCCAACCAAACATCGTTTGTATGACGTCCTCAAGGCCTCGCTTCGTCTGGTTTTCCATCTTAATTTGTGAAAAGAATGCATCCTTTTAAAATGTCTCATTTGTAAAGCATTTTTAATTGAACCACAGACGCCACTTCTACAAAAAAAGAAATATCCAAATGGTTATTATTTTAATAAGTTCGTATTTCAATAATGTAATAAACAGTTAAGTTAAAAGAAAAACATAAATAAAAATAAATGGTTTGTTGTGAAAGTATTGACTGCCAAATGTGACAGCAACTCAACATATGGTCTTGCATATCATATGATTTCGTGAATGGATACATGAGATTAGATCTGGTATTTTTACTAAATGTCACTTACCACCAATACAGTCGCGAATCGACTTACGTATCACTTCTGCATATACTTCGCTGAAAATTATGACCTTACGATAATATTAAATTAGACACACATTTGATGATAGCTACTTGTTTCACTCATAGTCAACTAGATAGATTGCCTTACACATGAAAATGTTCACTTGTACCTAATTGTGTACATACTTAAGTAAGGAAACATATCCTGTGTGTGTAATACATTAGATTGTTTGACTTTCCCTCAAGCCCTGTTGAATAAACGTGGGTTCAAAGCTTATACTGGCTCTTCCACAACGCGTATAAGTTCAGCCCAACCCCCTCTTTCTCCTCCTCCAGCAACCACAAATTTGCCTTGAGCACATCCTCATGATAACCAACCCCCACACCCCACACACACTTCCATTCCACCTCTCATCCTGGAGACCAAATTCCCCCATGCCTTTCGCCACAGCTATGCTCACACCTCCATTCGCGAATACAACTTTCATTCCAAAAGTTTAAAGGTCATGTCTAGATCAATTCTCTAGAGAGCTCTCGAGAGCTTTAAAATAAAAACACCTTTCTTTTCCATCTTCTCACCCGATACTCCTTATCCGGAGTACCACCATTAAAAGTACTATTTCAACATCTCCTTTGTTTCTTTTTTTTATCCGAAAATAAAATAATGTGTGTCTTTTTCTAATGATGAATGGCAAAGCATATTTCTGTTCAGTCTAAAATGACTCAAGTTCTAGTTTTAAACACTTGAATACAGTTTTATTTATGAAGGGTTTTGTGAAAATTTAATAATACATTTGAAAGTCGTAAAATGATAAGAGTTAAAAAATAAAAAAGGATATTTTCAGATTGTTTGGGCGACAGATTTTTGGTAGATTAAATTTTAAATAATATATTAATGTAAAAATAAAATTTTTATCTAAGTTTGAAAATTTCACTCATTTTTATGACGAAAATAATAGTTTATGGCAGATTCCTAAAGTAATTGGGAGTTTTAATTTGGTATATAAATAGGGCTTTATTACAACATTACGTAATAATATGACACCATCATTTTTTACACCACAGAACATCTTGGCTGCACAAGCGGCTGCGTGATTTAAGGTATTATACCCACATTTTACCATGTCCTCGTTGATAATGAAGTCAAGGTTCAAGTCTCAGTCGGATTGATTAGGAGTGGTTAGCCACACATGATTCATCATTGTTATTTTAGCATAATCTCCATTATGTTAATGTGAGTACGATTCCTTTAAATTAAACCTATCATCCCTAATCTTAAATTAATCCAATAAATAGATCGTGTTAAAAAATATTAATCAAAAGTAATACAATCTCCCGTCAAACAATGTTTACAAAATAAAATAGAATTTATAAAATATAGAGTATTCACTTTATCAATTTGTTTTATACATTAAATATTTATTTAAGCCACAATTACCATACAAAGTATTCAGATTTTTAGTATTTTATTCATCTTTCAATGATCTCACAACGAGTTGAGCTAAATATGCAACGACAATAACGTTGAAACAGTAAGGGGATATTAAGTAAAACCAGAAAGTATGTCCCAAGAGTCAGTTAAACGTATTTAAAAATATACTTTTCACATAAAAGCTACGAATGAACATATTTACTGGGCATACTTTTGGGTGTTAATAAATAATAACAATTTAAAGACTAATCTTTGATAAATGTATTTAATTTTTAAGTTTAATCTTCCAAGAACAAAAAAGAAGCAAAAGAAAATAATAGGAATAATGACGAGCATATTTTTTTCAGATACGCTTCATAATCTTTTGTCTAGCGCGCTAATCTCGTGTTGGACTAGACTTCCGAAGACTGGAAGACCAGGGTACACGCCCGGTCGGGTGCAATGAGGGTGGTTTTCCAAAAGGATTTTCCACTCTCCCTCCACGCAAGTGTGGGTACATTTCCTCTAAATTAAGTCTTCCTAATCCCTAACCGTTGGTGTAGTTAATACATAGGCGTATAACTCGAACGGTACTAGAAAAAGGCTTCATACATGTAATTTGATTATAATCTAGTGTAAAATGGATTCTTGTATGTATAGTACTACTAAGGTACCTCAGTAAAATACAATAGTGTTTTTACTTTCTCTCTATCTTACAGGTAGAGAAAGTATTGTGATCGTCAAAAAAATCGAACTCGAGATTTTGATGAATTTTGACGTTTCATGACTTCCTGAATCCGAAAAAGTGGTTTTTGAATTTCCGTCTGTCTGTCTGTCTGTCTGTCTGTCTATCTGTCTGTCTGTCTGTACCTCCAACTAGAGCCTAAACTATTTTACCGATTGAGCTGAAACTTGATATCTAGGGTTTTCATAGGGTTGCCCCGAGGGGTTTTTGGAATTGGATATCTACCCCTAAAATTAAGGGTAGTTTACTGAAGGGCAAAAAGAGAAAAAGTCGATTTTCTCAAAATCGGCTCTAACGATTTTGATTAAATTTCATTTATGAACATAAATAAATATTCCAAACAAAATGGCTACTCTCAATATTTCGGCAAAATCGTTTTAAGGGCTCCGGTCTGATGCGTAAATTAACATTTTTTATAATAGCTCCGAAACTATTTGAGATATGAAATTACTTAGCATTACAAATATGTATATATATTTATAATACAAATATTTTATTCGAAACATATTTTTATAAAATCAATAACTTTCAATATATACGCAATTATATATATATATTTAACTTTTTGGGCATTAAAGCTTAAGTATTGCGACCGTAAGAAAAACTAACCTGAAATGTTGATGGATGTCGACGTCTCATGACCCCCCGAACCCTTAAAAATAGTCTTTGCAATGCCGTCTGTCTGTGTGTCTATTAAAACTGAGCTTTAGTTGTAAACATATACTACTTAAGTCTTAACGCAATAATACTCCAATGCCATAGAGTAATTAAATATAAGTAAGTATCTAAAAAAAGTATGTTATTTTTCCTTAAATCTCTTAGGAGAAATGTTTGCATAGCAATGATCTATCTCCATTTTAGACTCAATAGTCAATATTTACATTTTTTATTGGTCAAAATGTATAAATGAATAATTAAATATCAATGCGATGACTTGAAGATCTGCAACACCTTTTAAAATGTTAAAATTTTAACCAGAAATCGAAATTTTAAAACGAAGTGTTGACCCTTGTGGAAGACATTAAACTGTTTGAAATGTTCTTAGGTGGACAAAGATGCGCCTCTTTTCTCATTGATTCTATATCTTTTATATTATTTTATGCGTGTTCTTATGTGGAGTGGTGATGATACAATGTACATTATTCCGTTCAGAAATCTTACGAGTTTATAGAAATAGAGAGAAAGTCTGTGCGGTGTGCCGTACCATTTATTTATGTTTGTGTTTGTTTTGCAGTAGTTCAGGCTATCCACATAGGCCTATTCACACAAATTGGGTAGGGTATAATATACATACATATATATATATAAGGGTATATATATATATACACCCTTTTATATATATATATATATAATTAATATATATATATATAAGGGTATAGTTTATATTAGAGAAACTGCAATCGTTTTTTCATAGAGATAGTGAGTGAGAAACCATTTAAGAAAAATATACCTTAATTGCATGTAGACTGTATTCGAACCCCTTTGTCCCTCGTCATAGTCATTCCAAATTATCGCAAAAGTAGCACACTAGAGTACTAGTGTAATAATTAATCATTATTGAAAAACACTATTTTATTCAATGCTATTTAACAACTATGAAAAGAAACAATACTATAATATAGCATTATTTTGTTTATAATTTTTTCTCGGGTGAAAGGGTAATCATTTACAAGTTTATATTGATACTGAAGAGATTTCTGGATCGATGATGTAGGAACCACATTTGTGGCCACATGGACTAGACAATAGGCTCGTCTTATCTGGATTTCCAATGATGTTAAGACCAAGGTTCAAATTCCGGCTGGATGTACAAAGCAGGATTTTTCCTAAATGGATTACCACTTTCCCTCAAATCGATGAGTATGTTTACTCTAAATTATTCACTATTCTTTTCCTATTTACGTAATTAAAAGCAGATAACGTGACAGAGTAGAAATTGCTTCTAAACCATCCCTAAAAAGGAAAAATAAAGTGTTCCTTTAGTCTTTTAAAGACAAATTTATGGTTAATAGTTAACTTCTGATAAATGCTATAATCGCCCCTACTAATCGTAATAGTTAAAATGGTGTTGTTCCCATTCTTTTCGTTTACCAGTGAACTTCAATTCTCTATTCACGTGACGTCAAAGTCACAGCCACGGGAGACGTGGTGTATTCATGGCGGTGAAGAAAAACAACAAAAATACATGCTTTTGGATCGATTTTCTTGACCTGCACAAGTAGAGTAGTAAAGAAGAGCTAGTTATACCCTATCTGAGACAGTAGAGGTAGTAATAGCTAGGGAAAAGCTACCATGTATCCATTCACAAAACCATATGATATGCCAGACCATATGTTTAGTTATTGTTACTTTTGACAATCATAACATTCACTACAAATAATTTTTTACTACCTGATTTGGTGGCTGCATGGTTTTGCGCGCTAGTTTTGCAGTATATTAGACTGCCGGTGACGGGGAAATCGAGGTTTGAATCTGTCAGGTTTATGGAGGGTGGTTTTCCCAAAAAGGTTTACTACTCTCCCTTCACACAAATGCTGGTACACTTTCTCTAAATAAAACCTTCCTAATCCCTGAAACCATTAGCGTAATTAGTGCATAATCGTACTACCCAAATGGGTAATAACATGTGGTGCACTTTTTTTTCTTTTAACCGTTTTTATATTAGTGAAACTTTAACTAATAAAAATAACCGTTGGGTTGGTTTTTTTTACTGGAAACGTGGTTCACTTAAAAATGCTTTTCAAACGAGTGTTATAAACGGCTGCGTCCTCTGCATAAATTAATATGGCGAGACCAGATGAAAATATTGGCGGTTGTTGATGCCATACAAACTGTCCTCGGTTGTGCTCATGTGGTGCCTAAAAAATAACGTTTTAATTTAAAACTAGTAGTTTGCATAGCTCTTTCTTTGAGTTATAAAAACATCTATTTATTTTGGTGGCAAGTGTGAATATAACACTTATCATAATATATTTGTTGCCACAACAGAAAACCAAAACATAATAAGGTAAAAGTACCAAAATTAATATGAGACCCCAGTGTTTCTTCCCTGGAGCGGCTGTGCTCTATCAACGACCATTGGAACTTGATGCTTACCATGCTTTCCCGTGTATGTGTTGTTGCCGTTGTCAAAAAAAAAATGTATATGCGAATGGTAAAGGTTTTCTTGATTTGTTTTCAACCAGGTTTTTGAAACACTTTTCATGGACTAATTCTTCTACTAAGAGGAGTTAAATTATGTTTAACTTGAGTATATCGTGATTAACAATTAAGAGAAGAATTCAATGCATGCCTGTTAAAGTATCTCCTATGTCTGATTCCAACCTAAAAAAAGACCTTGTTCCCATGTTGACTATATCCTAATATGAGACCCCAAGCGTCTCCTAATATGAGATGGTCTCATATTAGGAGCTCCTGCTGGTAAATTAATGTTAAGTAATAACATAATGTTATGTTAACTTTTTGTTTCGGTTAAATATTTTAATCTCTTTCTATATATAAAAGCGAAAGCACTGACTGACTGACTGACTGACTGACTGACTGACTGACTGACTGACTGACTGACTGACTGACTGACTGACTGACTGACTGACTGACTGACTGACTGACTGACTATTCACTGACTCACTCACTCACTTCACTCACTCACTCACTCACTCACTCACTCACTCACTCACTCACTCACTCACTCACTCACTCATCACTCACTCATCACTAATTCTCACACTTCCCACGAAGCTAGAGGGCTGTAATTTGACACAGGTATTCCTTAAGGGCTAATTAAGAAAAGTAAAGATGTTTTATTCCGATGTTTTGTGATTAAGGGGGTAAATCGGGGTAGCTACCCTAATAAACAATATTGCTTTATAAATTCTTTTTAAGCATTTAGAGGGTAATAGTCCGATAAGTTTGTTCTAATAATGCCTTCGATAAAAATATAGAAATTATTTTTAGCCCCGTAGATGCTTCTAAGGTGTGGAAAAAAATTAATACAAAAAATTAATTAAAATATGTAATTACGTTTTAATATGAAGCTCTAAGAGACGGTAGAAATATGTAGTTTATATTTTGCTGAATTTTGTGGTGTTTGTAGTGTCTGTGAGGAGAGGGCCCGGCCCGGGGTGGTGTGTGGTGGTAGGAGTGGTGAGAGGGAGGGAGACCTGTCCAGCCACGCTCTGCTGATAACACCCTAGGCAGTAGATAAGGGGGCCTGCCGAAAATAAAACTCCCCATGAGAAACGATACATGGTTACCTCCTCGTGGTGTTTCTCTGATAGCGCTAAGAACCATGCCATTAAGCTTCAAACAAAAATTCCTTATTTTCATCCAAAAATAAATAACACAATATCCCGTGCGAAGAGGGGGGATTCAGCTAGCACATAATAAACGCACCATTCTAAAGAAATAGTAATTTTTAATAAGTAACCCTCATTGTGAAGTAACATCATTTCTGGTTGCAAAGCTGTTTTGTGCTGCTTAAAACCGATCAGCAACCATGGAAATATCAGTCAATGTCTTCCAAAAGACTGGTTTGTTTCCTTTAGATATACACATTTTTCGAGCTTATGATTTCGCCATTCACCATCAAGAGACAACTCCTAATCCTGATGCTATAGCAAATCAAAATGGCCATCTATGTCAGAGCCTTCAAGTGCTCCTGACCAACCAACTGACCACCGCCCTACTGCAGGACCTAAAAGTGTTACTCTATCAGTACGTGGCATTCATCCGCTTCAAGCAATGTCAACAGCAAATCAATGACCAGGAAGTGGTAGTGCTTGTGTCATCACCTAATCACCTTTACCAAACCAACCTTGAGAAAAGTTTTAAAAGAATCACTGCAAAAAAAAAAAAAGGTGAAGTTGCAGGAGTTCGCAGCAAGTTCAGTTCAACGCGAAATCTGTTTACAAAGAAAGATATTTCTAATGAAAAACAATGAAAAACGCAAGGAAAAGTTAATGGAATCTAGCAGCGATGATTCTGACTCAGATTTTATCAAGCCAGACAGCTCTGATGAAGAAGAAAATGATGCGGAAGGTCTCTCCTGTGGGTGCGTATTTTAGAAGACCAACACGGAGAAGAGTGGATACAATGCACGGTGTGCTATCAATGAGCTCATGAACATTGTGTTGCTACTGACCTACAATTTATGTGTCCTCAGTGTCTTAAAAAGGCGAATAAATAAACTAAATTTGGGTTTTACGAAATAAATAAAAAAATATTCTTATCAAAACTATTTACAATTTTGTTTCTTAAAACTTATTATTTTGTGTGTTATTATATCTATTTTTTGTGTTTTAATATCAGCTATGAAAAAAATATAAGCCTGAGAAGAAAAAGGGTATCATATTGTTCATGTTGAAAATGGATTTCAAATTGGTTTTAGCATTTTAATTTGTTTTCAATCAAGTGAACGGGATGATGGCATTTATTTATTTTAAGTTAGTAAAGCTTTAGTTTACAAATAAATTCTACAGTGCAACATTAAAATTATAGAAAAAAATTATCCAAAGTCCGTCAACTTTTTGTTGTTGTTGTAAATCAAAGATAAAAGCGATTTAAAATATCCACAGAGTTTTTATTTTATTGCCATAATATCAGTGTACACTTTGTTTAATACGTTTGTGTGGTGGAGATACGAAAATAATTTCTGGACGTACCTTGTCAAAGGAAGTGGTTTTTTTCAATATTCATTCAACTGGAACATTTGAAAAATTTCTACGTAAATACCTTTTTCAGTTCAAAGAAGACCAGAGTAAAGCAAACAATAAATATCGGAACATCTAACCCAACACCATAAAATAGCATGTTGGATCTCTATAGCATAAACATTAAACATTTAATTAAAATCAGGATCATTGCTAATAATAAATATCCTCGCTTTCCTTTCTTCAATAGGAAATCGATTGGACCAATTTTATGTTTAATTTTAAATGTAAAAGACTCGAAATATTTAACGTCCATTTAGACACCTCAACTTGTTACTAAAAAATGGTGAACGTTTTCACTTTGTTGGTGGTATTTTCCTAATCTAGGTTCAAGGCCATCTGACTGAAGTTTACCGATAAAAACAGATGCAAAATTCAACTCTTCTAATAAATAATTACAAATTAGCACAAGTTTTTTTACAAGTGTTATTATGACAATAATAGTCTTTGGTAACCTTGAATGTTGACACAAAATTTGTTTCGGTATAATTAATTTTACAACTCCAGGGCTGCCACTATTTTATAAATACAGTAAAACCTTGGATTGCGAGCATAATTCGTTTCGTAAACGTGTTCGTAATACAAAGCACTCGTATATCAAAGTGAATTTCCCCCATAAGAAATAATGGAAACTCAGATGATTCGTCCCACAACCCAAAAATATTTAATCTACAAATGATTAATACCTTTTTTATTTTCGTTATTTAAATGTAACTACTGTAATCAAATTTATTAATTAAATTTAATCGTGAATGGTGTGAGGTAGACGAGAGAGGAGAGGAGGAGGTGGGTTATTGTTTAGGATGACTTTCACTGTCACTAACGGAATCACTGCTATATGTTGGCTCACTCAAATATTTTTCTTTTTGTGCGACTTTAACAAAGAACCTATCAAATGAAACCGCTCGTATTGCAAGATATTGCTCGTTTATCAAGATAAAATTCATTGAAAATTTTTGCTCGTCTTACAAAACACTCGCAGACCAAGTTACTCGCAATCCAAGGTTTTACTGTACTAAATTCCTTGTTTTTTACATTTTCAGAAGGAATTCCCGTTTTTCTAGCCAATTTAGAGAATAGCATAGAGGAATGAAATTACACTTTTCATAAAAATGACTAGCTTGAGGTCATGTCATTGCGGTTTAGAACACGATGATTTGAGCTTGAGAGAGAAAGTTGGTGGATACATTTATGCGGTATTACATATTACAATGTTATTGGGTGAAATCACCGTGGCTTAACATTTCAGGTATTTTTTCTTACATGTACTGGCTTAATATTTAATGCTCGCAGTAAAAATTCCCAAATTCACGAATATTCCCGTAGTTTAAATTATTTTTTTCTGAAATTCTCTGTTCTTTCCCGGTTTTCCACGCTCGTGGAAACACTGAACCAACAACTAGAAGCAGAGCTGCAACGCACTTGGAAAATCAAGAAAACCTCAAAAACACAGAAAATTTCACCAAATAGCTTAAATATTACTTGAGTATGTGTTAATCTGGGACAGTAATATTCCAAGTTTTAAATGTAAAGCTTTTGAATAAAGGAAAAAGTGATGTGAAGAAATAAACACGTCGATTCAAATACAGGTTTCATCTCCTCCCTCAATTTTCTTTTCTACTTTATACATTTTGGGAGATCAAGGTTCAAATCCCAGTAGGTTCTACTGAGGCTGTTTTTCCTAAATGGTTTCCCACTCTCCTTCCACGCAAATGTGGGTAGTTTACCCCTAAAATGCTTCTTTCCTCATCCCTATCCCATTAGAGGAATTATCATATATGCGTATAACCTAATACAACAGAAAGACGAGGTGATAATAACAAGGCGAAAAGAATTAAATTAAACATGGTTATTTGACTTATGAGTAGTACTTTTTTTTACCCGCCTTGGTGGCATAATGAGCTAACGCGCTAGTCGTGTTGAGCTAGGCCACCAAGGACGGAGAGATCAAGGTTCGAGTCTCGGTCAGGTGAACTGGGGGTGGTTTCCTAAATGATTTTTTACTCTCCCTCCAAACAAATGTGGGTTCACTTCCTCTAAATTCAATCTTACCAATTCCTAATCCATTAGCGTAATTAATAGTTAAGCGTATAACCCAAACGGGTAGTATGACGCGGTGCTAAGTAAATAGTACTTTTTTCTAACACCACGTCATACTACCCGTTCCAGTTATACGGCTATGTGCTAATTAAGCAGATGGTTTTAGGAATGAGAGAGGCTATATTTAGAAGAAATGTACCCGACCAAGATTAGAACCTCGATCTACCAGTCATCGGCAGTCTAGTCTACTGCGAGAATAGCGCGTTAGACCATGCGGCCACTGAAGCGGGTAGCTGATGTGCTAAGTACGAATAAGACTGAATTTAGAAGAAGTTTACTCTTATTTGCGTAGAGGGAAGATAGGAAACAATTTAGGAAAACTATATCAGCATAGCTGGCCGAAATTCAAACTTTGACTCTTCCGTTATTAGACAAAGGCATCAGTATCAGTATCGTCTTGGTTTTCTATGTGACTAAGAGCGTGAACTACCCAACTTTAGAAAACTAAACAGTTTCAATCATTCCTTGTGAGAAATAACCATCTGCTCAATTAATACGAGTTTTATTACAGTCTAGAAACATCAACAAACTTTGAAGAGATAAATAACGAATTAAATCATCATTAGGTCTTTCTTATACAAAGGCTGTACATAATTAAAGAAGAAGTGAGTCTAAATTACTTAACTGTTATCACAAGTATTCATCAATGGAACTTACTAAAAGTAATTGTAGAAATGTTTAATAACCGACTAAGAACCACATTGATGGGCTCACGGACAAAGGCCAATTAACAAATCCGGATTTCCAGCGTTGAGTAGATTGGGAGTGCTTAGGTTCTCAAACTGCGTTCCGCATACGGGTGCCATAGCGAAGAAATAAATTAGGGGGCTATTATATGAAATAGGCAGAGTACAACAGTAACTGGCAAAGATTGATAAGTCGATCATACTTTCTAACATAAGTGCGTGTGAAAATATGCACAATAAACTAAGTATTAAATAAATGCTGTGTTTTACTGCTTGATAAACACGTAAGTTCATAGAACTTCCGACATCAGTAAGGGGACAGGCAGATTGTATATTAAAGTAAGAGAGTCCGCATGTGCTTCAAACATTTACCAAGAGGCCCACTATTGGGAAAGGTTTGAGAGGCACTTTTCTAGGTGGCTTAACCTGATAGGTTCTCCACTATCCCTCTAATCAAATGTAGATGCCCTTCCCCTAAATTCCAACTTCCTCATCACTATCCCTTTGGTGTCTTTAAAATACGTACATCCCAGATAGGCTCAATCACCGAACAAATGTACTCGTTTTTTGGTCACATGTTTTCCTTTTTTCTCTATAGGAATTATGAGGCATTTCAAATTAAATTCATCCTATTGACACTTTTCATCAAGTGTACTTAAAATTTCTTACAAATATCCTTTTTATGTATAGAAAATAATATTTTTAATCAAATATTTTTTTGATCGTTACTAATATCAACCTTGGTAGAAATAATTTTTATTTGGTTCGTAAAAAATATATAGTTTATGAAAAGGATTATCAAAAGCTTCTTATAAGACGTCCTTAAGAATTAATATATGATTTGATTTTTCATAACTAAGTGAAAACCCAAAATAATATTAATATTATATTACCACCGCGTCTTACTACCCGTTCGGGTTATACACACTTGCGCTAATGTGTAATGGTAGGGTGATTGTGAGATGAAAGGAGGACCTACAGTTTAACGTGGAATCCGAACCACGGTGGAGGCCTGGCATTCCACACATTCTCAAGTTGTGATTAATACACGTCTTGTAAGAGGTGAAGGAAGGGTTTGGCAATCAGATAAATCTGTACCGAGACCGAGGATTGAATCCCGGAACCCCATCACAGAAGTCTGACATCTTACCCCTAGACCCCAGGTCACCCCATATTAATAAAATTAATATATTTGTACTTCGCGGTTTTTGCAACAAGATATATCATAGTGCATAAAATACCAATTAAAAAGTATTACTTACACTTGTATCTTCTTAAAACTTGCTACCACAAATTACAAGATAAAATATTAGTTATCTATAACGTAGAGGAAAAGCCATTCAAAATATAAGTTTCAAAATTAAAAGTTTTTTATTTTGCAAATCAAACGCACGAATACGGGTTGTATTTCATTTATTTGAGGTATTTAACGTTCACTTTCTTGACCGACTTATTCTATCAGCACATGATTTATAAACTAGCTTAAATCTAGAACAGAAACAACTTACTTCCCCCAGCCGTTAATTCATTTCTGTGAAAGGGGAAAGGCCACATTTCATCCCAATTACACATTTTTTGGCCATGCCATTAATCGAACTCGGGACTCTTAACTTAGTAATGGGTTATATGTACTTCATCAATCTTCAATACTCCTTTATAAAGTCAAGGCAAACTTTTAGAAACTCTCGTTTGTAAATCACTTTTAAGTGAACTACAGATGTCACTACCACAAAAAATAAATGTCCGAACTTTTATTTTCATAATTTCATATTTCCATAATGTAAAAATTTGGAAAAATAATTAGAGCAAATTGTTTGTTGTGAAAGCTTTGGTGGCCAAAAGTAACAGCTGCTCTTAATTATAAGAGTTTGCAGATAAAATGCTTGGCGTATGGATACATACAAGAAGATCTAGTAGCCTTTCCTGGCCGTAAGATAAAGCTATTTGTAAGAAAAGAAGGCTTTATTTAGCATTTGGTTTTATTGTATAAGTTTAGTACCAGAGAAAAAATAATCCATCTTACATAACTGTTTATAAAATCATCCAAGCAAATAGAGAAATAAAAACAATTTATCTAATTTACTATATTTGTTTTAAGGTTTTTTTTATTATAAGAAATGAAGACCCGAAATCCGACCACTTTGTGAATATAGACAATGCATATTTCTCAATGAAATATTTGAACATTTGTCGGGAATCAAACCCGAGGAACATGCTTTTGTGGGCATGCAAATAAGATAAAATGACAGACGACTATAATACTAATGAATAAAGTGTCCATAAACATATCGAAACCAATAATGAAATAAAGTGTTATCGCATTGCTTTAGCTATGAGATTCATAACTTCCATTAGTGCCTGAATTATGTGTTTAAAGCGTTATTTTGGTGCATGGTTTATAATGTATTCACTCTTTTCCTAAAATCATATCATCACACGTGGAATCTAAAAAACTGAAGATCAATTTAATATCTCGTATCACCTCTAGGATAACATAAAACTTGAAAAATATAACATGTTACTAGTGACCTGTCCAAACTTTATAGAACCTTCTCTTGTCCTAAGACTTCCGGACTCATTTTCTCATTTTATATTAACAGGGACATATTGTGTTTGTTTACTTACCTAACAAAACATCCAAACTTTGTGAAAGATTTGTCCTTCAACAAGATTCAACCATAGAGAAATGTGTATCCCTTTCTCTATGATTCAACCCTACCATCGGGCTCCGCTAGTTTGAAAAAAAAGTGAAATCGGAGTTTTGGCACAGTTCTTTTTAGAAGAGAGATTGTGAAGAGCCTAAGCCTTATTGATGACCTCTTCCTTGAAATCCATGGGACTAACAATTTACCTCACGACTCAAGTCAGATGGGGCACTCACTTTGTCGCAGTCAAATAGTGAGGAGTGAATTAATCACGCCTACTCGTATTTTAGCAGTCACGAGAGATGGATGTGTGAAAGGCATGATAACTAGTTTTTTTAAAATCATAAATTATATGGAGGCAATACTGATTTATTATAATATGTTAACCATGATTAGGTTTTTCAATAAAACTAACTAAATTAATAAATATCGACTTCATCCTAACACGTTGGTGTTGACCCCGGCGTCTTGGGGTAAAGTGCTCACCTCAGGATAGGATATTCGTGGGTTCAAACCCAGCCGAGGTCTTGATAAAAATCCGTAGCATAACTTCCTTTGGAGGGGAAGCAAAGCCGTAGGTTCAATGTCGATTGTGGCATGTAAAATAATCCTGGAGGGTATGTAAAAATACCTTTCCTGGTAAAATTGGTAGAATCTTTCACTCTCGCTCAAATAAATGCAGCGTGGAAGGCAAAGAGCAACCACCACACTGCTCGGATTCCCCTAGTACATGGGATTTATACAAGATAGTGCAAGCATCAATAACCAGCCGAAGGGCTGTGTGCAAGCCTCGCTCCAGATGGACATAAATCACATCCAACGAATCTTAACCACCCTACACCCGATTGCAAGACAATTATATTAAAAACACACGCATATCGAGAGATATCACGGTGTATAGTGAGTTGGTCAGGATCCGAGCTTGGGATGCCTGGTTACGTAAAATGTGTTTTTTTTTCCTTCTATTTTAGAAAACAGTGGCATTAATAAAAACCAGTGTAACCTTTAAACCATATTTTTAAAACTACAACAAAATGTTCAAAAAAAATTAGACCAAAAAAATAACTAGCCTACCCCATTCTAGATGTTAAGTAAAGAGTGCAGATAGCCGCACTCCAATACGTTTTATTATTTGATAGTAATCTTTTATCTAATATTCCGGTTAATCGACAGTGAGATTGGCTCTTAAAAGTGTGTACTTCCTTATAGCAAACCGCATGCCAAGTCTAGCTAACGATGCTTACGAAGAACTCTGACAAGTCTAGAGGATCAATAGAGGAAGGGCCAAGATGAGCAACGTTGACAATAGGCGTGTTTTCATGGTTGACCTGCTATCGATGTTTACGAGCACAACGTTTTCGCGGCTGACCCGATATCGAAGTTATCGAAATGTTTAGGACCGAAACGATACAAGAGCTCGGTTTGGTACCGCTTTTCTTGACCAGACTAAAGAGTATGGTCACGAACATTAAGCCGAGAATTTGTGTGCCAATTTCAAATCAGCTTCACTTCTAATGTTAGATTTAAACGAGTATAGCTTTGTAGTCAATGGATTTTAAGTTTTTGTAAATTAAAATGAACATCAATTACTAGCTAGAAATACATGACAGTATGTAAGTACTTAAAAACCGTTTAGTTATGGAAAAAAGAGAGTACTATATGATCTAGGCCTATTTAATATTACATAAGTACTTCGTTTTCTTAAGGTTATTTTTTGGAAGATATGTTCAGCTTGATATGTTGTGTAAATACTAGGACTAGTCAAAATAAGCACAAATCTAACCAAGAATAAAATTAAAAATCTCATTTTCCGTCGATTTGCAGTACATGTAATAGTCAATAAATTCACCTACCATCTGTTTAGATCTAGTCCAACTCAACCACCATTTTGTTTAAGAAAACATCTCAAAATCGTTTTCCCACTCCACCTTGGTTATAACCACCTGGTTGATAACACTCAATACCAAGACGTACCAATTCAATCGCGAAAACTCGCCTATAGGAACGTGTGGCCAGCGGATTCCTGGTTGGGTGCTATATGCCATCAATGCAGTACCTGGGGGTAGGCAGATATCGCAGTAGCTTAGCCACAAAACGGGCTGTGTTTTACTTTGTTTATCTTACCATTTATGCATCATCATCGTGCTCACTCTGACAGATTGTTAGTCCAGAAAAGGGTTGTTACCTGAGTGGAAACGTCAGGAAAGCCGCTAAGGTGGAATCGGCGAAGCCGTTGAAGTGGTGGGTGCCAAAGCTCGTTGTAGTCATTAACAAGGAGCATGATGAACTATCGCAGCTTCTTAGAAATACCTATTCATCAGATTTCTTCCTATGAGGGTATGTGACCTTTGTTAACGAGGTCCCAGTGGATATAGCGAAGAAGCTAATTTTTAGGAATAGAGCCACATTGAACATTTTCCAAAACTCACTAGGAACTGGGAAAATTTGAATTCAAATCTTAAAAAGATATGTAAGGTTTGTTTCTAGGTACCCCTATGGATTTGGTTTTTACATCCTATTTACGCTAATAGTGACTGAACTTAAGATGCTTAGTAATCCCTAGTTTAAAAGTAAAGTGGGTAACATTTTCTCTGATTTATCGTTCCTCACCCCGTTGGTGTAAACGTTTTGATTGGAATGGACGGGAAAAAATATGTGGTGTGAACATATTTATAACAAATAAAAAAATATTATTCAAATGAAGTAGAATTGCTTCATAGGATAGCTACGAAATTTCTAAAATAAAATTTTCCGACTTTTCAAGGTTTCCTGGAAAACATCAATCTTTTTTTCTGACTTCACCTTTATACACTTTTACTTTGCGTGTGAAACTTTCGTTTATTTAATTAATCCCATTTGAAAGAATTGTAACAGCTATTAAACATCTTTTTTTTTTTGTATAAGTTATTTATCTAATGCCAAAATGTTTTAGGTGTTAATTGTGGCAGAGTGTACTATTAATGTGATATAAAAAATCAAACCATGATGCATCTACTCATGTTAGCACAATGCCATAATATATACTGTAGGTAATGCATTCTGTTAACCATGCGATGAATAAAATGCTTCTCTTTTGTTTTTGTTTTTAGGTGAAAAGAGAATTGGGTCTTTAAGACAAGAACTTAATTCTCCAGATATTTACTTTTTTTTTTAGATAAAATTACCTGACAATGTCCTATTTTTTCAGATCTCCCAGCTTATAGCCACCATGTGTAACATTAAATTATATTTTGTCAAAGATATAAATATTGTTCACACTATACAGGAGGTAAAAAAACTCTGGTACACCTGCATCCACCCTCCCCCCACTTCTCCATCCTCCTATATCCATTTAAACACATTGAAAGAGAGAAGTAATTCCTTATACACGATACAATTTTATGTGGGAAGATTTAACTTTCCTGGCAACCAATAATAATTAGCGAACATAGAACTGTGGGCTGATAATCTAAGCTTTTAGACGAAGTTTCATCCGCTTCAAAAGTTAATGATTACAGGAATCCTCTCTCCAAGTGGTGTGCAAACTCTTCAAAAGTGAGTGGAACAAGACATTTTAAACTCTCAAGATGATATTTTATGGTTGTTAATAAGTTCTTGCTAATGATTAAATGGTTTTATAAAGTTTCTTGATTAAATTTCATTGCTGCCTGGACGCTTTTGATTGCTCCAAACGTCAATAAAGAGAACCTAACAAACAACAAACCAACCAAGGCTCAGCTCCGCATGATAATTATTGAATCTTCATTTTGCTTTTAACATGAATGAGCTTAGAAATCTCAAGAGTGATCAATAAAAAAACAAAATAATATGTAATTACGATTGAAAGACATGTTTATGAACTCTTACATTGCCAAGTACAGTGTGATCTGGGGCTCGTCGAGTGTGTTCGGTGATAGCGCTGGTAACCTTGAATACACTCGGTGATGTTTGTTTGTTTGAAAGCCAAACTTTGCGGCCTTTTCATTTGTCTTTTATAGCTAGCTTTGTTCCATCTGATTTTGGTAAGAAGTCTGTTCTGAAAGGTATTTTTTCCCCAATCAAAATTCTACTAGTGGAATTCTGATAGAGGGAAAAAAATTATTCAGAACTGACCTCTTAAATAAAATAATTTTGTGGCAATGTGGGGTAGCAAACGGATTTGTGTACACAATATAGATTAACCATTTTTATATTGACAAGGTCATCCAAGCAATCCATATATTGGGGATAGTTTCCTGTTGTTGCGTTATTATGGTTAGTGGAATCGCGATAGAGAATTTGTAAAAAATATAAATTGGCTACATGTTAATATTGAAAATAAAAATCCCTAGGCCTGGATTTTTTTAAAGCATCATGTCTTGTTACCCAATTGAGTTATACGCTTATGTACTAATTACGATAGTGGTTTTAGGGAGTGGTGATGCTATATTTAGAGGAAGTGTACACTACATTTGCGTGGAAGTTAAGTGAAAAACAACTTTGGAAAAAAGCTTGGTACTCTCAGCCAATATTCTAACCTCGATTTTCCCGTCATCAGCAGTATAGTATACTGTGACGGTAGCACCTTAGACCATGCGGCTACCGAAGGGAATGTTTGCTTGGTTGCTCATGCATTTGGTTGTAAGATATATTATACTACCGGGGACGTTAAATTGTATTAGCCCACTTAGGTGGCCACGTGATCTTATGTGCTACTCTCACAGTATAATAGACTGCCAATAACAGGAAGATCAAGGTTCAAAACACGGTCGGGTGTACTGAGGGTGGTTTTCTAATATTGGTTTCAACTCTCCCTCCAAGAAAATGTGGGTACATTTTAATAAATATAGCCTTCCTCGTCCCTTAAAAAAATTAGCGTAATTAGTACATAAGTGTATAATCAGAACAAATAGCAAGACGCGGTGCTAGAAAAAATACTATTAGTTAATTTGTTTGGGTAAATAAATTGGTTTGTGTATTCAGTTACTGAAAACTAAATTTATAAAGATGAAGAGGGTTAATAATTATTATATCACATTCGTCTAATTCATTAAGGGCCAAGAAAAAATAAAGGGCAAAACAAATTATCTATATTACACAAACAAACAAGACTCCAGCTAGATATTTTAATACAGGCTAGTGAGAGTAAAGACGTTAATCCACTGGTAAAAACGATTATTTTTAAAATCAAATTGTTTTAGACAACTGCCTTAAACCAGTGTTAGATGCAGTGGGATATCATTATCAGACAAAACAAGAAATTTCATCAAACAAAATGGCCTACCTAATTTTTCTACCATTAAATTAAAACATTTTTCCTGACAATTTAATTTTCTTTGCAATTATATACCACGTACCGATATTGGTACAAATGTTTCAGTATTGCATAGTATAAAAGTTTGAACCATAGTTTTTTTATAATTACATTATATTTATTTTATAAATTCCAAGATCTTTAACTTTCTAACTTAAGGAACAAAGGAGAGCGTAGTTTTATCGAAAGAAAGGGAAAATCATAGTGATAAATAACATGTCTTCCTCGTCGGTGAACTGGGTGGTTTTCCAATGTTTCCATCTCCTCACGCAATGCGGTTCACTCCTCTAAATTCACCTTCATTCCTAATCAATTAGTTAATTAGTACTTAACTATAACCCGAACGGTAGTAAGACGCGGTGCTAAATAATAAATAAATAAATAAATAAATACATGTCTTCCATCTCTCTTCAACGAATGAATTCAAGCCACGATCCGTCTTCACCTAAAACTAGTATATTGAGAGACTGACCACTTATATAACATGAATGCCAGAACGGGCTATTTGTATACTTGTTTTGGGGGTAAAAATTCGATAAATGGGAAGATTTTGTTATTTTGACCCCAGCTCTCAAATTAAAGTAATTTATTAATGAAAGATTTTTTTTAATTCCTAACTTTTCAAAAATTCCACTAATGATTTTGTTTAAAATTTATATCCAGTTAGTGGTTGACATTCCAAATAACACTATATACTTGGTTTTCTCGAAGTACAAAATAATCCTGTTGACGATGCTCGCAACATTATTGGCTGACTAGAAGCGCATCGTGATGGTTTCCATTTAAAATCTTGAACCTTTAAGTTAGTTACGTAACGTTATGTTAACATTAAGTGAACGTTAAGCTGATCATGATCCTGGCAATATCCATAGTCGAGACTCAATTAGCTATTCCGACAAACATGGGAAGATGTATTTTCGAAAAAATCTTTTAGACAATATCTCAAGAGTGGTTGCGCAAAGCTAACAAATCAGTCAAAGGAGAACAACCAAGGAAATGATTTCCAAAAGCAATTTAGTGGCATGACAACAGCTAATTTAAATTGGTTTTGGAATGAGAACATAAGTCCCACGTTTCAATGCGAATATAATTATGTCAAAGGAAAGTTTGAGAGGTGGGAGGTAAACTATAACTGTACCATGTGCTGATGAATGGTAGGAAACTACTAGAAATGATAAACTGATTACATTACAGAAATAAGGTAAGAGAGACAGAGAAAGAATGAGGGTGGTAAGGCATATGCATAATATATTCAAAGTGATAACTTAAGAACAGTTTGCCAAGGCACAAAATAAACTATTTCAATGGATCATATTTTTTAAATATTTTATAATATAAATAAGTATAGAGATGAGTTTTATATTCTTAATGTACTAGCTTAGTATATGTATTTGCAATGTGTTAAATGTATATGCCTTGATTTGTGGTAGACAAAAGATTGAATCTAGTCAAATAAGAAGTTATATATATCAGTATAAAGACATTAAATGATATATATATATAATATATATGTTGTTTAAAAAGGTTACGGCTATAATGTGTGTATATGTGAAATTATTCCTGTAGGCCTACTCTATAAACAACGTTTTCAAGAACAGAATCGTAAAATAATTTTCTTAACTGGTTTCTCAACCACCCTCTACTAAAATATGGATACTTTTATTATACTATCATACCTTTCTCGTCCTGGCCAATAGGCCTAAGCTAAACGCCCGTACGGGTAGTAAGGCACGTACCATAAAAAATAAACTCGTCAAGAGCAAGCAATTAGCTCAACGTTCAAGGATCCAGCTTATCAATATATTAAGACTGTGTAGTTACTCAGTTTACTCTGAAAGGTAGCAAGCTTACCTACGGGTTACACTATAGTGCAGCTCATAAGATGGCACCGTGCTGTAATCGGTCAATGTAACAATTCTCTCCTATCTTTCTGGATAAAAGGAGTGTATATGATTATTACTTTCAGCGTACATCTGTACTTAACAACATTAAGGCGAAGAGGAAAAGGCCACAAACAGCCACTTTAAACAAAAGGTCACTCAGCTTAAAAATAAAAGGCAATGACCCTACCACCATCCCACTGCTACTGAAATATTTCTTACTTCAGCATTCAAGAGTTTAAAAAACAAAACAAAAAACAGCCCCGTAGCCAAACAGTAAACTAATAATGCAACTAAATATGCCAAGTTTTAAATTAACTCCACCTTATATGGGCTAGAAGATATTAAAGCTTTCAAACTCCCCATGTACTTAACTGATTGAGGAAAGCAGATGCCATCACAAACTACAGGTGCTTGTTTAGACACAAGGTGATTACGGGAAGAGCAAGTCTTTGTAAAGTGCTTAAGTTTTCACGTTGTGCAAGTGACGTGCAATCAAAATACGAGGTACGCCTTCATTTTAGTTTATTTACTATGTCAATATATTGGAGAGATTTCATTTGGATGGCAAGGCATAACAAATAATGCGAGGTAAAAGATAACTAAAATATAATAACTTTGACAATACATGTCAACCGCTTCGGTGGTAGCATGCTCTAAGCTAGGAATCACTCTTGAAAAGACCACATTTTCAATTACATTGAGAGTGGGACGTTTAGCCCACAGGGTGTTTTTTTCCTAAAGGGTTTGCCTAGCCCTCAACGCAAATGTTGATACATTTCATCTAAATAAAATATTCCTCATCCCTAACCAAATTATGTAAATATGTGGATGGTCCGATGGGTAGTAAAACGCAGTACATAAAAAAACTAAAAAACAATACATCTTAGGGACCAAAACATTAAGAGCTGGCTTAACAGTCTTAAGATATTGATCTTGGATTGGAAGTGCCTGGAGTAGTTTTCCAAATGGGATTATCCCTTTATTGCGTATTCTCTTTCCATGCTAATGAAGGTAAATGCTCTAGTTACTCTCGGCCAGAGCCATTAGGTTAAGGTCCAAATTTACAATGTCCCGATAATGTAGTCATCAGGGCTTATCATAAGGTCAAATTTAAACAGCCACTAATGATTTTACAAAATTATCCTAGCGGTAAAATCCAAGAAAAAGTTATCATAAAATTAATTCAAGGTTTATCTTTAAATTAGAAAACATAACATTCTCAACAATGATACGTTCCTTCATATGGTATTCATGCCAAAGGGTTATAATTAAAACAAGGTTATATATTCTCTATTAAAAAAATGGTATCACAATGACAACGTTGAAGGTAAACTTTTATGTAGAGGATCTCCTAGATATAAAACATCTGAACCCAGAGTAGAACAAAAACAAAATTACCTGGAATTTTGTATTAAAAGATAATGAGTTTTATATTTCCAACAAAATGAAAATACCGTTTGAGAGATTCTTGAAATGATTGGATATTATTTACGCAAAGTTCCTTTTAATTTTATAATTAGTCAATTTAACTACATGAATATAGTCTGGATAGGTATGGATATATATTTATATAAATATACATTATATATATATATATATAATTCTGATTGGAAAACTTAACCATAGGTTTAACCAGAGTGTAGAATTTACGAGAACCTTTAATGTGGCATCTTAAAACAAGAACTCAAGTCACCAACAACTCGTACTAGAAAAACAAAACAATGTCCCCCGTTGGGCACGTAGGCTAAACATCAAGCTCATTTAGTCTGGTCTGCCGGCGACGTGGATAACGGGGTTTAAATCCAGTGCGGGTGTGGTGAAGGTTGATCTAAGATGTGGATTCCCCTCTCCCCCTATGAAAAATGGATTTAATTTCTTCTAAGTCTGCGGTTCCTAAACTGTGGTACACGTACCATCAGTGGTGCGTAAAATTATTCCCGGTGGTACGCCCTGAGAAGCTTAATAAAACTAGCAAATTAAAGCCGGAAAAAGATGGGGCCCCATCAAATCCTACAAATACATTTGTACCAGTCTAGCCAATTGTAAGACAGATTAAAACAGTTATTGGAGTGGTGGTAACACTGATTCAAGCTCAGGCAACCGAAGCAGCAGTGCAGTCTGTGTTATAATATCTCGGGGCACCGTTAAAATGTACCGAAATAAATATTCAGCATTCATAAGCATGGTGATATTATTAATTACGGAAATTGTTGAGGTGGTACGCCATCCAAAAAGTTTGGGAACCATTGCTCTAAGTCATATCTTCTTCGTCCTTACTCCATCAGTGTAGTTATATCATGCGTATAGCAAGGACGAGTAATAGGACGCCTTTGAAAAAAAAAACACGAAAATACTTTCCACAAATAAGAAAACACATACGGTGATCTTAAAATGTACACTACCTTTACCGTCAGACACCTTATCTCAGTTGGTAGCGTGTCTGTCTAATGATCTAAGGGTCCCAGAATTGATTCCTGGCATGGCCAAAAAATGTATCTTTAGTGAAATGTGGGTTTACCGTTCCACAGTGATGAATTAACGGTTGGGGGGCTGGATGATGTGTCTGAACTAGATTTAAGTTAGTTTATAAGTCATGTGCTGATATATTCCATCAGTTTAGAAAGTGTAGGCTAAAAAATTCAAATAAATGAAAATTTAAAAAAAAAACTCTTACCATGAAAGTTAGCAGTCTTAACTTAACTAAGAATGATTACTGTTTACACTATGAATATTATTTGCTAGACCATGGCTAGACCCGCAAGGTAATTTTTTTACCCTTTCATTAAAATCTGAGTGGACCATTTTGCTTATATTAATATCGTTAATATGTTTTAGTCAAATGTTAACATAATTTATCAACAAGACAGCATTATATCTATGAGGTAATAACGAATTGAAGCCTTGACAAAATTGTGTACAACAAGAGGCTGGTGAATTTGAATAAAATCTTTCCCGTGGACGGTTAATTAGGAAACCCAATTAGGAATATGTATTAAGGACCATGGTTAAATGCCAAGCTGCGACTAAAATTGTGTACTTGGCATATTTTTGTATACAAGCTCATCTTATCTACATGTATTAAGGTGGAATGGGAGGGGACGTGAAAAAAAGCCAGTCTTCTTGTAGTTTTTTATGGCAAGACTTTTTTGGCCAAAATAAACACAATCTTGCTCCAGTATAAACGTTGAATTTAATTTTCTTCAAAAGGTGATATTAACATTCTCGAATATTTGTTAAGGGTGTTCTTGAATTTAATGACAACTTTTTCTCTTCGTTTAAAAAGTAAGTTATATAATGCCATTATGGTCATGACTGATATTCAGGAACTGTTGACATCAAAATGTGAGTAAAATTACGTTCTATGGTTGTACTGGAACAATATTTTATTTGTTTTGGTCAAATAAATGATTTGCCATAAAAACTGCAAAAATATTGGCCTTTTCTCATGTCCCCTTCCATCTCACCTTAAGGTTGGCCGTCTAATACTAAGTGAGCTGTTATGATCTAATGTTTAATTAGCTTCCGTTACACTCATGTTTTTAATGTATACTTTTAAAACTCAATATAACAAAATCAAATGTTCCCAATTGTTATTGTATTTTATTATTTTTATATTTAACTATCCCCTTTAACAATCAATCCTCTACACAATTTATTTTTATCCGCTTCGGTGGCTGCATGGTCTAAGATGCAATTCTCACAATAGACTAGAATGCCGAAGACTGAGAGATGAGGGTTTGAACACAGTCGGGTGCATGGAGGGTGTTTTATCCTAAATGGCTTTCCACTCTTACCCCATGCAAATACAGTTGCACTTCATATAAATTAAATCTAGCTAGTGTAATTATTAATTAGGCGTACAACCCGAACAGGTAGTAGCCAGCGGTGCTAATAAGTATGTATATATTTTGGTTTTTCACGTTTTACAGTCAAATCGGGCTATCCTAAACGCAAAAGAGACACATGACTAGGAGGTAATGTTTAGAAATTGTGTGATTCAATTTATGAGAATAATGCTCACCTATGAGGGTGAAAAAAATTCTAACTGCCCCCTGTTGAAGAATAAACTTGCCACCCAGATTCAAGATTGTAAGCGGGATATTGCAGCACTTTTAGTCAAACAAGAAGTAGGCGTAACAAAATGGCAATATATTATAAATGTATTTAATGAATTTATTTTATTTTAAAGGTATGATTTCAGATCATAATAGATTACACTTGTAAACTAGATACTGGTGTAAGTTATTTTCATGAAATAAACCATAAAAAACATTAACTATTAAAATCTAATTAAATTTTACAGCATCCATTATGTTTTAGATTAGTTTATAAACAAAAATGTTCATTTTTTTATCAAAACATTTTAATGGAAAGAGAACTAACATATCCAGTTTTAATAAATGGATAACATAAAAAATAAAAAGTGATATAGAGTGATATTTAAACTTCATTTCCAAAACAAATTAATAGTGAGGTTAAAATGTATTTTTCAGCGTGAAATTTTGCTAAACTAGACATTCTATTATCAAGTTGAATTTTTGGCTAAAATTAATATTATTTTAGAATTTTTTATTTTAGCATTAATATCCTGTTTATGTGCTAACAATTTCTAAATCAAACTGTGGTTTAAATCCTGTATATTTCTCCGTCTGGCCATACGCCTAGCTTCTAAAACAATTAGCTGGTATTAAAAACATTTTATATTATCATTAGTGCACCTTTTCAAATAATTATAATTAATATTAATATTAAAATAAGTGTAAAAATATCCATGGTAATGTAATAACGTTTTTTTAAAATGACCAAACGAATATAAACTAAATTTCTATGGATGATAAAAAGTAGGGTCAAAAATAATATTCGTTGAGTTTTTTCAAAATATTAAATATAGTAGACATTTTTTCATGGCATGTGAAAACATCTAGTTGATAAAAATTTTGCCAATCAAATTTTCTATTTGTATTTCTATTTGTGTGCATCAAAAAGAGGTTCTTTATCACTATAAAAGAACTATTATATGCATCATATCGACCTAGAGTAATACAAATTTACTATTAGCATAGTAGTTTTTATAAGTGTTGAATCAATTCTTTATTAATACCGTTTACCTATAAATATGTCATGTCCTAACATTGAGCACCTTATATTTTACTAAGACATTTATATGAGTGTATATTAGTGGGGCCTAGCTAATTTGAGGCACTGTAAAAAGAAAAAAACTTCTTCTAGCCTACCCCAAACAGATTGAATACCCAATACCTTCTGACATCCCTTGAAGTGATTCAGTTGTATTGTCGTAAATTTAGGGTTAACTTTTTTTTAGTACCAGTCTTACTATCCATTCGGGTTATATGCAGGTTCACTAATAAAAATTTTAATTTTTCGAGGTATTTAACGTACACTTTCTGAACCGACTAATTAAATCAGCACACGAGAATTTTATGAGCAAGAGTGAAAGCACCCACCAATTTTGCCGGAAAAGGTAATTCACATACCTTTAGAGGTTATTTTACATGCCACAAAATCGACATGGGATCGACGGCTTTACTTCTCCGAAGGTAGTTGTGCTACGGATTTTTATCGCTCAAAAAAAAATACCGTCAACCTCCGGCTGGGTTTGAACCCAAGAAAATCGGGTCAAGAGGCATGCAATTTTCCCCAAGACCACTATAGTTAAATAATACATTTACTGTTTATGGTCTAGTCGCTTTATGTCACATATTTGATTAAGCCATTAAGAGCATGCGTAAATAAGAGTTATGTACGTAAAATAAATTAGCCAATAGACTAATTTAATTTTTATTTAATGTATTTAATTGATTTATAGAATATAGCTAGCGGAATATGTGCTCAGTGACGGTGACTAACATTAAAACCTTACGAAACTATAATCCTTTGGGAGCCAAAGAAAACTTTCAATGTACTCTTCAAAACTTTGATGGCATAACTTAAAGTTGAGTTTCGCCAAGTTCTGAAGCTCGTGTTAGGTTAAATATATTCCGAGAATCTTTCAAGATAGTTTAAGCTGGAAAAGTAAACCTCTAGTGATATTATATTACATTCTTTGAGACTTAAAATAACAGATTTTTAAGTGGCCGAGACCACCTATCTATTTAGATTTTGTATACACATAGTGTCATAACTTTTCGGAATATTCAAACTTGTTAACGCCAATGGTATGGGTTGAGATCCGTAGAATGAAAATACTCTCCCTCCGCTCAATATGGTTACGTAAGCAGGAATAAACACTTTCACTGGTCAACCCTCTACACCGGGAAACCAGACTGGATGAGCTTGTCGCTTAGCCCACGTGCCCACCGCCGATGCATGTTCTTAGTTATAGGGACTTCTGAATTGCTTGTATAATACCTGATAAATCTTTATAAACATTTTAAAGTTATCTTAACTCTTCACACGTATGTATGAATATGTAAATTAATTGTTATCGTGGTGCGTGGAAAGGTTAAAGCGGTAGTAAAATATATTATATCAAACACACTTAAAACTAAACAGGTGGCTAATCTGGATGGTTAAAAGGAAATCAATCGATTGAAAATAATGGCTTGTATTATTCATCTAAAAAAGAAATATTCATTTTTTAAATTTTGATTGACTATTTCCAATTGCGTCATTGTTGTATTGTTTCTGTCAGCTATATTTGTGTCAAGCAGCTTTAGTGAATATGAATACGACAAAAACGGTTAAGATTACTATCATAAAAATGAAGTGAGCCACTATTCTTAAAGAAAGCGAATAGTACGACAGCGAATATGTAATCTCTTGTCCCTATGCAGTGTGTGTTGAGCTTAAGTTGGGTTTCCGCCAACAACCTGTTCCGAATGATAAACATGTCAAGGCCCTTTCCAGTGCAATATGAAAACAGAGAGGTGAAGAACAGTTATCAATTGTTTATATTTGTGAAAAGAGTGTAATAATACTACTTACGCATTGTTGCACACGGAAAGTATTGCCAAAGGGTCAGTTGTGTTTGATGACGTCTACAAACTTAAGGTAAATTAATAACAAGCTTTAAGCTACGTGGAGTAGCTAAAGAAAGCATACCTGCCATATTCTGAACGCAAGGTCTGCCATCAGCCTCAGGTTTTGTCATGCACACTGCCAAAATCTCTCAATGGACAGTGCACTATGACTGGGATCTACTTTGACGATGGATTGTTTTTCTAGGCCAGGGCTGCGCTTAGCAGATGTGGGGCTCTGAAGAAACTTAGTTTGAGGGATCCCTAGTTATCTGCCTCGCCCACCACCCCAAAATAAGAATTAAAAAACTCTAATTTTTGTTTAATATTATTCCAGTAGTCTGCACCTATATACCCATTTTCAGACGTAATAGGTATCAGGAAATGCCCTAAAGAGTAAATAAAGAAGCCATGCATTTGTACACGTAAGGGTTGATTTTTCCCTAAACCTTTTATCAATTATCTTCAACAATGAACTTGATGTGTATATAATTGCAAAGAACAACAGTGCCAAGTTTGAATTAAATCGGCTATCGCGTTCAAAAGCTATCGTGAGATATACCATTTTTATTTGTTTTTACATATTGACAATATATGGTAGATCGCCTATACAGGTAGCCTACTTTAATTGGGGGACGGGGGGGTTACATAATGCGTGAAATCTTACTCTCTACCATGCTCGTAGTGAACATGTGGACGGAGCATGCTAGAAATCTTATCGAGGGCACGTCTTAATGTGCGCGCGCGCACGCGGATCCAGTTCCAGGGCGCAGATCCTAAATAAAGCAGTGTTTGATTATCAGTGCTCGGGGAAAGATGTGGGTTCCTCTCTTGTATTGTTGTCCTGTGGCGTTGTAGTAGTTTGGTGTACTGTATTTTAATTCAAGTATGGCTCTGCGGTGAAGTTATGCTCTAATACTTAACATTGTAACCTTATATGAAGGTGAACCCGATCTCTGGGATTCATCTTCTGAAAATTACAAGAATTACAAAATCATTAAATAATAGTTGGCAGACAACAATAGCTTTATTGGTAGGATAAATATTTAATTTGCCAACAAACACACAACTCCTTTCAGGAGGTGTGCATAGATTGAATTGGCCACATTCCAGCATGATCTTTACCTTGTACGTGCAAACACTTGGAGCACAGCTGTGAGAATGCTCCTTCCGTGCTAGCTAAGGAGCATTCTCACGATCCACTTGCATGCTCCTTGACTAGCACATCTTCACGCATCGTGTAAACCAAGCATCAGAGCTTGCAAGCAAAAATTTCCCACCCCAACTTGTTTCTTTCCCTGTCACCTAAGCAAGCGTGGGGCCCTGTGCGGCCGCACCGTTCGCACACCCCTGAGGGTGGGTGGCTCTGTTATAGCCAATAGGGGGTGGAGGAAAGAAAGGTTGAAGGTTGGTTTTGTTAAGCAGAGAGGCGAAGAGAGAGGTTGTTGATAGATTCCGAAGGGGTGGACGACATCATTAGAGAAAAGAATGATAGGTCAGGAAGATGCCACTTGTGAGAAGAGGGACCAAGTAGTTCGAGTTACTTTTAAAGTAGAGATGGTGGTGTTTCGCCAAAACTACGAGACTCTCTTCAGTGGTACACATGTCAAACAAGAACCAATGCTGAGTGTATGTATAGTATCAATAAACCATCCAGTCAATGACGTACATGTAGCTGTCATTCCTACCAACGTTAACACCCTTAACCTTAGTGACACGGATCTTGTAGCCCACGACATTGTTTATGTTCAAGTAAGGAACATGTTATATATCGGTGGCGAGAAAGTGACTACACCAACTCTGGCTCCATACGGATGTATATAAGTTATGATGCGGTATTGTAAAATAGGGAGGTAAAAATGTAAAAATTCTATGTTGAAAAAATAATTTAAGAAAAAAATTGAACATTTTGGCCAAGAAATCTTTAAATTACACTTTATCATTAGAAGACAATTTGTCCTAAAAAACTAATCTCATCAAAAATTGATGTAAAACTATTTAGTATAGAGAAGGTCAAAGATCAGATCAAATTTATGTTAAAAGGGTCGAACATTGTATTTTGAAATATAAGCAAATATATATTAATGAGATCGAGAAAGGCCCATTAGTTTTGAAACAAGTTATATAGGATTTTTTACTGGAAAAGGAGTTTGAGAATTAATGAGCAATAGTGATTGATTATTTCATTAATTTAATGTTCCTAGTAGATATGACAAAATACTAAGATTGCTTTAATCTCACTTTATAGAACCAATCCGTTCGTAAAGAGGTTTCCAAACTGATTTTTGTCTATGAAACATGAACAAAATAATATTTACTTCTGAACAATTAAAAAATTAGTTTAATATAGAAGTAAATGGAAATTTAAGGAGGGCATTTTGATGAAGTGTTAAAGATTTTTAGTTAATAGATCATATTAGAGATTTAGTTTTCTTTATTTTGTGAAGCAGACAATTCATAAAAATCTTTATAAGCTTGGCCAGATTAATTTTCAATGTGATGACTTACAAAATTATTATTTTTTTCTTATTTATCAAATTGGATTTTAGAATAATTCTCATCTTACAATCAAATTTCCTAAACTTCGAAAGAGTTTATCATACTACTATTAAGCCATATAGCCGACTCACTCACTCACTGACATTAATGTTTACCCACTTCCAGATGAACTAGAAATTTGAAATTTGGCAAACTTATAGCGTCTAACTTGTTACCGACGGGAAAATTCCAAAAAGTTAAAAATTTTAATTTCTAACCCCGATAAAAATTCAAAATGGCGGAGCAACTTTAAAGTCGGTGCGGTATATACAATACAATACAATACAATACAATACCGGTAACTTTAAGTTGTTGCGTTCAAAACAACTGTGGAATTACATTAGTTTACATCAACTTGCAAAGAAAACTCACTGGGGGTTTGGAGGCAGAACCCCCAACGAGAAAAACGAGTTTTTATTATAAGATCATTTGTTTGAACATGTGTGTATAACTTATAAGTTGTAAAAAGTAAAAAGCCAAGCGTCGTTTAAGAGCATATTTGATTAAAGAGAACTTTATAAATATATTGAATTTGAGACCCAAAATGATCATAAAGAGAAAAAAAAAAGCTTTATCTCCCTCATAAAAATGCACAATGTAGAATCTGTTTGCGTATAACCCGAACGGTTAGTAAGACGTGGTGCTAATAATAATAGAATCTATTTGCAGAGATGGTCTTAGTCCCTGTAATTTTCTATAGAACGAAAATATCTTTCAATCATACTGTATATATATATTTTTTTTTTTGCGCCACGTCATACTAACCGTTTGGGTTATACGCTAATGGTCTTAGAGATGAGGAAGGCTATATTTATAGGTAGTGTACCCATATTTTCGTGGATTGAAAATTGAAAACCGATTTAAAAAAATTCATTACAGCCGACCGAGATTTGAACCTCAATCTCCCCGTCATCGGCAGTCTATTCTACTGCGAGAGTAGTGCGTTGGACCACGTGGCCACCGAAGCATGTCAATATTTATTTAATGTATTTTCATCGTCAAAGTTATTACAAATTAAACAATACATTTATAATAAATAATATATAATTTAAAACAACCTATTATAAAAGGTTTAATCTCTCTTTACTAACACATTAAATAAAACACAATAATTACAAAATTATTCCATACATTTCCAATTAAAAGCACTAAAAAAATCTTATCATGTATATGCTCGATAGAATTGCGATAAACTACCGTGAAACTAACTGAAAAAAAATAATTAATTCAACACTTGTTAATACTTCCTTTGGCCAATTACACCCTTTATAGTCAAAGTTTTCTAGTGTGGAAGTTTAGGAGATGGTGTGGTTGCTGTATCCTTTTAGAAGTAATCATTTCATGGCTCATGGTTTTTACTTTCTCTCTATCTTACAGGTAGAGAAAGTATGGTGATCGTCAAAAAAATCTAACTCGAGATTTTGATGAATTTTGACGTTTCATGACTCCCTGAATCCGAAAAAGTGGTTTTTGAATTTCCGTCTGTCTGTCTGTCTGTCTGTACCTCCAACTAGAGCCTAAACTATTTTACCGATTGAGCTAAAACTTGATATCTTGGGTTTTCATAGGGTTGCCCCGAGGAGTTTTTGGAATTGGATATCTACCCCTATAATTAGGGGTAGTTTACTGAAGGGAAAAAAGAGATAAAGTCGATTTTCTCAAAATTGGCTCTAACGATTTTGATTAAATTTCATTTATAAACATTAATAAATATTACGAACAAAATGGCTACCCTCAATATTTCGGCAAAATAGCTTTAAGGGCTCCGGTCTGACGCGTTAATTAACATTTTTTATAATAGCTCCGAAACTATTTGAGATATGAAATTACTTAGCATTACAAATATGTATATATATTTATAATACAAATATTTTATCCGAAACATATTTTTATAAAATCAATAACTTTCAATCTATACGCAATTATATGATTTTTTTAACTTTTTGGACATTAAAGTTTAAGTATTGCGACCGTAAAAAAAAAAACTAATGTGAAATGTTGATGGGTGTCGACGTATCATGACCCCCACAACCATAAAAAATAGTCTTTGCAATGCCGTCTGTCTGTGTGTCTATAAAAACTTAAAATTAAGGGTAGTTTGCTGAAGGGCGAAAAGAGAAAAAATTGGTTTTCTCAAAATCTGCTCAAACGATTTTGATTAAAATTCGTATCTAGGCGATGATTAAGATTATAAATAAACTGGTTATTTTCATTTTCCTATGAAAATGATTTCAGGGTACTTTACAGAAGCGTTCATTTCCGTATCTCCACAACTATATGAGCAACTAAACAACTTATCATTGCAAAATTGTAGGACTATTAGAAATAAAAAACTTTTATTTGACATATATTTTTATAAAAGCAACATTTTCTTAGATATTTGCAAATATATTAATACAATTTTGTGAGCTTTAGTTGTAAACATATACTACTTCAGTCTTAACGCAATAATTCTCCAGTGCCATAGAGTAATTAAATATAAGTAAGTATCTAAAAAAAGTATGTTATTTTTCCTTAAAGCTCTTAGGAGAAATGTTTGCATAGCAATGATCTATCTCCATTTTAGACTCAATAAACAATATTTACATTTTTTATTGGTCAAAATGTATAAATGAATAATTAAATATCAATGCGATGACTTGAAGATCTGCAACACCTTATAAAATGTTAAAATTTTAACCAGAAATCGAAATTTTAATACGAAGTGTTGACTCTTGTGGAAGACATTAAACTGTTTGAAATGCTCTTAGGTGGACAAAGATGCGCCTTTTTTCTCATTGATTCTATATCATTGTATATTATTTTATGCGTGTTCTTATGTGGAGTGGTGATGATATAATGTACATTATTCCGTTCAGAAATCTTACGAGTTTATAGAAAGAGAGAGAAAGTCTGTTCGGTGTGCCGTACCATTTATTTTCTTTTGGTTTTTACTACCAGTGCAGGCTATGCTTATTTTAATTGTGTTAATTCATTAGAGATTAGGTAGAATCAAGAGTAAACATACACGCATTTGCGTGCAGGGGTAGTGGAAAACCATTTATGAACTTTAAGAACATGGCTGGGATTTCAACCATGGCTTCCCTGTGACTGGCAAAACATACTAGACGAACGTGACATTTAGTCCACGTACATAACGATTAGGAACATAATGTATTAAATTACAAATATATGTACAGTTATACATTTAAAAATATTTGGCTATGTTTATTAAAAGGTTTTCATTAATCGTATACAGGAGATCAAATAAAATGCTTAAAATAAAAAGTCGAAAGGATATAAATTTGTCAGAAACAAAATGTTCATTGGACCATTAGAATGTTTTCCAATTCAACAAAATGTATATACATTTAAAGTGGATTGTTGTAGTTTTTTTCTAACATTTATACAAATTAATTATATTTGTTGTCTGGGGTTTTGCACTATTGTGATAATTAATTCGCTCTTTACGTTTAATGCCTTTTTGTGTCCCTTACAGGAGATTTTATCTAGGACAGATTCCTCATATTATTAAAAATGATACATATTTTAAAGTGTAGACTGTGTGTCTCTTCTGCTTTCAAGTGATGTATAATTCAGAAGATTCAAAACAATAATTTTACCAGTTGCTCCCTATGAGTGTGAAAGGTGTTCTTTTACCTTACATTACGAAAACAAACTTAGGGTGTGTGAAAACAAGGTGATTAGGAAGATATTTGGTTCAAAATGGGATGTGGCTACTGGGGAGTGGAGGAGGTTACATAATTATGAGTTATATATCATGTACTCATCACAAGACATTGTTAGGATAGTCAAGTCTCGTACATTATGGTAGGCAGGACATAAAGCAAGAATGGGAGATTCTAGAACCCCATTCGGGGTTTTGAATAAAAAAACTCAATGCTAAGAGATCAATGACAAAACTTAGACGTAGATGGGAGGATAACATAAGAATGTACCTTGAAGAGATAGGCTGTAATGAGTTGGACTGGATAGAACGAGATCAAGATAGGGATAGGGGGCATACTTTAGTAAGTGCGGCAATGAACTTTCGATTTCCTTATATCATATAGTAGGTATGTGTCTCTTCTCTCTACCTGGGGTTGATCATAATAAAATTAGCCTAATATTCTTTAAAAATGTTAGAGCCGAGGACTGGCGATAATGAGTGAAGCTATAATTATGGAGATGAAGAATAGTCTCTCACTATGTAACAAGAGAAAAAATTGAGTTTCTTAGAACAAAGGGGACCAAGAAAAACATTTGGGTCTATGAGGGGTGAATAAACAAAATAACGAGATTTAAATAATAAATGCATCCCTAAACATAATAAGGATAATCAAGGCGTACAGGTTGAAGTCAGGTGATCATGTGGTGCGTATGGGTGATGGCAGGTGTGTACATAACATTTTAGTCTGTAAATCTGAAGATAAAAGACCCCTTGGTAGAACAAGACGTCAATGGGAGGATAATATGAAAATTGATTTTAGAGAGGTTTGGTTCCAGGCTAAGGATTGGATGTGTCTCAGGATAGGCTTGAATAGTGAGCTTACCGGTGGCCATGAAATGTCGATTACCTTAAGACCAAAGAGTTGTTTAGTTAGTTATAATGCCTACACAAAGTTCCACAAGCTAAAATCTATTAAAAATATAAATCATATTTTTCTAATAATAGGTGAATTTGTGGACACACTTAAGATTATAATTCTTAGTGTTTGATTTTTCCTATAACCCCTCCTCCCCCCTTTCCTCCTCACCCTTCACTCTCTTTAGATAGGCCATTGAAAGTATATACATTCAAAATATAGGCTTCTTTTATTGATTGAGAGTATATTGATTTATGTAATAGTGCCTTGTATTGAATTATGCACCATGTTATATTAATATGTTTTTACCGAAACCCCTTTAACGATTCTCTGAATTCGCTAATGGTTTGAATAAATCCAAGGGGTTTCAAGAGAATATTTAGATGACATAAAATCATGTGTTATAGCACAGCATGTAGACTAAGGTGCGTATACATTAGGCGAGCCGAGCCTGTAATGTAACATGTAATGTAATGCTCGTCATTTAGAACGTGGAACGAGAACGCCACAAGCATCCTCTGAACCATTGGTGAAATGAGCACGCCATGATCAAGCGACGTAATAATGATCTCAGTAAAATTCAGTATCTACTTGGGTGCGCTATATTTCAATTATTTAACTGTCTATCTAAACTCTACTAAATGTCAGATGACGAAGAAACCTTAGCCCTTATTTTGTCCAGTGGTGGTATGTTAATCTGGCCAAACTTAAAAAAAAGAAAGCCTCTGTGATAGTGGCGTATAATTGTATAAAAAAAACGGGATGGTTCGTAACAACTGCAAGATTTCAAGTTCCAGAACATTAGTGTACAGTACAAAAACTTTATCAGGATGTCTCCTACAAAATTTGAGAATTTGCTGAATAAAATGGGACCAAAAAACTAATTATTTTTCGTTTGCAAACATTTTCTGTTTTTCCTAATAATATGGCGATATCCTTCCAGGCATCTTCCTTCAGATTCTTTTTATAATAGTTTTTATCCTTGCCTCCTTGGGGTCCCATAAAACACTATGGTTTTTAAAAGATTCTATCAACTGAAATACGGATTCCAAAGATCAGTTCTCCATATTTGCGAGCACACAACAAACACGTCCCAACTAGACTGACGAATCCCTTTGTGTTCGTTGGAAAAACCGACAGCCGGCGGATCACTGCGAATGGTTCGTAGCGCGCTCACGGCGTGCTCGCAGGCCCTTCCCGATTAGGCGAATCTGTTACATTACAGGCTCGGCTCGCCTAATGCTTGGATATATAATTCAGCTTGAACCAATAATCACATCAGTAGGTGGTTTTCTGCATTACTTATTACAATGATTGAAATAATTTTATAAAGTAAAGTCCAACACAATATATATTGTTTTAATTAGAATAAAACTATTTAATAATAGCAAATATTGTTTAATAAGTGAAAAAAACTGAAAATTGTTATGTTAATAGTGTCTTAGCCTAAACGTGATTCGGGTTTAACAAGAAATATTTGTTTAAAATTCATCAAAGTATAATAATTAATAAGGAAAAGAAAAAAGTTTAAAAAAAACCTAACGAAATATTAAAAAAGCGGAAAATTTTTATGAAAAAAAAGGGACTGAAAAAAGCCACGGTAATTGAACTATTTTTTTAATGTTTTTAAATTTTTACTTTATTACATTTACTATTATATATAATAAGTATATACTGCTGTATACAAATGAGAGAGTACAAAGAAGAGTGGTCGAGAAGAGAACCATTTTAGATGTGATTCTTTAGTACAAAGCAAACTGGATCGAACACATCCTTTTCTCCACGATGCCACAAAGGTTGAGGGAAATAGGAGCTTAGTAAGAAGGAGTAAATATTGGAAACTTGAAGGAAAGAAGAAAATTCTGGGAGCTGAAGAAGGAGGCAGAGGATAGGGCGCATTGGTGGCCTAAGTTCACTGACATCAGGAATGGACTTGCCGAAAGACAGAACACGTAATAATAATTATTATAATAGTAGTAATAATGAAGTAAAAAAGTTACCATAAAATGCATGGTTCACAAACACTCGTGGTTTTTTCTTTGTACTACAGAATGATTATTCTGGTACATAGCAAATATAAATTTAATAGTAAGAAAATAGGTTAGTTAGTTAGTTTAGTCCTTTGGCTTTCCTACTTGATGATTTTTACCTTTATTTATTTTACTAACAACTGTTTGTACTTTGATGAATGTTATATAATTTTTCTATTTATGGATATAACAAGAAGCAGACTAATTATAAACAACAAATATTACAGAAAAAAAATCATTGTTGTGTCAAGAACTAGAATGTTGTCTCTAGATTTCAACAACAGTCTAAAACTAAAACAATGGCTGAATAAAAAGATCCGCAAAAAAGGTTATACATTTTAGTAGGCTATATGTTACACTCTATTCGTGAATTTGCCTAATTCATGAATCGGGCAAATTTCTGCTCATTTAATAAAATGGCCCCTCCTCCTGACCATTTTACGAACTGGTCAAAAAATAGTCCAGTTCATGAACTGGGCAGCTCCATCCATTATCTAATTCATGAACAGGATGAGTTTTGCCCGGTCCATGAAATGGACGAATAGGTTTGGTATTTAAGTTTATTTAGCTTTTCATCGTTTTAGAAAGGCAGGTTAGGTCAAGCTAGGTTGGGCTAGATTAACTTAATATTATAAACAAATTTCAATTAAGCATGTAGTAGATAGTACAATAAGTTCCAGTTGATGAGGTAGACACGATTTAATACATGTTTTGCCCAGTTCATGAAATGATCAAGCTAAGAAACCAGTTCACGGAATGAGCAAAAATTTTCACAATTAGTGAAATAGACAGTTTATATACTGGGGTGTAACATATATAATTTCACATTGAATAATTGGCTTGATCATACACATTTGTATGTATATGCATAATAGTGTTAAGAAGGTATGTTTAAAAGATATAAAATATTTTTCGCTGTGAATATTGGCAATTTATAGTTCTTTATCACCCGACTATGGAAAGAGGGTAGTGTGGTTGGGTGAAATGTTTTGTTTATTACCACTTTTTGTCTAAACTACTTCAACGATCTGTCTAAACAAGATAGCAAATGAGTATTTATCTCTGGTGTGTTCTTAATCAGGTTAGTCAGCCATGTAAGGGAACGCATGAGAGCACAAGTTAATGGTTTGAGATGTTAATTTGTTGAACGTGACGAGTCAATCATGTTTGGCTATCAAATAGTTTCACAAACGTTCACGAAAAACAATAAAGTAATTTCTTTTAAAACAATAAAAAACAACTTTAATTCTCTTTACATTCTCTGGACCCCTTGAAGAGAGAAATATTGTGATGTAGGAAAAAAAAAACGAACTCAAGATTTTGATAAATGTCGACGTTTCATTTCTGAAACAGAAAAAGCGATGCCATTTGTCTGTCTGTCTGTCTGTCTGTCTGTCTATCAAGGATTAGAGCCGAAACCATTCAACCAATTGGGCTAAAACTTGGTATCTAGGTCCACCAGAGGACTTTTTGGAATTATATATCAAAACCTAAAATTATGTGTTGTTTTCTGAAGGACATAAAGAGATAAAATCGATTTTCTCAAAATCCGTTATAACGATTTTAATTAAATTTTGTATCTAGGCAAAGTTTAACACTACAAACAAAATGGAAAATCTGTTTTTCCCATGAAAATGACTTTAATTAAGGTCACTTTACATAAGCAGAAATTTCCCACTTCGATCATATATACGCAGCTATTTGCTATACAAAAAAATTATCATTGTTAAGTTGTAGTAATGTTAAAATTAGAAATATTTTAATCTGGAATTATTTTTACTAAACCAATAGTTTTTGAGCAATAAGCAACCATATATACATTTTTTTTATGGATTACTTAGGAATATGAAATTGATTGTTATGTTCTTGGTTCGACTTAGATGCTCCTCTTTTCTCAACTTTTCTGTAACAGTGTATAGTATTACATTTATGCACTTGGTGGAGTGTTATTAAACAGTGTGTATTATTTCGTTTCACAAATTTTAAGAGTTTTTAGTAAATGCTTATATTTTAAGATTAAAGAGAAAGTCTGTTTGGTGCATCTTAACATTTATTTTCATTATTGATGCATTATGTCGATTGTGATAGTTACAAAACATAATGATTTGACGTATTAACATAATTGATTAGTTTCAATAACACACACCAAAACTAATTGCTTATGCTATTTGCTTCATCTGCTCTCAAAGGTAGAAAGCATACCTTCTTGCAGGTTCCCTTTATGGCATAGCTTAAAAGATGGGAATAGGTCCATCAAGCTAAGATTGCAACATTTCAGTATAAATGGTGTGTACGTATTATTAACTACTTTTCTTTAAAGTCGAAAGTATCTACACTTACCACATTTGATATCTCAAAACTTCACCATCACCAGATAACATAACAGAACCTACCTGAAAAAAGAAAGAATAAAAGGTATTGTAAACATAATTAACAAAGTGAATACACAAATACAAGAATACCAGTAAGGCCAATAAATTAAAATTAACATAAAATTTAGTCAAATTAAAGTGGTGGGAAAATAAACAGTTTAGAGATATCCCTTTTTATTTATTACACGGCGTTTTACAGCCCATCTAGGCTATCCACATTAATTATACTATTGAGGAAGATACAATTTTAGAGGAATTGTACCACAATTTGCGTAGAGATAGAACTTGAAAACACACACTCAGTACACCCAGTCAGGATTTGAGCCCCGTCAACCCCGTCACTGGCGAAATAGACTTGAAGAGTTGACGATTTAGTCTAATGGCCCTATTATTGGTGTCAACACAAATATACAGTATGTGTAAACATCTAGCTACCAAGGTTGGATGAGTGCCAGCGTGTTTGACTTACGGGACTGGTCCTGACTATCATATAACTCTTCCGAAAGAGGGCGGGGCATATTGTACTCAAGGTTACAAGCCCAGGATAGGTTATATCACTTATAACGATTAGGGTAGTGGTGTGCTCTTTTTTGGAAAGGTTGGATAGTATGGAACGCAAGGGCCTTACTTGAAGCTCTTTTTTTTTATTTTTTTATTTTTTTTTGCGCCATGCTTAGTAACTGTTAAGGTTATACGCCAAAGCTGTAATTAATTTATATTGTATTATTTACCATATAATCAAAATATTTATACCAATCTTACCAAGGAATGAAAATGCTTTAGAAGTTTAATCGAAGTATGCTTAGCTCATTTACAGTTTAAAAAATTGTAGGACTATTTATGTATTGTTCGTAATTTTTATTTTTTTATTTAGCAGCCCATTTTAATACCCGTTATATGCATATTTACTAATTACGCTAATGTGTTTAGGATGAGAAAGGTTGAATTTAGAGTAGAGTGATGCCTTACATCATGTAGACACCTAAACGAGTGTACATATTACTAAAGTCATCAAAAGGGTCACTGGCAGAACCAGTATAGACCACATATGCTAAATGGCTTTGTTGATATGAAAAAAATAACTGGTAAAGTATAATGCTGAATATTTTTGAGGTTATTGCACTAGAGCTAATAATGGCATTATGGAATCCAGTAGTTTGCTATGCAATAAGAAAAAGATTAAAAGATAACGATATTTTATTTATTTTTCACTTGAAATCCTTTATCAATATAAGCAAACATATTTGTTCATTATATATGTGTACGCTATTATGCTGTTTTAGCGATGTGGCTACGTGCTGTGTTAACTCACTAAATGAGAAGTTTATTTAAGTAACTTTGAAGTGATGAACTTAATTTAGTAGTGATAATAAATTAAAATGCTTATTCATGGATTGTATTTGTGGACTACTAGGGCCCTGGATCAGAGCTAAAACTTTGATATAAAATGACAACCTTAAAATTAAGTAAGATTGGCTAAACCTTTTAGACAAGAATGGGAGGTTATTAGGTATTCCTGAGAGATAAACACCAAGCCTTCGAACATTATAGTAAAATATAACCACCTCATAAAAATTCGTAATGTACACACAGTCTACGCCATTATAGCTATAAATACGCATTATTTTACCAATTGTTTAGAGAATGACTCCTTCCCTCCCTCCGTACCCCCCATGGTGTCTTAGACGGATGAGCTTACTTTTAATATTGCGCATCGGACTATTTGATGATTACTACAAAGTTTCCTTGTAGTATGAAAATTAAAAGTAAATGCTAGATACAAATGGTACAAATAATAATTATATAACTTCGACGAGATGGTAAATTAAATAGCTTGGAAATTACTTTTTAGAGTAAGTATTAGGCTGGATCGCGTTGAATCGACAAAAATGTTGATTTGTAAAAATAAAATAAGGAGAAAAAATAAATGAAAAATTTATAGCTAATATGCTGAAGCTTTTGGTTGTGAATTTATCAAGTATTTGATGAAATAGATGTTTCAATATGTTTCCATAAGTGTAGTATATTAGAACAAAATACATATTCAAACAAATTTGATTACTTGTGATAAATCATGATTATGAGAGAACTAGTTTAGTACTTGTGATAAAACAAGGGAAATAATGTATAATACAATTTCGTACTATTTATTTACTTTAAAGAAAAATCAAAATTAAAGTGCATTTTCACTATTAATCTTATTAAATGGATTAAATTCAGAATTGTGATAGCCAGATAGTCATTCAATTCAAATGTTCAAGACGTGTTTATATATTTCTGCTACAACTTGAGAAAGGAATACAAAAGGTCAGTAAGCTTTCTTTAAACAATGTATAGATGATTGCATTGATCAATTTTACTGCCACGTAGTCCTAGTTAGATTGTATAATATCATATTTAAATGTAGCTATTTAAAGTGAAAATAATAAACCTATACGAGGGCTATAAAAACTTATTGAGAAAAGGTGTTAAGTCAAAAAACTCCATTTGATTAAAAGCTACTACTACATTCACGATATAATTTATTTCTATTCCATATGTAAATGAGGAGTGATAAATGATAACAAGGCTACGTACAGAAATATTCTTGGTAAAATATAGTTCACTTTTTTCCCCTATTCTTAAGCTAACTGTAGCATAGTAAATACTTTTTTTTTACTCATCTAAAACTAAATATAGATATTTTCAATACTTTGCAACTTTACCTTGATTATTTAAATAAAACCAAATTTTCTAGTAAAGTAATTATAATGTTCTATATTTAGTTGACTAGTAAAAGTGGCATTACATATATATCACTCCAAAACTGAATTGATAGGCCACGGTTTGAATCTTGTCTGGCCACAATAAGATGATTTATTTTAAGAATATTTCCTTCAGCTTAGCAACCGAACGCTATAATTAGTTTGCTTTAATTTTAACTTCCTGATCCATGCATTAGAAGTAGGATTGTAATCAAAAATATACTTAGGTTTTCTTATTCAGGGTAAATCTCAGGGATAAAAACAATTGGTTACACCAGCTGTATATAACGTTTGCCAAAATATTTATAAAACAGGTAAGTGTATGTTTCTATCTATAAGAAGACTTAATTCAAAATCTAGCATTGCAGTTTGGAACGTAATTCGACCTATGCACTATTTTCTTGGGCACATTCAGGTTAATTAGTCTCAAAATAACGAAAAATGTTTAAGAACATCGAATGTATTTGAGGTACTGGTGAACTTCCCTTATCTTATAGTTTGAGAAACTTAAAATTTTGAATGAAAGATATTACCTAAATAAATTCTATATATGCACACCAATGGCTCGTGGTTATTGTGGGCAAGAGAAACAGAATACATGTTTTCTGTTAGGAATCAGATAAATGGTGGTCTCACTTAGAAAAGTGTAGCCATACATTTCTGTTATGTTTTAAGACGGAACGAAGGGGATGTGAAATAAGGGTTGCCGTTTTTATCTTTTATTTTTTACCAAACTAAATCAAATATTATTTCAGTAGATACATTTATATAATTTTTCTAAATATTGTTATCTCAACCGTTCTTGAAAAAATTTGTTATGAGCATCGAGTTAATTGACCAAATATTTTTTTGTAACTAGCACAGCCTCTTACTATACGTTTGGGTTGTACAGCAGTGTGTTAAGGATGAGGAAGGGTGAATTAAAAGGAAATATACTGAAATTTGAGCGGAGATAAAATGTAAAACACTTTAGGAAAAATCATCTTCAGCACACCCGAAAGGTTTCATTCAAGCTCTTATCTCCTCGTCATCGGCAGTCCATCTATTGCGAGAGTGAAGTCTAAGGGTTCGGCCACCGAAGTGGATGCGAAAAATTTAAATAAAGAGAAAAAGCCCCGGTGAAACTACGCACTACCCACGAACTGTATTCAAAAACTGAGATGTTTAGAAACTAGAAAATTAAACTGAATTTATTTGCTGAACTATATATGTTTTATTTCAAACAATGTTCTTTGAAACTAAAACTTTTAGAAATTACAGCCCTTTTATCATTTTTTTTCTATCCTATCTGAAGCCCCTAGCTATTTTGGGAAGATGTATTTTAAATATTGGTCACACCTAGACTCATAGTTATGGGTCAGAGGGAGGACACGCACATCAATGAAGGGGCATTGGATGGTGACTGTGTGTTTCAAGGTTGGTCAATATCCCGATTACAAAGGAAATATACTAAAAATCTAACAAGTTTTATCTGTTTTGTTAGTCTGGTCACTCATCCTATGACTTTAGGAGTTATTGGATACCAGAAGGGCAAGCGCTAGCGTGCTTACCTCTGAATAGGGATACAAGAGCTCGATCGATGCCAGTGTCAATGTAAAGTGGAATGTTAGTCATAAAATAATAGTTTACATCCTTTAATTACGAATGATGTTAAATTTTCTTAAAATACTTACTATTTATGTATTCATAAGTCAAATAATAGTTCTAAAAAACTAGCTAGCGATTTAAGGTCAGTATTTTTGCAGTTATAAAGGCAAACATTTTTTTTTGTCAAAAAAAAATTGCTCCAGTAGAAATAGAGAGATTAATTTTATCCACAATGTAATTACAACAGTTATTGATTATCTATAATAAACAAACGAGCATTTGATGATAAACTTTTTAAATGAAGATAAATATGTTTCTACTGAAGAAATATTTTATTTATTTTGGCGAAAAAAATTGTTTGCCATAAAAACTTCAAAAACACTTATCATAATTCACTTTACCTTCCAACACATCTTAAACTTACTTAAAATAATAAAATCCGTGATTAGGGATTTTTTTTTTCTAACAAAACTCATAAGCTCCCATTGGTGCGCAGTTTTTATTTTCATCAATATATTTGATCCAATATGGTCGAATTCTATTTACAGAAGCATGCATTAGGAAATATACATTTCCAAAGTTTGAATTTGAATTTGTTTTCTTAACTAGTAGGTACGTGCTTCAGATGATGACCTCAGATAAATTTTTATTATATTTTAGTGGGGTTAAAAGTTATATCTTTCTTCGAATGGGGTGAAATCTGATAGGGTAAGAGTAGTTGTAAATTCAATACAGATGCTGTACCAACCGCAAGGAAACATTTCTCCTAAGTACCTCTATAAATAACATTTGAGACACTCTCCTTGAACGAAAATGAAAGAACAATTCTTTCAAATTCTGCTTATTTAAACCATAACCTAGGATTGTAATTAAATACTGATATCCCGTATGATGGAGTAGGCTTGAAAATATTAATCATAAGCCACAAACAAGTACCTGAAGATAATATACTTTTCGCATCAGTGCACACGCGAACTTAACGTCAAGATCGTCTATTCTGATTTACCGGCAACGGGATAGGGATTATAACACCGTCAGAATGTACTAAGGCTGGGTTTCCCTTAATTACGCCACACACATATGCGGGTACACTTTCTCTATATTTTACCTTCATTGGATTTACCTATCAATGTAATTAACTGTAGACAAATTGAACAATTAATAAAACGAACTGAAACAAAAAATCTGCTATCTCGGGTGGGGATTTATTTTTACTCTGTCTCGAAGGGATTGACAGAATTTATTCATGGGGAGATCTAGGGTTGCCTTAAATGCTAATATTGAACTATTTTTTATAAATATACCAACACTATATTTTTTTCAGGGTGTACCTTGACATACTACCCACCCAGACTATTTACATATTTATGCTGATAAGGTTGGAATATGAAATTTAGGATTGAAAAGACATGTGCAGCCATTGGCGTCGAAAGAAAGCGAGAAAACACGTTTAAATATATATCTCATCTTAACACACTTTTGCGGGCAATAGCTGTTTACCTTGACTATCCTTTAGCGAACTCTTACAGTACTTTATTGTACTATCTCCTTTCCCCCCTACACCCCCTTCACAGGTATACTCCTAATTCTCATTCTCTCAACAATCCCTTCTTACTCACCCAAAAGCAGCAACAAATAATCTCTCTGTCGGTCTGTCCAGTGACAGCTTGGAATAGGGAATGGGGAGTGGAGGGCATGTCATTACACCTAATTTCATTGCTGAGGGAACTGCATGCTTACTATTGAGCAACAGCGTTGTCATTCTTTTGTTTTCCGTGATCAGTCTTCCTTCGAATGTATATCAAATTTGGCAATGCTGGGCTGTCGTTGTTGCCACTAATTGGTGCTTCTTCCTCCAGCACAGTCGTAAAGTTACAGTAGTCTGAGTCTCATGTTCCTAATAGCTAGCTCAAAAACATTCTAAATAAACACTCATATTTTATAAGTACTTTGTGTATAATAATATGTGTTAATGATCACGTTAAGATTTGGTGTGTATCTGTATGTGTTGGTTGCGTGTTTTGTATTTTTACAGTAAGGTTGTGGAACTATAGTTTTATGTGCATATTAATATATTTATTTGAATAATAGTGTATTGTTAACAATTAAGATATAACAAACATTATGGAATCTCCGGCTTGTTACAAACAATTACATTCCAAGAGGAAAATATTAAGTAGTAAAGAAAGGGCAATGGTGTTATGAGTCTACACCTATTTTCGTAAAGACGGAACTTGCTCAGTAAATCAAGTGGCAATGGAGAATGCAGAAGCTACAGGTGTGTCTTATAAGTTAGTAATCTCTATTAAACAAAAATTCAAAACTAAGGGTAAGTTATTGACACCAATCAAAAGAAATAACTGTACTCAAATGAAGCGTTTGGATAAATGACAGTTTTACTCAAGCAGCAATTCGCAGAAAGGTACATACACTTTACCGTAACAATGAATTACCTAACCTAAAGAAAATTAAAGCTTTAATTGATACTGATAGCGACCTTCCTAATTTTTCATTGACGACACTTCAGATGTTTCTTATAGATATTGGCTTTAAATTCATTCGACGGAAGCGTAACTCTTTGCTTCTAGACAGAGATGATATTATTGCGTGGCGACATCGCTACTTAAGAGCTATTAAGAAGCATAGAGAGAGCAACAGGAATATTGTTTTCACAGACGAAACCTGGTGTAATTCCGGACACACAACTTCAAAATCGTGAATGGACACAACAATTGCATCATCCTCACAAGCAAGGCGAGAAGGCTAACTACAGGAAATAAGCTTCCCTCTGGAAAGGAAGAGCGCGTCATTCTCGTCCACGCAGGTAATGAAAATGGTTTTATACCCGGTGCAGAGCTTATTTTTCATGGGAAAAAAAGATGATGACTATCACGATGAAATGGATGGAAAAATATATGAAAAATATTTCAGAGAGAAGCTGCTTCCAAATATACCATCAAACAGTGTCATAGTTCTAGACAATGCATCCATTCATTCTACGATCAAAGAGAGCATTCCAACCAAGAGTAGTACCAAGATTATTATTCAATCCTGGCTCACCAGTAAAGGTATTTCTTGGAAGAAACCATGAATAAGATGGAGCTTGTGGAGATTTTGGACAAAGTACGAGGCAATTATGAGCGTAAATATATTATTGACGAGATCACTAAAAGTGCTGGACATGAAGTTCTACGACTGCCACCTTATCACTGTGAGCTTAATCCCATCGAAGGAATTTGGAGTCAAATTAAAATATTTGTTGCTCAAGAAAACAATACATTTAAACTTAATGATGTTCATCGCCTACTAGAAGAAGGAGTGAGAAATATCACAAAAGAACACTGGCGAAATCATGTTCATCATGTAATGGAAGTTGAAGCAACAATGTGGGACGTAGACGGGCTTATAGAAAAACTGCACGACAGTGTCGTGATAAGTTTGAAGGACAACTCCTCTAGCTCTGAAGATGATGATAGTGATGCTGATCTAGGAGTGGTACCGTTACCTGATTAAGAACAAGTAAGAATGTAATTTATAGCATTTCTTATAAAATGCATGTTGTAATATATTTGTTTGTATATTAATTATGAGGAAAAAAAGCTTTATACATAAAATATTTTAAGCATAATTACGGAGGGAATAGAGAAACGTTAATAAACTTCAATCTTGAAAAAATTACGATTGTGGAAATAGGTAATGTTTCTAGAAAAGGTTGAACACCGATAGGAAATGCTTTTACCTGTCAATTGAACCCCCAACCACCCCATGCCGCATTGTTTACAATGAGGGATTTCCAAGTAAACCTCCCCCCCACCATTCCAACAACAGAAAGCTAGAAAGTTTGGCAACTTGTACCAGAGAGAGAGCGAAGATAAATCTTTTCTCCATAAGACCTGCAGTTCCCTCAGCTATGAAATTAGGTGTAGTAAGAGAGAGGAAAGTCATTGCCCAAATTGCCGTACTGTAAAATGTTTTCTGCAGGTCTTTGGTAGAAGGGTTCGCTTGGTCGTTTTAGTAACGTAGATACTCTTGGTCGCTCTATAAAACGTCCATCTTTTATGGCAAATTATTTCTTGTAGGAGTTTGAATTTCATTGTTAATGCTACAAATTTAAGGCAAATTTGCCATCTACTAATGATAATCTCGATCCTAATGAGAAAGACACCAAATATTATAATTCACGTTTTAAAATGATATTTAATAAATATAAAATTAATGTTTAAAAGTTTATGAGTGTAAAGATATATGAATATGTGAGATATAGTTCAGATAAAGAATAACTTCCATTACAGTGAATGTCATGATAAATATAAGATCACATAATATGCAATAACTAATAAAGTGCCATACAAACACCGCTCCTATGCGAGTTAATATTGTCAGGATGCCAATATCATCCACTGTCTTATTTTGTGAAAATGGGACTCGACGCTCCTTTTTAATTGAGTGTTGTAAAGAAGCCATTATTTATCTCCTGTTTATGTTGTCTTCCTCGATGAAGAATGAGATCACTGCTTCTATGCACTTGACTGTTGTGAGGGAAGGCAAGTGTTTACCACCTACAATATCTATTTTTGTTTCCTTGGTCAGGTAAAAATCCAGCCACCACCATTTTGTTTTTAAATACAATATTATAAACCATATTTTTGTGTCAATTATTTGGTCACATTTAACTAGCCAAGCTTAGATAATGTTTGATAATCTAACAAGTGCTTACAAAGTGGTTTTTATCTTAACCAATTCATGAGATTAAACTGAAAGACTGAAACTATCCTACAATCCTACACATTGCTCCAACTTAACATTGGCTTATAATCTTGTGGTTGTCGAAGTCATTACTAAGATGAATAGTTAATTGGGATACTTGATATGAAGCCATGTTATCGCTCATAATAGTAGTAGTTTCTAATGTTTTAAATTTTATAAAGTGACGGTAAGAGAGTTGCGTCTTAACTTTGGTTTCCTTAAACTATTAACTGTGAGAAGTAGAGTTTTTTTTTATTAACTTGCCACAGTTGAGCGTATCAAGATTACATTATAATCGTATAAACGATTTTTGAACAGCTAACATTTATTCTGTTACAAAGAAAGCTGTAATTTTAATAATAATAATAATATTAGCACCGCGTCTTACTACCCGTTCGGGTTATACGCTTAAGTACTAATTACTCTAATGGATTAGGAATTGGGAGGGTTGAATTTAGAGGAAGTGAACCCGCATTTGCGTGGAGGGAGAGTGGAAAACCATTTAGGAAAAACCACCCCAGTTCACCCGACCGAGATTCGAACCTCGATCTCCCGTCCTCGGCGGTCGAGCTCAACACGACTGGCGCGTTAGCCAACTACGCCACCGAGGCGGGTAATTTTAATAATGTTTGTACTAATTTAATTTTCATTTTGTAGGATAAATGATTTTTATTTTATTTTTTTATTTATAGTGGTTTTAAATAAAGCTATGATCCATATAAAAAATTCAAACTTTTTTACTGTTTCATATTTTTCGCTAAGTTAGAATGTGTTTTTATATAAATAAAAAAAATTGTAATGTTTGCTAACTCTCCTAATTATATTCTGTTAGCGATCAATGTAGGACAACAACGTAGGCCTTGTTTTTTTTAATTCTTTATTAGCTCTGTTGTTATTTTTATTTTACTTGTTTTGCCTAAGCAGAGATTCGTTGTGCCATCAATTATGTCCTTGCCTTACCCCCCTCCCCCACCCACACACACACTGAAACCCTTCCGGGGTGTTAACCTAGTGTGGTCTATAGAAACATATCCATGCTTTTAAACACTTTTTTAATATTTAATGTGGCTTAGTAAAATACTTGTATTGATTTGTATAGTGTTTGAACCTTCTTTTGCATTTATTATTTTAATTATGTAGGCTATTTATCATAATAGTAAAATCACGAAACAAATACTGTTAGTGACGCGTAGGACCTACTAAACAAATGATAAACATTGCTACTCTGGTGGTTAATGTTTATTATTATCATAATAATAATTTAGGTTTTTTATCGATTTATTATTGGTTCGAACTTTTTGATTGAATAATTATTTATTGAATCTTAAAATCGAACATTGCCTACGTTGGAGTTAAACAAGCAATATTTCTGGAATGAGTTATAAATCCAATATTTTCTTGATTTAAATCTCACAGTATTAATTTTGTAGATTAGGCGTCTTACAATTATGTTCTGCAGTGCTATTTTTTACATTCCATGATCTTCGCTACAGTTGGATAAAAATGTATATGTAATAAAATAGAAAAATTATAAATAGTTAAACAAGTCGTCTATTTTATGAATCCACCCCATAATACTAATTGTCAGTTGTTGAGATCCTCTGTTCCAGCTAAAGATATCTCGAAAAGCATAAGGCCTAGTAGGAAGCTGAAATTTGGTAGGCAATTAGTTCTTGCCCCAAAAAGATGTATGAGTATAATTTATGCATGTTTATTATATCGAATATTGATTTTGGATGATTTTAAGGATCCGAGTCCAATGTTGTGCACTGAGCTGTAACACTAGTAATAATTATGAATGAGTCATTGCTACGAATGTCACCTTATAGGGTATGTTGGAAAACATAATTATATAAGAACAACTTATATTTGTATATTTAAGGAACTACATTTGATTAAAAGAGCCACCATTTTTCTGGTTAGGAGCCACACGTTCCCGACCCTCGATATATAGTCCATAGAAATAATGATGCAAATTCACATTCACATAATGCAAGTCCAAAATAAAAGTTAAATTTGGCCAACACTATAGAAAATGTATAGATCAATGTTATCATAGAAAAAATGTATTACTATTCTATTAGGCCTACATCATTTCTATATGCTACTATAAACCATCGTCAAAAAAACTACTGAAATATATAGCCTTGCTTGAACAACTTTATATTTAATAATGATTTTATTTGCATTAAAAATAGAAAATACGAGACGAGGCACCTATTTCTAAGGATTCAACTGGCCAATGGGGGAAAAAAGATGATCATGCTCAAATATACTGATTGTTGATTAAAAAAATAGTCCATAAGTTTTAACACAAGGTCTATTTAAAAACTTAATCTAGAGCCATCCCCCCCCCTTCCACCTCCTAATAATTCCAAACAAGATTTAAATCTCAACTTCACTGTCACCGAAAAATGTCATATCTGCCTGCATATTAGTTTTCAATAATATTATTCGCAGGTACTTAAAATAGGTTTTAGTCCATATTAAAAATATATTTATTAGAGTAACTTCCTATGGATGATTTGATACTCATTTATAACGAGGATAATACACCCTTGCTTTGAAAAAAACTAACTAGAATGCCAGTAATATTACCTCCCACCGGAGTCATTCAATCTGGGAGGGGGTGAAGGGGGTTATTTTAACCATATCTATCATTCATAATTGGTCACTTGTAATGAATTTTTAAGAAGCAGATTTTTTTAACCTCTTCGACTCCCTTAAAGATTCTGTAACTGGTAAGAACAAAGATTTAAACTTAACGTGTACTTACGAGAGAAAACAAAATAACACTAAATATTGTTTTTATGTATTCTCACATTTTTTATAAAATCGCGAGCTTAGGCTATCTTATTTTATCAACCAGTTCTTTATAACCTCAATTACCCACCTCTAAATAGCTAATTTAACCATTTTAAAATATTGCCGTCCATAAAAAAAGTTTTAAAAACACGTACTCTACAAAATAGAGGTGTTTTAAAAGAAGGAGGGCTCATGGCCTATAAATTCTTAAAGCTGGCCCCGAGGGGAACCAACACAAAATTAACAATGGGAATACACATATTTTGTTGATTGATTTTATTTGATCATAATTTAAAACAAGGGCGTTCTAACGTTTTACTCTATAGGTAGGGTTAAAACCTCTCCCAATTAAATCTAATAAGATTTTAACTTCAACCTCACTGTTAGTGAAAAAAAGAAAATGTATTTTAGTTTACTATGTCGTCATTAAACAATATATTATGTTTACTAAAGTAGATAACATCCTTTAAATAATTTGATAATAATCGTCTTATTTGATCTTATTCTGAACCAAGAGTATTTGGTTCGATTCCTTGCACGTTCGATAAAATTATAATTGATAGAATTGGGATTTTCCTCTCGCAGTGACGATATGACAGCTGGGGGGTCCCGTTGTGACAGTTATGGAGTAAGCTAGTCTGTAATTCATGCGCTGATATAATTATTCGGTTAATAAAGTGTACGTTATAATAAGTTAAAAATGTAAGAAATAATATAAAATGCCTTCAATTAGTTTTTATTTTCATAAAGAAGAAATTCCCGAACTACAACTATTAGTAAATTATTGTACCAGATTAGGCAGTATTCATAGATTATTATAATCTATAAAATCAGCTTTCTATGTTTGGGTTTCCCCAAAGTTAGATCAAAAATCAGAAAACGTCGGTCACAAGTGAGTTAATGGACTAAATATCAAGCTCATCTATTGCCGTTAACGGGGTGGTGGGAATGATATACCTTTCTACTCTACCTCAAATAAATACGGGTTTCTCTTCTAAATGCAACCTTTCTCATCCCGAATTCATTAAAGTGGTTAAATACGGGTATTTTGAAAGAGTAGACCTATTAAGACGTGGTGGAAAAATAATCAATCCTAATCAGTTTGTTAAAAGAAATGCAGCTCACTCTAATACCAGTTTTATATCTTATAAATATGTTATTTTTATTTTCATATGCTAGCTAAAAAAATTTTAGCTCTCCTAATCGGTAACCAATGAAACCTCCCAGCGCTGCTATTCTATTTCACGTGCTTCTCATTTTTATTGCATTATCTGCAAATCTACTACTAATGATTTTTTTATATTTGATATCTGGAAGCTTTCAAACGCATCCATAACTATTTGTAAGTACACTTCGTTTACTCCGAAAGGTAGCAAGCTGCTTGGTTTCACCATGATTTAGCCTATAAAGGCCGATACACACAGAATGCTAAGCTAATCTGGTGTTGTGCTGTGCTGTGCTAAGACTTTCTCAGTTTGGTTTCACACTAATTGCTAGCTAAGCAATGGTCCCTCTTTTTCCTTCCAAATTCAGTGTTGTTTCTTTGGTCTGCTCCAGTGAAGTTTAGTTATGATGACTTTCTCCAAAATGTCTTGTTTGAGTTCAGGTGAATAGTACTGAGAAAGAAATTATGCTGACTGTTAGCAATTGTTTTGGAAGTTGAAGAAAAGCTACGAGGTAGAGGTTGGACTGTTAAATTAACGCTTCCATTTTAATGTAAAAACATTTATTAAATATAAAACCTAAATAGAATATTACTTAAATACACGTGAAACAAACTGAAAACAAAACATAAACACTTCTTTGGTTATTTTCCCCAAAACAGCACCGAGTCTGTTCAACAAGGTACCCAAGCTGCGTTATGCGCATGCGTAACGTAAGATGGCTCAAGATGGGAGATGGAAAAATTGTCCGGCCAGCAATCGGAAAACACATAGCGTGGCGTAGCAAGGCATAGCTTAGCTTTCTGTGTGAACCAACACATTTTAAAACATATGGTCTGATATTTTTCTAAAGAGTTAGCAGATTAAATCTTAGCTTAGCTTATGAGTTCTGTATGTATCGGCCTTTAGATGAGGCCATAGCGTAATCCATCAGGGTAAATTATGTTTAGATCATCTGCATAGTGTTTAATGTATTCTAAAGAGCTTAGTTTAATATTGGAATTTTATATGATTTGTTCATCACAAATTACCAAAATTATGAAATTATTGTCAACGTTTGCAAACGGAACTGAGGGAGCCCAGATTTAAATACACTGGATATAACGTTTTATTTTGTAAATACATTATAATAGTGTACGTGAGGTTGTTTGGAGATAAGTGAAAAGCAGATTGAAACTAAAATATAAATAGTAGACAACTTGAATGTTTTTGGTATTTATCTATAAATAGCGTAAGCTTAATGTGGTCATTGTGTTTTCAACATATATGATAAATTTCTATACATGATGTGCCATAAAGTATATTGACATTTCAAGAATAAACTAAATGCTTTAAAATTAATATAGTGCAATGGTAAAGTGGAAAAGAGTAGAATAAGTACATTTTTAGTGTCGCTGATTTTATACGTACGGTTTTTTTTTGTGGGTCAGTAACGTTTTTTGGGGGTATCGTCCTGTTGTTGTACAGAACGGGTGATAGTACACCCATAAAAATTGGCTTTTAACTAAATATTACATTTTTGAAGTTAGGGAAAAAATATTTTTAACTGAACAAAGCTAGTGCAAGAAACATCACCAATAAATTGGTTTTTGTGAGAAGTTTTATTCGCCAAAAGCTATGTACACGCGAAATGACAATTAGAGTTCTATATAATATGTGGTAGGCCTATATATAAATTCTGACGAAAAATGAAGAAAGTGTATACTGGATTTTTAAGAAGTATGTTCTTAAAGGTATTTTTTCCTACCATGATCCTAAAATATATATAGTAGGATTTTAATAGGAAGAAATACCCTTTAAAACGGACACTCTACCAAAATCAGTGTATACCTACGTTTTTTACATAAATATAATATATTTTAGAAACGTTTCTTTATATAACCTATTATTTTGTCCTAGATTTGTTTTGCTTTTAATGCCACATACTACTATAAATTTGTACTATTAAAGTATTAGTTTGAGGTGATTAACAACAAACATCCTACATTTATTTATTTGTTTGGGCGAGCAGAGTTATTCTTGACTCTAATATTTGTTCCTTGAGTGAAAAAGAAAGAAGTCAGTCGGTAGCATGTATGCCTACTGAGCTAAGGGTCTTAGGTTCAATTCCCGGCATGGCAGAAAATTTATCATTTGATGACAACATGGGTTTACCCTTTCACATTGATAAATCGACGGCCGAAGGACTGGATGTTGTGTCTGTCTTAGTCTTAAGATATATTATAAGGCATATGAAGTTAAGACAGGCCTAGCAAGCAGTTCGAGGAAAAGATATGGCTTGAATAAAAAATGACTAAGCCCAAAGACGGTAAATACTAATGGATGTAAACAATATTGACAAGGAAACTAATTTTCTTTCTTCATGTATTATCTGACTTTGATTAGTGTTACCTTTAATCACCATTGAAACGGGAGTTTTAATAAATAGCTTTTGTTTTTTTAAAAAAATGTCGCTCTCTCTATTATTTGTATGTACTCTATTTACTCTATTTCTCTATTTTTTTAGGCCCAGGACAGTACAAGAAAGTAACTACCTTAAGATAGATATAAACTAGCAAAAGTTAAACATTTGAATAATTGTGATAGAATGAAATTAAAAATAAATATTGAATTATTTTATTAAGACCATCATTTTTGTTGATTGTGTAACTTATTTTATTAAAATTATTTTTAAATAACTTTGTTGTATTATAATACTAATTTTTGTAGCGTATGTGATATACCATTAGGATCTTGCATTCTATTATGTAGCAGATCTTCATAAACATATGCATTCTGTAAAAAAAAAAACTTGTATACTACATAAACATTTTGGAGTGTCTATAACTGGTATAGAATCTCAAGCTTAACACTTATATGATATTTAATACATGTAGTGTGAAAGTGTCAATAGATTAATAAATGTGTTAATAAATCAATTATAGTTGTCAGTAACCCTTTAGCCTAGGACCGGCTTTTCCATTAGACTCTTGATATTATATTAATAACCTATAGTGTTTAAAAAAATAATATAGATTAACAACATAATAACTTTTAAAGTTTTATGACATTCGGGGTCGCTTTGTCAGCAACTCACTTTGATTTTTTTTTATTCTTACCGCAAGCTACTGCCCATTCGGGTTATACACTTGTTATAATTACGCTAATGGTTTTAGGTATGAGGAAAGTTATATTTATAAAGTGTACCCGCATTTGTATGGGGGGATAGTGGAAAACGATTTTGAATAACACCCTCTCAGTACACCCGACCAAGATTAGAACCTCGATCTCCCCCTAATCAGCAGTCTAGTCTACTGCGAGAGTATAGCGTTAGACCAAGCGGCCACCGAAACGGGTAAGTGATGATTCAGCCCAATAAAATGACAAAGCGATAAACTCTAGTTAGTGATTACTACAAATACATGTTGTATCTGTGAGCCGCACTATGAAGATAGTAATGCGTGTGACATGTTTTCAACCAGTCCATGATACGTGTGTGGTAAGAGAAGACAGCAAATTGTATTGAATGCGATGTCATAATAAGAAACAAGGAAAATTAAAGACCAAAGCTCTTAAAGGCATGGAAAAAAATGCAAAGAAAATGAAACATTAAGGGAAAAGGCGTTTCCAAAACTGGCTATTGGGAAAACAGTGAAAACTCCTATTCCTAACATAGATAGGAGTAAAGGCAATGCAAATAAAATTCTGGGGCTGGTTTTAGAAGGGACTAATGAGGGTTATTATAAATTAGGTAATTTAAACACTATAATCAATTGTCTTTTCTCAAAAAAATCAAATAAGTGATTATAAAAAAATTGAAAGCAGAGGATATTCCAAATAAAGAAAGAAGTCTCAAAGGAGCAAGTATAAAATAATCGTGCACTACTGGTGGGCAGGGATACACTGTTCTTTCAAGGCGAAATGTTAAAATAAAAAAATTAAATGCAATGCAAATGGCATAAAATGCAATTCAAATTGCCATTCATCTCTTTTGTGCACCTATAAATGAACTGAGAGTCCGTTTATACTTTTTCATACTTTCAGTTTTTATTAATTTTTATGTTTATCTTAAAATTTTTTTTTATCATTTATCATTTTTTAGCTTTACGTATAACTTAAGATATCACTATTTAACTTCGTAGATTTTGGTGTACCACAGTAAATTGAACATCTTTCTTACAAAAGAGACCTTTAATTAAGTAGTTTCTTAATTTATTAGTAAATTTTGTATATTGTGTATCCAATTAGATGTAATTAAATTGTAATGTTTCTTCAATATTTTTTATTGGCATCATTCTTTACATTGTTGGTTAAATCGTGATTTTTCCCAAAAACGATCAATCAGATCTCTACTAGCCCAGCCACATCCCGAAAGATACATCGGCCAATATTGCCCGGGTCTGGAAAACCGATCGTGATATGCCCAGGGTTCGGAATTTGCCCGTAACAAATGAATAGACACAGAATTCCACTGATCTTGAGCAGCCCATGGTGGGAATAAATATTAGAAACATGGAATCATCGGTGCTGTCTTCTAAATACGTGAGTCCCTGCCTGGACCACTAAAATTTAGATTGTAAAATGAAAGTTTTAACCACCATCCAAAATAAATTATAAGAAACAAATGAATTATTGTGATATTCTTGTTTGCATAGCTAATGTTGTTTTGTCTCTTTATAATAATTATGTGTGTTCACTTTAACTAAGAATAGGACATTCCATACAAGACCAAACATGTCTAGATATTCTAATTCCAATGTTTTGTATTAGTATATTTAATACCAAGGCTATAAACGCCCAACATATTAACTTTGTTATTGTGACAAGTTTGATATAGGCCTAGTCAAAAAACTAGCACATTAAATGTAAAACTATTTTCTGCGTGTCACATTAACTGGCTATGTTGTAGTATTATTCAAAACATTCTTTGTTTTTGTTTTAAAATTTTAGCATTCATTTCAGAATTAGGTGTTTTCCATACATCATTAAATTTAAATAATGCTACATTCTTCACAAAATAGATACTAATGATTTCAACAGTGGAATAGAACCCTACTTCCTAGTCCCTAAACTACTATAATTTAATACGGTTAATTTTTAAGGGGGTATATTTACACATTAATAAGTATAGCTCAAAAGTAAAAAAAAAAAAGATCACACACTTTTGGGTCATAGCGGAAATTATAGTTTCTAAGTGATTGGTATCTTTATAGAATAAAAATTATGGTATAATATTATATAACGATAAAGTATATTATTACTATGTTTGTAGGTCTTCTAAATTAAATAAAAATATTTATATTAAAATACTAAGTTACCGTTTCACTTGAATGTACTGTGAGGAACACCTAAGAATGTTATAATGACACTAATATGTGAAGTTGATTTTTTTTATCCGCATTTTACTGCACATCTGGAAATACCCTACCAAGTTTTGTTCAAAATACATTTGGCAGTTTAAAGGGGGATTAAGCACCCAATAGCATTTATCTTTTTCACGAAATATAAAAAGATTTTTTTTATTTTACGGTTTCGACACTAAAATCCAGAAGACAATAGATTTGGTTTTATCTGAGGAAGGTATTACTATCCCTGATATAAAAGGGGAGATTTATTTCCAAACGGGATATCCACTTTTTTTTGTTTTTTAAATAAAGGTAATCCTCCATACAGGGCAATTATTGGGAATTTTCCATTGTTGTAAGAATATCTTAAGTCCCGCCTAACCCTGCAGCTGTTAAGCGTGTACACACTGATAGCAAATCCTCGAATTTAATAACTAGCCTGTTAACAAATATAAGCTTCTGCAATATTAAACCTAATGTGTGTTGTACAAGACTCCGATGCCTTAGCTCATTCATTAGCGTGTCTGTCTATTTAGTTAATGGTGCCGGGCTCAAATCCCGCATGGCCAAAACATTTATTATAGGTTAAATGCAAGTTTACCCTTTTACTATGATGACCTGACGGCCGGGGGCTGCTGGATGATGTGTCTGTTCTAGATTTAAGTTAGTTCATAAGTCAGGTACTAATATAATCAGTTGGTTCAGAAAATGCATGTTATATACCTTAAATAAATTAATCCATAATGTGATACATGAGCATAATATTAACCAAAATAATGATTATGTGTATAGGAGTAGAAGGTTCTCCTTAAAATGTAATTTTACTCATTCTTTAAGTATGAAAGCTCCTAGAAAACTTTTCCTGGTCTAAAAGTCCTGGGGTCATTTTCTGACGTGGTAAATATGTTTACTGCTGATGGGAGTGTTTTGTCGTCATTTAACAACTTGATGGAACATGCAGTTAAAGAAGTTTATTGATACGTTTAGCAACATGAGAAGGATATTTCTGTTGAAGTGGATACCCATCAGTAAGGTGAAGGTAAAGGAAGTCACGCTGATAAATCACGTGTGGAAATCCACTCTTGGGCAACAAGGCCAGGATTTGAACCCTGACTTCTCCGCCAACTGTCATTCCACCCTCCCCATTTTGTAAGTCTAATGCAGAATTTAAATTATTGTGATATAGTTGAGCGTAATTGTTTTTCTTATGGGTAAGTTTTTTTTAAGCTGTATGGACTTGAATCAAAGGGCTAATCTTTGTTTGAATATAGAACTAATGACTGTCACGGCTATCAAGGTTTGAACGAAAGTGTTTGAAAAGAGTATGCCATTGCTATACTTACACCCCTCTTTGTCTTTGATACAATTTCCTACATTTTTCCAATAGCACTATCCCCCCTCCTAGAAAGCCATGAAGCCATAGCGACATGGCACAGAAATTAACAGGATTTGTTGAATTTTATTTTATTTTGAAACAAAATAATCTGAACAGGGTCCAAAGATTTTTTTTCTGCACCTCCTACTACCCGCCTTGATTTCCAAGTTTTTCCTCTTTTTTTATAGTAGGCCGTGGTCTGACTACCCATTCGTATTATACGCTTATGTATTTTTTTTTAACACTGCGTCTTATTACCGCTTATGTATTAATTACGATAATAATGTTTTAGAGATGAGAAAGGTTATATTTAGAGAAGTAGTACCCACATTTGCGTGTAGGAAAAAAGGTAAAACACCATTTTGGAAAAACTACTCTCGGTACACCTGACCAAGATTCGAACCTCGATCTTCCCGTAATCGGCAGTCAATTCTACTGTGAGAGTGACGCCTTGGCCATGTGGCCACCAAATCGGGTATTTCCAAATTTAATAATACTCATTGGAAGAACATTATTAAGGTAACATATAGAAGAAGGGTTCCCGCATGCGTGGAGGGAGTGAAAAAATTATGAGAAACCGTGCCATTAAGGCTATCCGCACATACAATGTAATGGGGTAGGACTAAATATGGTAGAATATTAGATGAAGCTTACTTATATCTGCGTGGAGAGAGACTTGGGTATCATTTAGGAAAGAACACCCTAAGTACACCCACATTAGATTTTAGACCTGATATCCTCACCACCTGCAAGCCAATATAGGGTGAGAGTGATGCGTTAGACCATGCGACCACCGATGAGGATTTTATCTTAGTAAATTACGCCCCATAAGTATTGCTCTTGGAAACTTTAGCTAGCTAATCAAAGAAAAATGATTGAAGGCGGGACCTTTTAAGAAAATCACCAGGGTTAAACTGAAGAGTGGATATTACACCGTTAGTAGATTCAAACAGGGTTTGAACCCTGGTCTCCTGAATTTGTCTATTCATCAATGTGTCCTATAATACTGCGACATGAAAGTGAAAAGTAACCTAGATTTGTTTCAAAAGGGTAGAGCTAGATACATCGAAGAGCATGAACATGCTCTCAAATTGTGGTTTTAAAATAGCCTAATTTAATATTTATATCGCTTGTATTCTAGATTAATTTTCTCGATAAACTCTCCTTTCATTTGGCAACACACAAAGAACTCTGAATGAGTTGATTGCGTGCTTGATGCAAAAACAGTAGTAGATCACGAAGATATATTCTTAAAGGTCAGTTATCGACCTAAGAGTCCACCGTGAGGGTGCAAATGGGTTTAAAATCAAGATTTGAAATGAAACGAATTTTAATCAGTATAAAAATAGAATATATGATTAGTAAAAAAAAGTATTTACTTTAAAAAGTGCCTTTAGTAACCAATCGTTTTATTTTTATATTTAATTTTAATTACAAGTGTAAAAATAGCCAAAAGTGTAAAAATAAAGTTTATAAAAGGAAATTTACCAAACTAAAATTATTCTCAAAGAGTGTTGTTTTTGGTGGTAGTTTGTGTTAATAAATACCTTTCCAAGTGGCTGTCTGCATCACTACTTATTATGGCCTGATGGTCTGGTTTTGATACGTACTTAGCGAAGCCAATCATATCTGTAGATGTTGAGTCTATGTTGGTGGACCTCTTGCAACGGATGTAAGGAAATATGACCCATGCGGACGCCCAAATTTGTGTTGCTCATCAATGTCAGGAAGGAAAAAGTTGAGGTGTCCCTTGATAGTTATGCACTAATCAGTCGGTAGTGGGACATGGTCTTACCAGGGATAACGTACATGGACACCAAAACCCTATCTCTATTAAGACGACTTAGGGTTACACTTCTTGATGCTTGTGACCGACAATCCCTGAGGTTGGGTTCGGGACCTCTTCTATAATGCTAGCAACTGTATTTAATGGGAGACAGACAATCTCTCTAAATTCTGGAACAAGGATTTAGTGGGAGTTCTCCATATCCTCATGAGCTAAGTCAAGGTAAGACTTCTGTTAAAGGACTCATGGCCTTTCACTCGTGATAATAACCAGCCCCGTAGTGTAGTGGTCAGTGCACCTGGATACGAGCCTAGAGGTCATGGGATCGAATTTTCGGCTGGTATCTTGGGTATGTTTCCGAAAGGGGAATTACCCCAATGGTTACCAGGGTTTAGTTAGTTTGGCTTCAGTTATGTTTATATGGTTACACATCCTCTAACTATTACCATCACCTCATCTCATCGAAACATGGTAAGAGCTTGCGCGGAAAAGATGTACAATTAGTACATTTGAGCGTCTTCTGGGCAACGGTACATTACAGGTGTAGCTAATCTTTCCACAAAATGGGATAGGAATTATGTTACCCAGACGCACAATATATCTTTATCCTCCTAATAATACGTTCATTGTGGATTATAGGACCCAATGGTTGACGTGGTTTTTCACCATCATGAGTGCCAGATGTTATGCCGATTATGGCAATTAGCGCTCTATAACGCTTATATGCCTCTGCCTCAAGTTGGAGAGATCAGCTAGATTTATTATCCAATAATCAGAAATGTGAGGCCATAAGTAGAAATGTCTCATAAATTAAGTAAACGAATTTAATGAGTAATGACTGACGTTAAAAGTTGTAAAAAGGTGCAAGTGATATAATTCCCCATGAAAGGCTTTTCGCCATAAAAGTTGATAAATCTACTTATTTCTAGTGGGAATTAAAACTACTTTCTTATATTAGTTTAGTAGATAAGAGACCAGTCAATTAACAATGTTTGTGCCCTAGAGGGTGATAAAGAGTGACAGTATGCTAAATTATGAATTGCATTGCACCATTAAAGCCAGATAAGAGCCATCGTATCATGGCTGTGATTGTGGATATCTCTTGAGTGGCCAACACTTTCACCACTTACCAAAATTATTAGACCCAATACTACAGCTAGTGAAATTTTACCCTGAATACGAGACGAACCAGGTTGTCTTAGTAGTAGAGCATTAGCGCACAAAGCAAAAGTTGCCGGGTTAGATTCCAGTGTCTAGGTTATCGTTTTTTAATTAATTAATTGATTAATTAATTTTCCATGCAAATGAATTATGTTTTAACTTTAATAATTTGTCTCAATTAAGAACACAACAGTTTCAACATATGACCCAATCAACTTATTATCAAATACCATCAAAGCTGTGTGCAAAATAAAGTTTGGGCTATTCCATTTAACTAATTATTTATGTACTATAGTGATTTGTTTAGTAAATAGGTTTTTGTATTTCTATGTATGCATTTATAAACGAAAAATTATGTTAAGAAATTCATATCTATGTTTTTACAGAGCAATATTTTATTTATTTTGACCAAAAAAAGGTTTCGATATAATAGCTAAAAGAAACTGATATTCTCTCGCGTCCCCTACATCCCCACCTTAATACATCTGAATTTATATTTTATATTATCTTTATCCCTAACGCTATTAGAGCTTAATTTAGGAGTTTGTGATACGGAGGAGAGTATTATAAAATACAAACCCACATCGTAGTGGATATATAGTTATATTTTTTATTTACTAATATTTTATTTGAAGTGTGTAACGCGCCCTTTTAGAAGCGACAGATTATATAAGCACAAGATAATGTTTATGAGTGAGAGCAAAAGGGCTTACCATTTTAGCCAGAAAAGGTATTTTAAAACACCTTCCAGGGTTCTTTTACATGCCACAATCGACATGGGACCGACGATTTTACTTCCCTTACTAAGGAAGTTGTGCTACGGATTTTTATCGCTTAAGAAAAGTCAGTTAACCCCGGTTGGGTTTTAGCCCACAAACATAGGGTCCTGAGGCGAGCACCTTACCCCAAGACCACCGAGGTCGACTATATATATAGGTTAGTGATAAATAAAAATCTGGAAAAATAATTTTCAGTGGACCGGTGGATATTCAAAAGTTGACTTTGCCATTACTGTCAGTCCAGTTTATTGTAAACCTAACACGTTAGACAATCTGAGCATCATTATAGGTAGATCTAATCTATTAAACCACGTATTTAGGTTTGGATATAATTCCAATCCCAGCATACAGTAATGTGTAGATTCGACGCCATTGGATACTGTAATAATTATATTATGGTAAATAATCTTCAAAACATTCACAACCATTTAAAAAAATTTACCAGCCTCATGTTATTAGTCCAAGTAATACCCAGATTAATCACACTTATAAAGATAATAATGAGGAAGGTAGAGTTTTGAATAAATGTACTTGTATTTGTGTAGAGGAAGATTGGAATGACATCAAGGAAAACTCATCTGGGATTTGAGCCCCAATTTACTAACCGTTGGCAAAACACTGGAATAACCTGATATTAGGTCAAAGTGTCCACCGATGTAGGTTCTTAATAAAGTTAAAGAATGTTATGTAAAGTGATAGTTTCCTTCAAATTACCTTTTAGTTCAACCAATTATCTAGGCTTGTTATATCAAATAAATAGGGATAAGAATAATAAAGAGTTTTCAACTATCCCATTAGTTATCTTATGTTAGTTAAAAAAAAAGCAGAGTAACTAAATCATTAATAATAAAATTAGGTGAATAGTGTACAAATAACTATAATTATTATCATTAGGTCACTAAGCTTGTGATTGGTTTGGAGCATATCTCCACGTTTGTCTATTTTGGGCAAATTTTTAAATATTTTATACCTTCTTTTCCTAACATCGTTAACTATTTAATTGTTAACTCTTTTTTACTGTATACCTTTCCAAAGTTTCCCCTCTTCTTCTGCTTTTATTATCACTTCTGTATTTGATATCATTTGCATCCATGATACATTCAAATTCTTATTTAGCACCAAATTTCAAATGCTTCCAATTGTCTTCTTTCAGTTGCAACAAAGATCCATGTTTAACATCCATAAAGCGCAACGCTCCAAACTTAAAAACCTTAAGAAACATTTTCCTGATTTTCAAATTCATGCAAGTCGAGGTTATTAATGCCTTCTTGTAACTATATTAGTTATGAAGAATATTAGATTTCCAGAAGTTAATAATTGAATAACATACCCTTTGATTAGAAATCCTAGGAATAAGGGTAGCCCTCTTAATGAAAGATAATTAATAAATACAATTAGTTTTTCAAAGCATATTGATTGGGTTAGCATAATCCTATATATAGTACGTCCATTCTGTTTTGTTATTTGTGTTTTTCTTTGGCTCAATAATTTTAGCATAAAAACATATAAAAATGTAACAGTGGTGCACAGCATATTTTACTTGCTAACATATGGGACACATAAAGTCCGTTCACGATAGGTTTTACCTGGATGACAGTTCGAAAATAAAATGTTTTGGTTTTTGGTTGCCAACACTTGTAAAAGATCACTGTTTTGTTAAAAACGTAAAGTTTTTAATAACCTGTTATATTTTACATTTAAAATAACGTAAACTTAAGTTTTCTCAAACTATTTAATTACTTTTAATGACTTCTTTTTATCCAACACTAACAATATTTTAAACTTAATTAAAAGTACTTATTATTCGCTTTGGAATGTTATCTATGATGTGTAATATAGTGCATACATTAATACCTTTTAATAAAGACACCGTGTTTACTTGGAAAAGAGAAAATACTGTCATTTTCTTTACATAAAATAAATGATTTTATGATTATTTTATGTATTCCAAAATATTTAACTGAGAAAAATATTTTCATCAACTGCGTGGGTACATCATTGAAAAATCTTGTTTACCGTCATGTTCAACTACATTGTTTAAATTCTTCAGTCACCAATTTGAAGCTATGTTCGTTAGAAGTTTTTGTGAAAGTGGTATAATTTTTTTTAAATGGAATAAAACGATAAATAAGCTTTGTGTCCGACCTCAAATAAATATATAAATAATATTTGTATAAATTAATGTGGTTAGCTATCACATTCATATTTTACCATCTGTTCTCATTACAGTTATCCAAAGTAACAGATTTTAGATGTTGACGTAGTGATATCTTAGGGAATACTTCTAGTAACATTTTGAGCTGTCATCCAAGTAAACTTAGGTTGTGAATGAATTATAGGTCTACTGCCTGCGTAAACTATAAAAATTGTAGATATTTTAAAAAGGAGTTTAAAAAATTGGGTTTGGTTGGATGATTCCCAAGAAATAGTATTACCTTCTGAACGACCCAAAAGGGAATATTGGAAAAATATCGTTCCGCATTTCTGGGAAAATATAAATCACATCAACGCCTATTTGAGTTTACATTAAAAAATGTGCAGAAATAAATAAACATTTAGAGGTGTGACGTTGCCATGACAACGGTTGTATCACCGTGTCTACGGGAGTTGACATATAATCTTCACAGAGAGAAGATATCAAGAGAAGTTGTGGATCAGGAAATTAATGAAGTGACAGGAAGAAAAAAAAAACTTCATGTGGAGAAGAATATAAGACATCTCTATTCAGAGAATATAAGAAAATAACTAAAACACCTTAAAGGGAAAACCCTTTTTGAATCGTTTAGTTAATAAGAGATGGGCTTAATTTTTAAATACATTTAAATACATGCTCTAGACCAGATTTTTCAAACAGCCACGGCATATTTGTGTGCCACGAAGGGTCAGGAGCTGTGCTGCCAAAGTTTGGGTGGAGATCAAAAGGAAGCGAGAAAAATAATTGAGGAATAAAAGTAAATATTTAGAACTCCATTATCAACATTAATTTGAAAAACAACCAATTATTAAAATGTTAGCTTTTGTACTTTTAACACAATCTTAATACTAGTTTATTAAATAATAAAGTATCTCCTTTGAAAAAACTTATGGTGTGCCTTGACAATTTTAGCGCGTTTTTCAATGTGCCTTGGTTGCAAAAGCTTGAAAATCGCTGTTCTAGACCCACATCCGTGGGCAAACAGTACAAGGTGTCACTTTTCTGTTAGACTGGATTGCCAGTGTTGGATGTTTGAGGTTCGAATACTGATTGGGTGTCCTGAAGGTGTTTTATACTAAATCATTTACTACTTTATCTTCACGCCAATGTGGGTACCCTTCCTCTAAAATTTCACCTTTCTTATGCCTACTCCATTAGCATATATCATGTATGTGTATATCCCGATCTGGTACAATATTATTTATTCATGCTCTTTGGTGAACTGTGGTGCTTTTTTTACCAACCTATTTCAGTAATAATGTTTATTAGTTTGTTTATCTTATTTTATGATCGTGCTTAGGTAAATATTGCGTTTTTAATAGATTGCATTTGTTTGTGCACTCAGTTTGTGCAAAAGGTAATATTTTGTCTCAAATACTTAACTTACTTGAATTGTTTAGTTACCATGGTTAATCTGTGATTGCCATAGTTAGCTCACGATAGTACAATGAGGAACTATTAAAAAGTTGACAGCCTAATGTTGAACCTTCTAATATGATAATGTTTTGGTTCTGCTTAGCTGTGCGTAGAACGGGTCAAACTGTTAGTAGTAATAAAATTAAAAGATAAGTTCGCTAAGTCAACAATAAACAAGTAGTATTGCATTTAAAATGTGTATGAGAAACAGATTCAAATAAAAAACTACATTTTACTTATTAATGAACAAGTAGGCCTACATAGTATATAACCCAAATGGGTAGTAAGACGGTGCGCTGAAAAAAACCTACATTCTGTCTACCCTTACTGGAGGTAACAGTTTTACCTTAACAGACTCAACTATAGCCTTATTTCATAGGCTGCGCCATGATAAAACTATTCAAGGTTAATTGGCGACATTTATGGGTAAATGAATCATACATTAATTATAAATTCTGGCTTCAGCAAGGGAAGGATATAAGTTAAAATGAAGGGTTCTTATGTGAATCAAAGGCTTACCTAACTTTCCACTATTGAAAAGAGTGTGATATTATTGTCTTATTCTAAGGAAGTGTATAACATTATTTGAATGGTTTGACTATTTAGCCCAACATTTTCCACTTAGATGTCCTGTGCAGCGAAGGATCAGCAGGTGTCTCGTGGGAGTTTTGAGGAAGGTCGAAAAGAAGAGAGAAAAATTGTGGTAAAAATAAATCTTTTAAAATAATTCATGATCACCAACAGTATTAAAAATAATAATAGTAATAAAAATTCATGGTTTTAAATAATATAACATTAAGTTGAAAATCGATTAAGTATTTTGAATCTTACTTCATGCTAGTGCGACTACATTTCATCAAACTAATCTCCTCATAGATTAAGATGTGTTAAACCAAATAGAATAAAATATTTCTTTTGATACCCTTTAAATCTATAATCTATTTAGATTATATATAAAAAAGATACTTCAATCTGTTAAAATCTATATGAGATAATTTAAAAGATTAATTACTTCAAAGTGTATTGTAAATTTAAGGTAAATGTAACATAAACAAGTTTGTTTACGCTGATGATTGAAACAGTTTCCAGGTCAGCGAAGATCTGTACTAATCCTAAAATAGTTATTTAAATTATATTGAAAATATACTTTTACAACTGCTAAATTCATTATAGTGCAGTTTTAAATCATTTTATGGAATTAAAATGGCATATTTTCTTTTTAAGTATTGAGTTTAAAACCAACATAACTGCGAAAAAGAGAGCATATTTTTTGGTATATGCTTGATATTTTTTATCCTCTCTTATAAAAAAGTATTATAATAATGAAAATGTTTGATCTCAAAATAATTTAGCTTCAAGTGCACTTGAACTCCACAATTGGTTCTTACGATTATGTCTGTCTCCATATACCTATGTCTGTATGTATGGATATCTATCTATTCGTAGGCCTGGAGCCAAAATGTTTTGATGGATTTTGTTCAAACTTGATATTCAGACATTATATGTAGGTTTATATCGCAAGGTGAAATATAATTATATATCTATATAAATAAATTAGTTTACGATTGATTTTTTTTAAATTTGAAATATCTTGAAAATAGCAATGGCGATTTGGACCCAGATACATTATATTACATGGAGCGTATTTTATCTGATAAATAACACCGTATATATAAACATATATTTAAAAAGGGTGGTTTACTGATTAGTTGGTTTTTATCATTTTAAATACTATAGTTTTAAACGTCCCTAAGAGTTTTATAAATAAAAAATTATATCAAAAGAATGTTTCATTTGAGTAACCAAATAAAACGTTTATTTTTATGAGGAAAGCTTATCAAACGGTAGTTTAGTGATGAGCAATTTTTGAGTATTTTGTTCCAAATTATAATAGACTAGCCCACTTCAGTGACTGCATGGTCTAAGGCATCAGGCTTGCAATAGACTGGATTGCTGATGATGGGGAGATTGTTTCGAGTCTCAGTCGGGTGTACTGAGGGTGGTTTCCCTACATGGTTTTCCACTCTCCCACGCAAATACGGGTACATTTCCTTGAGATTAAACCTTTCTAATCCCTAATTCAATATCGTAATTAGTATAAAGGCGTATAACCCGAACGGGTATATATATAAAACAGACTTCATGATAAAAATATTTACGATGGTCCAGTACCATTTGTTTTCATGATATTAATCTCTCTCAAGGTGAATGCTGATATACTGCCCTAAAACCAGCGTTCTCATAAAGTACATTTATGTTAAATCATTTTAGGGTGGAAATATAAAAACGCGAGTTAAGGTAAATGTTTTTGCAGTTTTTATAGGAAAACATTTTTTTGGGACCAAATAAATCAAATATTACTCTAGTAAAAAAAATAGTTTTTATTTTCTTCACACGGTGATATCAACAGTTGATAAACTGTCATAGCACAGCGGCATTAGATGACAAACTTTTTTAATTAAGAGTTAAAGCCATTAAATTCTAGCACATCCTTAACAGATATTAAGAACTACTGTTGAGGTCCTCATGTGAAGAAAATTGAATTCCATGTTTCTACTGGAGCAATTTTTTATCTATTCTTGCCAAAAATATGTTATTCTATAAAAACTGCAAAATCACTGACCTTATCTCGCGTCCCTTAGATCCCCACCTTAAGTTGTGGTCAAAGCCCATGAAACAAACTTCTTTTAAGTTCACAAAGCCTTACTACACATCCGAGATATGTGCAAGATTACGACAGTAAGTAAAGATGAAGAAGGTAGAATTTAAAGGAAATGTACCCGTATTTTCTTGATAAGAGAAAGAAGGTAGGAAACGATTCAGGAAAACTGCCTCAGAACACCCGATCGGGATTTGAGACCTAGAAACATTGTTAATAAAAAATTAGATCAGATGGGACTGACTACTTAACCCTTGTGCTCAACATAGCGGGTCTAGAACGAACTGGACTAACGGTTTAGGTAAGACTTTGTCGGCTGAATAATGGGAGCTAAGAAGGATTTTTCGTAGTTCTAACGTGGTGTGAAAGCAAGTGAAGTAAGAACTATTAGTACTGTTCCAAGCGCTGGTCAAGCTTAGCTTCTTTTAGCAGCTTACAAATCATCATAGTACATAAATACTTTCAAAACGTATTTTTAGCTAAAAATTAAATTTGATAGTAATCTATAAATAAGGTGATTCTTAACTCAGAGATACTGTTTGGATAACATCTAACCAGATGAGTTGAAGGTCACACTCTGAAAACATCGATGAGACAGGTTCAATAGTCGACCCACACCGGAAGTGGTAAAGCGTGCCATCCGCTTAGCTCGCTTAGCGGGATTATGTACAAGACTTGTTTTCCTTCAAGAATCGTCAATTAAGGATTGACCAGATTGAGTGCATGTCACTAGCTTTCATTGATTCAATGCTGGGAATAGATTGAGCGTGTCTTGCCAGCTTTCAATGATTCAATGCTGGGAACAGATTGAGCGTGTCTTGCCAGCTTTCAGTGATACAAGGCTGGGAATAGATTGAGCGTGTCTTGCAGCTTTCAGTGATACAAGGCTGGGAACAGATTGAGCGTGTCTTGCCAGCTTTCAGTGATACAAGGCTGGGAACAGATTGAGCGTGTCTTGCCAGCTTTCATGTACAAGTTGGACAGATTGAGCGTGTCTTGCCAGTTCAGTGATACAAGCTGGGAACAGATTGAGCGTGTCTTGCCAGCTTTCAGTGATACAAGGCTGGGAACAGATTGAGTGTCTTGCCACTTGTGATCAAGCTGGATAGATGAGGTGTCTTGCCAGCTTTCAGTGATACAAGGCTGGGAACAGATTGAGCGTGTCTTGCCAGCTTTCAGTGATACAAGGCTGGGAATAGATTGAGCGTGTCTTGCCAGCTTTCATTGATTCAATGCTGGGAACAGATTGAGCGTGTCTTGCCAGCTTTCAGTGATACAAGGCTGGGAATAGATTGAGCGTGTCTTGCCAGCTTTCAGTGATACAAGGCTGGGAACAGATTGAGCGTAGCTTGCAAGCTTTCATTAATTTAAGTCTGGGAATAGATTGACCGCATCTTTCCATTTTTCATTAATACAAGTCTGAGAACAAAGGGAGCTCGTATTTACAGCTTTTAGTGGTACAAGATTGGGAAAAGATTGACCTCGTCCCATCTAGAGTTTGGGGAAGGAGCGATTTTCTAAAACCACGGTTTATTGGGTTTCAGATTTGAAAACTGTAGTTTTTCGGTTTTCTATTGTTATCCCTTAAATTAAAATACTTCAAAATAAAAATGAAATCATATTTTTTGTTATAAAATATATTAATTATGTTTCTAATTGACCTACTAAAAGTAGTCTTTATCAAAGTGAAGAAAATTATAATCAAGCTATGAGGGGTCCATATTCACTCAATAATATATCGGTTAAAATTATTATTGAAAATTTGATGGTAATGTTAAATATTGCTTAATTTAAACCAAATCCACAAACACTACAACGTTCTGGAAAACTAATGGAAATATAAAAAAGTTTTATCTTTTAAAATAAAATCGGCCAGTGGAAACATTTATTATTATTATTATTATTATTATTATTATTATTATTATTATTATTATTATTATTATTATTATTAATATATAAATAAATAATAATATTAATAAATATTATTATTATATAATAATAATAAAAATAATAAGTAGTTTATAAATTTTCGTATAGTAACCTTATAGAAGAAACAAAATAATTTAATGATTTATCAGCTAAGCGTGTGCGAGGTTTAATACAAAAACTACCCAAACAAAATTTCCTTTCAGCATGATTTTGTGTATGTTTGTTTATTGTAGAAAGTACTTCGTAAATTGATGGAGGTTATTGGTTTTTGGCACTTTATTTAGACATTCTAAATCCTCTCTTTAAGGTGGGATGGAAGGGGATGATAATAAATACCCCAGTGTTTTTGCAGTTTTAGTGACCAAACTTTTTTTTGGCCAAAATAAATAAAATATTGCTCCAGTATGAACATATAATTTTATTTTATTCACATGGTGTCCTCAACATTTCTTGAGTATGTGTCAAGGTTGTTCTGGAATTTAATGACAACTTTTTCTCTACATTAAAAAGTTTCTCATCTAATGCCACTATGCTAATGACAGATATTCAGGAACTGTTGATATCAACATGTGAAGAAATTTAAATTCTATGTTTGTACTGGAAAAATGTTTTATTTATTTTGGCCAAATAAAGTTTTGCCACTAAAACTCCAAAAACACTGGGTTTTTTTAAGCATCTCCTTCCATCACACCTTAATGATTGATTTTAATTTTTTTTTCAAGGGTTTTCAGTACATCTTTTATGACTTCCCGACTTTAAACTTTTTCTTAACACCGCATCATTCTACCCATTTGGGCTATACACTTATGGAACAATTACGCTAATAGGTAAGGTATGAGGAAGGTTGAATTTATAAGAAGTGTACCAGCATTTGTGTGGAGAGGAAGTAGAAAGTTACACATAACTATATCTGACTGGGATCAAACCACGATCTCCCCGTCATCGGCAGTCTAGTCTATCTGGCTAAGAGATTTCAAAATATTACGATACTCTTATTTCCTTCTCTTGCCTAGACAGGCTGGAGTCTTCTTCAGAAACAAACAAGGAAATGGACAAAGGCGAGTACAGTTTAGAATGTTCTACTACTTTTAGAATAATGGCATTTTTAATCGAGATGCGTTTTCTCCAAAGGTACCTCGCCCACAGTCTGCACTGAGACTTCTCAAGGGTAACATGTACAACACGCTGGGGGCACTTTGATATGAATTTGATATAAATGAGCCCCCAGTCTGTGCAGAAATGTCGTGAAGGCTATTCGTTCAACCCTTGTCGGGCATTTCAAACACAGTTCAATTAGTATCATTCACACCCCAGGATATGTTGTGTTCACATTTGTAGGACATGAAACCAAAGCCGGACATTTCAAAATGAAGTGAATTTGATATAATTAGTCCCTGTCGTGGAGGAGACTTAGTAATATAACAAGGTCATTCTAAGGCTGTAATTTCGTCATGTGTGAGTGCACCATGTATTTCTATTTATAAGTGAAGGCTTTATTTATATGCTATGAATAAAAATATACTTGACATTTTACAAATCAAATATTTGTTATATAATTAATAAATAAACTGATAGTCATCCCCTGCATAATTTAACATTACAATGTAATACACGTCATTAACAATCATACATCAGCTTCGGTGGCTGCATGGTCTAAGGTACTATAATCTAAATAGATTGTACTGGTGAAAACGGGGAAATAGGGTTTCGATCCCAGTCGGCTGTACTGATTTGAGTAAAAAAATATTTATTTTAGGTTAGTAAGAGTGTTTTTAAATCTTAATTTTTTTAAATTATGCTACTCATAGAATGCTTTTGTACAATTTATGTCTTTTCTGATCAATAACTATCCAAAATATTATTTTTTTATCAAACAAAAATATATTGCGAAATAGAAAGTGTTCCTTATGCTTTTGTATATAATGATTATTATAAATATGTCTTTAATGTAATGTTTTAAATTTTGTTAGAAGATTACAAGAGGAAACATAAAATATTAATATATTGTATTATTTATTTAGATTTGAATAGCAATAATCTTTAACTTGATTCTCTAAGTGTTTCTTTGTAAAATCTTCTGTAATATTTTTTTTTTCTCCTCCAATAATTTTTCGCAACATTCTTTCTCTCCTCCAGTAATTTTTCGCAACATAACATTGAAATACATGAAGAATACATACTATTATAATGTGCATGTATAATTGTAAATTATGCCTTCTTTGATATGTAGTTCACCCTTCATTTGATGCATTATTTAGATCAGGCGTGTGAATATCATTTCATCTTAAGGAACACATTAAAAGTACAAAGGGAGGCCACATTTCAAAATATTCATTCTGTTAAAATCTTAAATAAAAACAATTCCAACCTAGTGCCTGTCATTTAAAATAAAATTAAGTATTGGTGCTTATCATTGGCGTATTCTGAGAAAATTAATAGGTATGCTGTGCTCTAAAAGCTGCAGGGAGGATTCGGGGGTCAAAGACTCTTAACCACTGTTGGCCAAGAAGGTCAAGAGATGCTTCCCCTGGAAATATTTAAACATGAGTACCTCTAGTTTAGAACAATGGATCTCAAACATTTATGTTTTTTCGCACTAGCATTTTATCTTGGGAAACTTCGCACCTCCCAACTCCCCTTGTCTCTCTTTTTTGACTTATTTATATCTTTGTTTCAATATCCACCTTTACAGCCTATTATATATTCTAACTTCATAAAAGTATTATGCTCAAAAAACACCAAAACGTGAAACTACTGATGATTATCATCCACTCAAATTGTAATGGAATATCAAAACACAGCACACTGCAGTTCATCGTAATACCTAAATAATCTAAGATTTAAGTAAAAATGTCAAGGCAAAGAGTTATGAGCACACTCCTGATTGTATAAGAGTGACATACACTATTAAATTGGTTGAGTGTAATTAAAAGTGCACACAGGTAGCATCTTCATTTTTCATTTATTTGAGGTATTTAGCGTTCACTTTCTGGGCAAAGTTATTATATCAGCACATGACTTAACTTAAATCTAGAATAAACAAAACATCCAGCCCCCCGGCTGTCAATTCATCATCATGAAGGGGAAATCCAAATTTTACCAATAATATGTTTGTAGGCCATGCCGGAAATCAAACCCGGAACCTTTAGCTCAGTGGGCAAGCAAACTGCCGAATGAGCTAAGGTGTCGGACTCGCAATGCGCAAAGTAAAAAATATATATATACATAAAGAGTAAAATGAAGTACTACATGGATCAAGCATCCATCAGAACTTGGTGGGAGGAATAAGGTGGATGTCCAACTCGCGTTGCAATAATAATTATGAACCTAAAACTATCTATTAAATCCCAATTATGCTCCAGAAGCTATTTAGATCCGTAAACTGTGATAACACTAACAAAGGGGAGATTTTTTCCTATTGGGCCTATTTCTTTATCGCTACGTCATTGGTTTTTTTGCTAAAACATTTACATCTGAAAATAAATTTTATTTTACCTTTTTTTGATCAATCATTTTGAAACTGTGAAATTACACTCCTAACTTTTGTAACTTGATGTATAATTATATAAACTCACAAAGACTAATAATTAGATAATGTATGCAGCAAAAAAATATAAACTTATAAGCAACAACCAAAAGAACAAGGTTAAAACTCCATAAATACTTTATACTTAAAAACAAAAAACTGTCTAACTACAACAGTTAAATTAGCCCTTCATTCCCCACCCTCCCTTCCATACTTCACCCGTGTTATATTCTTAAATGGTGGTAAACATGCTTGTCAAATACATGTGATGATACATGTGCCTAGAATTTATAAATATAATCAAATATGTATTTAATTATTACATAGTTTAAAGCTTGTTATTTATACAATTACTTCACAGATATTATTTTCGTTTATTTTATTTTACTTGAGCTATACTAGCCTAGTAATTAATCATTGTTATCTTGATTCTTGAATATTTGTTCAACACTTGGCAAACTGTTTTGCTTGGATAAGTATTCAGCAGGCCCTGGGTTGTAAACATCCTAGTTTATTGGCCAATTTTGTTGGCGAGGGGAAGGGGGAGATCTGCAACCCCATATACATTGGACAAGGTCAAGAGAACTTCTCTAGCTTTGCCTGCTGTTTTGGAGGAATAATTACTTAAAACACAATATTCTTGAATTATGAACAAATACTAGTTTACAAATTAATATATAGATACATTATACATGCATATTTATTCACAATTTAAACATTACTATTAACACAGTTTGCACAGACAACATTGAATTTAGAAACTAGTCCATATAATCATGGGTATGCGTCGCAGGACTAGCATACCCAGAGAATACGCCACTGGACTGATTATATAAATTAAGTCGGTAGCATTTATCTTCTACAGTAGAGCGTCGGAAATCCGGACGTCAAAAATCCGGAGCGTCGCAAATCCGGATCGGCGGTGAGAGCAGGTAGGGGAGGACTTTTTTACCCAGTAAGTTTCCATTAATTACTGTAGATTCTTGTTGGGTTTTTTTTCTAAAAAGTATTATAGAGTTACTAATCTAAATTACATAATGTACATGTTCTTATTCAATATACTTTATTAAAATATTTTGTGTACTGTATTTTTCGAAGCCTTCAGCCTCTATTTTGCAATACAGTAGACTCCCGAGCGTCATGTATCCTCTAGTCAATACATTACGTATGTATACAGTTATTGAAAGTACATTTGAAAATCCGGACAATTCAGTAATCCGGATGGGTCCCGGTCCCGATTGATCCGGATTAACGACGCTCCACTGTACTTTTTTAACAAGGAATTTGAAAACTTTTCTTTACAAAAATTGTGTGAGTTTTGGGTTTTAAATCTTGTTATGAGGTCATTTTAGCAAAATGAAGACAGTTGCATAAGCTGTGATCACTTGGGTGTTTTGTTAACTTTCATGAAACAAAAACGAATGAAGCTTGACCTGCTAAAACTTTATAATACAATCCACTTATAAAACAAGGTTCTACCAGATGGAGAGCTTAAAAGAAAAACTTTGATCAAAAGACAACCATAAAACATTATCATTTCAAAAGAAAGGCTTAAAAAGAGATACAGAACGCTTTGTAAAGTATTAATAGAAATATAGTACTCCTTTAACGTAAATTATTATTCAAAGCCTTTTATAAAATTGTAACCCGCCTCGGTGGCGTAGTTGGCTAACGCGCCAGTCGTGTTGAGCCAGACCACCAAGGACGGGGAGATCGAGGTTCGAATCTCGGTCGGGTGAACTGGGGGTGGTTTTTCCTAAATTGTTTTCCACTCTCCCTCCACGCAATGCGGTTCACTTCACTTCACTTCGTGTAATTAGTACTTAAGCGCATAACCCGAACGGTTAGTAAGACGCGGTGCTAAATAATAATAATAAAATTTATACTATTGTAAAAATTGGAACCCCCCCCCCCCCAATTCTCCTAATCTGTGCTGGATAATGAGTTTGTGAGTTTGATTCAAACAATTATCGTGTTTTATTTTTTACTATGTTTAGTGGGTGTGGGGTGGAGGTGAGTGCGAATAGAGCTTTATAACACGCTCATGGATTGCAAAAGTTCCCCTTGATTCATTCAATCTTATTACATTCTTGAAAGATATGATTAACTGAATGATACATAAAAATGCCTTTTTGTATTTTTGTATTAAAATACGTCAAATATGAATTAATCTGGTAAGAAATGTTAAGAGGGAACTGTTATAGTTCATTAAGCACTTAAAAAACTGTCACTAAAATAGCTCAAATGGTCCTAAGCCTTTGATCCCAGACAGGCCTATAATACGGGCCTAAGAAAATGTGGTGTTTGTCACCACCCCCTTTGTGTGGGCTCGTGATTGATGTTAAACTTGGGTTTTAAATAGGTTTGTTAGTACTACAATGTCTATTACAAATGTAATGTTGGTAGAAATATTCGAATGAAATAACTTAAAGAATACTCGGAAGTTTGTGACAAATCGAGGTGTTGCTAGGAATTCCCCATGGCCTGAATGACTATTAGGTGATCTCTACACGGTTCCAAACCCTGGTACCCTGGGCTTGAGCGGCAGCCATTAAGATAAGTATTGATGAACTGGCGTCCTAGTCCGCGTAGTCCTGAATCGAGCAGTGTGTCCCCTAGACTTTGGTGTTGACTAGTCAGCCCTGATGGCTGGTTCCCCTATCTTCTAGCCGGGCCCCCGTGGCCTGGTTTCTCACTAAGGAATGCTGACAACACTTTTTTGATCAGCTCCTCTACTTTATTTGTTTACAGAATAATCAAAACAATCATGTCATTCGCAGCACATAGCATACAATATTACACAAACTCGCCTTCCAAAATAGGCCTTACAGTTTACATGTAACTTGATAGTACAACCATCTTTCTTAGAAGAAGAATGATCCTAGTACTTGTTGGAAGTTCTATCTAGGCTTTAAGTACAAAACAAACTCAGAAGAACCTTTATACTACCAATCAAAAAATTAGAAAGTGACTTGTTTGGTAAGCATAGGATAGAAAAGGGTTTTGAATTTGTATGAACCGCCCTAATAGAGTTTTAAGATAGCATTTCCTCACCAAAATAAATAGACATATAGCAATTTAAACATGCTTAAGAGGTATATTGTTAAACTACCTGGATGGAACACCCCAATAGCTCAATATTAGTTATCCTTCTATGGCGTGGAGTATAGGAGAATACAAGGAGAAATGATAGAAGATAGTTCTTGAAATCTTAAGTTAAATTTTACAAATATAGTCGCGATAATAAAATGACATCTGTTCACAAAACCATTAGTATTTTCAACATTATGTTTACACTGGATGATGTCTACACTTATCGAGTCATCGTAGGCATGAACCTTAAATACAACTTTATTCATACGCTTCGGTGGCCGCGTGGTCTAACGCACTAATCTTGCAGTAGACTAGACTGCTGATAACGGGGAGATTGAGGTTCAAATCTCGGTCGGGTGTACTAAGGGTGGTTTTACGCAAACGTTTTTCCACTAGCCCTCCACGAACATGTTGGTAACCTTCTTATAACCTTCATCAGTTCACTGGCGTAACTGTGCATAAGCGTATAACACGAACGGGTAGTAAGACACGGTGCTAAAAAAAACCTTTAGTCCAATAGAAACGTGGAGATAATATTATATTATGTGAGGAATGCCAGGCCTCCACCGTGGTTCGGATCCCACGTTAAAATGTAGGTCCTCCATTTCATCTCACAATCACCCTACCATTGCACATTAGCGTAAGTGCGTATAACCCGAACGGGTAGTAAGACGCGGTGCTAATAATAATAATATAATAATAATAATAATAATAATAATATTATATTACTTACAAAACAGAGCAACTCTGCTACAATAATCAAGTAAAATTGATTGTTTTGAAGTTTAGTACCATCAGAAATAAGCATACATATTCATAAAGATATAGGCGCGTGCGTTTTGGTGTGTGTGTTTGTGTTTGTGTTTGTGTGTGTGTGTAGCGTAGCTTATTGTCGTTATCAGCGATAAGAATGATATCGAACAATTTTTTATCAAACGAGTTGCATATCTTGGGATCACGTCGACGTTGCCGTAGATTGAAGGGATGTGGTTGTCGGTCGTGGTCAGTTATTTCTACAATTGTATCAACAAACACACTCGTCATAGATGTAGGTGACCATTATGTGACAACGAGGATGTCATCGATCTAGAGGAGCCTATAGTGGAAATGTACTTAGGAATCTGGGATCTCATCAATTCTAACTTTCTCACGCATATTTCAATTGATCTTTACTATTACTTTGTTTTTGTTAAGTGCTTTCGCGGCCGGTTTTTTAATTGCAACTAATGTGTCATCAAGCATCCCATATGATGGCTTTCTTAACTACAGCTGAAATGTCATAAATCATTATTCCCTAAACGCAGATAAAGCCCTAGAACATTAGTTTCAATTTGACTGTTAGGATTGTAAATTAAAAACCATTTTAATAACGCATATTTTATAATCGATGTAGATAAATGAATGAACACAGTTAAAGTAAACGCCCACTGGGTCGGTACCGCACGGACGGAACGTACCGCACGGACCGCACATTTTAGGGGGGTGCGCCCACTATCCGCACTGACGGCACGGATGGAAACTAAGTTTGCTCAGCTGCTCTTGAGCCAGAAGGTGAGCTTCTCGTTTTAAAGCTCAAGGAAGTAATGTTTGCATTTCTGTTATTGTTGGATTTGTTTCATGTTTATATTTGTGCTTTTGTGGGTGATATTTCACCGTAATATTTAAATATGGAAAGCGATGAAGAATGTTTAGCTCTTAGTTGCCTTTTAATTGAAGAGGAAAGAAAAAATGTACGAAACGACAATTCTGGGTTCACATCAACAGGAAAAGAATTATGTTTGGCGAATACTACACATTATTTCCTGATCTGGTTGAAGATGACGCCAAAAATTCCGGCCCGCACTTGATTTTAATTCACTCGCCCGGACTTTCTGTCGGATGGCGGAACGGCGGAGAGTCCGTTGCCGGCGGTACCGACGTAGGGCGCATCTTGGTAACAAATAATGCTACGAATTAGTTGTACTTTCCGTTCCGTCCGTGCGGTCCGTGCGGTACCGACCCAGTGGGCGCTTACCTTTATTCGGCATTATTTTAATAATATTCACAAGCATAGATTTTTGTGATAATTCTGAATAAAATAAACTTTTTGACACATACCGGTATATGTGTTGTTTAATAATTCAAAATGTAGTAGTAGTAGTAGTAGTAGTAGTAGTAGGCCTCAGTGAGACTTAATTCAACTCTCATTAAAATAATCATCACCAAGATGGTGGTGGTGTATCACTAAGCACCTTTGTCGTGACGGGTTCAATCTTACCTGGCGATTCTTCCATCAAGATTGTGCAAAGTAAAACTACTCACAATTATAAACCAACCTACTTTCATACCTGGATAATTAAATATTGTAAAACACTTCTCGAAATATATTCTAATTACGCCAGACAAAAGTGTTCTTCTCAGTGAATTTTATGAGACGTTGCTACAGTTACCGACGTGTTTTTGTTATTTCCCATACAAAGAAAGTATTGAACTCGTGAATATTTTCGACCTTGAGATTAAAAAGTATCTCAATATTTCATGTGCACCCAAACTAAAACAAAATGGGTTTAACAATAATTCTGTCTGTCCCTCCATTTATCTGTATATATCTGGGCCTAAATCAGAATCAGTTTATTATATTTCATTCAAACTAGATATCGTGATTTTATATGGTCAAACCTCGAGGCAAAATCGAGATTTTAATTCTGGCTCTAAAATTATGTAGTTTTTTTTTTACTGAGGACCATTTTGCATGATAAATAATAATGTGTTCTTGTGTGGGGAGGGGAGCTTCGGAGGAATATTAATATATTAATTTAAAGATCGCTTCCTGACAAATTATTTCCAAAAAATTGATTTAAAACATCTTTAACCATTTTGATAAATTGTTAATATCTGAAGAGTGTTTCTTTTGAGTAGCAAAATTGTTTTTTTACTATGAAAACATATGGGTAGTTTAAATATAAACGATTTCTTAATTCTTGTTTCAAATAATAATGGACTATAACATCAATTTTCAAACACGGCACAGTGAAAAAGGTATTTAAATAATTGTGAATGCACACACTCGGTTTTTTCAAAAGAGAATTAATCAATAAAACACTAGTACAGTATTAAGATTATGTTTAAAAGTTCAGTAGCTAAAATTATAATATTTGTACTCTTTTAAAGGTTTATAAAAGATCTAGAAATAATTATTTTTACTCCTTAATTTGATTTTTACGCTTCAAACTCCCGCGGCACACATGTTGATGCTTCGTGGCACACCGGTTGAAAAACGTTGACTATATAATAAAATATTTAAGATGTTCTTGTAACATATATTGATTTTAGTGACTAACCTAAATTGTAGTATTCTTACCTTCACGGACTATGGTCCTATTGTATAAGCTACGCCATAGTGGAGCAATATCAGGTAAGATTTGATAGCTTTCAGGGTTACTCACGTGTACATAAAACCTTGTTGCAATCTGATATTGATATATAGCGAAACCAAAGGACCAAGTACCAAGTGCAGATTATCATATTTCAAATAATGTATTTGATTTTTGTATCAGGGCTCCTGTTAGGTATCCTATCCATAGTTAATAATATACCCTAATAACATACCTCTAGTATTGACCAAACCATGAACCATTTGTTAGTTTTATGTTGTGTTCTACATAACAATCGTAATTTTCATGACTTAATAGGTTTTTCGCGTCACTCTCACGATAGACTTAACTGCTAATGACGGGGAGATCGGTGTTCAATCCTGCTCGAATGTACTTGGGGTGGTTTTCCCTAAATTGTTTTTCCCTCTCCCTCCATGCAAATGCACTCAATTAAATTAAACCTTTCTAATCCCCAACACATTAGTATAATTAGTACGTGGCCGTATAATCCAAACTCGAAGTAAGATGAGGTGCTAAACAAACTATTAATTTATGTTTTATTTTATTCCGCGTCCAACTACCTGTTCAGGCACTAAGCCTACTTGATAATTATTCACCCTCAGTAGACCCGACCTGGATTCAAACCTCAAGCTCCCCGTCATCAGCAGGCCAGTCTAACACGAGAGTGAAGCCATAGACCATTCGGCCACTGTTACGGATATTATTAGTTTTTCTAAGTTAAGTATATGGATTATTAATAATAATTGTCGACCGCCGAGGACGGGGAGATCGAGGTTCGAATCTCGGTCGGGTGAACTGAGGGTGGTTTTTCCTAAATGGTTTTCCACTCTACCTCCACGCAAATGCGGGTTCACTTCCTCTAAATTCAACCCTCCCAATTCCTAATCCATTAGAGTAATTAGTACTTAAGCGTATAACCCGAACGGGTAGTAAGACGCGGTGCTAAATTAAATAATAATTGTGTTCGTGAAATCGTGCTCGGCGACATTTATTTATTTAATTAACCAAACCTAATATAGAATGAAAATGGCCGTGACGGTGGGGGGAGGGGGGGAGGAAGTTTCAGTGGTTTAATCCCACCTTCCCCCAAATATTATTTCAGTGCTTGTTAATTTGCTGAATTAAATATGGAGACATGGTTATTTCATGAGAGTTGACATCATTATTTTTGTACAAGTTTATTTGCTGAATTAAGTAAGGAACCATAGTTATGTCATGATAGTCTAAAATCTAAATCATTATTTCGGCACGCGTTTCATTGCTGAATTTAGTACGAAAACATGTATATTTCGTGATGGCTTACATTATTTTAGTTCACGTTTCTTCGCTAAATTTAGTATGGAAAAATTGTTATTTCATGAATCTTATAAGTTTCTCTGCTGAATTAAGTATGGAAACAGTGCCCGCGAGAAAGGGAAATCAGGGTAATGGAGACGACGTGAACGAGTGCAGCAGTCTGTAACTGGGCTAGACTCTCTACGCCCCGATTCAATACGTGAGAATGAAGCGAAGCCGAGGAGCGTTCGTTGCCTGTCAGCAGAGAGGGCGCTATCGATCCTCTGGAATGTCGCAGGATGCCTTGATGGCGGGGCGAGAGGGTGTTTTTAAAGGGGTTAAAGAGAGTGGTGGAGAGGGCAAAAGAGGAAACCTAAAAGATGAAGGGGCAGACCACCCCCGATCTAGAGCCCCTAGATGGAAACGACAAAACTGGTCATCAACTGAGTTCTAGACAAGCCATTGAATGTAAATAAACCAAGAAGTAATCAGCTTAGCAAATAAAAGTGATTCATTTCTCTCTACTAGGATGGCTATTGTTTTAAAACCCTAGTAAATATTTATTCAGCGGTCATAACGTTTCTCCTTTTCTCTTTCTCTCCCTCACAAACCAACAGGGTGACCTTGAAGGAAAGAATAGATAGCGAATATTGTAACATCCTATACTTATAATTTATTGAGGTGAGATATGAAATTAATTTTAAATTTCGATTAACCGTATGGACCTATGTCCATAAACTAGCATGTTTTTCGAGTATATATGCTGCTGTGAATGTAATTAATGTGATGACTGATAAGTTTGTAAAGTCACCGGTGATTCTACAAAGCCATTGGTTCACTTGAAGAATGTAAAAAAGTCTTTACTATTTCACATACTCAAAAAACATTTTACAAAATAACCGGTGAGTTTACAAAACTACCATCAACCACCAATGAATGTTAATAAGTCACGTCAATATTAGGTTTGGCTAGGTTAGTTTAGGCAAGTTAGGTTAGACTAAGTTAGTTTAGGTTAGTTTGGATTTATGTTCTATATTTGTATCCACATAAACTAGATATTTTATAAAATCACCTGTAAATGTAGATAATACAGTTCATGTTTCATACTTTCACCAAATTGCATTGAGAACTATATAAAATCACTGGTAAATTTAGATGCATCCTATTATTTATTAACTAAACCATCGCTTTTGGTGATTCTATACATTCACTGGTTATTTTACAAAATAACGAATTCAGTACATTCACAATAACATATACATTCAACGGACAAGTTTAAGTACTATTGCCTATCCAAGTCAATGAAAGTGGGGAGTCACGTGGGTACTCAAAATCAACGGGCAATCCAATTAAGTATCACATCCCAAATTCGCACTTTCTTAACAATCGGCTTTATTAAAAAAAAGTTTGTGAGGTTTGCAAGACTAAAAGGTTAACAGAGATACTTTGGAACTCCTCCCCAATTTGCTTTGATATCTAGTTCACACGTAGCAGAGAAATTAAAATAGAGATACCGGATGGAGGCATGTACAAACCACAAACCAGAAACGTCTACGAATAATCGTGCATTTATTCTATTTCCCAACTTGGCTTAGTCAGAGGAACTATGAAAAGCCCAAATTAAGGAATTAATTTTTTTTTTTTTTACATTGGCAGTTAGCTCATATTGAAATAAATATTTCACCACAAACTCTGAAACTAGCGTAGATAAGTATTTCGTGCATAGGTATGCACAAAATCGTCTATAGGCCATTCCACTTTTTAAAAGAAAGCTCAAGTCTTATGGAACACATACAGGTGACCTGGTGGTCAAGGGGTAAGGTGTCAGACTTCTGTTCTGAGGGTCTGGGTTTCAATCCTCGGTCCCGGCACAGATTTATCTGATTGCCAAACCCTTCCTTCACCTCTGACAAGACGTGTATTAATCACGACTTGTGAATGTGAGGAATGCCAGGCCTCCACCGTGGTTCGGATTCCACGTTAAACGGTAGGTCCTCTATTTCATATCACAATCACCCTACCATTACACATTAGCGTAAGTGCGTACAACCCGAACGGGTAGTAAGACGTGGTGCTAATAATAATAATAATCTTATGGAACACGCAGTCGCCAGATTGTATTCGCTTGAGGTGGCGACAATTTCTATATTAGAAAGTTAAAATGTATTGCCATAAAATGTATTAACTTTTTATATCTTGTTAAGTTTGGTTTAGGTCCACATTTGTGTATAATAATAATAATAATTATTATTATAATAATTATAATTATAATAATAATTATTATTATTATTATTGATCCACTTTAAATAGAAAAGCTCACGACTGGTAAACAGACTTCTTAGTTAAGTTTCAAACAGCTGTGTTTTGCCTTTCCAAGAAACAATTAGTTCACATTTCCAACTGTTGTCAGTAAGAGAATTTATTGGATCTAAACTCAGCAGGGATATATTTATATGTACTCTTAATGCTCAGTCTGGCGCCGGTGTTTGGGCTTTCAGCAACGTATACTAATTTAAATTAACGATACATCGGCGGGAAGATGAGGATAATTGCTAAGAGTAAGTGCACCGATATTTGCCTGGAACTATAACAAATGACTGGATAACACTAACTCCAGATAATTATTTATTGGGTGTATTTTAAGTGGACTTAAGGAACACCCTTATTATATCAAAACACTAATACAAAATCACATTACACTTAAGAAAAACACAATATTCTGTCCCTCCTCCAACAATTTACCAATAATAAAACTTTCACCATGAAGGAACCTGGTACCCCAAAATCAGTTGGCATCCTAGAGACTGTGGTAGGGTATTGGACTCATGCCAGTGAATTCAGCCAGGATTAAATCCACAACCTGATTAATAATGGTTACAAATCGTAATTAGAACATAGCTCCTTAGATCGATCGAACATCACTACATAATATTCTTCAGTTTGCAACGTCACAGCTGTCTAACAGTACTGTGCTCTTCAAGACTGGTCAGTGTATAAATCAAGCTACACACACACTATAAAATATTCAAAACGCCACGACACACAAATGGGAGGTGCTACTGGACCGTAGTGTTTTTCAAAAATTAATTTAAACTATTATTATAAATTCCTATCATTCACCTTTATAGAACCAAATAATTTTTTAACAAGACAACTTTATCATGCTTAGCTTTAATATTTCAATATGTTTTAAATATATTTTTAAACTCGTGTAGAGTGTATTCATTTTAGACTTTGAATGAGTTTTTCATGGCTTTTATACAGCCATAAAAAATGAATGGCTTGCCCATAAAATTGGAACGAGACTTAAGACGTAATATATAGGGTGTAAGTTAATTTGAGAATGCGGACAACACAATTATATGAGCAAATCAAAGTACAAAATAATCTTGGGTAAAAGTGTGGTAGACCTTTACATTTAGAGGAAAACGACATGTAGGTCTAAGAACTGAAAAAAACACTACTCCACCTTATCTACAAAATGTTATGACACCAGCTGCAATAAAACCGCACTTTCACAAAAGATGTTCGAAGTTTGCTTCACACAATGGATGGAATCGGCGTAGCATGGGGACGTAAACCGTCGTACCAGACGCATATAAACGTGCCATAATGTCTTGTGTGACTGTTGGGTCATCAAATAGGTTAGCCAGTGCTTTCAGAAGACCCCACAGAAAGTAATCCAGTGGAGTGAGGTTCAGTGTCTTTGGTAATCATCCCACAGGCCCCCCCCTCCCCCCAACGGCCAATCCAGCTGTGAGGGTAGCTGTCATGTAACAGTGGGTGCACCACTGTTGCACGGTGAGCTGGGGTGCAAACACACTGCTATACATGCGTGTGTTGTACAGTCTATGTTTCATAGGAAGACAGCTAGAAAACTACATCTAATTTCACCTATTCATGTTGATAGCTAGTGCTAGTTTAAAAAAATAGGAAACACAAATAAAAAATTATAATTATTATTATTACCAGGATCTTTTTAATCCAAAAGATTTTATATTTGTACTTTTAGCTAATTTATTCATCAATAATCGATTAAGTTGGTTTATCATAAGTTGGGAGACTAGTTTTTAAAGATATGGCGTGGACCCTTAAAGATACAAAGTTTTCATATACTTCTATTTTACTAGATTTTTATTCCCGTCTCTATAAATGAGTCAAAATAATGTGTAGTCGTAAAGGCTGTTTGGTCGGTGGTTAAAAGGTCTGAGGCATCAGGTTCGCAATATATTTAAGTGCTAGTGACGAAAAGGTGAAGGTTCAGATTTGAACAGAGTGCACTAAGGATGGTTTTCCATGTGAGACTTTTTTGGCAGAGCGTTCGGGTTGTATGTTTATATATTAATTGCACTAATGGTTTTAGGGATGAGTAAGGTTATATTTAGAAGGAGTGTACTCAGATTTGTATGGAGGTAGAGTGGAAAACAGCTTTGGAAAACCCCACCCCCTTAGAAAACACCCGAACGAGATTCGAACCTTGATACACCCATCATAACAGACTAGTCAACGGCGAGAGTGACGCCCTAGACCTTGTGGCCACCTAAGCTGGTAACTTGTGATTTAATTGTGGTTTTATGATTCCTCTTGATATCAGCCCGGGTGCACTCCCTATTATACAAGCTCTGAAGGTGCGGCAGAAGGGAGCGCGAGTAATTTTACAGTTTTGATAGCATTACATTTTTTTGGCCAAAATAAATCAAATATTATTATTATTATTATTATTATTATTATTAGCACCGCGTCTTACTACCCATTCGGGTTATACGCACTTACGCTAATGTGTAATGGTAGGGTGATTGTGAGATGAAATGGAGGACCTACAGTTTAACGTGGAATCCGAACCACGGTGGAGGCCTGGCATTCCTCACATTCACAAGTTGTGATTAATACACGTCTTGTCAGAGGTGAAGGAAGGGTTTGGCTATCTGATAAATCAGTGCCGGGACCAAGGAAAATCAAATATTTCTCGAGTAGAAACATAGAGTTTAGTTTTCTGCACATGCTAATATCAATAGATCTTGAATATATGTCAAGTAAGGGTATCCTGGAATTTTGTGAAAACTTTTTAAATAAAGAGAAAAAGTTTTGACAAAATTCCAGGACACCCTTGAAAGATATTCAAGATCTGTGGATAATATTAGCATGTGCAGAAAACTAAACTCTATGTTTCTACTCGAGAAATATTTGATTTATTTTGGCCAAAAAATTTCAATTCTATAAAAACTGTAAAAAAAACACTTGCGCTCCCTTCTGCCGCATCATAATCCCTAGCACTAAGTAATATTAACCCATGATAGCAGCGCGTCTATGACCGTATGGTCTATGCCAGTGGTTCCCAACTTGGGGTACGCGTACCCCCAGAGGTACGTGCCAGGACGTTTGGGGTTACGCGAAAATATTTGATTATTGATGGAAAGAGTTACATACATATGCCAGCAGTGTGAGACAAAAGATCAGTCAAAAGTTATTAAATTAACTCAACGATATGGCGAGGGGCAATGCGGGGTTTCTTCTATATTTGACCTTGAAAACATTATTTCAATTTCAAACATAAAATAGGGTTTGGTAATTATTAATAAATTAATAAATTAATTTAATGTTTTTTTTTTTAACTTTTGCTTTATTAATGTAAAAATATCTGCACTCTTTATACAGCTTATTATCACATTGTATTTTAATCCCATCACTAACCCATTTATTTTCAGTTGTTAGCAATAAATCGGAAATAACTACTACTGTAGTAACTAAACATTGTGTTAAAAATTAAGGGCACAATTTATGGAAGTGGGCTGCCAAGAGGTACGCAAGCGAAAAAAAAAGGTTGGGAACCACTGGTCAAGGGCAGTGGATCGGCTGATTTGCAAAGCGAAATAATCAACACTATGTTGATAAAAAAATTCAAAGTAGTTTCAGCCAATTATACAATTTTAAAATAAATAAAAATAAATTGAATTTCCTGATATGTATTTATTTTTCAGATAGTGTAATGGCCAACAATCAAAGAGTTGGGTAATTATTTAGATGTCTATGATCTTGCGCATGTCAGAGTCTCCCTTAGTGTCACCAACATGCACGTACAGTGTGCCGCAAATATTCTAGTCTACGGAGTCTAGACAAAAAAAAGTGTGCCGTCATCAAGAATGATTGAGAACCACTGGTCAAGGGCGTCATTCTCGCAATAGATTGGACTGGCGATGACAGGGTGATCGGGGTTAGAGGCCTTGTCACTTGTACTGAGAGAGTTTAATGGGTTTTTTCCTAAATGGTTTTCCACTCTCCCTTCACGAAAATGCGAGTACGCTTTCTTTATATTCAACCATACTCATCTCCAACCCATTAGCGTAATTAGTACATTTAACTATAGCCCTAACCGACCGTTTTGGTAAAGTATTCGTGTTTTGGCAATTTGTTTGTTAAAAATAGGCACCCTTTTATTTTTATGTCAACTTACAAATTAGAAAATATAAATAAAATAATCCAGCATTAGGGAGATGGATGCCCACTGAAAATATAACTGCGCGCGCCATTTGCTATCTCCGGGGGTTTATATGGACCAAGTACTATTACATTTAGCTATGCCCTCTTTATATAGGGGTGAAGAGAGGGATTTAATTAAAATAACTAAATCCATTTAAAAACTTTAATCTTTTTTTGTGTAACTCCACGTCTTTTTTCCCGTTGCCGCTAAACGAATTTTAATCTCGCTAGTATGGTAGCGATGAGGAAGTTAAAATATAAAGGTCCTGTACCTCGATTTGTTAGATGTAAAATCGAAAAAATATTTAGGAGAAAAAAAGACACTTCAGTACACCCGGACCAGTTTCAAATCCCGACGTCTCCATCACCGTTGAACCAGAATAAATGAGTTTGACAATTGGCCCGCGTAGGCACTGATGGTGGCTTTTATATTTGTTGAATTTGATTATGTACACTTAGTATGTATTTAAATATTTGATATTTATAGGATAATTTCCAAGGATAGAGAACAATTTTAATACTTCATATGCTGATAATTGACAATACAACGTGTATGCACCTAAGAAAACACATTTTATAAAAATACAATTTCAGTTAAGCTGAACGCTAACGTGATAATCTACAAAAAAAATTTACATTAACTCTTAATTTGTACTGTAATATCAATAATTAAATTAGTGTTATTCAAAATATGTATAGTTATCTATTTTTTATATTGCTGCAATCATACTAAACATTTACAAAGACATGGAATGATTATTTAAATATTAAATATGCAGAGAATTGGCTCAAACATATAGGTTTTATATTATATACTATTTTCCATGTAGTAGATACACACACACACCACACACACACACACACGCACACGCGTTGAATGAGCCTCCACTGAAAGGATGTACTATTTGTACATTCGGATGTAATCTGGGCAATGTTACATTAGGTCTACCGGCTAATTTTCTTGCAAACTGAGCTACAGACACGTCATTATACATCTATGTATGGGCAATAACTACGACAAAAAGGGTGGTGCAGTCCCAAATATAGTCTTTACATTTAAAACAAAAACGAAAGAATGAAAAATTATAAACTACACTTTTCAATACTAGCAAAGATTTAATGAGGACAACCTTCTAAAAGAAAAAAAAAGCTCAAGATATTATCTGGGAAAAGGTGGGTAAAAATCGGATTTATTGTTAAGTTGTTTTATTGTCACCGTGTATTACTTAACGTTCGGGTTATAAGCTTGTGTACTGATTACGCTAGTGGTTTTAGGAGTTAGCAAGGTTATATTTAGAGGAAGTGCACTCATGATTGCGTGGAGGGGATAGTGGAAAACTATTTTTGAAATAAAACCCTCAGTACACCCGACCGAGATTTGAACCTCGATCTCCCCGTCATTGGCAGCCTAGTCTACTTTGAGAGTAGCGCGCTAGATCACGCGGCCACCGAAGCGGGTGTTAAGTTGTTATACAAATTATTTATTTTTGGTAGTGTTGGTAAAAAGATAAAGAAGCTATCATAAAACATAATAACACCCGCATCAGTGGTCTCATGGTCAGGCTCGTTGTTTCTGGTTTGCAAGTGACGTGGAAGTCAAATCATGGCCGGGTCTACTGAGGGTGTTTTTTCATAAATAGGTTCCTCCTCTCTCCCTTCAAGTGAATTTTGGTACATTTACTCGAAATTATAATCAATGAAATGTGTGAATCTGTTGATTATAACAAATATATTTAAAATAGACCTAATGATTAAATGACCAAAGTTTCGCTCTTCAAATTGCTAGTCATTAAGCCTATGTAAAAGATAAAGTTTGAGTAAGATGTTTTGGTTAAAAGATTGTTTTCGTGAATGATAAAGAGTCCACTCCCCCCCCCCCCCAAAAAAAAAAATTGCCTCAGTAGGTCTATAATATATAGAGAGGATAAGCTGAGTTTTATAAATTATTATTATTATTATTAGGTTTTATAGGCCCATGGACACAATGAGGTCATTAGGACTTTTATAAATTGTTTAGCATTTTTTTGAATATTATTTTAAATTGAAATATAAATTTTATTAGTTTTTTTATGCGACGAGTCTTATTATCCATCTAGACTAATCGTATATTTTTCATTAATTATAAAAAGGGTGAGGAAGGTATGATTTAGAGGAAAGATAACAGTATCTGCGTGAATAGAGAGTGGAAAACTATTGAAAGAAAGGTCATCCCTAGTAAATTCAGCTGGGATTCAAACCCCGTACATCCCGTTACTGATAATTCCTATCTAATGTGAGAGTGATGCCTTAGGATAGACCAGGGGTGCACGAATATGGTGTCTATACCAGAGTTTTACTCCAAGTATTTGGGTGATAACCATCCCACAATCAAAATGAACACGGACAAAATACTACAATTTTAATTTTAGCACCGCGTCTTACTACCCGTTCGGGTTATACGCTTAAGTACTAATTACACTAATGGATTGGGAATTGGGTAGGTTGAATTTAGAGGAAGTGAACCCGCATTTGCGTGGAGGGAGAGTGGAAAACCATTCAGGAAAAACCACCCCCAGTTCACCCGACCGAGATTCGAACCTCGATCTCCCCGTCCTCGGTGGTCTGACTCAACACTACTGGCGCGTTAGCCAACTACGCCACCGAGGCAGGTCAAAATACTACAGTTGTGAACAGTTTCTCTCCCTTTTAAAATTAAGTCCAAGCTAAGAAGTCAGTTTACAGAATAACATTTAAAAAGCACAATGAGGATAGTTTCAAGTCAAAATATTTTGCCAGATTTTAAACAAAAAGTAGATTTGATAAATTACAATTCTGATATTTTATTTTAAATAAAAAATATTTGAATTTTGAATTAAGTTTATTATTACCGTCCTTGTCATAGCTATTTATTTTGTGGTTTAGCAATTATTGTTTTTAATAATGTAAATTGACAATTAAAAAAGGGATTTTGCTATTTTGTCTCTTGCATAATTGATCCATTTAAAAATAGAAATGGGGTTGAGGAGAAAAAAAAGGTTTTTTTCATTTTGTGTAAAAATTTAATATGTATTATAAAAATAAATAAGAATCTCATATGCAACCCGCAATGTCCCCTTAGTGAAATCATGTGGGCCCCTCTCCTCTTTAAATTTGACACCCCTGGGCTAGACCATGCGACCACCAATGCAAATTTGTAGTAGTTAACATATCTTAACCACCTCCAATAGTCAATAGAGTAGTTAAATTATGGAAAACCTATTATATGAAATGATTTTTATGCATGTAATTTGTTTTCAAGGCTGGATTGAAAAAGGGGGGGGGAGGGCGGAGCGCCACAAAGACAATGGTCTTGGACCTCACACTTAAAGGGTCCTCTAAAAAACCACGTAATAAATTTATTTTAAAATATTATAAATTATATTTGTATAAGTTTTTTTAATTTTTACAATGTAAATGAACACATTTTTAACATTTGGCACCACATCTTACTACCCATTAGGTTTATACACTTATAACACTAATGTGTTAGGGTTTAGGAAGGTTTAATCTAGATAAAGTGCACTGGCATAGGTATGGAGGAAGAGTGGAAAACTATTTATGAAAAACCAACCTCATTGCACCCAACTGGGATAAAACCCCAATTTCCCCATCTCCGGCAGTCCAGTCTATTGCGAGAGAAGAGCCTTAGTACATGCGGCCACCAAAGTGGGTATGAGGAGACTGAATTTAGAGGAGGTTTACACATATTTGCGTGGAGGAAGTGTGCAAAACCATCAGTACACTTGAATGGAATTCTAGCCCCAATCTCTTCGTCATTGGAAACCAAATTAATTGTGAGAGTGATGCCTTTAAAGTCTTATACCAACCAAAGTGAGTAAATACTATGTAAAAAATTATTTATGCAAAGTGATATCTAAACCAAGCTGTCTATAAGTGTTAAAATAAGGATCATTGTGAACACGGTTTAAAGTTTTTGTGGCCATCTCATATTTCAACTCCAAAAAGAGGTCTTGGGGTCCCACATTTTGCAAGTGACCCTGGCCCACGAATTCCTTGATCCGACCCTGACAAACATCCACTTGGTTGAACTAAATTCCACGAAACCAGTCTTATATGAACTGAAGCCTCCCAGGTCAAAGTCAACCCCTGTTTCAGTGTGGTCAGCCTCTACGTTATGAAACAGTATTGATTTCCCTGCGGATGAGCCTCTGGTGAGAGTACTGTTAAAGCCTTCAACGTTGCGAGTAAAGCCAAGTCGACATTTATATACTCTGTGGACCAACAACATTAGAGTCATTTATGTTCTCAAAGCAGAGGTGAATGCAAAACTGTTTAATAGGGGGAGGGGCACCTTTTATTTTATGAAGGGGTCAGTCAGAGGAGAGAGTTAACATTGAATAGCATTTAAAACAATTAAAGATTGTTTTAATCGTCTAGTGAACTAATTTCCAAAGAAAAGAAAAAAAATCAAATTTTCAATGTCGATGAGTCTTAAATCGCTTTTATTCTAAATTTGTACTGATGTAGTAATGTTATAGTAATTAAAAAAGAAAATTAAAACTAAGTCAAACAAGACTCGTAACCAATGGGTATTTTTATATAGTTAATTTAATTAAAACCATCAGGGAACCATATGAACTACTCAGCTTGTTAATATTGTTTATAGAACACTCAATAAATTTATTCTAGGATTATACATTAAATCTATTAGCCAGGGTATAGACTGCAGTTAGATACATTTTTGAAATATGCCCATCAAGCTTCGTATTTGAGCCTCGGCATGATGTTCTTTTCAAAAAAGGTGAAGAAAGATTGTAATATTTATCACTGTTATCATTACTGTTCGCAGCCTTTGTTTCATAAGAGTTTTCTTGGAAAATCCTCTTTAGAAATCCATCAAACTAAGGTAATGGGGTCTTCAAACGTCCCCATGGATACGCAACTGTATCAAGAGATTTAAAGCTAAAGCTATTTCATTATTATTAACATTCTACGGGTTCTTAGTTTTGGAACGGTGTATTCTTTTAATTATCATATTTTCAACAAAAGAAAATAATTTCATCAATTTCTTAACAAATGTCATCTCCATAATTAGAGTTTTTAGTTTGTACTATGCTAAAATCAAAATATAACATTAATTTAATAAAGGATTCTAGGAATTACCAAGTATTAATGATCGGTTAGTAAACTTTTATAGGTTTAGAAAATGGCAACATGCTGTCAATGGTCATTTAATATCGTTGTTCATTTCTTTGTCCACCAGTAATTGGTATTCCGTAAATATGGTTATTAGAAAGTAAGAGTTGATTCCAATTTTAAAGGAGTGTACAATTTAATGGAGAGGTACTAAGTGTACACTCCGTTTACGCTGAGAGGTATAAGTCTTACCTTTCTGGATTACACTGTGGTCCTATATTTTAACCTGTACCATAGTAGAACCATTCAAAGTAAGCTTGCTATCTTTCAAGGTAAACGAAGGATACATAGATATACAGTACCAGATTGAGAAATACGGACAACAGACTAACATCTCCACGTATATGGAACATGTAGAATAGTACTATACCGTATATCTGAGTCAAATTGCTTTTTGTTTTTTGGTTGTGTTTAAAGGTTCAACAGTCATAACTGTAGTACATTCACCAGAAAGTCAAAGTTTCAAAGTGTAAAGTACGATGACAAAGAGCGCTTAAAAGAGCTTAATGTATTTTAGTTAAGTCTATTGGCAAAGAAATAAATTACAAGTACTAGATCACAGACAAGTATATACCATATCCTCAGCCTTACGAAAGTTGTTTCGCGCTCCTTGTGCCAGGTTGAGTCCATCAACACTGGGGTTCACTAGTGTCAATGTTTTAATATGTATGTTATTCATAAAGGAACCATTGTAATCGTAATGGGCAGTCTGAGTAAGCTCTTTGTGAAGTAGGATTATGTGAAGAGTGCGTTGGGTCACTAACTGAACCTAGCTTTGTGAGAGCCGATACATTGACACGAGATGTATATTTGTGTTCTTTCTTCTAAAAAAATGTTTAAAATGAACTCTTTTTTATTTTAATGCTCCTTGATGACAACCAGAGATACCTGTGTTGAAGGACTCAACGGAGCGCAGCCATTTTAACCTGGAAGCTGTGAGTCTTATGTATGCCTTGATTGTGTACTACTGGGGTTATTCTTTATTTTCAAAACGTCTTGCTACATGTTCGGGCTCTTAAGTAACTTAATTACGCTTATGGAATAGGGATGTAGGTAGAATTTAATAGACGCGCTTCAACCAAATTTTCCTATCATTAAAACTTACATTTGAGAAAGATCTTTATAATTTTACTAGTGCTATCTTTAAATGTAGCTACTGATGGTAATGAGGCTACATGTGTGTGAATAGCATTATTTTTAAATCCAAGTAAATTTTCTTATATTATTATTCGGAAAAATATCTGGATTTTTAGATTATAGACCTACATGAATGGCTACAAAATTCATTGTTAGCTAGAAAATATTCTTATTTAATCTTGATTTAGAATCATATTTTGATTAGTGAAAATTCTAGTTTTTTTAATGATATGAAAAACTACTTCTAGAGAGTTTATTTTTTGCTCACGATTTTTTATTCTCTGCATCTAAGTTCATACCCAGGCTATCTGTATATTTACATTTATGAGATAAGGACGAGGCAGGAATAATTTAGATGAAATACACCCACATTTATTAGGATGAAGAAAAAAAAATATTTAGGAGTAACTGCCCTCAGTACATCCAGCAGGGATTCAAGACCAAAGTTCCCCGTTTCTCGCGATCAAGTCTATCGTAAAATGATGTCTTGTCTTATAGGGCCCCTAAACTATCAGTCAGACTGTCAGTCAGTCTATAAGTTTTGAAAGTGGTGGGAGATACTGACAGTAATATTGACAGTAAGACTGACCGTGTGCGCGTGCTCGACAGTATTTCCTTCAATCTCAGTTGCAAACATTGATTGCAGACGCCTTTTTCTTATCATCCATGTTATTGCACATTGCATGCAGGAGCTGAGACTGATAAAAATAATGACGTGAAAACTGACCGTGTACGGTTTAGTTGTAAATACTGATGCATAGTGTCAGTCATCTTGTCAGCCTTAGGAATGAAAGTCTGATCATGTAGTGGCCCTATGAGAGCATGCCTAGGCAAATATTGTGGCTGAGGGCCACATTGAGAAATTAAATATAATAGTGGGCCACCAAGCAAAATACGACTTTTTGTAAGAAACAATGTATCATCATTTGTTTTATATACACAACACAAAAAATGAAGAAAACATATAAAATATATGGTATGGTACACATACACCACACAGACTTTCTCGCTCATTTACCTATAAATGAAGACAATTAATCAAAACTAGTAAGATATATTAAACAAAATATTAAGCATTGTTGCAGAAACTAGTAGAAAAAAGTCACAATATACCAAAGAGCATAAATGAAATAATATTCAGTGTTACAGAAATATATTAAAACAATTATCATGGAAGCCCTATGTAAGTCCTACATAACAAGTTTCAGGCCAATCGGTAAAATGGTTTCAGCTCTAGGGAGAGATACAAATACAGACAGAGAGATAAACAGAGAGACGGCATTCAAACAAAAAAAACTAAATTTTTGGGTTTAGGAGATCATGAAACGTCGACATCCATAAAAATCTCGAGTTCAATTTTTTTTTTTACGATCACAATACTGAGGGGTCACGAGAAAGTAAAAACGAGTGATTCTAAAATAAAACAGAGCTTAACGAGTTGGAATTGAATTCTTACTTACACATCTTTCATCGTTTCTTAAATGGCAGATGTAAATTTGTTATGATGGATTAAATAGCCAGGCTATTATATGCTAGTTATGTTTATAGCCGCGTCTAGTTATAATATGATTTAAATTTAAAAATGACACCTGGACAAGGTAATTGAACCCAGGACGATTGGGTTAGTACACCAATACTCTCTAGCCACTGAGCTATCCAGGAGTCTTCCCGTGTCCAGGGTTTTCTTCACTAATATTTAAGGCAAAATCTGTTATGGATGTGTGGAAATTGTCAGCTACATATGAGTGATCAATTAATATCACGAGCTATCAGAGAACGCAGCCATATTTGACTCGGGAGGGCTTTATTCTACCCAGAGTACAATGACAACTGTATGAATGTGCATATAGTGTTGGTTTAAATAGTCAAGTTGTTATATTTGTTAATAAAATGTATATATATATATATATATATATATATAGGGGAAAGTTGCCTATATTGTACCACTTTTTAAATTTAAATTTTTATTTGCCATAAATACTAACCTATGATATTAAGTGTATTTTTACACAAACCTGTACTTATTTGCTGATATATTTCTACTGTTTCAAGCTCAAAAGGATGTAATTGGAAATAAATACAGCTATTTTTCTAACTGGCTGCAATCGGTACGATATAGGAAACAGGTTTCCTAAATTGTACCACCCATGTCCTAAATCGTACCACTACAGTATTTATTAGGAAGAAGCTACTAATAAAAATATAATATTATACTACATTGTAATGTGATTCTTCGGACGAAAACTAATTGGATCGGACACATTCTTAGGAGGCACTATCTTCTGCATGACATAATTGAAGGCAAGGTTGAGGGAAAGAGAAGCTTAGGAAGAAGAAGGTTTCAAATATTGGATGACTTTAGGGAAGGAAGAAAATGCTGGGAGCTAAAGGAAGAGGTGGAGGACAGGACGCATTGGCAGTCTAAGTTCACTGACAAAATAATTAATCTGTCGTGTGATAGAACACCTATTAATAATCACAGTACAGAGGTATGTTTTAGTATTTAAATGTTTATCAAAACTTTTTCTATTTGCAGTCCATACAAATAAACTGTTTTAATCCTGACTTGACCCCTGCACATCTTTCATGCACCCAGGACCAGCATACCAAACACTGCACCATGTCCTCAACAGAATGATCTTCACATACGGAACAAAACCATTCTTCTTGCTGGATTTCAATACTAACATCAGTTTGTGTTGAAGTAGATGGTAGGCTTTCTCCGTTGGTTTGCAGATATGCTTATTCTAAATTTCTCCACACAGATGAAACATTTTTCTTAGCATTGGCTACTTCTTTTTTTATCTTGGGCTTTGCCAGTTTCAATTCATTTGCTTTGGCCTTCTCTATTTTCATTTTCAACTGTTTTACTTTGGCCTGTGCCATTTGCAATTCTTTTGCTGTTTGCAAATCATTCTTGTATGGACTGCTTGTTAGCACAGTAGCTCGTTGTAGGACTTTGTTTGTCAACCCACCTCGTTTTGACACTTTTTTTGGGTGGGTTTGGGAATTGATAAGATATCTTCAATTGACACATTAAGTTGAGAGGTGTTGGCTGGTCCAGCCTTTGGCTTTACTGCAACATCCGGTCGGTCATTGGTTTCATCTGCAGTAGGTGCAGTGGGTGGTCCATTGGTGACATCTTTAGTAAGTGGTGCATCTACATTGGTATCTTCTGAAGGCTCAAGATATTCAGCTGGTAAAAAGTCAGAGTCTTTAAACACATTACGGTCAACTGGCCAGACTCCACATCCACGGAATTCATTAATGGAATTCTCAACTGTCACAGCCCTTGCATAGGCTTCTGCCACAAGTTGAGTCACCTGGTATTGTGTAACACACAGTTCTGGATTGGTACGAAGCCATTTTTCAACCACTTGTGTGTAGAACCCTTTCAGTGATTTAAAAAACGACTTGTCTAATGGCTGAACCCGATGCGTTGTGTGGCCAGGCAACTGCAACATAATTACTCTGGCTTCTATTGCTATATCTAAAGCTTCCGAGTTTTTTGAATGTGTTATGTGGCCGTCTAGAACTAAGAGAATTTTATTATCGTTGTTTGGTTTGACGGCAGCAATAAAATGTTTTAGCCACTAGATGAAGAGGTCACTGTTTATGTAGCCTGTTTCAAAAACCTCAGGTGAAGCCCCAACTTTTAATTCATTAGCCATTCTCATGCGCTTAAAAATTAACATGGGAGGGACATAGTCTAAGTAGCGCTTGAGAGTTGGCTTTGAAATACCGTATTGGCGACAGCATTCGTTAAAACCCATGTCCCCATTTCTATAACCTGCCAGGGCCACGTTCCATATCCGATTCACTCCAAGCTCCATATTTTGCCTTCGTCATTCTGTAACACACACGGACACTCACGTTATTTATGTTTATCGTGGTGTTTAATAAAAGTTTGGTAAAAAATAGCAAATATGGAACAAGGAAGATTATAGGCCCCCAATTCGTACCGGTACGAATTAGGAACCCACTTGTGGTACAATTTAGGCAACATCCTGGAGCTTTAAACATAACCTTATTTATAACCTCAAACTATCGCTACGATAAGAATAAACCATAGGTTTCTAGTAGAATGGGTTATATTACAATAATATATTCATGAAAACAAGTAAAACATACCTTCGGGTTCAGTATTTCCTTAGATACAAATTCCAAAAATTACATCCAGATCCACTGAAACTAAATAACATTAATAAAAGCGTTCAACGTGGTCATACCAGTGTAATATTTTCGTGGGCTACTTAAAACAATAGGAGGTTCAAAACATAACCCCTAAAGCACTCTACCATAATCATTTCCCAGAAAATCAATGGTGGTACGATTTAGGTGGTGGTACAATATAGGCAACTTTCCCCTATATATATATATACCGCATCTAAATAGCAGATTCTTTAAATTGATCCATCATGATATGCGCATTCATACATTTGCCATTGTACTCTGGGCAGAATAAAGCCCTTCAGAGTCTAAAATGGTTGCGTTCTCTGATAGCTTGTGATCTTATTTGATCACTCATATGTAGTTGACAATTTCCACACATTCATCAGAGACTACCATAAAATATGAGTGAGGAATGATCATGAGCACGGGACGACGCCTTAATAGCTTAGTGGTTAGAACATTAGTGTACTAAGTCAACAGTTCCTGTTTCGATTCCCGTGTTATAGTGTCATTTTTCAATTTAAAAAATATGTAATTTTACTAGTAGAGATTCTTTATACTGCTTGTAAATGCTAATTTGTGTGTTAAATATAAATTGTATAAATTTACATATGAATATATTTTTTAATTCTGGTATTTTAGCACTAATTATCTTTTTCTTAGATAGTTATAGCCTGCTGGCTGAATAAAAATACGTGACGGGCCGCAATTTGCCCAGGGCTGTTCTAGAGCATTTAACAACTCGGGCCCATCGACTTAGGACGCCAATGTTAATTATCTTTTAGTTACTAAAGTTATCTCAGTGCCCCAAGGTCATTATTTGGTTATTGTTTATGGCATACATCATGGTAGACGTATGAGCACATCGGATTGACTTAGTAACTGCAAAGAGCTCTAACCACATCCAAGGTGATCCATTAATTTAAATTTATTTACTAATAACAACTGAACTTGAATTAATTACAATTTTATTTTTGATGCAAATTAAATATACAACTTTATTCAAAAATGAAATAATGACTACATGAACCAATTGAGGGAAACTCCGTTTACATTGAAAGGTTTCCTTCAACGTTTCAACTATAGTACACCTTATAAGATAGGGCAATTTAAGTCGTCAAGGAAAGACTGCTCACCTTTCAGGCAAAGTAAAGTGTACATTTGGAAAAGTTAAATCTCAGTAATAATCACAAATAACTCTGTTAGTAGTGACGCTGTTTATATATATAAAGTCCCAAACAATCCTAATGTTTTCAGAGTGGTTTAAAATGTGTTAAGCGCATAAAGGCTATCTTACCTATTGGAATCCCTTGGATAAAGTAACTAGTGCAACAACTTCATGTATTTTATGTATTTGTAACGATTCTAGTATTAACTTATCTTCAAAACTTGTGCAGCACTGTGTAATAAACCCTTAGGAAAATGTATTCTAAAAACTACAAAAAAAACCTACTGAAATTTCAGTGGGTAAATTTGGACAAACTACAAGATGACACTACCAAACAAAACTATAGAAATTTACTACTTAAAACTATTGGAAAATACTACTTAAAACTATTGGAAAATACTACACAAATTGACTACTGAAAATTACGGCTAAAATAAACTACAGAAAAATACTACTAAAATAAACTACAGAAAAATTCTATTGAAAAATTCTAGAAAAATATGCTACTAAAAATACTACACAAGTATACTAATGGAAAATTTTGTCTGCAATATTTAGAAAATAATAAGACCAATATAGGCCTAGGCCTACTATCAAACTTATAGATTAGTAACTTAGGCCTGAAACTATTTTTCAGGTGCGCCATAGCCGTAGATTTAATATACTTTTTTATTCTAATATAATGCCATGAACTAAAACTATTATAAGATCACTGTAGCTATGAGCAAATTGAATAAATACATATCTATAGGCATGTGAATGATTTATAGGCCTATAGGAATATGCTTAAATATAAACAACCCAAGATATGGCCTAGACCCCGGTGAGTATTAATTAAATCATGAACGTATATATACAGTACTGCATATTATGGTGATAAGGAATTATCGTGGTATAATTGGTATTTATAGCCCCATGATCGTGCGCCAATTATTACGAAACGGTATTATTGAGATATAATTGCTCCACGTTGGGCGCCAATTATGGTGGTACGGAATTATCGTGGTATAATTGGTATTTATAGCCCCGTGATCGAGCGCCAATTATTACGATACGGTATTATTGAGATATAATTGCTCCACGTTGGACGCCAATTATGGTGGTACGGAATTATCGTGGTATAATTGGTATTTATAGCCCCGTGATCGAGCGCCAATTATTACGATACGGTATTATTGAGATATAATTGCTCCACGTTGGACGCCAATTATGGTGGTACGGAATTATCGTGGTATAATTGGTATTTATAGCCCCGTGATCGAGCGCCAATTATTACGATACGGTATTATTGAGATATAATTGCTCCACGTTGGGTGCCAATTATGGTGATACGGAATTATCGTGGTATAATTAGTATTTATAGCCCCGTGATTAAGCGCCAATTATGATGATACGGAATTATTATTATGCCCCACCTTCACCTGGAGTGACGGTTAAAGTTATACCGTTTAATCAGCTGATAATTGACCCGTGATCGAGCACTAATTAAAGCGGTATAGAATGTTTGTGTGAGATAATTTATGTAAATAAATAAAACCTTTAATATTGCACAGAATTTATTTATTTAATGACACTGGTTTCGTTACAACGTTCTGTAGATTTATGTGATTACTCTCTGTTTATGTCGCCGGAACTCTGTGTGTTCATACGCACACACAGCTTATATATGACATGCCCCTTGTACCTCTCGTGACCAGTGTCGAAAGCGTCCTTGCGACAGGTGTCTTGAAGGCTAGCTTCCTATTGGGTATAGGGAGCTGGAGTCTCTTGCTCATTTGGTAAATACTACGGAGTTAAATTTTGAAATAAAAAATAAGTTTTAATGGTGCAATCCTTCTACATTATTCTTGAAAAGCGCGTGATTCTCCATGGATGAAGTCTTAAAAGGATAATTTATATACAATACTTAAAAGAAAAATACCTTCATCCATGACTTTTTTAATATATGAGAGCGGTCCAAATCAGTATCGTTACAATATTAATACGTAATAAATAAGATTGGGAACTTACTTCCAACAGTATTTATTCTTGCAGACACAGTTTTAAAATTCATGTTTCAATCTTTAAATTTCTGTTCAGTGGAGATTTGATAGGTTACGGTTGCACATTTTAACAACTTACTGCGATGGTTCAAAAATAGTCGAAACGGGTTTATTTCTAATAAATAAGTAAGTAACCAATAGAAAAACAATATTCCTCGCCAGGGAATTCAAAGATACACAGCACTTTACAAAATTAAATACCATCTTCAACAAAACAATAACTAAAGGAGACACGATGGATATTGGATACTAGAAACAAAATATAGAAAAAATGGCGAACAGAAACAAAGGTTGCGATAGAAACAAGTACTTTATAAATAAGTACATAATTATTTTAGTACATCTAATATTTAATATGAATAATATTAAATTAAATGTGATTTAAAAAATCTTAAAATAGATTTCCTCTTAGTAATACCTTTTGAAATATTTAAGGTTTATTTTATTATTACGAAGGAAGTATTCAGCTTGGATTTATTGTTATGTCCTGTCAAGTTGAATACAAATAATTTTAATAGAGTATCTTATATTGGTATTTGGTTGGAACCTCTTATTTTATCGTATTTTTTTTTAGCATCACGTCTTACTACCTGTTCGGATTCTAGGCTAATGTACTAAAATCATTAATGGTTTTAGGAATTAGGAAGGTTATATTTATAGGAAAGAATACCCACATTTGCGTGAGGGAGAGTGTAAAACTATTCTGGAAAAAGCCCCCTCAGTATACTTGACCACCTGACCGAGATTTGAACCTTGATCTTCTCAAAAAGTAGCGCGTTATACCACTAGGCCACAAGAGGGTACTCTTTTTGTTCAAATAGTATAAAATGTTTACAAATTGTATAGATTTCTATATGTTGAAACTTATTGTTTATTAATTTTTTAAAACTTTGTAACTTTTTTTACACCTTTATAAGTTTATATATGTACGAGCCAACGAGTTCTTAATTATTCTAAACGATACAATACAATGACAAAATATAGTATTGATGTAATTTGAAAATTATTTAAGCTTAGTGTTTTGCTCTTAGCAAAATAGAGTATATATTTTATTAATATTAACCTTAAATATCATTCTAGTCTTTGGTAAAAATTTAAAATTGTTTTGCTAATGACAAACCATAGTAATTAATTTTATAATTATTAACCTGAATAAATAAAATCTACTCATCTCCGTAGTAAACTACTACAAAAATTGATTTACTAATGAACATAAACTTAAAAGTATTTTTCTATTCTCTATAGACAATTCAATAGTATTTATAAAATACTATTAAAATTCAATAGTTATTCTAAAATACTACTTAATAGTTCAATAGTTAATATAAAATAATACTAAAATTCAATAGTAATCTAAAATAATAAGTAAAATGCAATAGTAATTCTAAAATACTACAAAATGCAATAGTTATTCTAAAATACTACCAAAATGCATTGGTATTATAAAATACTACCTAAAGTTCAGTGGTAATTCTAAAATACTACTAAAGTTCAGTGGTAATTCTAAAATACTACTAAAACTCAGTAGTATTTCAAAAATACTATAGGTATTCTGTAGTTCATTTTTATAAGGGGATGTTTCTTACAAAGGAATTTAACGATTACTGTGGTCTTGAACCGTAGCCTGCCCTCTATAAAAAGATTTTATTGCATGTTAAAGTACTCGCGTCGTAAATTCAGTAGAAAATTTAACCATGTTCTAGACTGTGTCTCTATGTGTATGGAAGTGAGTGTGTGCATATGTTTGGAAGATGCTGGTGATCTTGTGAGAAGAGGAGAATGTTATTACCTCAAGCGATCCACTAAACAAGGTACTAGGTCATAACGCTTCAAATGTCTGAAACACTTCAACGTAACTCTCGTGTAAACTAAGGAGGTGATGTGAATCGGTCCTTCATTATAGATGAAGTTTTCATCGCTTTTCTTCTTTTTATATCTAAATACATTTGAAAGTTTTGCTTAAGGAGGCCGCCTTGGTAAGCGAGAAATTGCTACACTGACATTCAGCTCTAAAGCTATATTTAATGCTACGATGCTTGATTTCAAAATATCACTTATGCCAGAAATAAAGTCGAAATATTCCAACAAGGCCTTCTCCTTAACAAGCCTATAATATGAGTTTTAATGATAGAAGAAATGTGTGAAAATGTGATAAGCCCATTTTCAAAGACTTTTTAAGCATATTTGTGAAGTTATAAAACTAAGGTTGATGAAAAAGGGCTCTAGATCTAGCCTTCCTTGTAACAAATACAGTAATTTTTTTGTAAGGGCCCAAGAGATGATTTTAATATACTTGAAAACTAGCAGCGAGCTTTCCTCTTTACCTTTGGATAAGAAGTTTCGTACTTTTCTTTCCCCTCTTTCTTTTGACATGACAAAGGGTGGTTGTAGGTGAAGGGAGTCTGAAAGGGAGTATAAGCTTATACAGACAATCGAAATAATTACAGAAAATTAAGATTAATGTATTTTAATTCTTATAGCCTTTCTCGCTGACATAGGTGGCCACCCTACATAAAACGTACAGTATATTTTTTTAGCATCGCGTCCTGCTACCCGTTTGGGTTATACGCCTATGCACTAATCACACTAATTTGTTAGGGATTAGGGAGGTTTAATTTAATGGAAGTGCCCCCACTTTTGCATGGAAGGAGAGTGGTAAATCATTTAGGAACAAACATCCACAGTGCACCCGACCGGGATTGATTACCGATCTCCCTGTCTTCGGAAGTCTAGTCCAACACGATATTAGCACGTTAGACTATTTGGTCACTGAATCGTGTTGAAACGTTTAGTAGAAGCGAACTTAGCTTGGCCTAAATCACATAATTCAGCTGTTATTTTCAGCATACCTCATTATCTATTCTAGATATAAGCATATTTTGCCTAATAGAGTAGGGTTGAGGAAGCTAAAATTAGAAGCAATTCACCTGTAATTACGTGGAGGAAGCGAGGGAAACAAATTAGGTGAAACCACACTGGTGCCTTGAGCCGGTATTTGATCCCTGACCTCTCCATTACCATCAAACTAAACCAGACGTGATTGGCGCATTAGCCCACGAACTCATCGATTCTATCTATTATTCCATTCATAGCTGGAAATGATAGTCACAACAATATTTTATTAAATAAATATTTCTTTCTTATCTTGAAGATCAACAGACTTATTTAAGTGACAAATAACAAATTGATGTGAGCTTATTAAGGTGCATATTAATGATTTATGCTTTGTAGAAAGGTGAAACCCATTCATTAATCATCATCAAACACAGTCATTAATATAACATATATAATTATACCAATGTTTATATACAGGTCACATTATTTGTTTTGCAGCATAGTGTATAGTATTTATCAAGATTATATGTTAACCCGCTTCAGTTACCGAATGGTCTAAGGCAACACTCTCATGTTAGACTGGCCTGTTTATGATAGAGAGATCCGGGTTCGAATCCCGGTGGGGTCTAGTGAAGATGGTTTTCCTAAATGGTTTACCACTTTCCTTCTATTCAAATGCCGGTAGATTACCTCATTCCTCATCCCTACCCCACTAGAGGAATCATCAAATATGCGTATCACCTGAACAGGTAGTAAGATAAGTAAATATATTTAAAGTGTGCGCTTTATTTAAACATCGTATTTTTAATCATAGCAATTACATCCAAATATTAATTAATAGTTGTTAGGTAAAAAATAGTTCTGAAATATAATCTAGGATTTATCTCTAAACAAGAGTTTGGCAAACCTTTTAGGTCCCGATCGACTTATAAACTTATCTAAGGTCCCGCGATCACCCATTGTTTCTACACTCTAATTTGGATTTTATTTTTTGTTTATAAATCATAAAAAAAATTAAATTCAATATTTGTCCAAATATTTATGTCCCCACATTTATAGAAGTAAATATGTAATAAATAAAATATATGTTTTCATATTAAAAATATTTTAATTTCTTATAGCATTATTGATTACGACAAATCAAGGTAATTTTTGTCACTCTCAAATTTTATTTAAATTTATTTGATATAGTGGTGAGTTTTGAAGACTCAAATATATTCTTTTAATGATGATGTAACTTTCTGACATGATCGACTGAAAATTACCGTGAGATCAACCAGTTGCCGACCGCTGCTTTAAACAATTATATTAATTCCCTGTGATACAGTGAGGTACGCCTTTCTTTATATAGCTAGTGGCACAGCCATATTATTATTATTATTATTATTATTATTATTATTATTATTATTATTATTATTATTATTATTATTATTATTATTATTATTATTTTAGCACTGAGTCTTACAGTTATAATAAATTACGTTCGTTCTTGAACGAAACAAATAAATCAAATAGTTACTAAATACAAATAATGATTATTTAGTAAAACTAGAATACATCTGGAAAAATTGATTGTCTGTTTGTTGTATGAACCAGGTATAAATCGGTGCACCCAGTGCTGTTACTAGGCAGGTGTAAAGGCATAGGGCCAAGAACAAAGGGGGCCCTTAAATGGAACTGAATAAAATTAATTAAAATAATTACATTTTCAAATTTTAGATTTCAACACTACGCTCTGCTGTGTGGTTTAGATGTATTTGAACTAGATGTACCGAGTGGTCCCAGGCAGCCCGTTGCGTTATTTAGTAGTTTAGCAATTGGTCATTGCGTTGCTCAGTCCCTAGGCGCTCTCGACGCAATCTACTCAACGACATACGAATGATTGAATTGCAGGACCGTTCCACGTGCCGCGCGTGACGGGAGCGAATGTTTGTTTATGTTGTGGTTTGTGCCGCTTTTTACTTAACGACCACAGCTTAAAATATTATTGACGCTGTTTAATTAAGACTTATTTATGATCAAATATCGGAAGAGAACGCTTTCCACAATTTCAATTGGATATAATATCATTAAGGATGTGTGTTTTTTTTTATCACCGCATCTTAATACCCGTTTGGCTTATAGCTTTTAAAGATCCTAATTATGATACTGTAATCAATTAATTCACTAAAATGAAAGCCAAAAAAGACAATAAAATTAATTATTTTCATTTATAGATAAATGTGAATGATCTTGTATATTTCTTGTGTACACGAAAAATATTTATAAGCAATTGTTTTATCGTATTTATTGTATTACTACCTCCTTTCCCCCCCACACAAAAAAAATTAAGGAGGCCCAAAAAAAACCTTTATATGAAAATCTAGTTACGGTACTGAGTGCACCATGTTGCTTCTTTCCAAATAGAATGTTTCTATTTTCCTAATTAGCGTTGTAGGATAAGAGTGCAAAATTATTTATAATGTAAATATTTTTTGGAAGTAAAAAATATATACATTCTTAGCCTTTATAAAGTATTTTATGGTTTCGAGGATATCGACCTTGTGAACTCCTAGAACTGCAAAGTATTACAGAAAATAATAGTTTAGTAACTTTCTTCCCGAATACACCACTGTATTCAGAAATGTTGAGCTTGACCGATGCCATAATCAGAAGCACTAACCCAAAGATGGGTAACCAGCCGTGTGTTGCCTTTCAATGTGTTCAGTGCGGCCTCTTCGCATATTCTTTAAATTATGTTTCTTCACCGATTATAAAATTATTCTAAAACTAACGTTATATTCCTACACTATAATAAAATTAAGTATTTTAGTATCTGTTGAGATGTTTAGTTTGTAAACTACATTCTTGATTGATTTTCTATAGGCATTTTATAACACTTATTACATACTGTTATATATTTTTAGGTATGCTTGTATACTACATATCTTAGTTGAATTTAAAAATTAACCTCGTTTCATGGAGAATAAACTCGAGGAAAAGCGAAAAAAAAAAAAAATCTGGCAAATATTTTAAAATGCTTTATTTTTTAAAAAAAGTGTTCCTTGACTATAGGTTATAATATTTATGTAAAAAATTAAAATTTGTTCTAATTTAGTTAAAAGGAAAAAAAGTATACTAAAAAACCGTGACACAAAGTATTTCAATGTCAAAAGTTCCCTACCCTTGCACTAGCCCAACAACTCTTCATATTCTAAAATTATTTTAAGAGCACATATCACGGCTGATAAACTGGGATATTAGATATTGCCCAAAACTACGCTGGACCAGAAATGGCATCAAAGTGAGGCTTTCTGTATTCTTTACTTAACAAAGAAAATAACGCGAACAGGTATTAAGACGCAGTGTTAAAAAAAACCAGAGAAATTAGGACCAGTGAAATATTTTGTTGTTTAGTTTAAAAATAAAATGTTTTCAATGCTAATGGATTTTTAAAATATTGTATAATACAATTAATATAATAAAGTATAATATAAATATAGTCTCAATTTAAATGTTTTCTACACAAGACTACAGAAACCACACCACAATGCTACATCTGTTTTGATCTGCAATACTTTTTTTTTTTTCTATGAGCATCGCACCTTACTAATCATTCAGGCTATACTCCTATGTACTAATCACGCTAATGGGTTAGGGTTGAGGAAGATTGGATATAACGGTAGTATACCCATATTTGCGTGGAGAGAGTGTGGGAAACCATTTAGGAAATTGACCTTCTCTGTCATTGGCAGTCTAGTCTATTGCGAAAGTAGCGCCTTAGACCATACAGTTACCGAAGCGTGAATTAACTCTCTAAGGAAGCAATAATCCTACGAAAAACAGAAGTGTATTCATCCAACTTTCACACAAATATACACCAATTTTTCACAAGCCCTAATGTTTTGAGGGTGCCAAAAACATGAAGGTAAAAATCCTCACGATGTATTAAGCATGAAACCGGCATTTTGGATTTATCAAAACCACTAAAACAATCCTTATTTGTCTTAATAATTAATTTTGTGAACCTATAAAAAGCGGAATCAGTTAATTTCTTAAGGAAAGATAAGTTTATGTTTCTTAAAAATTATATTCATCTCAAAAATGTAATATTTCGAGTGAATGGTTGTTAAAAATTAACTAGTTTCCTCTTTTTGTGTTGGTTTTTTAAATGTTAAAACTAAAAATATAGGCCACTTATTTACTCTATGGCATTAGTATTTCGGAAGTTAATTGCTGCAATTTAAAAAATACTCCTCCTAACCTGCTTGAACTAGTTCCATCCAGTCCACCTTATTACATCCTATCCCTATCTTTGAGATAGTTCTAACCAGTCCACTTCGTATGTGTCTAGGTCTTCTCAATGCTCTCTTCCCATTGGGTTTGCCAATCAATACTATAAATATAAGGTGTTTTATTCTATAGAGACAGCTTGATAACTTTATTCTGCATTTATATCTGAATCATATTTTGAAATAACAAACCACTTGTTAAATAAAAAGTAATTTCTAATTGAAGACTTCAACTCGTCTCAGCGCAATGTAACTTTTCTTATAAAGTCTCCATAAATATGATTTATTTTATTGGTGCCATTTGTCTAGATAAGAACACGTAGAGCTCATTCTCGTGGCCGTACCAAGAAGAGTTCGCAACGTTTCAGAAGAATTCAACAGGTGATCCTACCTTATCCCACTTAGTATTTACTTGTGGGGATTCTTGAAGACCAAGGTGTACCTGGTAGAGATACTAAACATAGTTCACCTAAAGGGACACATTAGTGGCGTGACTTTTGTTGAACTTATCTGTAACCTTGAAAAAGCTTACTGTCTCGCCAGAAAAATGATCTATTTTCACTTTTCTTTAGACAAAGGCATTTCATAAAAGCCATTAAAGAGTCCCTATGCATTGAAACTTTTTACTCCACCTGTATGTTAAACAACAAGTGACTGAATTGAGTATATGTTATCATTAGAGACCAGATTTTGCCTATTTGCCTTTTTTTTTTCCTTTACCGTAAATCATAGGCCGTTGAGATATATATGTGTTTCATGTTATTACAAGTACAATATGTTGATTTGATAGTGCCTAGAATTGCCTATTCTGTTGGCTTTTGCCTATTTTATGAATAAGAGCCTTTATTGTGCTTATTTCGGCTTTTTTCTCTGCAATATAATTTTTGTTTTGCTGAAAAAGAGTCTAGTTTATAGAAATGAAAGTTTTGGTTTGAAAGGGGTTAGAGGGAGGGAGAGGGGAACATGTGACTTGCCCTGACCTTGACAGACTATGCTTAGAACATCACGCCCAATAATAAGGGGTATTATGATGGGAGGGGGTGGTGTGACGTATTCCAACAGCCATAGCCTGACTGACGTGGAGATTAGAATAGTTTACCACTCAGTTTAACTATCATTATTTCAGTACGTGATTGTGTCTTTTAAAGTCAACTTCTGTCTTGGTGGCTTTGTCTACTGATTTTCTTTTGGTAACACTTCTTGTGTTAACTGTGGTGGAAATGCCCAAGGAAAAAAAAAAGCAAAAGCGCTTTATTTAAGCAATGGATAGGTACTAATTTCACGACTGATGGAAAAATCATCTTCTGCCAATCGTGTACCAAATAGGTAAGTTTAAATCCTTATCATTAAATTTAATAATAGGATTCAAAATAGGTTTCCAATATTTGAAAAACAACTATCAGTTCAATTTATTATTTGCTTTAAAATAAACAGCATTGGCTATCCATGGGTTTTTTCAATACAAGTAAACTACTTTTAAACTCTTTCATAGATTAAAGATTTATACTTTCTGATATATATTTTAAAGATTTTAAGGCTTTTTCAGAATGGTTAGACGTAGTAAATTATGGTTGGTAAAATTACATATTATGTAAACTTTTTCACGTATTTTAGGTAAAATGTGACAAGAAATATCATTTAGACCAACATAAACAAACAGCGATGCACTGCAAAAGTTTAAAAGAAAAACCTGGCAGGCAAATGTTAATTTCGCAAAATGTATTTCCTGACAATTGTGATCAATTTTCTTCTGAATTATGCGCTGCGATGGTAGCCGCGAATATACCATGGACGAAGCTAAACAATCCCATTTTAAAAGGTTCCTCACAAAATATACCAAAGGCAGATCCAAATGAATCCATATTGAGGAAGAATTACTTACATCCCCAATACTTTTCCGTAAGTTTTTTGTTTGCTAATCTATTTATTTATTTTTTAAATTTTAATTTCAAAGATATTTTAAATTAATTGGAACTGTGCACTTTCGTTTACTTACATAATTATTTGTTTTGAATGTTAAGTGAGTTTATACTCCTTTCCAGACCATTGAGAAGATGAAAGAAGATATTGGAGATTCCTACTTTTGGGCAAGTGTCGATGAGACAACTGATCGTTGCGGCAGAAACATCGCAAATATCGTGGTTGGTAAACATGACTCCACAGGACCCAGTTCTTCCCCACTTGATTGCCTCAAGAGTGCTTGAAGTCACTAACAGCTCGAAATTGCCAGAGTTGTTCGCGATTCTCTATGTTAGTTGAATTGATATAAGTTTTTACATTCGGAACTTTATCCTATGTAATTCTGTGAGACTAGATATTTATTTTATTGTTCTGTTACAGGAGTGCTTTGGCCATCAGAAAACAATGACGAGAAGTTTAATGGTGCTGCTGACAGATAGAGCAGCATATGTGTTAAAAGCTGGGGAAAGTTTAAAGGTGTTCTACCCAAAACTAATTCATGTTACCTGCCTAGCACACGCCGTTCACAGAGTCGCAGAACACATTTGTGCACAGTTCCCGAATATAAATGCTGTAATTTCATCTGTCAAAAAAGTATTTTTGAAAGCTCCTTCGCACATAGCAACATTTAGGGAAAACTTGCCGAGAACACCTCTTCCACCACAACCAGGTCTAACACGTTGGGGTACCTGGTTACAAGCAGCAGTGTACTATGCTGACCACCTGGATAAAATTCAAAGGGTACGTGTATATTTAAAAAAAAACAGTTTTTCTATTTATTCAGAGCTAAATACTTAAATAATTTTTTTTCTATAATTTTATTATAGCTTGTTAACTATGTTCAAAATTTAAATAATTAATTGATTCTCAATAATTTCAGGTAATTCAAACATTTGATGAAGAGGATGCTGTGTCAATAAGAGAGGCAAAGATTGCTACATCTTCTAGCACTGTTGTCTGATTTGGCCTATGTAAAGAGCTATTTCGGCAACCTTCCTGGAGCTATCGTGTCACTGGAAGCCAGGGATCTGTCTTTAATAGAATCGGTGAAGATAATGCATGAAATTCAAGAAGGCGTAAAGCAAGCCCCCGGACCTGTTGCCTCGTCAATCGCAAAAAAACTTGAACAAGTACTACAACGAAATCCCGGGTAGAGAACAATGGGAGCAGTATCAGAAATCTTGGGAGGGCAAAGCACGCCATTGCAGGAGATAAGTTTAAACTCTTCAGAATTGTCAAATTTAAAATTTTGTCCATTGACTTCCTGTAAAGTAGAAAGAAGCTCTTCAAACTATAAAAATATTCTATCGGACCACAGAACAAATTTCACTAGTGAAAATTTAGAAAAGTATATAGTGATTCAGAGCAATGTGAGTTGCTTGTAGATTACATGTAGTAAGTAGCTTGTAGTAAAATAAATTTTACATTAATTATTTTGTGCCTATTTTTAAAGTGGCTATATTGGTGCCTATATCCTAAATTTTTTGTGCATATTTTGGTGCCTATATCCTATATTTTTAGTGCCTATTTTGGTGACTATATCTTATATTTTTAGTGTCTATTTTCCTGCCTATTTTAAACATTTTTGGTGCCTATGAATCCGATCCCTAGTTATCATTCAAAAGTATATCAGATGAGCTCAGGTAATAAAATACGGAAATATTACAGATTTTATAGTTATAAGTGTGCAGGTTATAGGTTCAACCATTGCCTCATTAATTTTGTTCTCTGCCTGTACAGGCTGTATTGAGTTATTATGAGTAGTTGGTATATATTCGCTCTACATTGTGGAGAATTTGAGCTTGTTTGGACATCTCGTAAAGGGTCAAATGAGGTGACCTCTTGGAGCCAAGGGTTATCTTGTTATTCAAATATAATGTAATTTTGCTTGATGGAAGTATGAAGTTCAATAAAAGCGCAATATAAAGAAAATCTAAAGCGCTTTTCAATTAAAACTAAAAGCATTTCTTTTAACTGTGGGGGTGAGAATTTGCTATCTGCGATTGAACTCTTGAGGTCAAAGGCTATTTTAATCCAGAAACACCCGATTCCATATTTGAATATCTTCAAAAATATTCTACATGATTTTTAATGTAAGTGGTGTGACAATTCTGAAAATTTTATTTTGTCTATTCAATTCAATTGTAAATTCATTAACTTATTCTATTATTTCCATTTATATTTTATCAAGAAACCCCAGACATACTTCTAGATAAATATGTATTAAGATTCTAACTGGGACTGTTATCAAGCTGTTTAAGAAATTTACAAGATTTCCTTTGGACATTTCGCATGAGTAATACTTAGCAATATTAATGTCCTGTATACAAATTTTAAATGGAGTCCCGGGTTCGATTCTTGATATGGCCGAAACATTTATAGTTGGGGAAATGTGGGTTTCCCATTTCACAGTGATAAATTAATGGCTGGGGGCTGGATGATAAGTCTGTTCTAAATTTAAGTTAGTTTGTAATTCATGTGCTGATATAATAAGTCAGTTCAGAAAGTGCAAGCTAAATACCTGAAATCAATGAAAAATAAAATCATTTTCTGTGTAGCCATCATTAAAAAAAAACCAACACAAAATTTAATAAACAATCATTTAAAATTATTAAAAGTCAAATATAATGGGTAACGTTCAGGTTTTTAAATCAAGAAGAATACATATAATAGTTAAAACAACACTTCCCAATACTCAGGCACAACTGTGGGGCTCAGCTACCAATAAATGTAACTCAAATACTCTCGTCAGAATTCTAAGGAGACTTCAGGACGATGGCAAACCATTGTCCTTATATTTTGATGCGCCTCTTCGAGTCCTAGAAGGATTTGAACAAATACTCTACAATGGGCGGAGATAAAACACGTTTTCCGGAGCTAGGCCAAAACTTTATTTATAGCAACACTTGCAATAAGCCAGGAGATTAAAGTATCTTTAGTCTATATAATAATGTACTTTCCTTCTCTCTCATCAAATATATTCTAACCCAAATCAATGTGTACTCGGATTAAATGTATGGCTCATCTAATCCCGTTTAATGTTGACAGGGGGTTGGGACTTGAATTTCAGCCGAATTTAATGTTTTTTTTAATATCCCATTGTTTATCTACGCCAAGTTGGATATAATTCCTTTATATTCTACCTCCCTCATCTCTACCAAATTGAATAATGCTCATAGCCCAAACGGGGTGGGGGATGTAAATTTTCCACTTCTTGTATCAAGGACTTATCATTTAATATCACCCACAATCATGACCAGCCTCTTGGTTTAGTGGTCAGTACCACTGGCAACTGATCTAGAGGTTCCGGGTTCGATTCCCGGCGGAACTATAGGTACTTTTCCCTGAAAGGGGAACTGTACCTATGATCACCATGGTCTGATTAATTAGACTTAACCAAGGTTTAAGAATTCAACTGGCTTTACACCATCACGTCATCTCGTTGAGACAACCTCCAAAGTATACCCTGGTCAACATCCTGTTCCCAGAGTTCAGCTAAAAGTCTATCTAAACGGCAACTGAACTACATACTGCATCCCTCACGGTAAAATATGCCATACGCTTAAATAGTAATAATAATAATAATAATAATATAATAATAATAATAATAATACTGCAGTCATGGCCGAACGATATAAGGCGTAAGATTCGCCAATGATGGGGAGGCACTGGATAGGTACAATGAAGTTTCTTTTCTCGACCTCTTTCCACCCTGAGTGCATCTTCTTAAAGCTATCTTAGCACTTAAATAAATCAATGGCCTTTATGCTAAACGTATAAACATTAAATTAAATTAAATTAAAAATTCCTAAATTTAATATATAATTAAATAAATAAAAATTAAATAACCAAACATAGCAATTAAAAAGCAAACTATTTCAGAAAATAGAACCCTTTAGTGATTCAAAATATGATAAATTTTTATAAGTGATAATAAAATAAGTATTACCATACACAATAAAAATATATGTATAAAGTGGCATTGGGCATCAAGGTTATATAAAAGATACCCATGAGAAACGTTCAGAGATTTATAGCGCTCTGTGAATGTTGTCTCAAAAAACAAAGGTTTTGCCAGGAAGCTCACTATGGGTTTATATAAATTCCTCAATTTTACAAAACTATAATAACTTGCTGTATGTAAACAAGGAAAATATATCTCAAAATTATCAAAGTCAATCAATTAGAAACTATTTAATAAACTTTAAATTTTAAAGTTTATTTAAGAAATTGCATAATCTTTATAAGTTTAGAACTAATTTTAAATACTAAATATAAATCATCCTATAATTTAATTCCCCCAAAGAAGGAATTAATATGGAGTTTCTCTAAAACGCTATTATTATAACGAGCTGCATTATGAAACATGTTATTGTAATATAATAAATTAACGTAGTTAAGTTTACTTTGTTATAAAGACATGGTATTCATACCTTATTTTAAATATAATATATACGGAATATCTTACACTCGTTAACTACTTGTGAAGGAACTTTGATAGTGTGAAAATTAAACGGTGATCATTCTTGAATGTCGTAAATTAGATTAATCGTACGAATTAAAATCTAAGCAAGCCTTAATAAACTAAGAATGGGATTCATAGCTACTTGAAAACAAGGAATAAGCCTAATCTGAATGTTAGTTAATTCAAATAACTGTCTTGGGAAAAGGTTTGCTTGAACTGAAACATAGCAAGTGTTAGCTATAATAACAAAATGTATACACTAACATGGGAAGCCTTAATTTCTACAAGACCAAGTAAAAATATCAGATCTTTCAAAATTATAAAAATTCAAGGTCCATTCAAACAATGTTGATTAGATTTTCTATCTATAAAAAAATAGGCGATGTTTAACATTACAACCCGCCTCGGTGGCGTAGTTGGCTAACGCGCTAGTCATGTTGAGCTCGGCCGCCAAGAACGGGGAGATCGAGGTTCGAATCTCGGTCGGGTGAACTGGGGGTGGTTTTTCCTAAATGGTTTTCCACTCTCCCTCCACGCAAATGCGGGTTCACTTCCTCTAAATTCAACCCTCCCAATTTCTATTCCATTAGTGTAATTAGTACTTAGGCGTATAACCCGAACGGGTAGTAAGACGCGGTGCTAAATATTATTAAATATTATTTAACATTACAAACCAAGCGGCAATTCTAGTTTTTCCATCAACATTACTTTAAGGGTCTTTTAAAGCAGTGGAAATTTCCAATTTTGATCAAATCCCCATAATTATTTGATATACAACTTATCATAGTTTTAGTATCATTAAAAAAAATTATTTTGAATGTATTTTTATATAACCAATAGTTGAGTTATTAAGTTATAAATAAATATATATATATAATTTCTTATGGAACACTTAGAAATATGAAATTGATTATTATGCTCTTTGGTTCTCATTGGTTCTGTAAAAGTGTATGTAACTTCATTTATGCTATTTTACAAATTTTACAAGTTTACAACTTTTTTCGGAGGGAAAGTAAATTCGTCAGTCCCATGTTGATTGTGGCATGTAAGAGATACCTAGAACGTGTTTGAAATAAAATTTCTAGCATAATTTAACGACTCCCTCTCACTCGTTCATAGAAATCCAATAAGTAAATAAACGAGATACTACCGCAAATTCAAGACTTCCTTAGAACATGTGGCTTCTCCCAGATTGTGCGGGAAGCACTAAGTGGCTGAAAGGCTAAGTGCATGCCCAGCTACGGATAGATAGGAAGCACATTAGCACCAACCCTTAGGCTAAAGATTCATTATTAGTATTCGTGTTGGTATAGTAGTGAACCATTTAGGAAAAAACACCAATTGTACATCCGGCCGGTATTCAAACCCCAATCTACCCGTCATCGCCAATCTAGTCTATTGCAAGAGTGAGTTCTTAGACCATGTGGCCACCGAAGGGGCTAACTTAATATGATGTTAATATAACATTTGGGGTGACCTGGTGGTCTAGGGGTAAGGTGTCAGACTTCTGTGCTGGGGGTCCGGGGTTCAATCCCCGGTCCCGGCACAGATTTATCTGATTGCCAAACCCTTCCTTCACCTCTGACAAGACGTGTATTAATAACAACTTGTGAATGTGAGGAATGCCAGGCCTCCACCGTGGTTCGGATTCCACGTTAAACTGTAGGTCCTCCATTTCATCCCATAATCACCCTACCATTACACATTAGCGTAAGTGCGTATAACCCGAAAGGGTAGTAAGACGCGGTGCTAATAATAATAATAATATACCATTTGAAAAACCTTAGCTTTACTTACGATACGTCGAAACATACCCTGTTCTCATTTATATCATGCTTTAGTGGAGAACTCCCTTTTATTTCTTTAGTCTTGGCGACTATTTCCACCTTCATTTACTTTAAATTATTTAAAGACTTATCTAAATACAATGTTTGGTCTCTCGTTTAGTGCGTATCTATCTGTCTGAATATAAATGGTTAACCTTAATCCTGACTGGCAGCACCGAAGGTGTTTTTAATGAAATAATTGTGTTTTTCTAACCACGTTAGCGTCAGCGAGCGTTAAGTTAATTTAGTTCGAACACTCCTTTAAATATTAATTCTCACTAACCCACATCGGTGGTCACATGGTGTATATATATATATAATATATATATATATATATATATATATATATACATACACACACACACACACACACACTGGAGTGCCGTTGACTGGAGAGGTCGAGTTTCAAGTCATAATCAGGGTATAGAGAGTGGTTTCTCCTAAATGGTTCTTCCACTCTATTTACATTCAAATGTAGGTGCATTTACTTATAACTACCTCATCCCTAAACTATTAAGGTAGTTCAATAGGGCTGGACCAGATGAGTGATAATTATAATGTAAGGTGCAAAATAACAATTAGTATTTAAAATCAAACATAATTTGTAAGACAAGAAACTGTGGACATAAAGGCTAAGGCATCAAACTCACCTAGTTTGTTTTTTTAGTGATGAGAGATTGGAGATTGAATCCCTAAAGGGGTACAGAGATGATTTTCCTAGATGGTATCCAATTCAGCCTCCACGAAAATGTGTCTACACTTCCTCTATATTATATCTTATTCATCCCTATCACATTAATATAAATATGCGGATAGTCAGGACGGGCAGTAAAACGTAGTTTAGTAAATGAAAGTTTATCAAACCCAATATACTCGTTCTCTGCAAGACCGTAATTAGGAATCCTACAATTTTAGGATACCACTTTTCTTCTATTTACAAAGAAGGGAATAAACGAAACTAAAATAGATATAATTTATTAGATTTATAATACACCCTCATAAATTATAGCATCAAGGGTAACTTGGTTTAATAAACAAGTAAAGAACCCGCCTCGGTGGCATAGTTAGCTAACGTACTAGTTTCGTGTTGAGCTGGACTGCCGAGGATGGGGAGATCGAGGTTCGAATCTTAGTCGGGTGAACTGGAGGTGTTCTTTCCTAAATGATTTTCCACTCTCCCTTCACGCAAACGCGGGTTCACTTTCTCTAAAATTCAGCCTTCCCAATTCTTAATCCATTAGCGTAATTAGTACTTAAGCGTAAAACCCTAACAGGTAGTAAGGCGTGGTGCTAAATAAATTTAAAAAAAAACTAGTTATTTAGTATAGCGCCGCACTTGAGGCGTGCTAAGCTACTAAACTAGCCCTAAAATATTTTCAAAGAAGCAAATATGGGGGTGGAGGGGAATCAAGCTGTAATATTTGTGTTACTATGCATTCTGTAATAGCTTCGGTTTCTTTTCTACTAGTTCCTTTGCACTCCAGTGAATATTGTACTTCATTGTGGAACTAATTATTGCTCTCTGCATGATGACTTCAAATCGATCAATGCTATCCATTCATAAACTTTAAACGTGCGACTACCGACGAAAACAAGCTCTGTTGTTTGAAAACGACAAATTAAAATAGTTTAAGTTAACTTAATCAGAATAAAGTGTAGGCCTAGATTGATTTATGTGAGCTAAATATTTGTTTTCTACTTTATGATCACACTATTTACTATCTTCTTCCGCCAACAAGCTGATCAAATTTAGTCCGCGGTGGTATACATTACAAACAATGATGAACACTAGCAAATGGGCATTTGGCTGAATACCATAGTATTAGTAATATATTGATATAGTTTTGTCAATTTTGAGATAAAAAATCTTCTAGATTATTAATACCCACATCCATGTATTAAACTGAAAATATACGAGTACTCCACTAAGCTATATCTTATAATTTAGTGCATAATTTAATCAGTTAAGGTAAAGCTGTTAGCAAATAAATATGAACATTATTAAAGTTAAGGAGTAATAAATGTTACAATTAAATCTTCTTTCTTATTATTTTATTTCCTTCTCCTTATTTGATCTTTAGTCTTCTATGACGACATGTTTCGGTGCTATATGTTACTTCATCTTCAGGTCTTATTTATGATGATTTGTTTAAAATACATATTGCCGGAAAGTTTGTTAAATTTTGAATTATTGTTATGTATGATTATTATGATATCCCATATAAAGTTTCATACATGACAATAATTCAAAATTTCACAAACCTTCCAGCAATATGTATTTAAAATAAATCATTGTCATCATAAATAAGACCCGAATATGGTGTAATATATAAAACCGAAACATGTCGTCATAGAAGACTAAAGATCAAATAAGAAGGGCATAAAATAATAAGAAGGAAGATTTAATTTTTTCATGCTAACCATAGGCTTAAAAGGAGTGTACATCGTTACCATTAAAACTATAAATTTGTCTAAGCCATATTATATTGGCTTTAACGATTACTTATTTACTTTATGGCTCTAGGAACTAGAAAGTTCATTGCCGCACTCTTAAAAGTACGCCCCCTATCTTGAGCTATCCAGCCCACCACATTACACCCTATCTTTTTCAGGTTAATTATTATGTTATCCTCTCATCTGCGTCTAGATCTTCCCAATGGTCTCTTCACACTGGGTGTGCCAGTCAATACCCTGAATAAGGTTCTATAATCACCCATTCGCACTGCATGTCCTGCCCACCGTAATCTACGAGATTTGATTATCCTAACATTGTATTGTAATGAGTACAAGGTATGAAACTTATCATTACGTAACCTCCTCCACTCCCCAGTATTATCATCCCTTTATGGACCAATTATCTTCCAAAGCACCTTGTTTTCAAAAACCCTAAATTTATTTTCATGTAATGAAAGGAACCACGTTTTATAGCAATAAATAACAACCAGTAAAACAATTGTTTTGTCTAAAATTCTGAGCTTTACATTCCTTGATAGCAGGCAATATGTCAAAAACTTAGTGACCGAATATATTTTATTACTAGCACCACGTCTTACTACCCGTTCGGGTTATACGCACTAATGCTAATGTGCAAATGGTAGGGTGATTGTGAGATGAAATGGAGGACCTACAGTTTAACGTGAAATCCAAACCACGATGGAGGCCTGGCATTTCTCACATTCAAAATTTGTGATTAATACACGTCTTTTCAGAGGTGAAGGAAGGGTTTGGCAATCAGATAAATCTGTGCCAGGACCAAGAATTGAACCCCGGACCCTCAGCACAGAAGTCCGACACCTTACCCCTAAACCATCAGGTCACCGTGACCGAGTAATAGCTTGAATTTCCTGACTTTACTCTATTCCTAGTTTCCAATCTAATATCGTTAGAAATAAATAGAATAATAAAATAATATAATATACAATTAAATAATTAGCCTAACTTACTTTTTTCACCCCGAGTCTTCCTTTATATTGGGGCTTTCCACATATTAACACTAAATAAGGTAGGGATGATAAATTTAGAATTCATATTAAATACACCAGTATTTCCCTAGAGGGAGAGTGGAAAGTCAATTAAGGAAAAAACACCCTTTGTATACTCGGGTGTAATTCGAACACCAACCTCCCGGTCACCAGCAAGCCAATCTATTGTGACATAGACCATGCCCCCAATGGTGGAGATAAAGAGCCTAATTCTTTCTTAATTCACTAAAGAAGAGGCAGAGAAAATCTTTAGGGCTTGGTTTATAATGTGTATATTTTTATCACTTGAAAGTGGTCTTTCAAAGTAATTTGATTATATATTTTTTAACTAAATAAAATACCTTTAATCGATTCCATATATAATCGTAAAATGTGTCAACTAGATTAATTTGTAAATCGTACTTTAAAAAAATGCTGGCTGAGTTTTCCGCTAAGTAATTGGTAAATTAGTAACATTAGCGGACATGCTAATTCAACTTTGCGATTTGGAAACATTTCCCATTCGCTTCACTAATTAAATTACTCATGGCGATTATAGAATTATATAGTATTAGTAAATGGCTCCCAACGCCATTACTTCGTCCAATACTAAACTCTCGATTCAAGCTATAAATAGAGAGACGTAAGCCTTATCTAAGAGGATTTGGCACTGATGGAAGAAATATTCATATATTCCTCAAAATCACACCCACAGTTCCGAGTAAATACGGCGAGGTCATCTAAGTAGATCCTATTCTGGACTTCGATCCAAGAGGTCTGGGGTTAAATTTGCCCTAGCTGTAAAAGTAGATAAACGGCTTACCAATAAAATACTAAAATAGCATGAATGAGTAAATAAGAGAATAGTAGACAACTAAATGAAATTTGAGCTCAATCAGATTTAAATGAGTATATTAATATGATTAAATATTTAAGTGAAGGCTTAACTAACCCCCCCTATCCTCCAATAAACTCCCCCGTAGGATTGTTAGTGTTGAACTATATAGTCTATAGTCTTGTGCTTTACAAACTATCTCAAAACTATTCTTAAGTTCCCAAGACTCTCAACATAAACAACTTTACAGGCGTAATATCCCAACCGATCCACATACAAACTAAAATGCTCGTTACTCAGAATAACTGAGAATGACGACACTACGGGGTCTCGTTTATAGCTCGATTTTATGGCATAGCAATCGGTAGATAAGATGGGAGGATTTCCATTAGCGTGATTACTTTTCTTCTCAAGTAAGATGAAATACCAAGAGGAGGCAAAACTGAAAGGATAGCCCAATCTTGATTATATGTGGGTGAGCATAACTTTTTACCGCTGTTATTCGCCTATCATTCTTCAAGATAACCCGAGATTTCAGGGAGAAAAAAACTCGTAAGTTTGAAGGATTTGCCAACCTTTACACTGATTACAATGTTGCCACTATTTTCTTACCACAAAATTATCTTTGTTTTATAGAGTTTCCAGAAATAACTACCATTTTAACCCTTGGGTTGAGAACGTATTGTGATCGTTAAAAAATCGAACTAAGATTTTGATGAATGTTGACATTCACTACTCCCTGAACATGAAAATGTTGTTTTTGTAACGCCATCTGTCTGTTACTGGGACTTGAGCCGAAACCATTTTACTGTAACGGGCTAACCAATTCAGCCCTGTTCTGCCTAAATCTGCTGCACATAATCATTGCTCAAGAATATATATTGTAACTTAATTACATATACGGATCTATTAATGTATATCTCCATGTGTTACATACCACACCTCGGAAACATCATTGAACAAGAACGGCGCCATCAGAAGTGTTGTTAGCCACTCTCGCAGTTCTGCTGACACTGCACTTGATAAAACAACTGACTGGAGTTCGGGGTGGGCGGCCTGCGCATAGTTTGGTGCGGCTAGTTTCTACGTGATATTTCCAACATAGAGGGGTGTCTCCCCCCTTCTTTGCTTCGCATGGTTCATCACGTTCAGCCACTATGAAGCTCCATGGTTCACTGGGAGCCATACACAATAATGCATCACCAGTCAAATAGTCAACAGGTTCGACGTCTCTTCTTTCAGTCTACAGTACAGAACTTGTGGTTGTGACGATGCTGCTGACGGACACACCAGACAAACGGAAGTAAAAGGCCGTAACTTTCAACAATCAAATTGGTAGGGAGTAGGCAGCTCTATAGCTGAAATGTAATTCTAGGGATATTTTTGTACCTGTCTAGAGTATTAGCCACTCTCGTCTTATTTTACATGTTATTTAGGTTAGCCTTTTAATGAAATGGTTTACATGCCATGGAGTGATTTTAAACTTCACATGTTTTCTGCTTGGTCTTTATGACCAGCGGTTTGAATAGGGATAGTTCCCACTCCTTGGCCTACGTGACCATGTTATAGTCAGCAAGACCTTTTGTCAACAAAGGGGCGGTTTAGGTTGTTCCAGGCTTGATGGTTATACATAGTTAGGGTTAGGTTTGCTTTTCTGGGGTAAACTATGTTATTAAACTTGTGTTGTTCACCAGTTTGCGGTGTTTAACCTGTGGGTCGTTTCAGCCTATCTGGCTTGGCTCACGTTATGTATGTTATTTAACTTATGTTACTCAACTTGTGGGATTTTTCTGCCCCTCTGGTGGGGCTCGCATCAAACTAACTTTCATTCACGATTACCCTTTGGGGAATTTTGATGCCCTATTTATATATTGCAAGCATTCCATGGTCATGTTTTTAATGCTTCAGGCTGGGACCAGTTGGTTGTGCGCCAGCCCATGATAAGTCAAGGCCTAGAACCCTGAATCGGAACTTTCCCTATATATTTGGCCGGTCCATTAATGACCGGAGCTGACAGACAACTGTCTTGTAACTTTGTAACCAAACCTTTTAGGATCAAGCCGGCCTCACTGGCGGTAATAGTCCTCATCTCTTATCATAGGATTGTTTAGGCTATGTTCTGAGTAGGTTCCGTTTGGGTCCTGCTCGTGTGTGGTGGATCGTAAGTCATTTGTTGCAACAAATTACCTGTTGCTACCTTATTATATAGGATGTCTTGACCTCCCGGTACAAAGGGAGGGGGAAAATTGTCATACGTAATTATTATTATTTCCTACTAGCACAGCAATACATTTAAAGAGGGGGACTGGAGTTACATAAGTTAAGCATGAGCTTAACCTGTCGTGTTAAATAAATGGCGCTTCACGCCTAATTCTCTCTTGGAGAGTATTATTTATTCAACTTACTGTCTTGTTGATTATCCTGGTTAACTCTAAGGACCGTTTAAGGAAATATTAGATTGTGTTCTGATATTACTCTTTGTATTTACTCAACATTTGTCACATTAAACTTATTTGTCAACATGCATTTTGATCTTCTGCTTTCAAGTCCTCTCCTATTGTGTTTATTTACCTTGTTTACGTAATCGGCTCTCTAGTGTTAACTGAGCACCGTTGCACTACCAATTAGACTAAATATTGGAGTAGAGGGTTACATAAGGTTCCTCAGAGGGGTTTTAGAAATTATTTATAAAAACCTAAAATTAAGAGTAGTTTATCTTAGTGCGAAAAGAGAAAAAATCCCATTTTCTCAAAATAACGTTTAAATATTTTGATTAAATTTCGTATCCAAGCATTTACAAACAAAATAAGAAACTCTAATTTTTCCATCAAAATGATTTTGAGGGTACTTAACATATGCGGGAATTTCCAACTTTGATCATATATCTACAACTATTTGAAATACGAAATAATGTATCATTGCAAAGTTGTAGTAGACTTACTTTAAAAAATTTTTAACTTTTACTCAATATACTATGTATTTACTGTCACCTAGAAATTGGCAAATACATTTTTTAAATTGAAATCTGAGAAATTGATTCCTATGTTCTTTAATCAAAAAAGATGTAAATTTTTAATCAATGTGTGTATTATTTTATTCATGCTCTTTGGTTCCTGAAACAATGTATATTATTTAATTTCACATATCTTTTGAATTTTAGGTAAATGTTTCAATTTTAGTTAAAGGAGTTAGAAAGTCTGTGCACCGTTCCATTTATTTGCTAAATGGTTTCCCACTCTAACTACTAGCGGCTGCACGAACACGTTTCCTAACATTGCACACATCATTCATACCCTGCGTGTTACCACTTACAGGAACCCTGATATAAATGTGTTTTATAATAAAACAAATTATTATAACGTGGAGTTTCAAAACACCTTGTAAAACACCAAACATATTTGTATGTCAAAACGAAGTGGTTCGCTCAATTCAAATTATGGAACCTATATAGTATATTTTGGATGATTCTCATAGGACACAGGTGGGAAGAGGGGGGGGGGAGTCAAATTTCGGTTCTAAACACAGTAATATTCCATAGCATAATGTTTGATTCCCATGTTTCAAAATTACAAAACCGCTTGAAAAATTAAAGTCAATAAATTCAACAACTTCCATGAAAATAAGATAACGTAGTGATTAAGTAAAAATATATTATATTTTAACCTTTTTAATGGATGATAAAACTGTTAAAGGATTACTTAGAAAGAGGATGAAATTTGCTGTTGGGTGACCTGGTGGTCTAGGGGTAAGGTGTCAGACTTTTGTGTTGAGGTCCGGGGTTCAATCCCAGGTCCCGGAACAGATTTATCTGATTGCCGAACCCTTCCTTCACCTCTGACAAGACGTGTATTAATCACAACTTGTGAATGTGAGGAATGCCAGGCCTCCACCGTGGTTCGGATCCCACGTTAAACTGTAGTTCCTCCATTACATCTCACAATCACCCTACCATTTCACATTAGCGTAAGTGCGTATAACCCGAACGGGTAGTAAGACGAGGTGCTAATAATAATAAAATTAGGGTTTAACCTAAATAACTCTTCATTTTAGATGCAGGTGCTGATGTATTAAGGTTAATTTCACTAATGGTTATGAACGTGTTTGATGAATCAATTTCCAAACGTTTACTGTAAAAATGTAATATTAACACTTCATCGCGTATGAGATTTTTCATTCCATATTCAAAGGGTATTAAATAATCGTTGAATCTCATGAGTCATTTATGAAAAAAAACAGTAAGAATACCATTGTTTTCTATAGGCCCATGGCATTTGTGTTAGTGGAAGTTTTTGTAGCCACTCTAATATAGAAAACTATTCTCATTTAATCAGCATAGATATTACATTTTTATATAAATACAGAATTTTGTCTCCTTTTTCCAACCCCTAAAAAGTTACCAATATATTGTTTTATGAATATGAAGGCTCGCTATCAGTCTAAAGGTTGGTTTTCCTGATTAATTCTGAAGACTGAAGCTAAAGCGAGAACGCTTGAATTAATAGTTTTTTATTTCAGATTTTATTTTATTCTTGATTTATTCGAGCCTAACTAAGATGGTCATTTTACCAAATGAGATATTACGTGTTGCCATAAAACGTAATTTATGTGTGCGAGGGCCTTGTTAAAGAGACGGTAAGATTGTTATCACTGCCTGGAGAATACTCGTAAATCAAGGTCACATGGCACGACAGTAACGATGGTTGCAGTGATTGATTGGAGGGTAATTGGGGATAAAATCAACCCTGGCGCTGATGACGTGGGTTTCAAACAGACTTCCCCAAAGATCCTCGTTGGACAAGGAAAGTATCAAAAATCAGCTGACACATGGAGCTGGTGACAGGCTTAAAGAGGCTCATTTGACATTCTCATACAAGGAAAGTATTGTAATTGTGAACATTCTCTACCTAAGAGCTTATGAGGGATCTTGAAGTTTTAGGTGCTCCAGAATTAAAATTAGTGGGTTTTACAATTCTGTCTGTCAGTCAATCGTATCGGGGGCTACAGTCGAAACTATTTATAATGAACTTCGTTCAAACTTGTGTCAGACCCTCTCGGTGCATCAATCACTGGCTCCTGCGCCCGTTTTGACCAGTACTAAACAATTATTAAAGCGGGACTACGATGACACCAGATACATAAGTATTGCTGAGATTTGAGTCTATAACATCTTGGCAGGGAATTTAACATATGTTGGGGTCAGGGAGCTATCTTGGAAAAGAAAGTAAGTAGCAGTTCATTCCAGCAACACCAGCCAGGTAAGGAAGCCAGTGTCCACTTTAGCTGGATGTGTCATTATTTGGGATTATCTGACCCTCTGCCACGGCCTGGCATATTATGTTCTGCCAAGCGGTGTTTTTTCTACAATCAGTAGAGTCAAAGCAAGAAATTTCACGAAATAAACATTGCCAATCTATTTTTATAGTAATCAATTCGAACACATTGATGAAATTAACTTAGAAACAAATTGATCCTAGATAATGACATTGTGTACTACAAAAGGAAAAACAAAATCAATGGATTATAAAAAGAACAGTATCTATATATTAATTAAAATTATGTATTTCTAGCACCTTTAAACTACTCATATATTACAAATTATATTTCTTTAATACAGTATAAATATTTCATAGTTTATAGCTAAAATGAATGTGTATTTATACTAAATTTCAGTCTCATACATTAATTACTTTGCCTTAACAACATTAATTAAAACGTATAAAATAGCAAGTTTCGTCTCTTATAAATCGTGAACTGTAATTATTTGAAATCAATAAATCACTTTATATATTGATCTTATATTTTAAATTGTATACATTTGCTAAAAATTTTAATGTCTAATGAAGCTTTATGGAGGAGCTAGCTGCAGATAAGCACAATACATTGTTTTATTTATTCAAAGTATTTAGCGTGCACTATATGAACCAACTAATTAAATCACCACAAGATAATTTCCATGAGCGAGATCAAAAGGGCCTATTAATTTTGCCATAATAGGTATATTCCCATACCCTCTAGGATTCTTTTACATATCACAATCGACATGAGACCGACGGCTTTACTTCCCTTATGAAGAAAGTTTTGCTACGGATTTGTAACACTTAAGAAAAATCCGTTGAACTCGGCTGAGTTGAACCCACGAACATAGTGTCCTGGGCAGAGCACTTTACCGCAAGACCACCTCGGTAAACAGTAAATTGTTGACCCGCTTCGGTGGCCACGTGGTCTAATGCGCTACTCTCGTGTTGGACTAGAATGCCGAAGACGGGGAGATAGGAATTCGATCCCTGTCGGGTGAATGGCTTTCCAGTTTCCCTCCACGTAAATGCGGGTACATTTCCTCTAAATTAAGCCTTCTTAATCCCTAACCAATTAGTGTAATTAGTACATAAGCGTATAACCCGAACGGATAGTAAGACGCGGTGCCAATCAAAAAGTAAAATGTTATTGTAAATAAAAGGTTTATTTGACTGAGTGAAATTCTAGCTGTTTCTGTTACAAACGTTACTATTTTAAAAAGCAAAGAGGACTCATCTTTGGGTGCGTGCGTGCGCACAAATTGTGAACATGAATTATTATCACATTTAAAAAGAACAAACACAGTTAAATACCTAAACCTAGTTTTTGAGAACCATGTTTTTAAGAAATATGTGAGATATCCCTTTTGATAGCATAAAAACTTGTTTCAAATTCAAAGTTATTAGTCTAACGTATTTTAAGTGCATGAAATAAAATATAAACATGCGATATTACACGTTTTCGAACGAACTGTCGTATTTTAAAACAAAACATGTGTTTATTATGTGAAAGTTTATGTAAATAACGTTGCGATAAGCAATAATTATGATTTAAAAACTAAATACTTAATTTAACCTTACTTGAAGAGTTTTTTTTATCGTTGATAAAAGGTTGAAAGACCTTAGTCACCTTACGTAAGAGTTTTATCACTTAAAGGGCAGGGGTAAGAATCACCTTACGTAAAGAGTTGTTTATCACTTATAAAGGGTAGAGGGGCAAGATTTCACCTTACGTAAAGAGTTGTTTTATTGTTAATAAAAGGTGAAGGGGCAAAATGCACCTTACTTTAAGAATTAATTGTTGTTTGCAGCTCTTAAACCTTAGGGCACAAAATGCCAAACATATTTCTCAAAATGCCAACCTGTAGATTCACATATTGCGAAATTATAGTGTGACAAATTTCTAACTTGTAAGGTAGCCTATAGTGCCACAAATTGTGTACCTGTAGTGTCACAAAATTCTAGCATACAGTGTCACAAATTTTAACTTAGTGTCATACTCGAATAGTTCTGAGGGCTGGTCTGAGACTCTGGATAATTAATCTGGTAAATAAATATGTTATATCTGGTGGATAAGTTAAAAGTGCGTGTTATGACTGCCAGATAGCATTTATCTGCCTGATATAATGTATTTATCCATCACATTTTTATCAGGAAGTTTAAGTACCTGATAACTTTTATCTGGAAGTTAAAATGGTGTTGTCCATAGTGACGCGTTGTTTTTAATGAGGTTTCGCCAGGAGAATCTATTTTTAGGTTAAAATCTCGGTTTGCTGTTTAGTAAGCACAGGTCCCAGGCTCTAACCAAATAACGCTAGAACATTTAATTCACACTTTTATATAAATTGACGAGCTATTTGTAGAGTTATATTTATATAAAAACAAATTAGGTATCAAAATGTGAGTACAATAAATAAAATTTTGTAAACGTAGTACCCAACTATTGACCACATTTTCGCAGACACTGAAATAAATACCGGAAAGAACACTTAGCTTCTGCGCCCGCGTGACGCGATCTGTTTCCTCGTACTCGTTTAGCCGCATTATTTAACAAATGTTAAGTGTTGTAACTACTCGCTAGGATGTAGTGGTATCTGCAGGACTTATACGCATGCGTGCACCAGAAAAATAGTAAGTACCAACCTTTCCTTTTCTGCATAAAAAATATTTATCCTTTAGATAGCTATCCGGCAGATAAATTCAGTTCCTAATACGCGTAAAACATTAAATTGGCTGATAACTTTCATCTGGTAGTTAATTTTAACCTCCCGATAGCAATATTTATGCGGTAGCCATAAGATGGCCCTGAGGATATTTTTTCCGTGTTTTCATACTGAATTCATACTAAATTATTTGTCTCATAATGGTCACAATGTAACTCTTTTTGTGCTCTCTCACAGATTATAGAGCTAGTTAATTTTAATTACCCAATTTGTTAAGAGTATTACATTTAAGACCTCAATCTTTATTTGAAAAGTGATTGATTCGATCACTTTAAAAAAAATCAAATATTGTATCCTTTTATGCGTATAGCCCGAACAGATACTAATACTAGAAAAAAGTGAAATGTGATTAAAACTTTTTTTAACACTGGATCTTATATATTAATTATATATACAATGAATTTAATTAAAGGCAGAATTAATCCATTTACATACTGTTTGGAACACACACACTATTAAACTTCAATAATCAATAAATATCCATGTATATTGCGAGAGTTTATTTATTATCCCTGCATTATGTGCAAATATAATTTTGTTCTTCCACGAACAATAAAAAAATAATCCGTTTAGAAACTATAAACTACGGCCATAGAACAAAGCGGAATTTACCATCCACGCATATATTAAACAATCACAATTATAAAAACCGACAAATTATGTCGCAAAGGATCCTAAGCAATCTTACTAATATTATAAATGCAAAAGTTGGTGTGTTTGGATGTTTGTTACTCAATCACGCCAAAACTGCTGAGCGAACTCGAATGATACTTTGTATGTAGGTAGAGTATGTCCTGAAATAACATATAGGACTTTTCCCAACCTTTGATTTTACATTAATTTTACAATACTAATATTTAAACTAAATATTTTGATTTTAATTTAATTTTACGAGTAAATATGAATGTGATTATAACTAATATATTACTTTACCTCACCATTTTTTTAAAGTTATTCAAGATCAGTTCAAAACTAAAAGTTATCCTACCAACAACTATACTAACTTACAAAGAAAAAAATTATCTCAAAATTTTCGCTCTATAAAAATATTTTGTAGGTTAGATGGTTCTGCAGTCATTTTCTATTTTTATGATAAAAGTTCAATAGTATTTATTTTTCATAGGTTGGAAGAGTAATGTCCTGGAACAAATGAAATAATATTATAAATGCGAAAGTTTGCGTGTTATGATTATGATGTGATTGAATTATGTTATTTAATAATTTGTGATTTAATGTTTTGTAATTAAAGTAAACAGTAATTAGTGTAACGTAGTTTCATACTAATAAATAATAAATATGATGCGATTTTAGCTATGTAGTTCGCAAAAAATATTATTTCATTTATTTATTTATTTATCTTACTAATTATGAAGGTAATTTTTTTAAATTTAAATGAATAATTGATAACTTAAATAATATATATTTCTTTTACTACAAATATTTAAAAGTGAAAATTAAAATTTTTAAGTAATGATAGCATCATACGGCAAAATTATTTACAGCTCTAACTGAGAAAAGGGCATAGATATTTGAAAAAATAAAGTAGGATTTATGACCAAAACAGTTTAGTTAAAAATTAAAAAATATTATCAATTATTGCTGGCGAAGCCGCGACGGGTAAAAGCTAGTCCATAATAAAACATGAACAAAATTAGTGACTGACGTGACTGATACGTTACACACAAATTTAAATATAAAATCTGAATACATAATTGTAGCAATAGATAGATCAAGTAAATATCAAACATTTATCATAATTTTGGAAAATATTAACATAAAATTGGTGGAAGGACATATAACAGTGTCAAATAAACAAACAAATAGTTGAAGCAAGAAGTAAATTATTTTTGGTGAATAATGAAAAAAAAAGTATTTCCAAAACGATAATGAAATATTTTTCGGCAGTTTAGGAAGTGCTCTACATCGGTAAATGATAGTTTTTTTTGTCACCCAACAGGGCTTACAAGCAAAAAAAGTTTACGACACAAATATAAAGTATTGGTCATTAATGAAACAACATAAAAATACAAATATCCGACGATAGTTTCAAAGGGGAGACGAAAGTGAAGGCAATACTTAAAACCAGATAAATTTCAGAGTGAAAGAACATTTTAAAATATATATATATTATTTAGGGTAAAATAAGAAATTACTGGAATAAAACAAAAATCTCAAAAGGTGAAGATAATAACGACGGTGAAAAAATGTGATTAAACATAAGTAAAAATACAAATTAGAAGAAGGAAAAAATGATAAAGAAGTTACAAATAAATGCTTAGGTAAATGGAGTAAAAAAATATTAAATCAATATATAAAAGATTATCATCAAACTGATGCAATAAATGGCTAAATGTAGATAAAACGCCAATAAATAGGTAGAAAAACCCCCAGTGAATTGGTTAGAATGGCGTTGAGAAAATCAAGCCAGAGATTTAAAAATGAGAATTCCTGGTATAGAGAGAGATATAAAATAGGTTTTATAATTTAGATACAAATGATCATGTGCGGATTAAAACTTTTAATGATATTATAAGTTCAAGCGAAACATATAAAGGCGCATTACCGATTAATTCTAAGAAAAAAGTCTGATAAAGGCCCAAATATTGTTTAATTTTAACCTGTACTAAGGTTTAATAGTGAATATTTTTGACATCAATATTATAAAATGAAAACTTAATCCATCTCTTCAATATAAAAATGTAACTTACTTGATGTCATAATTTATATTAGGTTTTCCTGGAAGCGTCATCATCTCTTCCAATTCGACATTTTTGGCGGTGGAAAGAAAATTAATGTAAAATGCTCTTATACAATAAAAAGACAAAATACAAAACTAGCTATTTACTACTTATGCTAATATGATAGGGAGTAGGAGGGTCGCAGTAAGAGGACGTATACCCGAATAAGCGTGGAGGGAGAGTGGAAAACATTTAGGGAAAACCACCCTTAGTGCATCCTATTGAGATTCGAACTCCGATCTCCCAGTCATCGACAGCCCAGTCTACTGAGAGAGTGACGTCTTAGGCTATTCGATCACCGAAGCTAGTCCTAATCTTTTTAATTACGCTTCTGGGGTAGGAGTGAGGAAGGAATAATTTAGAAAATGTACCTACATTAGCGTGGAGGGAGGATGAGAAACCATATAGGAGAAATATTATCAGTAAAATAAATATGGGTTATAACCCCGACCTACCCTCCCCATCATAAGAAAACAAAGATAAATTATCTTGATATTTAGACCACCTACCCACTGGCGTGGATGCGAACATTTACTAGGACATTTAGGTGTATAACCTGAACGGGTAGTAAGACGTGGTGCTAAAAAAAAAAACCTAACTAGTACATTGCTTTCAAAGTATTTTGGTATGGATTGATTCTTGTTTACTCCTAGGTTAGGATTGTAGTTAGTAGAGTACAAATATTATTTTAATTAATATTTAGTTGATAGCTAATGTACTTTTTATTAGGGCCTATTTTTCATTAAGGTTAAATGAATCAAACCAATTTACCCTGCGTTGTGTTGGCCACGTTTTCCAGTAAGATCGAGTAACATTTACTTCATGATAATTCAGTTTAATATGAAAACTTTGCTTAATTAACGATAGGTGTTTTAATAAAATATTACTAAAAAAAAGAGAGAGAGCCACCTCCATATGTGGGTACGTAGACTAGATCCTAGTCTCTACTAGTTTGATTTTCAGGAAACTTGCGGTTTAAATCTGGCCAACGTTAATTTTTTACTTTCTCATATCAATAAAAAGTATTGTAATCGTGAAAAAAATCTATCTTGAGGCTATGATGAATCTTAAAGTTTTATGTTAACCCAAACCCCCTAAAAAATTGATTTTACAGTTCTCTCTGTCTGCCTCCTGTCCACCCCTGGCCACGGATCGAAAACGTTAAAATAGATTTTGTTTAAACTCAATATTTAGATTTTATAGGGCTGTAACGCAGGATTTTTGTTTATTTTGATCCTATCTCTCAAATCAAGGTTAACTTTATGAAGAATAAATTTTTTGAATTTTAAAAATTTTCTTAAATGGATCTAACGATTTTGTTTAAAACGGATGGATAAGAAGCTATTGACCTCACAAATAGTACTGTATATTTGGTTTTTGTAGTTTAGAGAAGAGTGAATTTTAAAAATTTGAAATATTTTTAAAATGGCTCAAACAAATGTGCGTGAAATGTATATCTGGAGAGTGTTTTACATGACTAATAAAACAGTATACTTGTGTTTTTTTGGGGGGGACTCTGTTAAGGGTAAGTAACGATGACTGTTTTATAGATAATTATATATTTTAAAAAATGGCTCTAGCAATTTGGTTCAAAATGGGTATCTAAGTTTTTTACATTGAACTAGTTTTATTTATATATATATTTGTTTTTTCTAAAAAAAATAATTTTATAGTAGTTTACTAATGACTTATTTTTGCAGATTCTTTTAATAGTACTAATGATGTTCAAAATCGGTATCAGGAGACTCTTTTATAGTATATATTCATTTTTCAAAAATAAATTAATTTAAGGTAGTTTAGTTATAAAAGAATTAAAAAAAAATTCAAATTTTATTAAATTTGCCTTAAAGATCGAGTTCAAAATGGGTAGTGGAAATAGTTTTTCATAATATATAAGAATAAGTTTATATTTTTAGAAATTTAGAATAATTGAGGGTAGGCCTGGTTTACAAATAACCTATCTATGTAAATTTAACATTACAAAATATATACTAAACAATATTTTGTGTTTGTTTTTATGAGAAAAGATTACCTAAAGTAGTTTACTGAAACTTATTTTTTTGAAAATTGTCTTTGAAGCTTTAATAAACAACACGAAAAAGTTTGTGCGGCTGTGTCGTACCATTTATTGTTTAATGGTTTCCCCTTTTCCTTCACGCAAAAGCTGGCATTTCCTTATAATTCTACCGTAGGCTTATGCATCCTTAACTAATAGCGCAATACTCTCTCCTGTGAGCAAGTGGATTAAATCGTCATATAGGTTGTAGTAGAATCCCAGCAGTTTGTAATGAATTCCATCAATAATGTAACTCTATCTCCCAGGAAAATTTGAGTATACTTTCACTATATTCTTCGTCCTTATCTCATTAATGTAAATATACTGATAGCCCGGCTAGGGAGTAAGACATATTGTACCAAATTTAGTGGCTTAATCTATGGGTATGAGGTGGGTGTGAGAAGATAGATAACAGTAAGTAAGGCGGCCACCTTGGTCAGCGAGAAATTATCAATCGCTATCAGGCCACATGGTTTAAAATACAATGGTGTGTATAATTTTCTAGAACTAGTTCTCTATTCTGTCTAAGCTTAAACTCCTTCCACCGTTCACATACAACTCTCTGCCATGTCAATAGGAAAAAAGGGGAAAGAAAACTAAAAACTTCTTATGTCAAGGGAAATAGGAGAGCTCACCATTAGTTCTTCAAATATCCTCAATTTTGTTGTTATGAGCCTATAAAAACTACTGTATTTGTCAGACGAAGGGTAAATTTAGAGTCCTCTTTATCAACCTAGTCTCATAGCTCTAATATGATTAAAAAGTTGTTGAAAGTGAGTTAATTAACATTTTTATATATATTTTTATTAATAAAATTCAAACTACAGGGCTGTTAAGGAAAAAGAAACCTGTTGTAATGTTTCGAATTTATTTTGCAGTGAATCATAATTTGAAATAACGCATCAAAGAAATATTGCGTTAGAGCTGAACATCTGCACTGCCATTTCTCGCTCATTGAGGCGGACCCCTTCAAGGAAGGAGAAACTAGAGCGATAAATGACAGGGATGTATTTCCATCACGCCTGGAGGTCATCACCAGTCCATTAGGTATCAGTATGTCTTTAAAAGCTGTCAAATGACCCTATTTTGTGGCCGCATGGTCTAAGGTGCTACTCTCGTAGTTGACTAGACTGCCGATGACTGGGAGATCGTGTTCCGAATCTAAGTCAGGTGTATTGAGGGTGGTTTTTTTCAAAAAAAATTCAGCTATCGCTAGACGCAAATGCTGGTACACTTCATTTAATATTACCTTCATCATCCCTAAAATCACTAAGCGTAATTAGTTCATAAGCGTATATTCTGAACGGGTAGTAAGACACGGTGCTAAAAAAGAAGCTGTAAATAAATTGGTTTAACATTATATTCTAGAATGGATAGGTAGGAATAGAAAAATGAAAGAAAGTCGTAAAGGTTTATCATATTTATTTATAGAAACATGTCTTATGAACAAATACGGAAGTTAGCTAAACTAGTGACATTATTGCTCTTGTTTGTGCGAAATCAAAACATATAATCTAGGTATTGTTACTAGGGATGTGAAAAAAGTACCGATACTTTACTAATATCGATATTATCCTTTCGATACTAGTATTTCTTACTCGATAATTTTACTAAAATGAGTACTCACAATCCGGTATCGAAAGAAATCACTTTTTTGCCATCTTTACTCATGCTGGGATTAAATGTTTACTAGGGTGGACTGTGGAGGAAGAACAAATGGCATTATTTCTCAATTCTCAATCATTTTCTGCATGACAAGCAAGAAGCAACTCTAGCTGCTATGGTAAAATAGTTTATAACATCCATCATGCAATAATATATATCATACCTTCCAAGTTCTAACACATAACATAGACGCGATAGACATAGATATACTATAATATGGTTAAGTCATTATAATTTTCGGTGTTTAAATAAATATTAAAATACAACTATGGTAGAAAAGTTGAAATTATTATTACTAGATAAAAAAAAACAGATTAAAGTTTCGATACCGATTTTACTGTTATCGATACTTTTCTTTTGATATTATTACGGTATCGATACTTTTCTTACGATATTATTACAGTAGCGATACTTTTCTTCCAATACCACATCCTTAATTGTCATTGATGATAATGTTACTCGCATATCATCTGACACATCAAGTCGATTTCTCCACTTTGATTTCAGATTCAATGATGCAGAGAATCTTGTTGCACAGAGATAATTAGTTGTTAAAGGAAACAAAACATTAATTGTCCTCGTCGACAAGATAGGGTAGCCGAAATCTGCTGACATCAAAACTGTTTGATATCCAGCCCAGTCTGTTTAGAAATCAGCTTTCTTTCTTGAGTGTTCGTGGAAATCAACGAAATCAGCCGAAGGCCAGCTGAATGAATCGTGTTGATAACGGTAAGTCTAATAGTTTTTTTCTTATCTAACTACTTTTTTAAAATAGTTCAGATATCGAGTCCCATACCCCCGGGTTTGAATCCCTGCCTTAGACCTGGGAAAGCTGGTGTTGGTATTACCCATTAAGTTTTATCAGAGCTGTATTGAAAGAGAGAGAGAGAGAGAGTAAAGTATTTTTTTTGACAAGGAAGAAAGATATTTCCCCCACCTCTAAGAAAGAAGCTCCATCAGCACTTGAATACAATATGTTCGTGATCTGGAAGCCATACCATAGCTCATGAGAGTTTGAGGTTTGCTAAGCTTCTTGGAATGTTCACACCGCGGGGCATTAGTGGTGCTGTTGAATTATTGTATAGACCAATTTTCATAGGATGAGAATTTTATAAATAGAAACTTTTCTTGTCGTCAACATTTATAACATTTTACCATATTATTAGTGTTATTTTATAGGTTTATAATATCTATCAAAAGTGACACACATATAATACGACCTGATGTATTTATTGTAAATTTAAATATATAATTTTTTCTTGCTTTAAGGTACTTCCTATGAAAATTGGACTGTATAAACATACACCAAGATCGCTAGTGTTTCCCAACAATAATAAATATTTTTAATACGACTATTGAATCTATCCTTTTCTCTTTCCCTCCTCTCCTAACCAAAAGGTGAGCTTGAAAGAAAGGATGAATATATGAAATAGTGAAACCACCACCACCTCCCCCTCCCCTCTCCTTCATCCACACCATTAGATCTACATTCCGTTTGGATCTTTGTTCATTGCAAAAGTTTTCTTGAGTATACACAAGGATTGACTTAGGATTACTTGTAGTAGTACACATATTATTGCCTTTTCAGGCAATCTGCATCAATAAATATAACTAAAGAAAGAGTTACCTAAATTGAAAATAAAATATTTCCGAAAAAAATTGGTAGCACAAGTAATTTTACTGTACATGTTTATAGCTACCCACATCAGTGGAAAAGTAGACTAAACTTAAATATGGTATTATCTGGTTTACCGGTGAGAGAGAGGCTGGGGTTATAATCCCGGAGAGTATATTTGATTTTAAGCTCTCCCTCCACGCAGTAGACTTAAACAAACCTTAATTATCGGGGCTCAAGCTGGGTGAGACTATGCGAATTCCTTTTATACTAGGAATCGTGTATGCTGCTCATAAATATTTTTAATTGGTATAGAACAATAAATTAAGCCAATTCAACTATTTTAATCAGAATCTAAAATGAGCCGAGTTACCAACCAGGGTACCCACAGACACAGTAAAGGCGGTGCCCCAACAAGCCTAATACTAATGACGTACTGTACGAAGAACAGCTGAGTAATAATTAATAAAGCAAACACCGTCATTTGCTAAACAATTAACAATTACATGGTTGTATACATTTTCCTCTCTCTTTCAGAATCTGTGGAGGCAAACACTACTAATTATATCTAATTAATGGGCTTTGATAGTGACCGTAAAACAATGCAGCAACAGTTCATATATATCTATATATATGCGAAATAAAAGTATGTTCAAAGAGAGAGGAAAACAAGTGGTTTATTAATAATCTAAATTGTTTTCACCATTATCCAGTCCTGCGTGCTGGGACACACGTAAATGATGGCAGAAAAGTAATTATTATTTGAAATATACATGCACATAGCATGTACCAAGAGTTGTAGCAGATGAAACCATAAATTGAATTAATGTAAACATAAAATATTGACGTATAAATCGTGGAGTAGCTGTGAGAGTTTGGAAATAAAACCTAATTATAAATCTACAGCTCGATCTTGATTGTAAAATATTACATTCACATAATTTCTAAACACTCTGCAAAGATAATTTATAGAGAGTTGTGTGAAAAATGCTATAAATAAATGGTATTACTAAGTCGTAAATAATTTATCATGTTGTCTTACTAATAAAATGTTCTATTAAAAAACGTAAAAAAAAACATTTATCATGTGGAAAACACCTTACACACCCATTTTTAAACTAAGAGTTGGAACCATTTATAAAAAGAATTCAAATTTTCAAGAATCAATAATTTGTAAACTACCCTCAGTCTTAAAGCTAGAATTAAAGTCTTGATTTCACTTTGAAAAATGGCCACAAAACATCTAAATATTTAGTTTGGATGATCTCCATCTAACCGTTTGGCTGAAACTCCGGGTATAAATAGTCAAAGAGAAGACTAGAAAGAATGGTAAAATCACTTTTTTTTTATTCTGGGGCAAATAAAACGTCAAGATCCATAAAAAGCTCGAAGGCGAAAATTTTCCAGATTACTATCCTGCTTCTATATGATAAAGTAAAAATTGTATTCATAGCAAATGTTTCATGAATCACCTCGAAAGGCATGACTAATTTCCAACAAGACCAGAACTACACTTAAAGACAAGAATTATATACTATTATCATTATTCAGTCCGGGTGTTTGCTATTAAACTCCTCTATCACCTCCCTGTTACTTCCAGACCATTAGGATGATCTAGATGCGTTCGTCTTAAATCAACATTGTTAAACCAGTTCATAAACGAAAAAAATCCATGACACCATATTTTCACCTATGGTGCGTGAATTTTGAGACACACTTCATTTACAAGTACCTTTTAGGATAAACTAGGGGCCCATTAGTATTTTTATGTGAGTATAGGTATATTTTCCATGAAGTTTAGGTTTATAAATAGAAAAAAAGAACCAACCAACCATCTATATACAAACTCCACCCACTGATTCAAGTAATGACTTAATGTAAATATAAAATTAGCTTTTGTTCCAAACTACAAACTGTAAATTCCAATTTCCACTAAGCCCACTGTTTAAACGCTCACAAAGGTTAAATGACCTGTTCAACAACGTGGCAAGAGGTTTTAATTTCCTGTGCTGAAATCAAACTCTTTCTGTAAAGTTAAAATAGAGCATTAGTTAATCGATATGGCTGTAGCGAAACTTAATGGCCAACTATTGAATTATATGTTTAAAATACGACAAGGCTAGATTTTTTTAAAGTTATGAATTACATTTTTGCCTAATTGATAAAAAGGGATTATCTTGCAAACATTTGTAAAACATTGCTTGTATTGAAATGGACTTTCAGTTTCGACAGATCATGTTTGTAGTCATGCGTCTCGTATTAATAGCCCTGTGCGCAAAGACAAAATAGCACCAAACTTCGATATTAATACAATCCATGGAAATTTTGTGTGCAAGTAGGTTTTTGTGCATACTTTTAAATTTAAAAAGTTTGTGCGGTTTTTGTGGTTGCAAATCCGAAATGATTTGGGCTGAATTTAAAAATAAAAGCTTTTTAAAAATATATCCGTAAATATGACAGTTAAGTTAATGTAGGCCTAAAGTGAAAAATTGAAGATCATAAAATTCTATACAAAAGGTATTATTACTTATTTTTACGTATCTTCAACGATTTTCATGCAATGTATGATCGAAAATATAAAACAAATGGCACGCGATGACAGCTAAGCTCTCAAGCGCTCGCATAGTGTCGCACGCACTTCAATAACTTCTAAAGCAAAACCAATTATCTCATAGGAATAAAAAAAAGGAATTCAAAGGGTAAAAAAGTAGCTTTTGTTGCATCTATTTGTTTACAAATTAAATTAGGTTACGATGATGAAAAAATTTAGTTCTATTTTGCTGAAAATTATCACATTATATACATATGTCAAAAAAAGTACCAAATAAACGTTTTTATCCTGAAAATATTTCCTTGCACTATTTAATGACAGACTGTATGTTAAAAGTTGAAAAAGGTTAATTGCAAATTGGAAAAAAATAAGGTTATTGCTGAATAAACGTTTTTTCTGTAAAACAATTTTTTTAAGTGACTATAGCAGGAAAATTATATTAAGAACTTAAACAATGTGGTTTTAACAAACATTTAAGTAATAATTATTTATTTAAGACATTATTTGAGAGTGATAGTAATAAAAAAAAATCTTTGATTGTTAGATTTAACCTCATTTTCGCTATTTTATTATTTTTCATCTTTTTCTCGTTGCGAGTGTTCTGTTTCTTTTTCTTCATCTTCAACGGGTAAATTATTGGTGAAATATTTGCTCTGACAGAACCCACACAGACGAGCAAAACAATCCTGCCTTTCAAGCAATTATCAAACGCCATATCAAAAATTGCTTTTGGAGACGGTAGGTTGGTAATTGTGTAATACCTAGAAACTCGGGTAGTGTCGATTATAATGTATTGAAAGTATATACTGTATATCCTTCTTTCGTTTGCGATAGGTAACGTAAAGAAAAAAAATTTACTTAAGAAATATTGGTCATTTTCAAAACACTTTTCAGAAAATAAAAAAGGAAAGAATATCAAGTAAATTTTAATGCTACTTTCAAAAAGTATCTACCTTGACCTTTAATAGCTTTTTTTCATCATTGATATAAGACAAATAGCCCATTTAAAAGTACTTCAAAATAAAATGTAAATAGAATAAAAAAGATTGAAAAATCAAAACATTTAAAACCATTTCGTTTAATGCCATTCAAATGAAAACATATCTTTATGCGGTCATATCAAAGTATGGAATATTAAGATTATATTACTATATGAGTTTCTAATTTCTATAATTTTTAGCAAGCTATTGATAAATGTAGCTGATGATTAAAATAAAAAATAAATATTTTAAAACAAGTTATTTATTCCTTAAAATGAGTAAATTAAAAACAAATACATCCAATAAAATGATAGGTATCCTTTTTTAAAGGTTTATTTCTATATTCACATATAATAAGTTACTCAAAAGCTATACCGGTTTTTGTACGTAAGTTTCCACGAAGTTTAAAAAAATACTGACTTCTCACGGATTCTTACATTACGATTTCACATTACTTTTTGATTCCATTTTTCACGGAAATCGGTGTATAAAGGTAAATATTAGTAAAAACCCTTTAATATATATAATTTTCAATATTTTTTTAATTTTGTGAATACATTTTCTTCGAATCTATTTTATTTAAATAGGTATTTTCAAAAAACTTTTTTAACTTTAAGGCCAATTTTTTGAACTTGTTATTACGTAGCCCATACAAACTTTTTTATTTAAAAGTATACACAAAGCCATACTTAAATGCAAAAATGTACATGGATTGGTTTAAATGAGGTAAAAATCTTAAATCACTTGGCTAAAAGGAAAGTAAGAAATTATGGTTAGATATATATTATAGTATAAATACAAAGTGATTTTTTATTTGATGACTAAGATGATTAGTTTGATTTTAAATTCAAACACTAAAACTAGTTTTAAAGATAAAAGAAAGAGAGAGAAAAATAATATTATTTTAAACTATTTTAAATATCCGTTCTTTAACCTATTATTCATTCATTTATGTTTCACCAGAATACGTGTTGTTAAATTACACAACAAACTTAGACAGCCGCACTGGTGGGCACGTGGTCAAAAGTGCCAGTCTCGTCTAATTTGGTCTGCCCATGATATAGGGGACAGGATTCTAATCCAAGCCGTAAATGTTGAGGGAAGTTCAAGTCTTTTCCCGTTTTCTCTTCATGTAAATGTGGGTACATTTGCTATAAATAATTCTACATTTTTCTTTCCTACACCATTAGCATAAATATTCTTGGTGCCTTGATCGGTTGTAAGACGCGTAGGAAAATAAATCGACCGCTAACTTGATAAAAAATATAATAAATAATCATTTAAATTGGTCTCTTTCTATTTTAAGATACCCTTGTATGTCCCTTTCAAATATATTACGTCATCCAACTTTCACCTTTCTCATTTATCCCCTTGGTTAGTGGTCAAATGAGTTTAGACTCTCACATACTTATTTTAACTTCTACTGCCAAAGAAGATTCCGCAAAGTATCTAGTTTAAAAAAATATTATTTAATTCACTTTTGAAGATCTAATAAAATAGTTTCCAATTTTAATTTTAATTCACGACCATTTATAATCTTTGTTGATGAATGGTTTGTAATCCTAATCATATATAAGATATTTGTCTAGCATTTAGGCCTTCCATTGAAACTCTTGTTTCAACTCACTACTATGTAATGGGACTTTTAGGTTAAGTGAAGTTATTAAGGAAAGAGATAATAAAATAGTAACATCTACCTCAAAAGATTTTTTTTTCTTCATTTTTTGAAGTATTGAACGTGCATTTTCTCTACCGACTGATAATATCAGCACACGAGAATTTCTATGAGCGAAAGAGAAAGGACCTACCAATTTTGCCGGGAGAGGTATTTTCACATAACTTCCAGTGATATTTTATATGCAAAAATCATCACGGAATCAACGGATTTACTTTTCCTCCGAAGGAAGTTGTGCTACGGATTTTTATCACTCAAGAAGGAACCATCGATCCCGGCTGGGTTTGAACCCACAAACGTCGGGTAGTGAGGCGATCACTTTACCTCAAGACCACCGAGCTCGACCACCTACCTCAAAAGAGGTGAACTAAAATAATAATAATAGGTGAACATTCCTTTAACTGTGTCTTAGTACCCTTTTGGGCATTCAGTATTTAATTACTATATATCTGATAGAAAGAAGGTAGAATTTAGAGGATATTTACCTGCATATGCACGAAGGAAAAGATTGAGATAATTGAGAAAGAAAACTTTAACACGCCCATGCACAGTTCCAAGCCATGAATTCTCCATTTTCTGGAAACCATAGTTTATGAGCTTGAAGTTTATTCCGTGCTCCCACTGATGCGGATCAGAGTCAAAAGGTTTTTTCATTATTAACACATTCTATTTTATTAGTTCACCCTGATCTGTCATATATGGTATTTTATTTAACTTTTTGATCAATACTTGCGTCGTTGCCAAGGATGAGCCAATCAAGGAAAGATTATTGTAGACACGTGACCTGAACTTCCTTCAAGGCTAACGCAAGTGAAATGTCAAGTCAGACACAAAGCTTATAACTGTGATCCATTCCCTTTAAAAAATGCGTGTCAAACTTGTTTGATCATAAGGGCAACATTGAAAATTAAGAATACGGAGACGGACACATTTAAAAATAAAATATGTATTATCATTAAGAAAATTAATCCTAATTTGTATCTTGCTATTTTATTACAAAAAGAAAACAGTACGTGCCTATAATATAAAATAGCAAGCCTAACACTTGCTTCAGTGGCCGAATGGTTTAAGGCGTCACTTTCATTTTAGACTGGCCTGATGATTCTGCGGAGATTGGGGCTCGAATAATGATCAGATCTACTGAGGGATGTTTTCCTAAATGGTTTACCATTCTCCTTCCAAACAAATGCAGGTAGATTACCTTTAAAATGCTTCCTTCCTCATCCCTACCCCACTAGAATAATTATCATATATGCGTATAGCTTGGACAGGTAGAAAAACGCGGTGATAAAAAAAATAAGTCTACCAAATTTTATAATTATTTTATTTTCAAAAATGATGTTAGTGTTGGGCTTTAAATCTTTTGCCTAGATAACTCTTAAAATGTTAACAAATGTGTCCCCGTAAGCAGAGATCTCTCGGGTGTTTGGTGAAGTTTTTCCTTTTTTTTTTTTAGCATCGCATCTTACTACCCGTTCAGGTTATATGCTTATCTACTAACTACACTTGTATGCTAGGGATTAGGATGGTTGAATTTTGAGGAAGTATACCCGCATTTGCGGGAATAGAGAGTGGAAAAGCATTTATGAAAAACCACCCTTAGTGTATCCCGATTTTCCAGTTTTCGGCAGTCTAGTTTATTGCAAGAGTAACAAACACCTTAGACAATTCAGCCACTGAAGCGGGTGTTTGGTTCAGTTACAAGGGAGAGAACAGCTGGTAATATACGCGTGGACTATGTGATGCCAAACTTTGCACTTATTTGGTGAGAAAATTCTATAATTCTTTGGAATAAATCGCTGTCTAAGAGTATAAATTTGGTACAGATTTCTCCAAATTGTGCTAGGCCCCCAAATATCACATTCTCAAAAGATGTATTTCCTCGACGTTTATAAAATAAAAATTGGGTCACATTGCATGTTGGTCTAACCTAAGGTCTGCGGGCCGCAAACAAATCATGTATAGGGCCGTATGTGGCCAGCGGACCGCCAATTTGACATGACTGCTCTACAACATCGGTCTGGAAGTGAGTGACACGTGACCTCGTCCCAGCCGTCACACACGCTGGGAGAGTAACGAAATGTCGTTCAATTAGCATCCCAGCCGCTCAAATCTGAATCTGTGTTGGGTGTGACCAGGAATTTACACCCCAGCTGTCTTCTGTATAGTATAAAAAACCGCACCTCCTCTACGATTCAAAAAAATAAAATAAAAATAAAAATATAAATCCAAAATACAGGACAAAAAAAGTGTATAAAAGATATAAATAAGTACAAAATATGTAGCCACCCTCCTCCCTTCAATCCTTTATCAATATGTGCAGAAATATTATCCCATCTTCTCTTTCTTTTCTCTTATTTTTGGAAGCTTTTAATTAAATATCAAAGTGATTTGCCAACAAAGCGACCCCCAATCTAATAAAAATGTAAAGGAATCTCTTTGTAAATTAATCCCTTTTTTTAAAATATATTCATAGTATTAGAGTTATATGGACAAGTTTATTGTTTATCTATAAATGTGTATTACATTAGCTTATTTAATTTTAATAACATTTTTCAATTACATTTTGTTTAAATGCGCCTTTAGAACCTTTGCGCCCTGGCTGACGTAGTAGCCAAACCCCCATTCAACCTCAGCTGAATATGTATTGGAAAAAAAATGCATTTATTTTTAACTCTCTTCTAGTGTCTGGAAAGAGTATTGATACCGTTTAAATATCGAAATAATTTTATTTTAGCACCGCGTCTTACTACCTGTTCGGTTTATACACACATGTACTAATTATACTAATGGGCTAGGGACAAGAAATGCTTAATTTAGAGGAAATGTACCCACATTTGCGTGGAAGGAGTGGAAAACCATTGAGGAAAAACCACCCTGAGTGCACCTGACCGGGATCAAACCCGTATTTCCCCGTCTTTGACAGTCTAGTCCAACACGAGAGTAGAGCGTTAGACCACGCGGCCAGAGAGACAGGTTAAGAAAATTATTGATAGCATTATCGCCATCAAAATAATAAAGAGGGACTTGTATCTAATATCATGATTTTTAATAATTATCTGTACGAAATATTTATAAAGCCTCAATGGCCACATGGTCCAAGGTATCACTCTCACAATAGATTAGATTGCCAATGACAAGAAAGGGTTCGAAAACCGGTCGGTTGTAAAGAGGGCTGTTTTTAGTAAATTACGTTCCACTCTGCCTCAGTGAAGACGCGTGTACACTTATTTTAAATTCAAATACCTCATCCCTAACACAGTGGCGTAATTAGTGTATACAACCCGAATGGTTTGTGAGACGAGGGGCTAAAAAAGTTGATCTTTTTTTATCTATATTGTTAACACTAATGGGGTGGGGATGAGAAAGATATAATTTAGCGAGAGGAAAAAACACTTCAATACACCAGGTTACTCCTCGACCTTTTCGTCTCCGAGAAACCAAACAAGACGAAACTGACGCCTCGGTCCATGTGGGCAACGGTAAAGGTTGGTGGTATGATTCATGAATTAGTTCTAGGATGATTATAATATTTTATTTTTATATTCAAAACTTTATTTTAATTTATCATATTTATGATAAGAAAGATGAAAATTAAAACATTTTTAGCAATAATTGTATCACAATTACTTATTACACACTAGACATGAAAATTATCAATCTAAATGATATACTTTGACAATATTTATAAAATAAGGTGATTTAATAAAGTGAACAGAAAAAAGTATCAAGTAGTTCAATAACCAACAAACATGCTTATATGGACGCATGGTCTAAGGCGTTACCTTCGTGTTAGACTAGACTGGCTATGACGAGGAGATTGAGGTTGGTCGAGGTCGGGTGTACTAAGGGTGTTTTTCAAAAATGGTTTTACACTTTCTCTCCACGCCAATGAGGATACCCTTCCTCTAAATTCAACCTTCCTCATCCCTAGCTTATTAGCATAGTTAATACATATTTAGAAAATATGAACACGTAGTAATTTGCAGTGCTAAAAAAAATAACTAAATAGATTATGCAATGGATTTCATATAACTTATTAGTTAATAGTATAAAACTATAGATGTTTGGATTATAATAAATTAAAGTAGAAGAAAAAAATATATAATATGTGTTTTTTACATTAACATTACAATTCACGTTATCTTAAGGCATAAACATCATAGCCTTGGATATGTCTATTATGAAAAATTTAATGTGCGCAATCACGTAACATAAATTTATTATTTTGCTCAAAATAGCGTGTCATTTTTCACTTTTATCGTTCCGTCAAGTATTTTATAAATTTTTAATATTTTAGTTTGGTATTAATAAAATAAAATAAGTCATATATTGATGGGCATTTCCATGAATGATACGACGATAAATGAATATTAAAGTATATGACCTTGTCAATAACATGATGAAGCACTTACCTTCTAAGAACCTTGATTTCATTTTCCAACGAGTCTTCTTTTCCCTTCAGTGCTTTCTTGTCAATTATTTTCACAGCGTAGACCAAACCAGGCTTCTCTTTGCTCTCTGCTAAGCGGACTTCAGAAAAGGCACCCCTGGAAGTAAAAATGTATATTTATTAAACACAAACAGTTTTTACACTGTTTTTTACTTGCTCTCTACTAAACGGACTTGTGAAAAGGCACCCCTAAAATTAAAAAAAGGTATTTATTAATAACACAGAATATTTTTTTTCACTGCGTTTCACTACCCAATCGGGATGTACGCATATATATTAATTACGCTAATGTGGAAGGGATTAAGAAGGTAAAACTTGGAGAGAATGCACCTTCATTGGCGTGGAGGGATAGTGGGAACCCATTTAGGATAAACCACGGGTTTGATGCACTCACTCCCCAACCATCCGGAGCTGGACGTACAATCCACTGGTTAGTTCTGTCCACACCATTGGGTAGAAAGCACATGTATTAGGGATATTTAGAAAATGTTGTGGTTTCCCGTTGTCTTCTGTATTGAATGTTTACGAGCGAGTGCGAAAGAGCTAACAAATTTTCAGGGAAAGGTATTGTCACATACTTCCAGGGTTCTTTTACATGCCACAATCGACATGGGACCGACGGCTTTATTTCCCCTTCGAAGGAAGTTGTGTTATGGATTTTTATTGCTAAAAAAAAATCCGGCTACTTCGGCTGGGTTTTAACCCACGAACAGGCAAGCACTTTGTTCAAAGACCACAGAGGTTGACTAGTACAGCTTATCTTTGTGTTTTTTTTTAAATACTTATCTGTGGGTATTTTTAAATATCAAGGCTCAACATAAGGTCAAAACCTCCATGTTTGTATGTTCGTTCAGTGTTGCTGTTTGTCAAAAGGGATCAAAGATTTTTTTCAAATGCTTTGTGGTTTCAGAATGGGATCAGGGCCAAGGACAGTTTCTTTAGTGCGCTCTGGAGATTTACGTTTAGAGGTATTTCTAAAGAGGGATATTCACATGAAGGAACTATAAATTCTATGTAGCCTTTGAGTTTGTGATGTACCTTTCAAGCCAGCAAGATGATCTTGGTAAATAAATTATACAATATCGTGTTTCTCACGACCAAATTAGCCCTTTTTCATTAAATTGTAGAAGCAAAGTTCTTTTAACACAGTAAATACCTGATATATATCAAATTCAGGATGAAAAGGATCGATATATTTGTTTACTACTAAGGTATTTTATTTTCAATAGGAGTGGATGTTATTTCAAATAAATAATATTTATTATTATTATACTGAGAGAGTATGTTTCAGGAAAAAAATGTTGTAAGAATATAAGTGATGCCGTACACATGTATAGCAAATGCCAGCCCACTCTGTCAAGGGCGTGCTACGGGCCACAGCCGATGTAAACATGTTAGCTTAAATATACTCTATAATTTTTGTTTTCATAGTGAGTCTTAATATTCATCCGGACTAAACACATTTTAATCACCCTAGTTCAGAAATTCTCAAAGTGGGGTCCCCGAGGCTCGTCCAGGGGGTCCGCGAAATCTTTCAGGGAATCCGTGATATACCTCTATATATTTTGTAGATCTTATAAAAATCTTATATAAAAGGGTAAATAGCTGGTATACACTAAACACAATGGAGATACCTTCCCATATTAAATCCTGGCGAGAAAGTGTGGCCGAAAAGTGGGGGGCTGACCACGGCCTTTGTGCCCACATCCTTGAGAGGAGCATTTGGAAATTCACTTTTATGTTAGTTTTCTCGCCAGCTAGCACAAATAATTTTAGAAAAAGTACTGAAACATTTGTTGCCTTTTTCAACAACTTATTTGTGTGGGCAAGCCTTTTCTGTTCTTTGTGGTATGAAAAAATGTGAAATTATTATTATTATTATTATTATTAGCACCACGTCTTACTACCCGTTCGGGTTATACGCACGTACGCTAATGTGTAATGGTAGGATGATTGTGAGATGAAATGGAGGACCTACAGTTTAACGTGGAATCCTAACCACGGTGGAGGCCTGGCATTCCTCACATTCACAAGTTGTGATTAATACACATCTTGTCAGAGGTGAAGGAAGGGTTTGGCAATCAGATAAATCTGTGCCGGGACCGAGGATTGAACCCCGGACCCTCAGCACAGAAGTCTGACACCTTACCCCTAGACCACCAGGTCACCCAAAATGTGAAATTAATTAATCTTCTTAGTGTGGAGTGAGTCTTAAGGAGATGGTCACTAAGTCACACAAAGAGTTACATTCCTCACATAAATAATCACTGATTATAAATGTACAAATATAATACAGTAGAAATTAAAAGAAAATATATGTAACTCTCTTTTAAATTTATTTTGAATCTACTGTAACTCTTTTTTTAATTTATTTTGAAAAAAAAAATTATGTTTAAAAGTGTACAGATACAAAACCTAAATTTATTTTATTTTCATTTATATTTTCTTATATTTACATTAAAAATATAATGACTAATTAATCCTTTTGCTTATAATATACTATAAATTTATCATAAATATTTTAATCATTTATCCTACATTAAGGGGTCCGTGAATCAGCTGTTCCCTAATTAGAGGGTCCACGTGACTAAGAGGTTTGAGAACCACTGGTCTAGTTGGTAAGGTATGAAGAAGATGTGAGGAAATGTGGGAAAACATCTAGGAAAATACCTTCACCGAACATCCGGTACAACCCTGACCTTCTCAACACCAGTAAATTTAAACCAGAAGAGCCTGACGTTAATCCACGTGCCCACCGATGTAAGTCAATATTAGATATTTGATGATATGTATTTAATATCATGCATGTATATTTAAACTATTTAAAAACTTAAATCTTTCCAAATGTTGTTGTGGGCTAATGAAATACTTGAAACAGTATTTAATAAATTATTTATATAAAAAGTGACACAAATAAATATTTAAAGTGATAAAGAGAATATGGCACAATTATTATTTTTTGTGTGTATATTATGCTTGCTGGCTAAATAGTGATATAAAAGTATTATAGACAAGCGGGCTGGTCAAACATGACTCGCGAACTGGATGTGGCTCACGGGCCGTGAGTTTGCGAGCCCTGCTAGATGCTCGTGCAAGTTACTGCGCATGCTTCCCCTGAAGAGGACATGTTCACGATTGGAATTAGGCTATGGTGACAGTAGCACCGTATTCGGCCGAAATATTGTTCGGGTGTACTCGGCCGACTCCGATATTTTCAATCTCATGGTCCTCCTTTAACTTGGTCATAGTACAACCGTTAAGTTCGGCCGAATACGTCCGACGTCGGATAGATTAATATAGATCTTTTTTTCGGCCGAACTGTCCGATTTTCAAGATATCGTCTGTACTCTAGCTTGATAAATAGCATGGTATGGTAAAATGATGGACTGTGAAAAGTTAATAACTTTGATATTTGAAAGAAAGAGTTTGTGGGATTTAAGAAGCAATCTATATCATAATAGAGATAATTCTAGGATTATATGGCGTGAGGTTGTGACAGAAATGGAATTACAAGTAATTATTTTTATTTTGAATTAACTTGTTTGGCAAAAATAAGCTATTAATTTGGTTGGTAAGAATATTTTAATTATTATAGCATGATATGACATTAGGAATAAACGATAATCATTAAATAAGTTTTCAAATAGTGATCCACCTATTTAATCAAAAATTCACATTTTACATTAATAACATTATCATGCTAACATATCGACCATAGTATTATAGTAATTTGTGGCTAGTGTTTTTGAGAAACCACACCTTTCAGCCGAAAACGGCGTTACTCTGACCACAGCCGTCAGCCGATTACTTTCGGCCGAAAACGGCGTTACTCTGACCACAGCCGTCAGCCGATCACTTTCGGCCGAATACGGTGCTACTGTGACCATAGCCTTAGTGATGGGCAGAATCAGATGAATAGAATCGATTCATTCGATTATTCTGAATAATCTATTCATTTGATTCTTTCAAAATCATTCGAATGAAAACAACAGCTGACTTGACTCGAGCTAGCCGATTCATTATCTTACCATCTCCCTTTCCAGAAGTGCTGAGGAAAATCGACCTTATGATTATGAATGTTTCCAGGCTATCTCTATATATGTCTTCATTTCTATTAGGTTCATTTTCAATAAATAGTCCCCATTACTACACAATAATCAACCTTAAGCTTTTGAATGATTCTAAGGCTAATTTAATACAAAGTGTAAGTGGTTGTACAATTTACAATTAAATATCAGCCAAAAATAATTTGAATCAAAATTACAAAGTGATTCGATTATTTTGCTACATTATAATTTATACTACCTAGATTGTTCTTTTTAATTTACTTTTAATTTTACCTTCCTAATTAACTAAACGCCTTTCACCTGGACGTGTTGAGAGATATTTTTTTCTAAACGTTGACTTAAATTTATGAAATAGAAAAGTATATACTTTTTATGTATTTAATAAAACATTGCCCGGCTGTAATATTCAAATTGTATTATAATTTTATTCATTTAAATAGTTTTACATTTTTATAAAACAAAATATTATACAGCCAAGTAATGTCACCGTTTGTTGAGTAGTACCGTAATAATTGTGTGTTTGATTCTAAGTGAAGATTTCAGGAGGTATATAATTGATGACTCTTCTAAAGAGGTGACCTGGTGGTCTAGGGGTAAGGTGTCAAACTTCTGGTTTGGGGGTCCGGGGCTCAATCCTCGGTCCCGCCACAGATTTATCTGATTCCCTAAACCCTTCCTTCACCTCTGAAAAGACGTGTATTAATCACAACTTGTGAATGTGAGGAATTCCAGGCCTCCACCGTGGTTCGGATTCACGTTAAACTGCAGGTCCTCCATTTTATCTCACAATCACCCTACCATTACACATTAGCGTAAGTGCTTATAACCCGAACGAGTAGTAAGACGCGGTGCTATAATAATAATAATAATTAATCTTCTAAACACAAAGGGAAACGTACGTTCTTCTTCTTCTTCTTCTGCTTATTTTATTATTATATATTACTATTATTATTATTATTAGTATTAGTATTAGTATTATTTCACACAAGTATTTCTATTAATGGCGAGGTACTTATGTGACTAATGCGTTAACTGTATAGTATTTTGTTGTGGCTGTAAGTTGGTCTTTGACACCGGCACAAGGAACTAAATAATAAAAAGTGTTGATAAGCTCCAAAAACAAAGGAATGCGTGCTGGCAGAGCTGACAGCAGGGTGAAGAGAATAGTAGCACGAAGCAAAACCAGCAACTAGTAGGCTAACTACTTTTAATTAGAAGTAGTAATAGCTAGCTAGCGTCCGATTATTACCGACTCCTTATTACTTCTCAAAATCATTAGAATGATTCTTTAAATTGTTTTGATTATTTTTCAAAGAATCGAATGATGATTATTCGATTCTGCCCATCACTAACTGGCATTTGACAGGTGAGTGTGTGGTAACTGTTCCAACTCGCAACTTGCAATTGCCTTTTGGAATCTGCTAGAAGCAACGATCTAGTAAATGAGTGTGCGGCCCACCTAATGCCTTTGCCCGTCTGACACTATGATAAAAAGCGTAATTATATTCGTAGGCTTATTAATTTCTCCTAACCCACTTCGATGGTTAAATAGTCGAAGTCAGGAACGTCAAACTTGCAGCCCGATCCATGATTATGTGCGACCCACGAATCTTTTGACGAACCAGCACCAAATGCGCTTCATTCATATTTTATACACGTTGAAAAATACACAATTTTGGATGATGATTTTGGAAATTAGGTATTATTTGAGGAAATTCAGCAAGTGAGAGTGATGCACACAAATGTTTAATCCTTACTCTTAAGATTCCCAAGAAGTTGTTAAATTTACAAACCAAATATGAGCAATATTTGGCAGCACTTTGGTATGTAAAAGGTTGTTGTGTCTTATGAAAAGTAACAAACACCCGAGAGAACACGGTTTACGGACAATAAATGGCTGTAAACTATAAAAGTGAAGTCAAAACAAGATTTTTATATCCAAACACACACACCCTTGCTGCAAGCAATACCAGTTAATTTAAAATTTCTAGGAAAAAATATCGAGTAAGTCTTAACATATTATAATCTTAATCCTCTTTTTGTAATACTAAGGATTATAAAATTGAGTTTGTTTTATTTAAGATAGTGACAATATTGATTTATCTGAAATTTAATACCCTGAGTATTTTTAATTTTCAATGTAGCTCCATGCTTGAACGAGTTTGAACGCATGGTCTAAGCATCACACTTGCAAAAGACTTGGCTTCCTATGACGGGAAGATCAAGGTTAGAATACTGGCCATGTGTACTGAGGGTGGCTCTTCCTAAATGGTTTTAGACTTTCCTTTCCGAAAATGCGAGTACACTTCCTCTAAATTCAACCTTCCTCGTTCCTCGCACAGTAGTGTAATTAGTACATATGCATCTTAACGGGATGTGGGATGCGGTGACAAAAAAAATCTTCTGCGTCGTAAGTAAAAAGTATCTAAAACCTAGTCTACATTATCCGTTTCCGTATAGTCCTTAGTTTGTAGTCCGTAATAGTTATACTACAGAAAAATCTGTTACTAGTTACTTCATAAACAGATTCATCCGTAAATCCATATTTCATGGAACTCCGTTGAAGATGGGTCAAATTTCAACCTTTAAGTACCATCGCCATGGACGGTTATGGAGAGCCAACAGTAGGTGAACAAACACACAAAAAGCATGTGTGAAACAAAATGAAAGTTTAATTAAATGTAAAGAAAATATTTCTAAGTGTGTTATATTTTCTTAACATATCTTTAATATAAAATTATAGGAAGTGTCAATAAATAAAGCTTATTTCCATTTCTACTAAATATAGTACTATAAACATTTAGATGTGTTTATCGAATTTGTTAAGATTGTTTTATTTTGATATGAGCTATCAGTCTTGCAATAGACTAAACTCCTGATGAACGAGAGATCGGGGTTCTTATTCCGATATGGTGTATTGAAAGCAGTTTTTCCTCAATTGCTTTTCCACGCTCTCCACGTCCATGCGGATAGATTAACTCTAAAGTGAATAATTGTCCTCATCCCTAGCACTTTAGCGTAATTAGTACATATAAGTTTAAACCATACGGGTAGTAAGACGTGGCGCTAAACATAATAATAGTAACGTTTGGCAACAGTATAACGCAAGGATAGAAAAAATTGACTGAATGTAATATAAAGAGTAGGAGGTTTGATTGGCAAGAAACGTATAAAGTAAAAATAAAAATTTTGGAACAGTTAAAACATTTTACTATATCATTCATGTTATTTTATAAATACTGGTAATAACTATCAAAAGTTACAGATGCAGATCACATGACTTGACAAACGAACACATTTAAAGTATATTTAGTAACATTTTATAGCTGTCATAAAAGGCTCTTCCTTTAGAAGTTGGTTTGTAGAACAGCCACGAGAGGTGTTTTTATTTGGTGACAAGTATACTACTGAACCTTACAAATAAGTCAACATTTGCACATTCTGTTTACGGTGGTATTATTATGATATCACCAGAACATCACAAGATAACCCTTGTTTGATTGTTTTCCCGTGACTAATAGGAAACAAAGCCTCTTCAAACAAACACTAGCTTGATTGCTTTGACAGTATGCAAACATAAGTTTGTGCGTTAGTGTTGGGATGTAGGGAACGCGATAAAAGGTGAGTGTATTTACAGTTTATGTATCAAAACTTCTTTTGGTCAAAATAAATCAAATATTACTTCAGTACAAACATATTCACATGATTATATCAATATTTCATGAAGATTTATCAAGGTGTCCTGGAATTTATTGACAACTTTTTCTCTTCATTTAAAGTAGTTTGTCATCTAATGCCGCTATGCTCATGACAGATATCCAAGAACGTTCGATAAACCATGTGGAGAAAATAAAAGTCAATATTTTACTAGAGAAAATTTTTATTTATTTTGGCCAAAATAAGTTTTGCTCAAAAAACTGCAAAAATACTTGGCTTTTTCTCGATTTCCCTACATCCGCACTTAAAGGGAGCTAAAAGGGCGAGCGCTGAGACGCATTGCAGACATTTAGAAATCCCACTTTATTTTATAAATGGTTTGATATTTAAATATAATGTTGACGCTAAATTGTAGGTGAAAGGTATCGACATGTTCCTGACCAGTTAGAGAATAAATTAAGACATTCAATGTTTGTAGAAAAGGTGTATGAATAGTTAAAAACTAGTTTATTTTCAAAGACCTTTTAACGTGGAAACTCACAATTCAAAGATTAAAGTGAGATGTTTTGAGAGGGTCACAAAAGAAGAGTTATAATAAATTGTGATGGTTTTATTGTGATATATCTAACAATGATGTTATTTTTCTGCTGTGACGATGCCATTGTGCTGTCGCTCTATTGCAATCGTGGCAAATCTCTCTTGCGGAAGCAAGTGGAGTTATCTCTGATATCCACCAGGGGCGGTATAGACACCCAGTTAGGATTATTAGTTGTCTCTCAAATCTGTCGAACCCACCTCGGTGGCGTAGTTGGCTCGTGTTGAGCTAGACCACCGAGGACGGGGAGATCGAGGTTCGAATCTCGGTCGGATGAACTGGGGGTGGTTTTCCTAAATGGTTTTCCACTCTCCCTCCACGCAAATGCGGGTTCCCCTTCCTCTAAATTCAACCTTCTCAATTCCTAATCCATTAGTGTAATTAGTACTTAAGCGTATAACCCAAACGGGTAGTAAGACGCGGAGCTAAATAATAATAATAAATCTGTCGACGTTGTTCGGAGGTTGGCTTAAGACAAGTCGTCGATGGGATGTCAGCTGGGCAAGAGTCAATCAAGGATGTTTGCTAGGGTGTTACGGATTATTGAAATTGTTGCATTTTAATTCCTTCCCGGGTATTACGAGGGGGAGGGGACATCCTTAATTGTTTAATTTATGAGGGGGTCCAGCCAACGATTGGGCTAATGTAATGTTGAGTCCATTAGATCCAATTATATTTGTTCAATTTGTGTGGAACCATAGTTTGTGCACATATTCATAGACAAACTGTGATCTGGCTACCCCAGTGATTCCTGGGAATTTAGTTTAGCAGATAGTCGACTCGCAGCCATTGTTACATTTACTTGATAGTAAATAACTTTTGATCATAGCTTGCATTGGATTTATCTTTCGTTATTTAAGCCTTGGCAAGATTATACTTGTGATGCTGTGGGCAACGTTGACAAACTAGTCAGTGCCAATTCCTTTGAACGCGTTTGAAATATATAGAGGTATTTGTTTATTTTAAAATTGTTGTTGGATGTAGTGTTTTGGCTACTTTAGACAAAACTTATATACCGTATGAAGTCTAATAAGTAAACTGTGCAACTGCAATTAAATGCTGTACGTCAATTAAAGGAGACCAATAAAATAAGTATTTGTGTTGGTAATCAAGTTGCGCTGCAGATAACTTAAGGGCTAGGGTGAAAGGAAAATAATTGAATAATATTGCTTTAAAGGGAAGAGGTCCTCATCAAATTAAAGAATTTCAATTTGATTAGAAGTAAGGAGTCTCTTAGAACCTTAATGTTCGGGACTGTTGTTTGGTTTCCCTTTTTGTTATTTCTTCACTCGACCCTCATTTGTGATTATTTTCCTAATAATATCGCGTTCTAGACTCCTAGGCAACTGGATGTTATCCTAAGTGTTTTTGTTGGGGACGCCTTGCTTAAGAGCACAATTGATATCAAGTGTAGGCAGGGTAATTAATGTCAAATACATTATTTTATCCTGGCTTTTAAGAGGAATTATAGTTATACAGAGTGATAATTTATTCTTATAGCTGTTTAATGTAGATTTCAGAAATTTAATATTTATTAGAAATATGGTCAACATTGTTTATTTATCATTTGATAATGTTTTTGGAGTTAGTGATTTCACACTGATTTTACTGTTTGCTTGATGTTCCCTTCTCTAATGAAACATTTAAAATATATATTGTTTTGTTATTAATGTAGATCATTGTTGTATGGCTAGCCGCCAAGACAAGCAACCCTGTGGCGCTGAAAAAGTCAGCTCACTACCAACATCTCTCCTCAAAATGTAGATAGGAAAAGAGAGAATAAAATGAAGCCAAGAGAAGAATAGTAATATATTTTTCGCCCGCAGAACCTGAAGAAAGATTCCTAGCTGTCCATGTAGCATAAGCCATATTGATAAAACATATAAAAGGCTGCACCTATACCATATAAACAAAGCCCGCTTATATTGTATTAATTACAAGTTGTGCATGGGGCCCAGATTCAATTTTAAGGTTCCGTGAGAAGTAGAATCTGAGCTGAAATTGAAATTTAGGTTTTTGTTTTTAAATTACGCCTCTTATAGTTTTCAAACTATCCATTAAGGCGGAGATGTAGAAAACGCGATAAAAAGCCAGTGTGTTTGCAGTTTTTATAATAAAACATTTGTTGGTCAAAATAAATAAAATATTGTTTCAGTAAAAACATATAGAACATAAGAGTTTAATTTTCTTCACATGGTGATATCAACAGTTCTTAAATAACTTTCAAGGGTGTTCTGGAATTTATTGATTTATGAGTCATGACAGATATTCAAAACGTTAAGAAAATTAAATTAAAAGGTTTCTACTGGAGCAATATTTGATTTACTTTGACAAAAAATAAGTTTTCATTAAAAACTCCAAAAATAACTGACTATTTATCGCAGCACCTACATCCCCACCTTCAGTGTTTCTAGTTCAAACGAAAAGGTTATAGAAATAAACAAAGAACATATTATTCTATGCTGACATATTTGAACGTATGTATCTTTATTTATATTTATTTTGCTTTTGTATCAAAAATTAATTTTTTACATTTTTCATATATAAGTCCAATAAGATATTGTATATTTGCTTTAAAATGAATGCAAGCACAACTCAAAAGCTTTTTATATCAAAGTTTTTTTTTACCGTCAGTTAATCATAGTGTCACAACATGGCAGGTATTTTTCTATTGAACAAAACAATGTTGCCAATATTGAGTATGATCTATGTTCCGGGCTCATTGTTACCCACATATTCAGTAGACTCATTTGTTACTAAAGATTCGTTTAAGCCAAATAAGTAAAGTGACTAATTTTTATCAAAATAGTCAATGGCACTTTATACCCAAATAAGTAAATGGACTAGTATTTTACCCAAGGAGTTAATAGACCTCTACAGTCCATTGACTAGGTACATAAAGAGTCAAATTACTTATTTTAACACAGATATTCGCTATCCTGAAAGTAACGTTTGTTGACGTTAAAGCCAGTGTCTAATGTAAATTGTCCATTTTAAAGTACCAGTTAGTTTCAAAAACAAATAACAGAGATTATTAATTAATGTTGAAAACGATAGTTAATTTTATCTAAATAATAAGCAAATACGTGCAAACAAAAGTGGTCAAGTCTAAACAGAGTAGTACTAACCAAACTATTCCAATCAATCTTTACAAGAACCATTTTTCTGCGAGAACAAGGTTTAAAACAAATTTAGTTTGATGTTAGAAGACCTCTGATAGGATATTTTAATAATTCAAGGCTCAGTTGGTCGACTATCTAGTCCTTGCAGCAATTTAACAATCTACAAATAATGCATGCTAATTTGAGAGTGAGAGGTATACCACGTGGCGTCCCAATTTTTTTTATAATCTGCTTACACCTCAACAAAGAGGTCTGAGGTCAAATCCCGGCCAGGTGCTAGAATATTAAGGTATCCTTTATAAGTGGGAATCTAAATACTTTACCATACCTTCTGAAATAGTTTCTTCCCAAAACATGTAATACTAACTATTGCTACTTTTCTTTTTGCAATTGTGTTTAGATCTGTTAGGCACAAAGAGCTTAGTAAATACATCACTAGTCAAGAGACCGGCCTCTTGGTCCAATGGTAAATAAGGATCCCTGGATACTGATTAACAGGTCATAGGCTCTATTCCCAGCGATACCCTAAGTATTCTTCCCGAAAGAGGAACTGTACCTAAGATCACCATGATCTGGTTAATTAAACTTAAGTTTAAGATTTACCCTGTCTCCACATCTTCATAATCGCTATCATCACGCCATCTCATTGTGGGTACGACTTGTAGTCAACCTCTGAGCAACGTAATGTTCCCGAAGCGCAGCTAAGAGTCTATATACATGGTGACTGAACTAGATACTACAGCTCTCATTGTTAAAAATGCCATACGCTTCGAAAAAAAAGTTTAAAATAGTCCTGATCTTGATGTTTCTATAACCCATTATAAAAGTACCAGGGGTAAGTAGATCTCTTTTTTTTTTTTTTTTTTAGCTTATCCACCAACACACAAACACATTTATTAGGACAATAGTTGCCATGCTTATAAACTGCTACAGATAACTAACTCCACCTCCACTTCAACCAAAAGTCATAATTCCCTCTTATAGCTGTTACTCCCTGGACAGAAACCAATATAAATATTTAGCCTGAATTGTATTATTTCTTAGAGATGTAGAGATTAAATACTTCTAAATTAGTAATACAGTCCCTTTCAATAAACGCAAGTATACAGTGTCATTTTTAATTTAAAATTAATTTCGAAAAAAGTTTAGATTATTCAAAATTCAGTTACTAGTAATCTGCATTTAATTTTAGAACCTGTTTCGGTGGCCGCGTGGTCCAAGGCGTCACGCTCGTGTTAGACTAGACTTCCGATGACAGGGAAATCGGGGTTCAAATCCCAATCCAGTGTGCTGAGAGTAGTTATTCCTAAATTGTTTTCCACTCTACCTCCACGGAAATTCGGGCTGACTTCCTCTAAATTCAACCTTTCTAATCCTTAACTTATTAGCGTAATTAATACATAAACGTATAACCTGAACAGGTTGTAAGACGCGGTACTAAAAAAAAGAGAGAAGAAAAGAAAGAAGAGAAAAGTTAAACAAATATATTAGAGAAGATGAAATGATAAAGAAAAAAGAAAAATACCCAAGGGAAAAATGAAAATTAGCAAAGAAGGGGAGATAGATGGATTTACATAAAAGAAAAATAAACAAGAGTAAGTAAGAAGAAAATAGATAAATTTATTGAATAATCTAAGCCTAGAATCAAATTGAATTTTTACATTTTGTAGAATTTTAAAGAGAGCAAAATTATTAAAGACGTTAAGATAAAGTGTTTATAAAGTAAGGGCCAGTTTCATAGTCAAACTTAGCATGCCTAAAGTTTGAGTCGATACTAAATACAGGACGATACCTACCTAGACCAAAATGGAATGGGCCAGTTTCGCATATGAAACTGGCCCATTCCATTCAATTTCAGGTAGGTGACGTCCTGTATTTAGTATAGCGCCGCACTTGAGGCGTACTAAATCTGACTATGAAAATGGCCCTTAGGGCCAGTTTCATAGTCAGATTTAGTACGCCTAAAGTGCGAGTCGATACTAAATACAGGACGACACCTACCTAGACCAAAATGGAATGGGCCAGTTTCGCATATGAAACTGGCCCATTCCATTCAATTTCAGGAAGGTGACGTCTTGTATTTAGTATGGCGCCGCACTTTAGGCGTACTAAATCTGACTATGAAACTGGCCCATTGTGTCTATTAAAATGATACACTACTATAGAGAAATGCAGCAAATATTAAAATAGTATTCAATTTAGAAGTAGTTAAAATCCCTCTGAGCTTACCTAGACGATTATTTCAATAACTAAACGATTAGACATGTTTTCTTAATGCGGCCGCTTCAGTCAGGGAATAAGTATCAATATCTTTCAGGCCACATGACTTGAGGAATGGTGGAAGGGGACGTGAGGAAAGGTCAGTGATTTTGCAGTTTTTATAGCAAAACAATTTTTTTGGACAAAATAAATAAATTATTTTTCCAGTAGAATGAACATAGCTGCAGTATTATTATTATTATTATTAGCACCGCGTCTTACTACCCGTTCGGGTTATACGCACTTACGCTAATGTGTAATGGTAGGGTGATTGTGAGATGAAATGGAGGACCTACAGTTTAACGTGGAATCCGAACCACGGTGGAGGCCTGGCATTCCTCACATTCACAAGTTGTGATTAATACACATCTTGTCAGAGGTGAAGCATAGCTGCAGTAGATGAGAAACTTTTTAGATGAAGAGAAAAAGTTGACATTAAATTCCAGGACAACCTTAACAAAGATTCAAGAACTATTGATATCACCATGCGAAGAAAATTAAACTTTGTTTATTCTGGAGAAATATTTGATTTATTTTAACCAAAATAATGTTTTGCTATTCAAACTGCAAAACAATGACGTTTTCTTGCGTACCCTTTCACTTCACCTTAAAAATCTATGGTCTGTGTCGTTTTCTGGAGCTACTTCTTTATTCTGTCTACGCTTATATTCCCCTACGTCCATCGCCTACAACCACCCTTTGTCATGTCAATAAGAAAGAGGGGGAAAAACCCCTTACGAAACTTCTTTATCTAAAGGTACAGAGGAATGCCTGCTGCTAGTACTCATATCTTAAAATGTTCTGTTATGAGACTTTAAAAACGTTACAGTACTTGTTCCAAGGAAGGTTGAATCTAGAGTTGTTTAAAATGAGCTCTATCACATTTTCTATTAATAAAATTCAAAATATATAGATTTATTAAGGCAAAAGAGTCCTATTGGGATCTTTCATCTTTATTTGGGCGTGAAACATATTTTGAAATCATGAATCGTAGAGTTAAATATTCCACTAAAGCCGAACGTCTAAAAGGCCATTTATTGCTTAACGAGGTGGACCCCTTGAGTCCACACTATAAGCATTGAATTGAAATCTTGATCGATCGGTCCAGTATGTAAATAATAAAGAGTTTTTACCATACCTACCCTAACATTTATGAATGTGTGTTCTCCTATCATTCAAGACGATAGACATGTTGTCATGTCTGTCATTTTCAAAGTTGAGGACTCTTTCACTTTTCGTTGACATAATGTGGATGAAAATCCACTCTTATGGGACCGCTGCGGGTACCAGAAAGAAGGCCGTGTTTAACCGTTTTTTAATAACTATACAAATAAAATAATAAAGAATATAAATAAATATAAATGTTAATTTATTTTCTATTTTTATAACAGGTGGTGGGCCCCGTTGGTCTTGAGGTAAAATGTCGGCCTCAGGACTAGATGTCCATGGTTTTAAACCCAGCTGAGGTTGATTGATTTTAACAATGCAATAAAAATCCGTAGCACAACTGGCACTACCACGTGCTGGAAATGTTATTACTACTAACCTATCACTTCTGTAGAGAATTATTATTATTAAAGTATTTAATGACGATGTGAACAAGTTCGTTCAACTCTGATATTGATTGAGGTTTTCGTCCACGCGGGTACGGCACCTTTTTTATTTCGTGGTCGTGGTGACTCAGCTGTCTGCCACCCGTGGAGACCAGTACAGGACCATTAGTAAAATGGGCGAACATTGTGTTAACTGGAAGTAATGTTAATGGAGGGATCCGGTTACGGAAAGATTCAGTAGTCATCAATTAGTTCAGTTAAAAAGGGTTTGCTAAATAACTAAGGAACAATCTGGTTACGAACGTCAACATAACGAAACAGAAGCTAACTTCCTCATGCCCAGACAGCCGTACGAATAAAGTGCGTGAAAATAATCATATTGCTAAATAAGCGAACTCTGTTACATGAACTTAACTTATAATACACAATGATGAATTCTCATCAACACAGGGTGCTAAAAAAAAATTGCTCTGATGCGTCTTCTCTCGACGTGCAAACATGAGTCCTTTACAGCGGGCTCAGAAACCAGGCTCCGCGCACTCCACAAGACATTCCACTCGAAGGTCAAGGATTGAATCACGCTCAAGGCAAATCCCATAACGCTATCTCCCAAGACTATGTTCTCAGGGAAACGTGACGAACGCGGCGAGCAAAGCGTGGAAAAAAGGCGCACGCGACGTAAGAGACGAGAAAGTAAAGGATTGGCTCAACTAACTTCGGAGGGGAAGTTAGGCTGACCGTCCCATTTAGATTGTGGCATGTAAAATAACCCTGGAAGGCGAAACGTGTAGGCTCTTTCCCACTCACTCGTAGAAATCCAGTGCAGAAAGCAACGGGAAACTACCGAACTTTCAAGACTGTCCTAGAACATGTGGATTCTCCCAGACGGTGGGTGCAGATGTCCACGGTTCGTATACCTGTAAAGAACATTATTTTCTGATTTATGATTATTATTTCATTTATTTTTACAGAGAATCTTGCTATCCACTTGGGCTCCCTTATATTTACAATTAGGGGTAGGGATGAGAAAAGTACAATTCAGAGTAAAATATACCAGCATTTTCGTAGAGGTAGAAAGGGAAAACATTTAAGAGAAGCCACTCTTAGTACACCTTACCATGATTCTTACGTCAACCTCCCCGTCAACGGCGATCCAGTCTGAGAGTGACGCGTTATATCATGCAACCACCGATGCGGTGCATACATATACTAACAAGGGTGAAAGGGCATGAACAATCTAGAAAAAACGTAACCACATTTTCTTGGCTGGAGAGTGTGAGCCATTTAACAAAAAATCTCAGTACACTCCCCTTGTATTATGACCTCAAACTTGCCGTTACCGGCAAACCAAACTAGATGAGCATGCAACTTTGTCCACTTGCCCATTGATGAGGGGGAGTATCAAATAGTTTATTAATACATTTTAAATATTATATTAATTATAAAAATTCGATAACTATTTTATAGCACCGCATCTTACTACCTGTTTAGGAGATAAGCACATAACGCTAAAGCGTTAGGGATAAGGAAAAGGGAATTTTATAGTAAGTGTACCCACATTTATTTGGAAAGAGAGTGGAAAACCATTTTTGAAAAACCACCCTGGGTACACCCAACCGGGATTCGAAACCCGATTTCCTTGTCGTTGGCAGTCTAGTCTAACATACTTAAGACTATGCGGCCACTGAAGGAGGTGATACAAACACTATAAAAGTTTTTGATCATTGTTACATGCACGGAATTTGTCACCAAGCACAGTAAATTGTAAGCACTCCAAATTTATTATGGTGTGATAATTAATCTCGAAACTATGAGTATGTGTAAAACTAGGCACGTAGTGTCGTTGTGTTGTCATGACTCGTGAAGAGTGATCGGGAGATCAGGCTAAATTAAAAGTTTGGTGGGATGACAAGATAAATCAGGACCGGATTGCTATGTAAAGCTGCTTGCCCATCACTTTTATTTTTTGTAGCGCTATGAAGACCAGTGGCATTGACTAAACTCATATGGCGAACCTTTGTTGTCCGTCGCCATACATGCTGAATCAAATTTGATCGTTTATTAAACAATAGATTTGATGATTGTTCATTCGCGATTAGGACGGGTCTGATACATCCGCGATCACTCACTCGGTCATTCCTCTAATGTCCGAAACCTTAATCATGTTTTGGAAGCAGATAAAGAGGCTATTGGATGAGAATACTGTCCAGAGTTTTAACCCAATGTGTTTGTTTGTTTTCTCCAGGAGATAAATATAACCTAAAGGTTGTAAACGCAAGGGACAACAGATTATTTTTTTAACTAAGAGTTTTTAATTTTATTATTAATTATATATATATATATCCCCTAATCTTAATTTCAGTCTGGCTATTCGCATATTTACTCTAACAAGGAGGGAATGATAAAATTAGATCGGCGATTTTCAACAGTTGTGCTGCGGAAAATTGGTGTGCTGTGGGAGTTAGAAGGAATAACTTGGATAAAACCCCCCCAGAATTTATCTGGCAAAGAAAGATAAATTTAAGCTTAATTTATTAGAGTCTTCGTATATAAAAAGAATGAAACTAGGAAATATTCACTCAAAATCCAGGAATGAACAAACGTCTATTTGATCTGAAACAAGCTTTTCACTTGAACCGGCAGTTCATACTTAGCTGGAATTTATATGGTCAGTACAGAAGACATTGTTTCAAGACTAGGGGCCAGTTTCATAGTCAGATTTAGTGCGCCTAAAGTGCGAGTCGATACTAAATACAGGACGACACCTACCTAGACCAAAATGGAATGGGCCAGTTTCGCATATGAAACTGGCCCATTCCATTCAATTTCAGGTAGGTGACGTCTTGTATTTAGTATAGCGCCGCACTTGAGGCGTACTAAATCTGACTATGAAACTGGCCCTAAGAATGTAATCGTAAGCTAGGCGGCCGTCCTAAGTTGCAACTATCCCTAGTTTCAACTATGCACTTCTGTGGCTGCACATTCTTAATTTTGAGTGTACACTCTGTTCAACATATTGTTGGATCCCAACACACACATTCAAGACATTTCGAGGTCACCGTGTGAAGAAAATTAAATTCCATGCTTGTACTGGAGCAATTATTTATTTATTTTTGCAAAAAAAAAAAAAAGTTTTACCACAAAAACTGCAAAAACTTTGGCTTTTTCTCGCATCCCCTTTCATACTACCTTAAGGCATCACTTTAGTATAAGATTGGTCTGCTAATGCTGGGGAGATCAGGGTCCGAGTCCCAGTCAAGTATACTCAGGGTAGTTTTTCCTAACTGGTTTCCCACTCTCCTTCCATAATAATGTGGGTAGATTACCTTTAAAATAATTCCTTCCTCATGCCTATCCTATTACAGTTATTATCATATATTCGTATAACCTGAACAGGTAGTAGGACGCGGTGATAAAAAAAAAGAGTCCACCTAAATAACCTCAATAACCTACACCGGCGAGAACGTGGACGAAATGGATAACACATCCAGTAATTTTATCTGAAGATGGAGAGGTCATGGTTTGACTCCTGGCTGCTTATTTTCCACACTAGGCCTCTAAGCAAAAGCGGGTGTATTTATTTAAATTTTGTCGTACTAATTCCTACTCAATTCGTGTAGTTAAATACGTATATTTAGTGCAAGTGAGGACTTACTTCGTATGAATTGAGCCTTCTAACAATATAGCTATTAGTTCATGTGTTTAACACGATTAGGTAGCAAAGCGCGGTGACAAAAAATTTCTGAAGGGAATCCATAAAACAATTTCGGCTTAACCAGAGCTAGAGAAAGACACAGAATTTTAAAACCCTCTTTTTTTTAAATTGTGATTATAAACGTAAATATATTTTATAATAAATATGTGGTAAAAAAATTTTTTACTAAAACAATTTTTTCTATATATTAGGGGTTGAGCATTCTTATGTTCTAAAAAAAATTATTTTTTTCGAAATTTAAAACAATGACGCAATATTAAATATAAATTGCATTATCATAGAGTTTTATATTTAAAGCATTGCAAAAAGAGCGAACGTAATTAAATCAAATTTTAAAAAACTCACCTTTGAAACGACAAAATTGTGTCTTATTTATTTGTTACTACACGTGCTTTTTGTTTTATGTTTGTTTTTCCTATCCACGTCTCACTACCTGGGTGTACACATTTAATTACACTAATGACATAGAGCTAAGGAAGTTAGAACTAGAGAGGAACTGTACCCGCATCTCTTGGGGGGAGGTAGGCATTTCAGAAAATCTACCCTCAACAAATGCGGCTGAGATATGAACTCCTACCTCCTCCTCATCCACAAATCAGACCAGATAAACTTGACAAATAGTTTGTGTGCTTTACTATTTTGAAATATCTTGTCAAAGAACTCTCATATATGAGTAAACAAACTGTGAACTAGACAGATAGGATGAATTAAATACCAACGTGCTCTGGTATAAACTTCAAGAACTTATCACCAGAGTTCACAATTAGTAGCAATGAGTGCAAATGAATTCTAAGGCGTGGTTAAAATGTTTACCTTCTATTGCTTCTGCTTTATGTATTTTTTTAAAGACAATTCAATCAAACTTACACACGTATAAAAATATTCTACATTTAAATTAAAATATATAATACTAAAATCATATCACAATTTAAATAATTTAGACAAGTATACTAAAGGCTACAATGAGTATCACGATAGATCGTGGGATCACAACCAGGTATTAGTTAATCTCTGCTGATAAAGGCATAATACCTTACATTTGTGGCTGATAGATTTAGTGTAAATTGTCAAATAGCTAATGTTTTATAGCAGGACCATTTTAGTAATTATTATAATATATATATATATATATATATATATATATACACACATACAGGGTGGCCCATGGAAAAGTAGCCCGCCTCCTATATCCAACAGGCACCTGACTCTGAATTGGAGGTCAATCCCCTTCCACCCATATTGTGACATGAAGAATGAGAAAGTGAACTGCTTGTCTAAAGCACAAGACGGGGTGGAAGGGGATTGAACTCCTCCAATTCAGAGTGAGGCGCCTGCTGGATATTGGAGGCGGGCTACTTTTCCGTGGGCCATCCTGTATAACCACTCCCTGAATCTGCGCACAATGAAATGTTTATAAAAAAAATCCAACAGCTATGCAGTATAACTAATGATACCTCTTTTGGTTATTTAAGTACTACCACACATACGGGAAGTCAGCATTTAAATAAACAAACTGAGTAAGAATGAGGAAGGTAAAAATGAGAACAAATGTACCAGTATTTTCGTGAAAAGTTATTAAGACAATTAAGTATAAAAACATTTCAGTATACATTAGTCTGGTGTTTGAATCCTAACCTCATCACCAGTAAACGAGAAACGAAGGGATTAACGCCTTTGGACTAGCACCTTTGTCCACAAGACCATCGGTGCGAGTTATTGGTTGATATTAAATTGAGGTAAAATCCACAAACTTTGACAAATAGTTTACGCTCTAGAATGGAAAAAGTCAAACAATTTTTTTCCCTACGTATTTTTAACCGTTTGGATTGTAAGCAAAAACAATCTACGCTAATTAGATAAGGGTGAGGATGGTAGAGTTTAAGAAAACATTTTTCCACAATTGCGTTGAGGAAAAATGGGAAAAGATTCTTATAAAACCACCCTCAGTTAACTCGAATGAGATTTGAACCCCGATCTCCCAATCAGTCTAACAATAGTGTGACGCAATAGACATGGGACTAATGATGCGTGTTCCAATTTTTTTTTTTTAGCACCACGTCTTAGACTACATTGTCTGGGTTAAACGCTTACGTACTAATTACGCCAGTGGTGTTAGGGATTAAGAAGTTTATATTTAAAGGAAGTGTACCCGCATTTGCTTGTAGGGTGAATGTAAAACCATTTTGGAAAAACCATATTGATAAACTCGACTGAGATTTGAACCTCGTACTCCCAGTAATTGGCAGTCTAGTCTACTGCGAGAGTAGTGCGTTAGATCACACGGCCACCGATTCGGGTAAGCAATAACTAAACACTAATATTTTTGCCTTAAATCAAGAACATCTTTTACTCTATTTACATAACTAAAGATAAAACTAAAATTAATTTTAAATCCTATTATCTTAAGGTGTTCATTAGTCATGCACCTACAATTCGAATTTTTTTATTTCATCAGAATGAGTAAAGTTATATACACTTATTAATAATGGATTAAAATTTATACTTTCTCTCTCTTTGAGTACCTATATGCCCTGAAAATTAGTTGCCAAGCAATTTCGTAATGGTATCTGGTGACACAAGATAAGAAAACAAAATCTATGAACAAAAAGTTATAGATTGGTTAACATCAGATTAAATATGTTCGAATATGAGTTAAGAGCTAACCTCCAACAATTGGCTAGAAAATTAGTAAAAACACACACCTGCCTTGGTGGCGTAGTTGGCTAACTACGCTGGTCTCAGATAAGCTAGAATGCTGAGGATGGGAGATCGAGGTTAGAATCTCGGTCGGTATAACTGGGGGTGGTTTCCCTAAATGGTTTTCCACTCTACCTCCACGCAAATGCGGGTTCAATACCACTAAATTAAACCTTCCCAATTCCTAACCCAATGTGTATACTTAAGCGTATAACCCAAACGGGTAGTAAGGCGCGATGTTAAATAAATATTATAAACACACTGAAAATTATTTTTCAATGAGTAGTAATAAAACACTCTGTACCTTTGTAAGTAATACACAGCGTAACTTTAAGTAATTCTCACGACATTGTTAAAAGAGCAATAACTGTATACGCACATGGCTCATTTCACGTTCTTGGCCTCAAGGATTGGAGTACATAATTCAAAAATTAAAGGACTTGACTCCTTTTTATCCTAGAGCATATATTTATAGTCGTTGTTAATTCCCCCTTCATACACACTTCAGTATAATAACTTCCAGTCTACCAACTCCTGCCGTACATACAAGATCTACTGGCTCTTTTCATGTATCCATATTTGGTATGTGTTCTAATACGGACGTTGCATACACGTCTACGTAAATTACGTACAACAAATACATATATACATAGAAATAGAAGGATCTTCCTTGATCCGCCCGCGGTGGCTATATGAATAACAAGATAACCTTGATATGCGAGAGTCGAGAGGGCTTGGCTTCACTTAATTGCTGTTTATGTTTCTTAACATTCTCATGGTTCACTACGTACAGCCAAGAGAAGAGATTCCACTAAAAGAGTTGGATTTGGTTCAGACCGCCCTCATCGGCGGGCATGTGGACTACAAAATAAGCTGTTTACTCTGATTGGCGAGTGACGGGGAAGTTGAGCTCCAGTCAGGTGTACTGAGGATATTATTTCCTATATGGTTTCCCTATATTCCCCATGCCAATGCGTGTATGTTTATTTGAAAGTCACCCGTCTCGTTGGCGTAGTTGGCTAACGCGCTAGTTTCATGCTGAGCTAGACTGCCGAGGACGAGGAGATTGAGGTTCGAATCTCGGTTGGGTGAAAATTGGGGGGGGTTTTCCCTGAATGGTTTTCTACTCTCCCTCCAGGCAAATGTGGGCTCACTTCCTCTTAAATCCAACCTACCCAATTCCTAATTCATTAGCGTAATTAGTATTTAAGCGTATAACCCAAATGGTTGTGATAAATAAAATGAAAAAATATTGGAAAGTCTGACACTTTAACTCATTTGGTAGCGTATCTGTTCACTGAGCTAATGTCCGGGCTTCGATTCCTGGCATGGGTGAAAATGTATAATTGTTTAAATGAGGGTTTACCCTTTCACAGTGATGAATTAAAGATCAGGATTTTTGGGTATTTTCTAAATTTAAATTAGTTTTTAAGTCGTGTGCTAATGTCCATTCATAAAGTACATTTAAATACTAAATAAATGTAAAAAAGGAAATTCCCTTTTTAGTTCTTATTTTCTTTTTCCTGTGTCATTAAATTATTATTTTTTGCACCATGACGTATACACATACATGCTATCCTCATTTTATTACACTAGTAAAAATAAATTATATTATATTGCTTATGGTAGTTCCATAGTCAGCTACAGTAAAATTTTTATTGGAAGGGCCTTTAAGAAAATATGAACTTTTTTTTGCTGTTACCATTGATAGCATTTAATACTAATAAAAGTGTTATTCTATGGGTATTTATAATAAAAAGTGGCAGCTGCGGATCACATTACTTGACGTACGAATGCGTTAAAGTAAATCTCTTAAATATTCTGGCTGTACTACTGTATTTCCTAATGTATTATTATTACTTAATATATTTACTATATCAGCATACGACTCACAAATATTCACATCGGTGTTAGAGTGGTCTAGTGTGTCAAGCTCACAGTAAACTGTATTGCCAGTGGTAGGGAGGCCAATGTTCGGAACTCACCCAGGTATACTGGGGAGTGATTTCACTAACACCTATCCTAAAAATTCTGGTGCACTTTTTAAAAATCCTCCTCATACCTATCATACAAATAAATTCATTAGTTAACTCTTGGGTTTTAAACATGTTTACTAATTGCATACCAGTTTCCTGGGATGCAAAAGTTATTCCGACGAAGCCTTGACTATTAAATTCACACCACTGATATTAGACAAGGCTTACCCAGGAAGGTGAATTGAGCGTGGAGGGGTTATTTTAGGACCAACTCGATCGCCTTAACTCACTCATCAGATTTATTTCCCCGGGTACATTTGAAAGTGCATGTGTTTTACACCTAGATCTTCTCACGGATATTAATGGTGTGGTTTCTTGTACACGACGTTTGCCCAGTAAAGTATGAAACATATCTAGCATTATTCCACTAAAGTGTAGCTCTGGGTGGATGACCCTGTCGCCAATAACCATAAGTGAGGAAATGTATATAAATAATAATAATAATATTTAGCACCGCGTCTTACTACCCGTTCGGGTTGTACGCTTAAGTACTAATTACGCTAATGGATTGGGAATTGGGATGGTTGAATTTAGAGGAAGTGAACCCGCATTTGCGTGGAGGAAGAGTGGAAAAACATTTAGGAAAAAACCACCCCCAGTTCACCCGACCGAGACTCGAACCTCGATCTCCCCGTCCTCGGCGGTAGAGCTTAACACGACTAGCGCGTTAGCCAACTACGCCACCGAGGCGGGTAAATGTCTATAAAAGTGTGATGAATTTTATTTTGCCAGCTCCAACAGAAGAATAAACTTTTTTTTTTAACGGAATGTGCTTGTTGTAACATTAAATATTTATTTGAGGTATTTAACGTAGACTTTCTGAACAAACTGATTATATCAGCACATGAGAATTTCTATGAGCGAGAGTGAAAGGGCCTACCAATTTTTCCGGGAAAGCAAGTTGTGCTAGGAATTTTTATCGCTTAAGAAATAACCGTTGACCCCAGCTGGGTTTGGACCCACGAGCATCAGGTCATGAGGCGAGCACTTTATTCCGAGGTTGACTTCCAACTTAAATTTCCAGCAAATCATTGGATGCACTCCACATGTGCATTGGTGACCTGGTGGTCTAGGGGTAAGGTGTCAGACTTCTGTGCTGGGGGTCCGGGGTTCAATCCTCGGTCCCGCCACAGATTTATCTGATTGCCAAACCCTTCCTTCACCTTTGACAAGATGTGTATTAATCACAGCTTGTGAATGTGAGGAATGCCAGGTCTCTACCGTGGTTCGGATTCCACGTTAAACTGTAGGTCCTCCATTTCATCTCACAATCACCCTACCATTACACATTAGCGTAAGTGCGTATAACCCGAACGGGTAGTAAGACGCGGTGCTAATAATAATAATAATAATAATAATAACATGTGCATTGGGTTCAGATATCCAGCCAATATGTATGTAACTTGTTAGACAAAAGGATTGTCAAATTTCAAATTAAATTGTCTAACAGTTTCAATCCATACAATTTTCATCATTTAAATCTAAGGTGGTTGTAACTGAGTAGTGAAAGTGTACATATTTTGAATAAACTTGTTCAAACAGTGTAAGTTGTTTAAATGCTCTATCGAGCAATATAATTTATCATTGTTAACATTGTATGGTGAATTTCACTTCCCATTTGCCACATCTGTGACTACATTGATAAATATGTTGCTAAACTCTGGCATAGCTTATAATATAAGGTCGGAGTTTATCTCATCAAGTTGTGGCCGCTATCTTTCGGGGTGAACAGAATGTAAAACCATCGGTGCCACCATGATGTTGAGTGGACAGGATTGCATAATGGAATGCACGCCCACCACTCAAGTGTCCGCCTTAAACTTATCTAGTTAGAATGGAATGAACTCTATTTTAAGAAGAAAAACCCAAATTGTTGTAGTATTTAAATCATGCCTTGCATTACCTTGCCTAGAAGCCATGAAGCCTTTTCTCCAGTCAAACAATTTTGAAAACTAGGCACCATACCAGTTATTGGTTGTTCTCAATGGGTGTGTAACGTGGTCTCTTACCTTACATGACGAAAACAAATTTAGAGTGTTCAAAAACAAGGTGCTTAGGAAGATATTTGGTATAAGAATGGATAAGGCTATTGGGGAGTGGAGGAGGTTACATAACGATGAATTACAGACCCTGTACTCATTACAAAACATTGTTAGAGTAATCAAGTTTCATAAATTACGGTGGGCAGGACATGAAGCGCAAATGGGAGAATCTATATCCATAATCAGGGTACTGACCGCCAAATCCAATGAGAAGAATTCAATGGGAAGGCCCAGACGCAGATGGGAGGATAATATTAGAATGGACCTGAAAGATATAGGGTGTAATGAGGTGGACTGGATAGAACTAGCTCAAGATAGGGATAGGTGGCATACTTTTGTAAGTGCGATAGTGAGCTTTTGAGTTTATAATGCCATAGAGTAAGTATCATACGACGTTCATAGTTTTACATTTTAGTTCCATTTTGTAATTTAGAATCACGCTTTGGAGAGAAATTGGACAAATTTGTATACAACATGTAAAATGTTCCTTATTATAGGGAGATGGGAAGTAAAAGTACCATATATAATAGGACAGCTAGATAAACCAAGTCTTGTTTGACGTCCTTTATTCCTCGAACCACTGACCCTTAATTTAAGGTCCAGCAGACCCCCGAGTCTCGCGTTTGAAATTGACCTTACCTATTACTAATATTGCTTCTTATGTTTGGGTTTTATTCTTAAAAAATATATCCAACTGAGACTAACAAGATAAATAAATAGTATTTACACAAATAATCGATCCTCATTTAAATATCGTAACTTACAATATCTCTAAATGTCACCCATCTATATATCCCCCTACAAAGAATGGAACGACAGATATACATACCACAGAGCAATTTAAATGTCCTTGAACAATTACCTTAACACCATAGCTTAAAACTCCAAAGCCATTAATGTTGCACTAGATTTACCTAAATTAACCGCGATTTGGTTGTACCTTTCATTTCGTCTAAAAGATATGGTTACATTAATATTAGCCATTCGGTTATTTCAAAGATAATATTGTTCCACGCTTAAATAGCTTGCTTATCGTTTGTAATTCCTAGCTTTATTTTGTTTTACGCATCTGTACTAACTACTCTAATGTGTTATGGATGAGAGGTTTAATTTAGAGGATGTGTACACAAATTTTCGTGAAGGGAGAGTGGAAAATTATTTTAGGAAAAACCACCCTCAGTACACCCGACCAGGATTGAGCCCTGATCTTCCCGTCATCAGCAGTCTAGTCTAGTGCAAAAGTGACGCCTTAAACTATCCACCAAAGAGGGTCCCAGTATCTTAATTGGGAAAGACAAACAAAAAACCTGCGTCAGTGGGCGTGCAGATAAGGGGGATAGTATTGTCAGACTGTACTAACTGTACTAAGTTTAATCTCTAAATGATTTTACATTCTTCCTCCACACAAATTTGGGTACATTTCCTCTTAAATGGGCCATCCTCTTTACTTCCCCATCAGTTTTAATATGTGGATGGCTAGGATGGGTTGTAAGACTTGGAGCACGACGTAAAGTACGACGTGGAATAGAAAAAGGAATCTTCATCTCAATTTAGTCTCTTTGAATTAAACCGGAATTTAAACTTGTCCTCGAATATGTTCCGCATTTGGCTCTAGACACCAGCGATGACAAAAGATGCAAGGCATACCAACTGCGATGACAAGCTATAGATATACGATTAAGTTCCATTTACAACAGACCACCCATTGGGATAAAAAGGATCCGGATGCGGTTTAGAAATGGATTATCAACAGAACGTCAATCAAGAGTCTCCATAGGTGGTCTATCTAGTATGGAAATAAGTGGTAGGCAGCAGCACTTGCTTCACCTCAGATTAATATAATAATATTTAGCACCGCGTCTTACTACCCGTTCGGGTTATACGCCTAAGTACTAATTACGCTAATGGATTAGGAACTGGGAGGGTTGAATTTAGAGGAAGTGAACCCGCATTTGCGTGGAGGGAGAGTGGAAAACCATTTAGGAAAAAACCACTCCCAGTTCACCCGACCGAGATTCGAACCTCGATCTCCCCGTCCTCGGCGGTCGAGCTCAACACGACTAGCGCGTTAGCCAACTACGCCACCGAGGCGGGTCTTCACCTCAGATTAATCGTAACCATGTTTTCACAAATCACATCTATTTAAAAAAATGAACAAGTGATAAAGAACAAAAGCATGTATTTGATGTGTGTCCAAATGGGACTGAATGATCAATAATATTAATTCTGAAAATTGAAAAATGACACCTGGACACGAGAATAGAGCCTTGGACCTTTGGTTTAGTACGCCAATGCTCTAACCACTGAGCTATCCAGGAATCGTCCTGTGCCCAGGGCACAGACAAGGAAATAACATACACAGCCATAGGGGAGATTTGCTGCGCCCCTCGAGTCAGGTGGAACTTAAAATAGTGATTCCAAGTGAGAATTCTTTCAAACAACTCACTTTCAAAGTGTTCCTCGTGAAAAATACAAGCTAAGAAGTAAGAGCTGCCTTCTCTCAGAGTACAATAGTCCAGATAGCGGTAATCCCTTACCCCATCTCACCTCCCTTTGATTGACCAAAACTTTTCAAACAATTGAGAAAGTTGGACCCATATATACAATGCCAGTGCTTCTACAGTTTAAACGTAAGTGACACAAGGTATTGGAAATGCACTTGTAAATGAATTATTAAATATTTTGTGCCCAGCTCCTGCGGTCACAATTCATTAGGATTTACTTTTTAGTTAGACTGGACTGCAAATAACTGAGATATCAGTGTTCGAATCCCGATCGGGTGTACTGAAAGTGTTTTTCCCTAATATGCTTATAATTCTCCTTCAACGCAAATACGGACACATTTCCCAAACATTTTACCTTCCTCATTCTGTATCCATTGGAGTAAATAGCTCTAATGGGAAGTAAGACATGGCGCAAAAAATATATCAGTAGTTAAAATTAAATACTTATGTTGTAAAGGTTGCATTTATTTTTACATTTTGTTGTCAAATTAATACAAACTAAATATACAAGTGATATGCTATTTAATAAACTAAAAAAAAGTTAAATGCATAAAAAATACAATGAAAAGAGCTTCCTAATTATGTTTTTGGTATCGGCAATACCCCTTATTTTAAACACGGGACTGATTATATTCAACATTATTTTATACTAATACCCGTCTCGGTGGCATAGTTAGCTAACACACTAGTTTAGTGTTGAGCAAGACTTTCAAAGACGAAGGGACTGAGGTTCGAATCTCGCTTGGTTGAACTGGGTTCACTAAATGGTTTTTCACGCTCCCTCCATGCAAACACGGGTTCACGTCCTCTATAGTCAACCTTCTCAAATCCTAGCCCATAAGCGTAATTAGTACTTAAGCGAATATACCGAACGGGTAGTAAGACGCGGTACTAAGTATTAGTATTATTATTTTATACTAATGTGCAATGAGAGTTAACAAATCGGTTTTAAATCAGTTTATAATAAAATAAAATCTGAAAATGAAGTTTATCTCCCTAAACGCGCCTTAGGATTATACAACAAAAAACTCATAATGTTTTGTCCAAGTACACTTGTCCAACACCTTTTCTTATCTGTATGGAAAATTAAATATCTCTTAATTTTAGTAAAGGGGAATAGAAATAAATATACATTTTTTTACTCTGAAAAATCTTTCAGTATAAGATTATTTTAACATAATAGAACAATATTTTCATACAATTAATAATTGCAGAGTTTCTTAAAAGTAAATATTTATATCACATAAAAATAGAGTTTAGTAAAGTGAGTAAAATTGCTGACCGTACAAAGTGCATGAAAAAAACACTCTTAGCTATACCCAAAAACTGTTTTAATCACAGCTATAGTTATTGAGTGTTTGGTATAAATATGATCTACTAAAGTAAAGAAAAAAGGTTCTGATTATTTAGTTTGGATAGGTTTGAAACTAAGATCCCTATCATTAAAAAATCAATACAATAATAATACAGAAATAAGTTTTAACAGAAATTTGACTAAAATATGTGTCAAACAAATTTGTACATTAATATATTTCATAATATTCTGGTCGCTTTGATTTCGTAATGTACTAGATCAAGGTTTGACGTATTTAGCTATAGCATTCTTGCTTTATTAGTGAACATCCAGCTGTCATAATTTTGAAAGTTCTGTTGTGTAAAATCCTAAGCTATCCATGGCAATCACAAACCAGTTATGACAATTAACAAATAAAAAATCTTAGAAATATAATATTATCTTGTCTACAATTTGAGTGCACAAACGAGCGCAATCACAGGGCGGCCGTCGTACTCCAATGACAATGCAAACTTTACCTAAGCACGATCATAGAAACATGTTTGAAAAAAGAGCATCACATTTCACCGACGATATACTTTTTTACAGAAACATATTAACGTGAAGCATCATTATTATCCAAGCTATGTCGCCTGAATTGGTTTATTTTAATTGTTATGTCGCTCTTAAATATGCAATAATAGCTATGTATTTGTAAATCTAATGTATCCACTTTAAGATAGGCTTCAGTTTGTGTGTTGATTTACTTTTAGTACTTTAAACATTTCCCTCTGCCCTTATAAATTTATTGTTCCAAATGTCTTACTACAGTCCAATTTTTATAAAAAGAGCCTTTTATAAAGTAGATTTTTTTTTTCTTTGCTGTCAACATCGATTACATTTTCTATTTTGTTATTTTTGCTAGCACCGTGCCTTAATATTCGTTCAAGCTATACGCTTATGTACTATGTACTACTTATGTACTACTAATCATGCTATTGTGTTAGAGATGAGGGAGGTTTAATTAGTATAAAGTGTACCCCCATTTGGAACATATCGAGCTTTCATAGCTTAGGAAATATTAGAGGCCTCTCCCATTTCCTAACAGTAAATTTTCGAGTTCCAAACTTACTAAATTTATGGTTATGTGGGATGTTCCTTTTATCAAATTGGCAAATTTAAATTTTCTTTCATACGTAAAAGTATATTTTCTTTGGAAAGATGGCAATTTACTCTCATTACCAAACCCCTCTGTTCCCCTCACCCTCCTAAGCTTCCATAATTCCAATTTGAAATGTTAAGACTTATTTGGTTATCTTACATGATATTTTACGTGGCTACTAAATGTCAACCTAACCAAATCGTGAAGAATGTTCTATTTTAATTGTATACATTTTAAGCGCTACCATTTCATGGGCTTCAATTTTGAAATTCCATTTGTACAATAGTGTAGGAAACGCGAGAAAATGCCAATTTCTTTGCATTTTTTTAATCAAAATATTTTTTTTTGTCAAAATAAATAAATATCACTCCAGTAGAATTATATAGTTTAATTTTCTTCACTTGGTGATATCAATATTTGTTGAATATCTGTTATGAGCATAGCAGCATTAGATGAGAAAGTTTTTAAATGAATGAACGTGAACAGTGTATCCCTGTTTAGCGACTCAAACCGGTTTTTTTATTAAATTGCATGGCAACATTTCAAGCTTTTATATCTACCAAAATTGTATTTATATAGCTTTGTAAGCATTTTGAGGGGACCATCCCTCCCTATTTTTCGAACCTTCATTTTGAAATTTAATAATTCAGGCCTTGATACTGTTTTAGTTGATCCTTAAGCCCACCTTTCACATCACAAATCCTTTTGTCTAAAATAATATAATTTACCAAATCGTAGAAAATTACGTAAGATCGGAAAGGTGAGAAGGGGGAACGAAAAATCTTACGATACATTAAGTAGGGAGATTTTGGGGGGAAGGGGGTCGAAATAATGAAAAAAATCCTTACGTAATTTATGAACAGCCCCCTATTGTTTTATAAAAATACATTTCAAGAAAAGGTTTTCTTAATTTTTAATTTTGTTACAAAGTTACAATAGGCAATTAATTAAACGTTGGACGAAAATCTTAGATGCCCTGAAAAAACTGCTTATTTCAGAGGGGGCATATCTACACCTCTCAGGGTAGGTAAACAAACAGAATTTGTGAATTTAAATGACAAACAAGGAAGTAAATAATGTCATGAAGGCAAATTAAAAAAAATTATTCTCAAGAAGAAAAAAAAATCGTAGACGTAAAGTTTTGCATTTCAAGAGAAAGCGTTTTCTTTTAAATTAACCCTAGCTCACTGCACATTGTATAAATATTATGATTATTATTTTAAATATGCAAACCTTCATTATATTTAAAGTTAAATTTAAGGATTATAACACATATATTACATACAATCCATAACTACTACATATGAAATAAAGAATGTTAGACTACACACACCTTCCAAAAATAAATTTCTGCGCACGTACACTCCGTTTACCCTAGAAGGTAGCAAGAAATCTTACCTTGACCAATTACAGCATGGCCCTATGTTATAAGCAGCGCCGTAGTGTAACATGTCAAAGCAAGCGTGCCAATTTTCAAAGTAAATGGAGTGTACCTAGTTCAAGCAATTAAAAAATGAAATAATACACTAAACTAAATAGACTAAAAGAAAAACCCATCAATAAAATGTGTATAAGCAATAAAAGTATGTGTTAACAAAATAAATATGCAGAAGTATGAAATAATAAAATTTCTGTTTCATTAAGAGAGTAATAATAAACCTGATTTAAAAAATCAATTATTTAAAATGGGAGAAATATAAAGCCATAGTTCAAAACTATTGTGGTTGTTATAAATAATCCAGACATTCGGTAGAATGCGTTGTTTTTTAGTATAAATACTTTTCTCTGCCATGCTCTAAGAATATTTGTTTTAAATTTGATAACAATGGCTTCACGTAGCTTATACTAAGATGTTTAGGCTGTTTATACTGTAAAACAATATATGTGATAAAAAATCAAGAAATAAAAACGTATAATGATTACGAAAAATTAGAACAAGAATATAAAAAATAAAGCAATTTTACATTAGTGCTTATATGTATTAATATATACAAAGCAAACATTTTATGAATTAAAAACATTACCAGAAAAGGGTCTGGTTAAAATAAAAACAACGTACCCAGTAACACGTGGACTATGTGTCAGTATTTTTTTGCTTTATGATGACAAAGAGATCGGAGATTTAATCCCATCTGGTGTACTGAGGCATTTCTTACGCTAAATAATTTATCTTCTCATTCCACAAAATTAATTTATAGTTTAACTAAAATGAAACTTTTCTCATTTAACCCTATAGGAGCAAACAGAATGGATTGGCAGGTTTAAAGCTGTGTGAGATGAAAAATCTAACGACCCTATATATACATACAGACAACTGCGTGTGCTTAGTTTCTACCCAGCATCTTAGTACCCGTTCCGGCTATATCATATTTTAATTACGCTAGTTAAATAGCAAAGGAAGATATATATTTAGAGAAAATGTACCCATTTTTTCGTGAGGGGCTAATGGGAAATTATTTAGGGAAAATCACCCTTATTATAGTTAATCAGGATTCTAACTCCGATCTCCCCGTCACTGGCAATCCAGTCCAACACAAAAGTGGCACGTTAGAGCGGTTAGACCATGCGACCACCGATATACATAATTATTAAATACCAATAATGTTCTATTTCAGTCCATGTTCAATATAATCCATTATGAATTGTTTTATTTACTGAGGAAATAATATTATTTTTATTCTTAGATAATTTAAATAAGAACAGATTATACAAACATCATGTATGATTATAGTACCAGCAATTATTTGAGCCATGGACCATTTCAGCTCCAAAGATTGATGATTAATTCGTTATGCCCACTTTAAATATAGGTTTTATTTTATACAGAAATGAACATTCAAAATGGGTAAGAGGTTAAATGAAGAGGATATTTACTAGTTAAGAAAATGATTATGTAAATGCTACATATGTGTATGATATAGTGACTAAAAGCTATAATGCACTGAACAAATGCGTTTACGAATGACTGAAAAAAATATATATTTGAGCAGCACTGAAAAAAACAAAACTGATATGAGACAGTTTTACATTTGATGCTATCGTTGACTTTCACAAATGGTATATACCTTTTATCAGATTCTGGGAACTCTCAGATTTACTCACTGGAACTTTTTATTAAATTTAACAAAAGCTATATATAATATCAAAGTAGTTGTGGCTACGTAAGCACAAAGCAAATCGACCCAGAAGAATAGCTCCAGGCATTCCGCCACCCCAATCCACCCCTGAGTGTAAATAAACAGATATCCAGACGAGCTGTAATACGTGAAGCACAAATATAAAACGTACCTGTCTATTTAACAAAAAAAACAAAAAAACGCTCTAAAGAACTGGAATCTGTTCTTGTATTCAGTTTTTCCACATAAAAATATGTGATGATTAAAAAAGTTTCACTCTATTTTTTTTTAATCCTACTCTTTTTTTTTTTACTTTTCGTTTCGTTGTTTTTTTAAAAATTGTTTCTTTTCTTAATTTTTCGTGTTAGACAGTGGAAAAAGTAAAATAAAAAACTCAACAAATTCAGAGAATGTTAAATGGTTTTAAGAGAATCCGACCCACTTTGGTGTGCAGGTGAACCAAACATCAAACTTGTCTAGTCTGGTTTGATAGTAAAGGAGAAGTCGGATTGGAATTATGGAATAAGTAGCTAGAGTTAAAAAAAAAAAGTTTTACTCTCTTTGCTTACATGAATTTGAATACATTTACTTTAAAAATTCTACCTCCTTCATCCTTACACTATAAAAGAATAAAGTAGATAGTCCATGTGTGTAGTAAGGCGTAGTGCTAACATATATAATCAAAGAAGCGCTGGCCGAACAGTTATTATTATCAAAATAGGACTATTTCTGATATATTAAACCAATTTTTATTATTTTTTAGATCGGGTGGCATGCTTCAGCGGTCGCATAGATAAGATAGCATATGATGAAGATATCTGGGGTTTGAATCCCAGTTATGTGTAATGAATGTTTTTTCCTAAATGGTTTCCCAATTACTCTCCATGCGAATAATGCTGCACTTTCTCCAATCAAACCATTATCATACCTAGCCCATTAGTGTAAATATGTGGACATTCCTAACGAAAAGTCGTGGAGAAAATAAATTTTACTTGCTCTCGACCTCTCGTAGAGAGAAGTATTGTGATCTTTAAAAAATAAAACTCAATATCGAAGTTTCATGATCCCCTGAAACCGAAAAAGAGGTTTTCGTGATGCCGTCTGCCTGTGTGTCTGTATCTCGACCTAGAGCCAAAAACATTTTACCAATCGGGCTAAAACTTTGTGTCGAGGATTTTCATAAAATTTCCTTGAGGTGTTTTTGAAATTAGATATCCAAACACAAAATCAAGAGTAGTTTACTGAGAGGCAAAAAGAAAAAAAAATCAATTTTCTCGAAATACGTTCTAACGATTTTGATTAAATTTTGTATCCAAGCACCGTATAAAATTACAAACAAAATGTAAGTTTTCATTTCCTCATGAAAATAGGTGACGCTACTTTACAACAGCCAAAATGTACAACTTTGACCAAATCTCTGCAACTATTTCAAATCTGAAATAGCTTATAATTGTTAAGTTTTATTGTAGTAAGTCTACTATTAAATAAAGAAACTCTTAATTGAAATATATTTTGATAAAACCAATAGTTTCTGAGCTATAAGCAAATGTAAATTGATTATTAAGCTCGTTGGTGGAGAGAGATGTATCTCTTATCTAAAATATTTATGTATTAGTGTATATTATCACATTTATGCTTTCTAATGAAGTGTTTCTGCAACAATATACATTATTTTGTTAACAAATACTAAGATTATTTAGTAAATTTCTCATTTTTAAGTTAAAAGCAAGAGAAAGTCTGCGTGCATCATACCAATTATTTTTTAAAAACATCAAGTGGTTTATCATCCTTATAAGGAAATAAGTTGTTTATCTTACACCTCTTATATCAGTCTCATTAATAACCTTTGGTCGCCCGTTCTTATGGCTATGTAGTTGGGGAAGATTACTACAGCATAGGTGCAGATGTCCAAACTAATGGAAGAAATTAGACCCATGTTCAAGGTATTGACTGGCAAACCCAATGGGACGAGATCATTGGGAAGACCTAAACGCAGATGAGAGGATAACATTAGAATAGACCCGAAAGAGATATGGTGTAATGAGGTGGAATGGATAGGACTAGCTCAATAAAGAGATAGGGTGTAAAGAAGTTGATTGGATAGGACTAGCTCAAAAGGGAGTTTGGGTGTGAAGAAGTTGATTGGGTAGAACTAGTTCAAGATAGACAGAGGGTGAAATGAAGTGGACTGGATAAAATAAGCTCAAGATAAAGTGGATTAAAGGGAACACTGGAGAGAACTAGCTCAAGAGAGACACAGGGTGAAATGATGTGGACTGGATAAAATAAGTTCAAGATAGGGTGTAATGAGGTGGACTGGATAGAACTAGCCCCAGATACGAATAAGCGGCATTATTTTGTAAATGTGGAACTAAACCTTAGAGTTCTTAATGCCATAGAGTAACTAAGAAAGTATTCATGTATGTTCATGTGATAATATAGTTAAAATCCAGGTGATAGTGTTTCATGTGTAGTATCAGGTGTTCTCTCCTAGGTAAGTTTTATTATTTGCACCACGTATTACCTCCCGTCCCATTTATCTTAATATTTGTATTAATAAGGTATGGATGAGAAAATTATATTTTAGAGGAAGTGTATCAGTATTTGCGTGGGAAGATAGATGGAAACCATCACGGGAAAAAACACTCATAGTACACCCGATTGAAAATCTAACTCTATTCACCAACAATCCAGACTTGACAAGAATTGACAGATTGGTATTTGTACACACCGGAGTATATGCTAGGCTAGGTTAGTTGTTTAGTGCCCCATAAGCCCATCTTTGACACTTATGTATCCAAACAGGCGTTTCTAAACATTTATATCTAAGAGGAACCCTTTAATACCTCCCTTATATTTTGTGGCATCCTCGTTATGAAATGTCTTTACATCCAGGCGCTATGGCCACCAAAATCCATCAATCATTACCAAACCTTAACAAACTGCAATAACCATCGGATGGATGGATCATGAACGAGTATAATGTTACCAACCAAAGTAAAGTCCATTCATCGTAGGAATTGTTTTCTGTAAGGCCTTTTTCCCTACCAGAAAGCTATTATATAGGAGGATTTTGGAAGGAAAAAAAGACCTTTCAGAGAGTAATTCATACCGTGAATGGAGTATATTCTTCCGTGCCAACAAGAAAAGAAGGATCACGGAAAACGTAGATGGCGCTAGCTACCGGACAGGTTTTGCGGAAAAATCATACATTTGGAAATTTCAGTTTTCTCGAGGACGAGTGAAATTTTTTTAGTAATATTTTCAACACCTCTTCTAAGATATCAATGTTTATTAGGTGCTACATTTTCTTATTACTTTCTCTCTATCTTACAGGTAGAGAAAGTATGGTGATCGTCAAAAAAATCGAACTCGAGATTTTGATGAATTTTGACGTTTCATGACTTCCTGAATCCGAAAAAGTGGTTTTTGAATTTCCGTCTGTCTGTCTGTACCTCCAACTAGAGCCTAAACTATTTTACCGATTGAGCTGAAACTTGATATCTAGGGTTTTCATAGGGTTGCCCCGAGGGGTTTATGGAATTGGATATCTACCCCTAAAATTAAGGGTAGTTTACTGAAGGGAAAAAAGAGAAAAAGTCGATTTTCTCAAAATCGGCTTTAACGATTTTGATTAAATTACATTTATGAATATTAATAAATATTCCAAACAAAATGGCTACTCTCAATATTTCGGGAAAATCGCTTTAAGGGCTCCGGTCTGATGCGTAAATTAACATTTTTTATAATAGCTCCGAAACTATTTGAGATATGAAATTACTTAGCATTACAAATATGTATATATATTTATAATACAAATATTTTATTCGAAACATATTTTTATAAAATCAATAATTTTCATTCTATACGCAATTATATATATATTTTTAGCTTTTTGGACATTAAAGCTTAAGTATTGCGATCGTAAAAAAAACTAACCTGAAATGTTGATGGATTTTGACGTCTCATGACCCCCCGAACCCTAAAAAATAGTCTTTGCAATGCCGTCTGTCTGTGTGTCTATTAAAACTTAAAATTAAGGGTAGTTTACTGAAGGGCAAAAAGAGAAAAAGTCGATTTTCTCAAAATCGGCTTTAACGATTTTGATTAAATTTCATTTATAAACATTAATAAATATTCCAAACAAAATGGCTACCCTCAATATTTCGGCAAAATGGCTTTAAGGGCTCCGGTCTGATGCGTCAATTAACATTTTTTTAAATAGCTCCGAAATTATTTGAGATATGAAATTACTTAGCATTACAAATATGTATATATATTTATAATACAGATATTTTATCCGAAACATATTTTTATAAAATCAATAACTTTCAATCTATACGCAATTATATGAATTTTTTTAACTTTTTGGACATTAAAGTTTAAGTATTGCGACCGTAAAAAAAAACTAACCTGAAATGTTGATGGATTTCGACGTCTCATGACCCCCCAAACCCTAAAAAATAGTCTTTGCAATGCCGTCTGTCTGTGTGCCTATAAAAACTTAAAATTAATGGTAGTTTACAGAAGGGCGAAAAGAGAAAAATTTGGTTTTCTCAAAATCTGCTCAAACGATTTTGATTAAAATTCGTATCTAGGCGTTGATTAAGATTATAAATAAACTGGCTATTTTCATTTTTCTATGAAAATGATTTTTAGGGTACATTACAGAAGCGTTAATTTCCGGATCTCCACAACTATTGGAGAAACTAAACAACTTATCATTGCAAAATTGTAGGACTATTAGAAATAAAAAACTTTTATTTGACATATATTTTTATAAAAGCAGCAGTTTCTGAGATATTTGCAAATATATTAATACAATTTTGTGAACTTTAGTTGTAAACATATACTACTTAAGTCTTAACGCAATAATACTCCAATGCCATAGAGTAATTAAATATAAGTAAGTATCTAAAAAAAGTATGTTATTTTTCCTTAAATCTCTTAGGAGAAATGTTTGCACAGCAATGATCTATCTCCATTTTAGACTCAATAGTCAATATTTACATTTTTTATTGGTCAAAATGTATAAATGAATAATTAAATATCAATGCGATGACTTGAAGATGTGCAACACCTTATTAAATGTTAAAACTTTAACCAGAAGTCGAAATTTTAATACGAAGTGTTGACCCTTGTTGACCCTGTTTGAAATGCTCTTAGGTGGATAAAGATGCGCCTCTTTTCTCATTGATTCTATATCATTGTATATTATTTTATGCGTGTTCTTATGTGGAGTGGTGATGATACAATGTACATTATTCCGTTCAGAAATCTTACGAGTTTTTTAGAAAGAGAGAGAAAGTCTGTGCGGTGCGCCGTACCATTTATTACTTTCTCTCTATCTTACAGGTAGAGAAAGTATTGTGATCGTCAAAAAAATCGAACTCGAGATTTTGATAAATTTTGACGTTTCATGACTTCCTGAATCCGAAAAAGTGGTTTTTGAATTTCCGTCTGTCTGTCTGTCTGTCTGTCTGTCTGTCTGTCTGTCTGTCTGTCTGTCTGTCTGTCTGTCTGTCTGTCTGTACCTCCAACTAGAGCCTAAACTATTTTACCGATTGAGCTGAAACTTGATATCTAGGGTTTTCATAGGGTTGCCCCGAGGGGTTTTTGGAATTGGACATCTACCCCTAAAATTAAGGGTAGTTTACTGAAGGGCAAAAAGAGAAAAAGTCGATTTTCTCAAAATCGGCTCTAACGATTTTGATTAAATTTCATTTATGAACATAAATAAATATTCCAAACAAAATGGCTACTCTCAATATTTCGGCAAAATCGTTTTAAGGGCTCCGGTCTGATGCGTAAATTAACATTTTTTATAATAGCTCCGAAACTATTTGAGATATGAAATTACTTAGCATTACAAATATGTATATATATTTATAATACAAATATTTTATTCGAAACATATTTTTATAAAATCAATAACTTTCAATATATACGCAATTATATATATATTTTTAACTTTTTGGGCATTAAAGCTTAAGTATTGCGACCGTAAGAAAAACTAACCTGAAATGTTGATGGATGTCGACGTCTCATGACCCCCCGAACCCTTAAAAATAGTCTTTGCAATGCCGTCTGTCTGTGTGTCTATTAAAACTTAAAATTAAGGGTAGTTTACTGAAGGGCAAAAACAGAAAAAGTCGATTTTCTCAAAATCGGCTCTAACGATTTTGATTAAATTTCATTTATGAACATAAATAAATATTCCAAACAAAATGGCTACTCTCAATATTTCGGCAAAATCGTTTTAAGGGCTCCGGTTTGATGCGTAAATTAACATTTTTTATAATAGCTCCGAAACTATTTGAGATATGAAATTACTTAGCATTACAAATATGTATATATATTTATAATACAAATATTTTATTCGAAACATATTTTTATAAAATCAATAACTTTCAATATATACGCAATTATATATATATTTTTAACTTTTTGGGCATTAAAAATTAAGTATTGCGACCGTAAGAAAAACTAACCTGAAATGTTGATGGACGTCGACCTCTCATGACCCCCCGAACCCTTAAAAATAGTCTTTGCAATGCCGTCTGTCTGTGTGTCTATTAAAACTTAAAATTAAGGGTAGTTTACTGAATGGCAAAAAGAGAAAAAGTCGATTTTCTCAAAATCGGCTACAACGATTTTGATTAAATTTCATTTATAAACATTATTAAATATTCCAAACAAAATGGCTACCCTCAATATTTCGGCAAAATGGCTTTAAGGGCTCCGGTCTGATGCGTAAATTAACATTTTTTTAAATAGCTCCGAAACTATTTGAGATAAGAAATTACTTAGCATTACAAATATGTATATATATTTATAATACAGATATTTTATCCGAAACATATTTTTATAAAATAAATAACTTTCAATATATGCGCAATTATATGAATTTTTTTAACTTTTTGGACATTAAAGTGTAAGTATTGCGACCGTAAAAAAAAAAACTAACCTAAAATGTTGATGGATGTCGACGTCTCATGACCCCCTGAACCCTAAAAAATAGTCTTTGCAATGCCGTCTCTCTGTGTGTCTATAAAAACTTAAAATTAAGGGTAGTTTACTGAAGAACGAAAAGAGAAAAATTTGGTTTTCTCAAAATCTGCTTAACCGATTTTGATTAAAATTCGTATCTAGGCGTTGATTAAGATTATAAATAAACTGGCTATTTTCATTTTCCTATGAAAATGATTTTTAGGGTACATTACAGAAGCGTTAATTTCCGTATCTCCACAACTATTGGAGAAACTAAACAACTTATCATTGCAAAATTGTAGGACTATTAGAAATAAAAAACTTTTATTTGACATATATTTTTATAAAAACAGCAGTTTCTGAGATATTTGCAAATATATTAATACAATTTTGTGAGCTTTAGTTGTAAACATATACTACTTAAGTCTTAACGCAATAATACTCCAATGCCATAGAGTAATTAAATATAAGTAAGTATCTAAAAAAAGTATGTTATTTTTCCTTAAATCTCTTAGGAGAAATGTTTGCATAGCAATGATCTATCTCCATTTTAGACTCAATAGTCAATATTTACATTTTTTATTGGTCAAAATGTATAAATGAATAATTAAATATCAATGCGATGACTTGAAGATCTGCAACACCTTTTAAAATGTTAAAATTTTAACCAGAAATCGAAATTTTAATACGAAGTGTTGACCCTTGTGGAAGACATTAAACTGTTTGAAATGATCTTAGGTGGACAAAGATGCGCCTCTTTTCTCATTGATTATATATCATTGTATATTATTTTATGCGTGTTCTTATGTGGAGTGGTGATGATACAATGTACATTATTCCGTTCAGAAATCTTACGAGTTTATAGAAAGAGAGAGAAAGTCTGTGCGGTGTGCCGTACCATTTATTTTTTGTTATGCAGTCGGCAGTTTTCTATTGAAAAATGTCAAAATTATTGATATTTGATCACTGTTAAAATCATAGAGGTGTGTAGGCCTACATAAAAAAGTATAACTTAATCAACATGCTTCTATTCTCGAACAAACCGTTTCCGAAAAGAAAATTGCAAAACAATAAAAATTCTCGAAGATAACAGCTTTTTTCCCATGGCTCTGCATTTCCACGCCAAATGAAAAGGGCTAATTGTCTTAAATGGAAATGTGTGCACATGTGTGCGTAAAAAAAGGATAGGGAGAAACTGTAATGAGAAGTTAACGTGGAATAAAACTCATCCCCAGGCCTCGAGCTCCGAACTAGCCATCAACAACAATCACTGTTAACTCGCAGCAATGGCCAAGTGGTCTTAAACGTTATAGGCCCTCATTGCAATAATTGCAATAAGGGTTATAACATTTACGACCACTGGGCCATTGCTGTGGGTGAACATAAAACGAAATTTATCTAGTGACTGCTGGGCAATCTCAAAATCAGTAAGTAATATATTTTAACTATGGAGCATCTTTGAACCACAATTGCCGGCAGAGTTAGGTACATGACTTACCTGGAAGTCAAAGTTTCAATCTTTTCATTTTTCACTACGTCTTACTATAAATCCGGGCTATAGGTATATTACTACGCTAATGGTTTAGGAATGACGATGGTACATTTTATAAGAACCATACCCACATGTGTATGGAGGGAGTGGTAAATCATTGAAGAAACATAACCTTTAATACACCCAGCTGGGAGTTGTCACTATCAACCTAGAATATATGAGCCTGACCTTTATAACGCCCACCCACCAATGCGAGTGTGATTATTTCCACGGTGTGTTTTTTCATGTCCTGGTGAATTATGATGCATTTCCTTCAGATTATGTCTCCTCATCGTGTCACCCAATATTAAAGCGTCAATACATTTCTAAAAAACATGGCACCAAAGCTTGTTCCAACTGTGCAGAAAGGCCATTCCAACAAGTCTGCAATGGAGTGGCCATATAGATTGTTCGTTCCCCTCTGGACACTCATGTTTAAACAATGTGTTTGTTGTTTGCTGATCACCCACTCCAACTTCGCCTGACGCCAAAAGATGATGAAGGGTAAATCAAACTTCATGTTGACAAGCAGACAACGTTCATCTGGACAATTCTGGCTGCAGATTACCATTTTATTTTTAAGGCTTTATAAAAAGCAAAAGGTATAATTAATCATAGAATATAATATTTTGACAGTTATAAACTAAACCTACAAACCTACCTACAGACTCATTTCTAATAGGTATTCAATGTTTTCTGAATTTGCAGAAAGGAGACCCCACATTTTGTGTCCCGTGGGATAAATGTCAGGCTCATCTAATCTAGTTTGCAGGTGAAGGAGAGGTCAGAGTTCAAATCCCGGCTTAGTATATACTAATGATGATAATTGTTATTTAATGGTTTCCCACTATTTCTTCTCAAAACTTCCTTTGATTTATACTTTTCTTATCCAATTTACACCTTCCTTAACCCTACCCCATTAGTGTAGTTAAATTAGTACACCTCAGACGGGTGGTAGAAGAATTAATATAAAAAAATGTAGAAATTATATGCCGTTGAACAATATATTTTATAAAATGACACCTGTACCAGGGAAATGATCCCAGTATCTTTGCCATAACACTACCATTAAAACATTCAAAATAATCGTAACACTAACATAAAAATATTCAAAATAATCTCAACATATTATTGTGAAATATTTTTATCGGCACATAGCCCGTACCCAATATTTTTAAAAAAATATTTACTGATAGAAGTGTTTCATCAGTACTTTTTAATATAAAAACAACTTCTGTGCACTCATCGAACTAACGGTTTGTAATAGAGGTTTGCTATACTCTCTCTAAGCAAATTCTGGTGCATTACTTTTATTTACTCTGCATCATCGCGTATACTCAATCTAACCTGATCCAGCCTTGGTGGTTGCATGGCTTAAGGCGCTTCTCTAACAGTAGATTAGACTGTCGATGCCAGAGAGATTGGCGTTATCTTGGTCAGATATACTAAAGGTGTTTTGCCAAAATAATTTTTCAATTCCCCTCCATGCAAGTGCAGGTACACTTGATCGAAATATAGCCTTCCTAATCTCTATACACATTAGCGTAATTAGTACATAAGCGTACAACCCAAAGGGGTAGTAAGACTTGGTGCTAAAAAAAATTATCCTGAAATGTAGCAGTCCTAGGTTTACTGGTTAAATAAGCTGCAGCTAATAAGATAGGACAAGTTGAGACTTCTACATCTCAGGGAGAACTGAATATACATTTCTATTTGCTAGTGTACCTGTGGATAGCCCTAACGGACATTAAGCCAAGTTTCTCTAAAAGCAAACCCACCTAAGTATATATAAAGGAAGAAGTAGACTAATGTTTAGCCTATGCGCATGAGGTTAACATAACACAACAAACACAACAAACACAACAAACACAATATACACAACAAACACAACATACACAACATACACAACAAACATAACATGCATAACATACATAAAAAACATAACATACATAAAAATATAACATACATAAAAACATAACAAACATAACAAACATAACATACATAACATACATAACATACACGACAAACATAACAAGCATAACAAGCAAACATGCGTACAATACCTAACATGCATAACATACATAACAAGCATAACAAGCTAACATGCGTACAATACCTAACATGCATAACATACATAACAAACATAACATACATAACAAACATAACAAACATAACAAGAATAACATGCATATTATACATAATATGCATACAATGCATAACATACATACATAACAAGCATAGAAAATAAGAAACTACGTATGTTAGCAGCAGAAGTTAACATATCATTTGGTTTGTTCGTGTCCAAACATGTTTAGATCAATTGTAAATGTTAATTTTGATTCAATTTATTTACTAAACTTACTGTTAGTAGGTGTGCGTTAGCAGTAGTTATCAACGACTGTCAAGGCATCAATCTCAACTTGTCTGGTTTAATGATGACGGGGAGGTCAACATGCAAACCAGTCACATAGAAAAAGATTATATTTCCTAACATACGCAAAGAACGCAACGAACGCAACGAACGCAACGTACGCAACGAACGCAACGTACGCAACGAACGCAACTAACGCAACGAACGCAACGAACTCAACGAACGCAACGAACGTTACGAACGTTACGAACATTACGAACATTACGAGTAAAATTAACTTAAATTAGCTGCTGATAGTTTTAAATAAAGTGAACTAAACTTACTAATGGGTTAAGATTAATTTACTTTATAAAATACTTAATTTTAATTTTAAAGTATTTTGATCAGTAAAATTAACTTAAATTAGCTACATAACGAACATGACTAACATGACGAACATGACGAACATGACGAACATGACGAACATGACGAACATGACGAACATGACGAGCATGACGAGCATGACAAACATCATGAACATGACGAACATAAAAAATATGCATAAATATATAAATATTTCAATTAATCTAGGTGCCCTCGCTCGACTATGCGAGATCGAAATCGTTATCCTGCCAATGTAAACGTATGACCTATTCTCACTTTCTAGCTGTTTCTAATGATGACCTCATGTCAGAGCTAATGCACAGATTCGATTAGCAATATACCTTTTCTTAAGGTGGGCGTGTAGGAAACACGAAATAAGGTCAGTATTTTTGCAGTTTTTTTCATCAAAACATTTTTTACATTTATTTTGGACTATATTTTTTCTTCTATAAGAACTTCAAAAACACTGACGTTTAACTCTCGTTCCCTACACTCCCACCTTAATTCTATGCCTTAAAGCGTTAAAGATATGTTTCCCAGATCGACAGTTATATACCAAGCTGTAATTGAAGTCTACTTCTTGCGCCCCGTGAGCACGGGTGATTCTTTTCACGTTTCATTCATACGATAAACTGATATTAAATGGTAGTTATAATAGCAATCAAGAAATAGCCAGAGAGGTAACTACTATTTAAACTCAATTTATTCAGAAAGGTAGCAGTCTAAGAAATGTTTCACGCCAGATTGTGCATGAGACAATCAACATTTCCGGGATCGTTTTATGAGGTTTTATGTGACATACCGCACATTCTATAAAACACTTTAAACTTAAAATTTGAACTTTTTAACTGATCAGAGCTTTCACCTACACTTTGGCAAATACCATATTAAAAGATATCAAACCCCTTCATATATAATCTGGAATTTCTAAAAGTCTGCAACACTTTTCAGTCCTCTCTCATTTAGCACCCTTAATATATTTCAAAATAATCCTGCTTATACATAAAATACAATTAATTAAATCCACTACCTTCATAATTTTACAAAACTTTATTTATTAAATTCAAGGAAATCATTATTCATTTTGATACTGTAAAAATACTAATCTCTCTTCTGCGTTTGTACTTAAATATTTATGAAAATTATGAGCTATGATACTAGCAATTCACGCAGATGCCTCCATATTAGCTACTTTTCTATTTATTTCTTAGGGCCAGTTTCATAGTCAAATTTAGTACGCCTCAAGTGCGGCGCTATACCAAATACAAAACGTCATCTACCTGAAATTGAATGGAATGGGCCAGTTTCATATGCGAAACTGGCCCATTCCATTTTGGTCTAGGTAGGTGTCGTCCTGTATTTAGTATCGACTCGCACTTTAGGCGCACTAAATCTGACTATGAAACTGGCCCATAGCACCAAATCTTACTTCCCGTTCGGGTTGGGAGCTTATATACTATTTATGCTAATGTGTTAGGGGTCGGAAGGGGGAATTCTTAGAAAATAAGCCCGCATTTTTGTGAAGGGAGAGTGATAAACAATTCAGGAAAAAAACACCCTCAATACGCACCACCGGGGCTCAAACCACCATATCCCCATCATAAGTGGTCCAGTCTTTTGCGAGAGTGATACCTTACCGTATTTGACCACCGAAGTGGGTGATTGCAACTTCTTTTTGATAATGTCGCCATTATAGTTAATTATACAGTAACATCACCCGTGTGTACAAACTCTGGGGACTAATTGGAACAACTGTATCTCAAATTGGTTCCCAATGCTTGGAGCCGTAAACTCCGGATGGGTTCCCCCGGTCTCTTGGGGAGTCAGCGACAATTTTGCTTTTGATGAGGAATTGAAGAGAGCCACCTACCAAGGCGCTGAGACACTTTCTAGGCACCGAGAAATCCCAGTTTTTTTGATAGTATTTTTAAGCTGTTGATTTTAATATGAAGGTCAAAGTAATAAAAATGTCCATAAAGTAATAAAAACTTTACATTTTAAGTTTTATAATTATAAATAAAAAAAGATCAATTTCAACGACGTTTCACGTGAAATGTTGCAGTTCAGAGATCAAAGAAAAGGGTTAGAAACAAATAAATGGTTCCTCATGAAAATAAAGTAGTATTTAAAATTGCCACAACAGAATACGTTAATAACCTTTTTGATGATCTCAACAGTTCTTGAATGTTTGTCACGAACATAATGAAATTTTATAATAACGTTTCATCTTAATTTAAAAAGCATGTCTTCAAATTTCAGGATGTTCAAGACAAATATTCCATAGTTATTGTTGAGATAGCTAAAAGAAGACTTTTTTTTTTTGGTTCAGATCCTGACAGGGCTATTTATTTATTTATTTATTTATTCAATGTTTACAAGCTTGATATCTTACAAACTTTGAATCCGGGCCGTTTTTCCACATAAATTTGACTTTACTTTTACAATTATAATTACAACATGCATTTCCTTTTTAACATTACAACACAGATTTTGGCTCTTAATTTAAATGAAATTCAACCACCCCTAGTTCCAGTTGATCCGCTCCGGGTATATTACGCCCCCGGTACCCTCCCCCGCTGGGCCCTCCACAGTGGCCGGGATTTCACTCCCGAGTCCGCCAAGCGCCCAGAAGAGGTGGGCATCTCCATATCCACCACCTGGGGAGGCGCTCTATCGGAGTTGGTGTCCCGCCTACCATCTAGCCACCACACTTCCGTTTTCACCCTTGTCAGTTGAATTTCCTAATCTACCCCCTAGCTAGTTCTCCCCGTCCCTAATTTAGCTATTTTAACTACTAAACTAAGCTAAACTAAACTAACTCAACTATTCTATTCCCATTCCTGCCGGGGAACTCCATCACACACGATGGTACCAGAGTGCTGCAGGTCAGCTGCCTTTCTCCATCTTGACTCTGAGGACCCATCAACCACAATCCACCTCTCTTGTTTCCAAGGTGGTGGGTCATACGGTGCAGGGAATCCCTCAGAGTTCATATTTACTCCACTAAATTTTGTTCATACGACTGGAAAACTGTCCTTAAGATCCCCTGTGTTCCTCTAGACAGTCGTACTGGAATCCAATTCCCAGGGCTCGTGCTTGCTCCTCCCGGCACCTACAGTTTTTTTTTATCTCATCAAGGATTGTTACAGCTTATCCCTCTTTAACAATCCTTTTTTCTCTACTCACTCCCCGCTGAGACCGCACTAGTGTCCGTGTCAGTCCCGCTCTACTTGTCGCTGTCATCTTCTTGGTCATTGTCATTGTCATTGTCATTGTCAACGTTCCCTAGAAGCTAAAAGACTATCAAATTAAAGGCATATACTGGAGCAATACTTTATTTATTATGTCCCCAAAAATGGTTTTGTTATAAAATGTGTACAAATACTGGCCTTAAGACGCGTTCTCTTCTCTCCAATCTTAAAGATAACTCTTTGTGTGTGTGTTGTGTTTTGTGTGTTTTGGGTGTTGTGTGGGTGTGTTGGGAAACCTAAACGATTCCAAAACAAGAAGTAATGGAAGAGGAAAAAAAGATATTAAGAGAATAAGAGCAAATGAAAGTACATTAAGTAATGGATATACATGTTCAGGGCGTGCAAGATATTTTATTTTTCTAAACTTTGTGTAGTGGAGTTTCTTATTGTTTTCTCAGCACCGTGTCTTACCACCCATTCTGGTTGTACGCTTATGTACTAATCAAGCTAATGGGTTAGTATATAGGAAGGTAGACTTTATAGGGAGTGTATCCATATTTAAGTAGAGAGAGAGAGGGAAACATTTAGGAACAACCCCCTCAGTAAACACGATCGGGATCAAACCACGATCCCCTCATCAATGGCAGTCTAGTATATTGCGAGAATAGCACCTTAGATCATGTGGCCACCGAAGCGTTGGTAGTGAAGTTGTAATCTTGATAATTATATTCTGTAATTTTTCACGTCCCCGTTCAAGCTGGGGTAAGAAATTTGTGTGCCCAAACAAAATAAAGATTTAGAATAGAAGAGAATAAGTAATTAAAAAAAACTGTATTTAGTGAAACATCTAAAGTGGACACATTTTCCTGAATTATTCGAAAGCCTTTATTCTTAAAATCAATATTGCAATCATTTTTGTATGTCATGAGTAGATTACAACCCTATATAAACATAATTTATGGTAATCCTTGAAAAGGTGGAAAAACTGGTTTTAAAACCGTCATCGTTGGGCATGCTGACAAAATGTCAGGGTATATATTCTGGCTGCTTTGAAAAATAACCGAATGTAGTGAGAATTAAAAAAAAAAAAATCCCATCCTCCCTTAACGCAAATCTGAGGATATTTCCTACATAATTCTACCTTCCTTATCCTAGCTCCATTAGCATCAATTGATATGAGTCCATCCCGGAGTGGTATTAATACTTGTTAGGAAAAAAATCCTGCTAAAAAGCATCCTAACAAAGCAAAACCATTTTCCTGAGGCACAAAGAAGACATGAGAAAATGCTATTAAAGAGCTTGAATAAATTAAAGCCATTTTTCTCGCATATTTATCATATAAATTGGTTTAAAATGAACAAAGATGTAGATAGCATGAACTTAAAATGCAAAATTAAAAATAATTATGATGTATTAAATATAATATTGTTGTAATTCCTACATTTTACTGTGTTAACTTTCAAAAAAGTAGCTTGAGTGTTTTTACACGTAGCTCGTGTAGTACATATAGAGGAGTAATGCTAATTATTATACTTGATGTCATAAAGCAGGGTTGACCAGCTCACGGGCCCACGAGACATAGCTGACCTGTCCACTGGTCTTCAAACCTTGTATATTACAACTCGGCCTTAATTCACATACACACACACATATAACTTTTTTAATTTTACAAATAAGATACAATCCAATTCTTAGGGCCGGTATTATAACTACCGGATAAATATTGCTATCGGAGGGTTAAAGTTAGCGACCAAATAAAAGTTATCAGCCACGTTAATATTTTACGTGTATTATGAAATGAATCTATCTGCCATATCTGCCATCTGTAGGATAAATATATTTGTATGCAAACAATGCAAGGTTGGTAGGCCTACTGATTTTACTGGTGCGTGCATGCGTATAAACCCTGCTGCTACCGCTACAACGCTCATTTGTTAAATAATGGTGGCGAGGAAACAGATAGCGTTACGTGGGTGCAGGCGCTAGGTTGTCTTGTAAGTACTAATTACGGTGTCTGCCAAAATGTGGTCAATAGTTTGGTACAACGTTTACAAAATTAGATTTGTTGTACTCACATTTAAATCATTTGTTCTTATATAACTATAACTCTACAAGTAGTTTGTCAGTTTTTATAAAAGTGTGAAATAAATCTTCTAACTTTATATATAGTTAGAGCCTGAGTCTGTGCCTACTAAATACGTGAACCAAGATTTTAACCTAAAAACAGATTTTGATAGGCAAAACCTTATGAAAAACAACGCGTCACTATGGCAACAACAATTTTAACTCTCAGACAAATATTGTCAAATACTTAAACCTCCCGATAAAAATGTGATGGATAAATAAATTTTATCTGGTGGATAAAGATATTTTATCTGGCAGATAAATGCTATCTGGCAGTCATAAGATGCACTTTTAGCTTACCGATCAGATAAAAATATTCATCCAAGAGTCATAAGACCGCCCCTTAGAAGGTCTTTTTGCGTCAGACAAAAAGTAAAACACAAAGAATTGTTAATAGGCGTTCCTATAGGTCTACAACGATACCTCCTGCATCAGTGTTCACATGGTTCACTTTCGCAACAGACTAGATGTCTGGTGATAAGATCAGGTGTCGAGTTTCAGTTGGTTGTATTGAGGTTTCCCTTTTACTAAATAGTTTCCTACTCTCTCACCATCCAAAGTCGGTACATTTATTATAAATATGATCTTAATGATCCATAGTACATCAATGTAGAGCTAATTAAAATGCTAAAATCCTGGACAAGTAGTATTTAGCACCGCGTCTTACTACCCGTTCGGGTTATACGCTTAAGTACTAATTACACTAATGGATTAGGAATTGGGAAGGTTGAATTAAGAGGAAGTGAACCCACATTTGCGTGGAGGAGAGTGGAAAACCATTTAGGAAAAACACCCCCAGTTCACCCGACCGAGATTCGAACCTCGATCTCCCCGTCCTTGGTGGTCGAGCTCACACGACTAGCGCGTTAGCCAACTACGCCACCAAGGCGGGTGACAAGTAGTAAAACGCAATGCACAAGCAACGGTACAATGTGGGTAAAGTGCGGTAATGTTTGAATTTAAATACTGAAATCACCCGCCTCGGTGGCGTAGTTAGCTAACGCGCTAGTCGTGTTGAGCTCGACTGCCGAGGACAGAAAGATCGAGGTTAGAATCTCGGTCGGGTGAACTGGGGGTGGTTTTCCCTAAATGGTTCTCCACTCTCCCTCCACGCAAATGCGGGTTCACTTCCTCTATATTCAACCTTCCCAATTCCTAACCCATTAGCGTAATTAGTACTTAAGCGTATAGCCCGAACGGTTAGTAAGACGCGGTGCTAAATAATAATAATAATAATAATAATAATAAATACTGAAATCGGGACTGTTGATACAATTTTGGTTTAAGAAAATAAAACCGCTGATTGGTCGGGCTGTGAAACAAAAGATGTGCTACTTTACATATAATCTCATTAATGCTTGGAAAAAAAAAATTAAAGTCTGTTTCAAAGGGCCTCTCACTCAGGGTGCGGTTGTGGTGTGTCGTGTCGTGTCGTGTCGTGTCGTGTCGCATCGCATTGCATCACGTCGTCAACTCGTGTGATAGCCACGCATTCTAGTGGAAGTATTTACACCCAGTACGTTACTTATACACGTGGTTGAGCGATATGAGGTGCTTTAGGTTGAGTGTTCGCATCCCCTTAGCTTAGCATCAGTTGGCTCCGATGCATAGTTTGAGACAAATGTCGTCATTGAAGGAGAGTGGCACCTTAGACCATGCGGACACCGAAGTGGGTGGAACCTTCAACCACCAACAATGATTGAAAGTTACTAAAATTCGGCATTGTCTAAATTTGTTTATCTGATTTATTAATTAAAGTTTATTTAAAAATCTATCAAAATCTTCCAATAATACTTCCTATTACCATAAAAAAATTCGTTGCATTATTAATTAAAAGGACTTAGAATGTAAATATAATTGTAATAATTTTATTTCCACCAGTGTGGCAACATGAGTTTTCATTTTTCAAATAACGGAATACCTGTGAAAATCAGCTTAAGTGTTAGTACCACAACTTGCTACAAGAGCGCATTGTGATGTATGGCAATGACTTTACGGAGTTTCTGGACTCGCCCATAGTAGGAATACTACATTTAAACAAATACGTTCTTACAGGTGACATTCTGGTGGTAAATTTAGGTTAAAATCCCCGTTAGGGTGTCAGTTTTGTATGTTTACTCAATCATTCAATCAGAATGTCATCTTAAAAGAAGTGTTTATTAAAATAGCTTCACTGTTGTACTCTCTGAATTTTACTGCCCACCTGAAATATTCGAATATTTACCAATTATTTTTCTTAGCACTGATTTTTACTACCAGTTCAGGTTGTAAGCGTATGCACTAAATGCACAAATGTGTTAGGGATAAGGACAGTCGAATTTATATCTCGTGTAACTGCATTTGCGTAGAGGGAGAGTGGAAAACCATTTAGGTAAAACACGCCAACAGGCTCTGATTACTAGCAATCATCTCTCATCTACAGAGGAGGATAGCCACAGTAAATAACTAAGCGCCCATTAATACAAATATCATGTTTTTATGCTAAACAAGTAATTGCCAATTTATGAAGAAATCTTCTTGAATTAGCGCAGACAGAATTTAAAAAAAAAAGAAACCTTATATTATTAGTGAAAATAGAGTTAAACCTTTCGTGTAAGTTTATAATGAGCGCAAATACATATTTTCTCTTAAGTTGTATGTTAACAGACAATACCACAGCTGTTGTTGATCAGTAAAGTCAAAATTTCTTCATGAAAACACCAATGGAGAGGGAAAATTCTACTTTGTGGTGTAATATGTTGGCTTAAGGCATCCTACGACCATATTTAGTCAAGAATGCCACTCGAGTGTTTGTAACCATTAATTTCATATGATATGTGAATACGTTGAGCACGTCTCTAGCACCAGCTTGAACCACTGGAGGGAATGTGGTCTCAGCAGGTCGGTGCAACAGCCCACACGACTCGTGTTGGCATGTACACCTCACGTGGCATGTTCTCCAGAATATTGATCTCTTCATTTGGGGAGTAACGTCCCACTCTCTACAGCTTTAAGTTCCCGATTATTTTTTGTGAACCTATCTTAAGGGTGCTACATGGAAGAGCATTGTGAAGCGTTACAGACGTTTAAAAATCCCGGATTATTTATGAATTGGTTTTATATTTTTTATATTGTTTTCACCAAAATAAAAGGTGAACTTTTTGAACATTAAAAAAAAAATACTATAATTTTAAGTTTAAATTGTTTTAATAAAATGTGTGATAACTTATATAAAATCCTACATAACAATCCCACATTATATTTACATTTTCTGTTGTGACCCTGTCTTCATTTAATAGAGGAAGGCTGGATCTAGGTTTTTAACCTTTTACTTCAATGTCAGAAGTACAAATTTTCGCGTAAAGCGTCGTTGAATTTTTTTAAATGTTAAACTAATAAATTTAAACTTTTAAATTGGTCAGAAACCTGTTGATAATTTTCACTTATGAAGAAAACTAAATTTAAAAATAGTAATTAACTTTTTAAATAATCCTGTATTTCTAATAATAATAATAATATTTAGCACCGCGTCTTACTACCCGTTCGGGTTATACGCCTAAGTACTAATTACGCTAATGGATTAGGAATTGGGAGGGTTGAATTTAGAGGAAGTGAACCCGCATTTGCGTGGAGGGAGAGTGGAAAACTATTTAGGGAAAACCACCCCCAGTTCACCCGACCGAGATTCGAACCTCGATCTCCCCGTCCTCAGGGGTCGAGCTCAACACGACTAGCGCGTTAGCCAACTACGCCACCGAGGCGGGTCTGTATTTCTAAATTTCTGCAATGCCCTCTCATGTAGCACCCTTAAGGGTAGACTTGCATCAGTGAGCAGGCGAAATAAAGTCCAGCCATGCCTAGTCTTGTTCGACGGTGTTGGAGAGGTCGGGGCTCGAATTAAAGGCGGTTGTAATACAAGTTTTGTTTCCCATAAAAATTGTATCATACTCACTCTATGCAAATGTGAGTACATTTCATGTAAGTTATACCCTCCTCATCCTCGTCTCATTAACCTAGTTAGAATGCATACAGTCTGAAGGGGTCGTGATACATGGTGTAAATACAATCTTAATGGTACAGCAGGCTGCCGTTCTGGAGCTCTGAGGCTTCAAAACTGATGAAACAACCCTTAATTTTCCGTTCTGTTCCGATAAGAAAATGCCTATTTGTTTGTAGGTTCCTCATCATCTATTTTATTTTCTAAACTAAACTATTTCGCGTGAAACGTCGTTGAAAAAGAATTTATTTCACCTTTTCATGATATTTTTTAAATTTATGGCCTCACCTTTTATCTCCATTTTAGTGTGCACCGTATTTTAAATAATAAACCCCACCTTAAATAATGCAATATTTTTGGACGTCTGCTATGTGTTTCAGTAGTTGGCCTCCTTAAGAGCGTCATAAGTTAAAAAACCCCACCCAGTCAGTAGCTTCTCCTCCCCTCTTCCCCTCAATATCCCCTAGTCTTCTAACTAATTTGATTTTAAAACTTTTACCTAGAGTTAAAAGAACGTTTTGCGTAACACAAAAGAATTATATTATTGATTCAAAATGTGATTCCAGCCCAGTTCTTTGGCAATGACCCCAATCTTTCTGTATTCTTTTCAACTTTTATTTAAAATTGAACCCTCTTAAAATTAATTAATGATAATATCCTGGCTATTTAATAGTCACTATAGTCATTAATAGTATGGAGCGAATTCTTAGGCATCAAAAATATTTAAAATAGGCAGGCAAATATGTAATTATTATTATTATTATTAGCACCGCGTCTTACTACCCGTTCGGGTTATACGCACTTACGCTAACGTGTAATGGTAGGGTGATTGTGAGATGAAATGGAGGACCTACAGTTTAACGTGGAATCCGAACCACGGTGGAGGCCTGGCATTCCTCACATTCACAAGTTGTGATTAATACACATCTTGTCAGAGGTGAAGGAAGGGTTTGGCATTCAGATAAATCTGTGCCGGGACCGAGGATTGAACCCCGGACCCTCAACACAGAAGTCCGACACCTTACCCCTAGACCACCAGGTCACCCAAATATGTAATTAAAATATGGGATCTAGGCACCAGAATAGGCACTTAAGGAAATAAAGAACACAAAAGGCAATGTAAAATTGATGTTATTACCTACATTTTTATTACCTACAGCAGATTCACATTTTTTTAAGAACCAGATCTCACTACTCATTTAAGTTACACGCATATGTTGTACTAATTATGCTAATACATTATGGATTAAGAAGGTGGAATTATAGGAAATATATCTACACTTGAGTGGAGGAAAAGTAAAAAAAACATTTATTAAAAAACACTTTAAGTACACTGGACCGAGATTCAAATCTCTATTTCCCCTTGATCGTTAGTCCAATCTACAGCGAGAGTAACGCCTTAGCCTACCAGACCACTGAAGCGGTTTACATGCTGTTAACAACTAGATAAGTTTCTAGAGTTTCAGTAGTGAAATGGGTTATATTTTCAGATATAATAGGTGTTGTGACTTTAAAAGCCGAGTTCTACTTCACATGATGTAAAGGGACAAGATTTTAGATTTTCTGTTTCCGAAGAAGTTTAACTTTTCTCCTACAACGACATGCAGTTCCCTTCTAAGATGTTTGCCAATTCTTCCATTGTCCTCCACCCAATTTACACTCATTGGAAGCTATTCAACAAGTATCAATTTTCAAACCTACTTCAAGCAAGTATGCCACAAATTACAATTTCTAAGAAATTGAACTCTCTTTCAGCAGAAAATCCACACCGTATAAAAAGAGGCCAAAGCCAAAATAGGCATGTTAAGGCACCTATTTATAAGAACAACCTATTTATAAAAACAACAGAATAGACTATGAGTATCATAAAATTAATATATTGTACTCGTAATAGCATTAAATGCATATATATCTCAAATGACTATGTTTTACGAACAAGAAAAAGAAAAGGCAAATGGGCAAAATCCGGTCCTTACATAATATAAGCAATATTTTAAACCAAAAGTTTTTTTGCTAAACTAAAATTTAAAATTCTACTAAATATTTAATTGTCTCCATAATCTTTGAGTGATTTTAGGTCAAAAATATTAGTTTGACTTTTTATGAACAACTAATAGGCCCTACTTTATAAGATCTATTTTTTATTCAGACTTTTTTTTGTTGACGAGATTTTTTTTTATATAAATTGATCAAGTTAAAAATTGGTTTAGTAGAAAATTGAGTCAGTTGACTATGCTTTTTTTGGGTTTAAATATTCTTACCGTAACAAATTAAAATCTCAAAACACAATACTGCCGAAAATGGATCTCTTACAAAGAAATCGACTAATTTTTTTTTGTCACATACAAATGCAGTTGTGCACAATCTTCATTTGACAACAAAAAACTTGGGATCAGTTTTATATTTCTTTTTCTAAAATATTGTTTTTCAATTTTGTTGTATTTAAAAAAAAAATAAGACGCCTTGAATAGTCGCAATCTTACAATTAAGTAGAAAAAAGCGTATACCATAATGTAACGCCTGTTTTAAGCTCTATTACCTAAGTTAGTGGTTGTCCGTGGGGTGAGATGGCCTCAAACAATAAAACCTCAAAAAATATTGTCTCCTAAAGCAATATAAATATGGGTCCCAAATAGTTTTTACTAAAGAGCAAAAGTTTGTTCAACAGATAACAGATGGATTTCTAGCCAAAACAGGATAATATTACAAAACAAATTAAAGCTCGTTTGTATACTCCGTTTAGCCTTTCTTTGATGCACTACGCTATGGTCCTATCCTTTAAGCTGTGCCATAGTGTAAACGTGAAAGGTAAGCTTACTACCCTTTAGAAAAAAAAACCTATTTTAGTCTACACCTTTAAGTGCGTACAAGTAAGTTTTGATTTTTTTTCCCCCTTGGGAAGCCAGTGGTTCCCTCTTGATTAAAAGTGTTTGTTCTAAAATTAACCTTCTTGTAGGAACCTTCTCTGATATTCCCATCGCTCTACAAAAATTAACAGCTATTGAAATTAAAGCCATATTGGTTTATTCGTAAAATTTCAATAAACCTCGATAAATACGTTAAAGTTATTTTTATAGCAATAAAAATGTTAAGGAAGGTGTTTTATAAGGTTTATCTTAGAACAAAAGCTTTTATTAAAATGAGTGTACACGCTTTCACTGAAAAAATTAATTAAAAAACATTCAATAATCGCTTGCACACCCTCAAGTATATTCAGTTGCCTAGCATTGACTTATCGTTTAATTGGGTTTTATGAACCACCAGTATTACTATTTAATTTCACCTTACAATACTTAGATGCACAAGTTTAGGTGAGCCCTTCTCGTTCTTTTATCTGCATGTAGTAGTATGATACGATGAACACTTCTGGTGAATATACGTTAAGGGGTTAGCTCGCTCCTAGAACGCTTTGATTTAACCCTAAAGTAAAAGAGATGTAAACTGTTTCAGATTCTCCAACGCTAAGTAGAGGTTAGAGACCACTAGAGGTCCCAAATAACATTCATAATGAATACTTTCATGAAGAGGACTGTGCATGTATCGAGTATGAAAAGGATGTGTTTAATTTAAAATAATGAACACGATCATCTACACCAAACCAGTAGTGCCGTACAAAGGGACAAAGGCTTCAGCTTTGTTTAGTCTGGTTCACCGTTGATGGATAACTCAGGTTTCGAATACCAGCTGGGTGTACTGAAGTGTTTTACTAAATGGCTTCCTAGACTAGGTAAGTGGATGACTACTAATGGGAAACAGCACTGTCACTTTCTTGTTTTCGTGTGGTCACTCTCCTTGTAGATATAAGACAAGTTTCGCAAAGCTGGTTCATCGTGGTTGCCAGTAGATCCTTCCTTACCCCAGCACACCATCTTCTGACATCAATGAAATCGAGAAGATCTATCAAAAGTTTATTATTATTATTATTAGCACCGCGTCTTACTACCGTTCGGGTTATACGCACTTACGCTAATGTGAAATGGTAGGGTGATTGTGAGATGAAATGGAGGACCTACAGTTTAACGTGGAATCCGAACCACGGTGGAGGCCTGGCATTCCTCACATTCACAGTTGTGATTAATACACATCTTGTCAGAGGTGAAGGAAGGGTTTGGTAATCAGATAAATCTGTGCCGGGACCGAGGATTGAACCCGGACCCCAGCACAGAAGTCTAACACCTTACCCCTAGACCGCCAGGTCACTTATCAAAAGTTAACCGAGAAAAATCTAAGATAAATCTTTTCTCCATAAGACCCGCAGTTCCCTCCGAGGTGATTATTGGGTACTCTCCTTCTATCGTCCACCTACCTAGTCCATTCGTGAAATTGTGTTGATAACCCTGATGGTAGTAAGACGCACTAAATCTTAATTAAAACCATTAATCACACAACCAAATACTAGTTTATCTTAAAAACAAAATGCAGCTTTGTAAAATTAGGTAATCTTCCATTGAACAATAGATTTCTACCATGTCCTACAAGGCTTCCAGGCTAGATGATTTGTTTTATCACCAAGTCTTTCTACTCATTCGGGTTGTACGCATATGCACTAATTACTCTAATGTGTTAGTTATGAGGGAGGTTAAATTTTAAGGAAGTTTACCATATTTGCATGGAAGGAGAGTGAAATCCATTAAGGTAAAACCACCTAAGTACACCAAACTAGGATCGAACCCTGATTAATCCATCATCGGCAGTCCCGTTATTGTTAGAGTGACGCCTTGTACCATACGGTCACTGAATCCTATTATATGAATTCTAATTGCGCTAATGAAGTAGGGACAGAAAAGGTAGACTTTAGCTGAACTGTATCCGTATTTCCATGAACAAAACACTCTTAGTATACCTAGCTGGGATTCAAACTCCAGCCTCCCTGTCACCATTAATTCATACTAAACGAGCTTGACTTTTAGTCTGAGCACCCACCGATACAGATAAATAACGAGAGTATCAACGATAAGTAGCTCATATTTAGAAAATATTTAAATAAAAACGTAATTTTGTATTGAATAACCAGTTGCAGTTGTGTGTGGTTTAAAACTACTTATACGATGAGCTGTTATAACCGTGGAGCTATTATATACACGGAGATGACATCCCTATGTTGTAGCGTTGCGAGAAAGTGAAACCAGCCACGCCCCCCTCACAGAGAGATGGACTGAGCCGCTGTACGTCATAGTATGGCAACCGGCCGCCAGTTTAACATGGGAAGCATAGGGAAAAAAAGGGACGCACGCTAACTTGAATTAGAATACAACCCTATTGAGAGCTTTTAAATGTTTTATGTAAGTAGGGTGTACATTTTGAATAAATATGCAATATTTTTATGTAAAAACATAAAAGATTACTTTGTGTTTCGGGTAATAACAAGCGTCTGAAAACGCAAATTAGCCAAAAATCTAGATTAGTGTTGCTAATATTAATAAATTGGCTTAAAATTAAAGTATGGTCAAAAAATGTATATATAATGAATTTTTGAGTTTTGTAATGTTTTTTTAACTCATGTTAACTTTGTTGTTACTTACCTAACTTTAGTAAATTGTGAGAAAAGTTAGTGTTATGCACAGAATAATTCTGTTTTGGAAGAGGAAAATTGTAAAATTGTATTTTCTTTCTTGGTTTATTAAGCACATTATATATATAAAACATATAAGTTATATAACGTATAGGTCTATTTAATAATAATTATTTGCTAGAAAATGCCAGCAGCCACGCGCTGCCCGGGATGATTCCTACCCCCTCTCCCCAATATTCCCCTAGTCAAGGTCGGCTTCAGTTGCGCGTCAAGATAGCCCTCTCCATATACATATATATATATATTATAAACAATAGCTCCATGGTTATAACACGTCTAGTTCCATAGTTCTTCTCGAGAACCGTTTCGAGCACAGTTTTCTGGTGTTCGATCGATCACGACCCGGCATAGAAATTTCAACATTCCACTCCAGAGAGGGAGGATGGGGAGGGGAGGAATTTGAGGGAAAAGAGGAGAGGGAGTATAACGTGGGTGTGAGTAATGTAAAGCTTCAGAAGAAACTTTACCTCCAACATCCTTTGACCAATCTTCCGATGACAGAGAAAGAGGAAAACTGCGAGAGGATATTCAATAAAGCTCGACAAATTAGTGTGTTTGCGTTTTCGAGCAAAGTTTTTTAATTTATAATTTTATACAAATATTTGGTAGGTTTCGAGGTTCGGGGGAACGATGGCATGTCCGATAAATAATAAAGATACAGTCATTATTTGTGAACAAATTAAATAAATAGGTCACATAGTTTGCATGGAGAACGGAATTTAATCGATAGTTATTAACGTCAACATGCTAGTGGTTTTATTATGTCATAGAGAAGTGAATTATGTGAACAACGAATAGATTGTAAAGAGATAGTATTATTAGTGCATAGAATAGTAGTTGAAGTGAACAATGAATGGCTCCTACAATTTTAATGCAAGCATTTCAAATCATTGAATCACAGGATAAGAAAATGTATTCGTTAAATAATAAATAAAAGATGTTTTTACTTTCTCTTGATACCTCGGAGAGAAAGTATTGTGATCGTCATGATATTCAAATTCAAGATTTTGATAATGTCGACGTTTCAAGACCCCCAATGAAACCAAAAAAGTGGTTTTTGCGATGCCATCTGTCTGTGATTCAGGCTAGAGCCTAAACTATTTTACAGATTGGGCTATAACTTGGTATCTGGGGTGTTAATAAGTTTCTCCCGGAGGAGTTTTTGGAATTAGATGTCTAACCCTAAATTTTGGGTAGTTTACCGAGGGTCAAAAAGAGAAAAATCAGTTTTCTTGAAATTCGCTCTAACGATTTTGATTGAATGTTATATCTATACAATATTTATCATTATAAACAAGATGGCAATTATTATTTTCTCATGAAAATTACTTTGGGGGTACTTTACATGAGGAAATTTTCCAATTTTCAACATTTCTCCGCAACTATTTGAGATACGAAATATTTTATCATTGTAAAGTTGTAGTACTATTAAAGATAAAAATCTTTTGTTTGAAATATATTTTATAAAACCAATAATTTTGGAGCTATAATCAAATATATATACTTTTTAATTCAGGTCTTAGAAAATGAATTTGATTCTTATGCTCTTCGGTGGACAAAGATATTTCTCTTTACTCACTTGTTCTTTAACAGTGTTCCTGGTTCCTAATGCCATAGAATAAGTGCCATAGAGTAAATAAGTAACAGTGTATATTATTTCATTTATGATCTTTGGTGTAGTGTTCCTACAACAATGTAAAGACCTATTATTTCGTTTCACAAATCTTATAAGTTTTTAGTAAATGTATGTTTTAAGATAAAAGTGAGAGAAAATCTGTGCGGTGTGGAGTACCTTTTATTTTTAAATTAAGTATCAGCATGTCTGGTCTACAGCACGACAAAAGTGTCACTTTTGCATTTAGCTACCAAGCGCTGTAGTCAATATGTGGATGTGAGAAGAGAACTAGATAGAATTGCTTCTATTGCTTAGTAGGATTTAATTTGATAATGTTTAGAGTGTTAACGTTCTTGGTGTAAATTACGCTCAGTGAAAACTGTTTGAATTGGAACATCTCGATTGCATTTGTTTGAATTAAATAGTTAAACATGTTTAGAAAAAGAATAAGTATATTTTTCCTTCAGAAACGTTTTCTCAAATCTCTACATTTAACATAAATAATTATTCACACAATGTGTTTCACTGTAGTTTTTTTTAAATCAAAAAATACCGGTATAAAATGTACATGCTTATGTTTTATTGAAAATACAATTTTGCTTTTATATAAACTATTAAAAAAATAGAATTCTATTAAGTTGTTATGTAGTTTAATATGTTACATAACAATATCTTCATAGTAGCATCTGATTTCTTACTAGGAAATGTTTTAGGCGTACGTCAGATGTTACTAAATAAATTATGTTCACATTTTAACTATGTGTTACCAACTGTTTAAAGACATTTTGAAAAATAATTATCATTTTAACTATGTTTTACCAATTGTTTAGAGACATTTTGAAAATAATCTTACCTTAAGCTAGTGTTTCGAATGAAACAGGGGGTATAAAGAAAATGAGATTTTTTTTAAACTAAGGAACCCACTATAATAATGTGTCCAAAAATATGTGTTGTTCATGTAATCTTAGTTTAAACTTGTTTAGCAAGTATTACTATTATCACACACACATTATATGCCAGAGAATCCTAATCACATAAAAATCAAATTTCAAATGTAATTTTCAGTTAGTTCCTAAAAGTCTACTCCAAACACAGAATCATAATAGTGAGTGCTTTATGACGTAATTAAATATTAAACAATATAGGTATTCCAAAGATTCTCAAAAAGTTATGAATGAAGTGTGTAATTTAATTAATTTCATCATTTACGAGATCTAATCAAATCCAATATCATTGGCAATATTTAAAATGAATACAGCAACATATACATAGCTTAAACTATATTAGGCCTATATATTCAGAATTTTACCTCAAAAGAACAAATTTTTTTGTTGGGTTTAAAAACAAAATATGGCAAATTCATTAGTAGTGTTTTATTATTAATATTAACTAGCATATTTTTCTGAATTACATTCGATGGTATTTAAAAATATTTATCATATTTTTTTTTTAAATGCACATAATGAAAATGGTAGTTTTTTTTATTTAATAAAATATTTACATCAATATCAATGGAAAATAAAATCAACACTTTATTTAAAAGCTCTCCAGAGTTAAAACGACAATATAATCTCTACCCACCAAAATCAGTTGAAGCTCCGACTTATCTTTGTGCAAATTAGTATCCTTATAAGTGTTCTAGAAACTAGCGCAAGAGTTTAAACATTCTCAACTACCTCAAACGTCCCTTATCATCCTAATGCCCCCTTTTTACCCATTATATCAACTGCCATTATTATCGCTACCACCAAACTCGTAGCAAGGCGGAGCATACGGCTAAGGGGAGTGAATTAGCCAATTAATTTGCTGAAGCGCTACGGTTAAGTTTGGTTAGTTAGTACCCCAAGCTCGACACCGCAAACTTAAGTGCCAGCTCACAAGGGCGACAGTGTGTCACGGTATTTATACAAAACCATTGCATTCAATAGATAAGTTCACCGAGACGACATGTGATTCTTTTATCGAGGCGACAAATTTTGTCTTTTTCTCATTAATGTTTTGGAAACGAATGTGCTCCCAAAGTATATAGACTGGATTTTAGAGCTATGGAATGTTTCTAGTAAGCAATATGAAGGTAAAATGAAGAAAATTAAGGTTTGGGATGACATTTTCAATAATTTTGAGGATATACAGGTAATTTAGGTGATTGGAGTGTTAATTACCTTTTGTTGTAGAAACGTGAGTTTTAACTCGATTTCCTGCTGGAGTAACAGAGGCATTGCAGTAAAATGTAATTCGTGTGACAACATACACAAACAATAACAACCAATAATTGTCGTCTATGTGGACCGAACCTGAAACTGCTGAATCCATAGGCTTAGGGCCGCATTCTATTGCCAACGTAGCCCAGTCTTAGGCAAATTTTGGGTCGAAGGGCCGCAGTGAGAATGTAACTGTAAGAATAGGCCACCCAGCAAAATACGTTTTTCCGGTAGACGCGATTTCTTAAAAATATATATATATATTACATATACAACATAAAAAAGGAAGACAATATATGAAAAAAGTTATCCTCCAACAGAGCTTAGTGAGATGAATGCAATTTTCTTTAATATAAGTCGTAAATTTACTACTCGAGATTATTAAAACTGCTATAAAAATGTTCATATGTGTTTTCTATTGATATTTTATATTTTTTTGTAAGAATATTTTTTCTTAGTTTTGGTATTTTTGGCATTTTTTTTTCATACAAACATAATTAAAACTTGCATGTTGCAAGAAAAAACAAAAAAAATCGAACATGACGGGCCATACGCAACCCTAAGGCCGTAATTTGCTCAAGGCTGATAGCCGTTATATTACGGTGACTGAGCAGCTCGAGTAATCATGAAACGCCATTATATACTCTATTCACGGTAGGAATTACTCTCTGAAAGCTCTTTTTTCCTACCAATATCCTACTATATAATAGCTTTATGGTAAGGAAAAAGGCCTTTCAGAAAACAATTCCTGTGGTGAACAGACAATAGTAGTCTTTCACTGGCAGAAAATATTAATTCCAAGCAATTACTTAGGGAGCAAGAGACAATAAAAATCTAAGGATATGGTCTCAATCTATTTATTATAATTAGGGCCCGGAAGTTGATGAAATTGAATCTTTTGTCTGTGAAGTAGATCGCAGTGGTAACTTGAATGTAAACACATTTTATGACACTCTGATATTGAAAACATGACTTTTACTGCGCTTTTTATTTTGCATATTTGAAGGATCTTACAGTTTACGCCATTTTTTGTGCATTATTTCTTCTTTTTACTCTTATCGTGCATTTTTTTGTCATTTTTAGAAACATTAAGAGAACGACCAGACAGGAAACAAGGTTTTCTGACGGTAAAAGTGACTCTTAAGAAGACAATGAACAGGACATATCTACCAGGTGATATTCCACACTTCAAGTTTGTTCCACTAACATCCGTGGATGTAGAGTGAAGCTTTTCCAGGTACAAAAACCTCTTGGCCGATAATCGTGATCGTTCACACTTGCATTGCAATGCAGAATAAGTTAAAATTAAGATGTAATTCTCCTTATCTTTCATGAACACAACTGTACTGCATATTTTATTATTTATAATAAGGATATCGGTCATACAATTTACTATTTACTCCTCGCTTTATAGAATTTCCTAGCCATTTCCATAAAAGGACAAGAACAACAATTTGACTTGAAAACTATTATTTGATTATTTAAGAGCATCTTCTGTATTTTTTGAATATATAAAAAGAGCGTTTTTAAGTGAACCTTTTTGGTTTTAAAGGCAATTTTTAAAATTTAAGAACATGAATACACAATTTTTGAGTGCAATTTTTTGTTTTTTAAGGGTATAAACTTCGGGGCCGTGATTATAATCATTAATTTTAACAACTAAAGTTTTAATATATAGCTTGTTAGAATTTAACATGTTGAATATTTACAAAAGTTATCTTATTTAAATTCTACATTAGTAATTGTAATTAAAGTGTTATATTTTAAATATTCTAGCTTAACACATGTCACTACTTTAAGACGATTATTTTTTTAAACCAGTTTATAGAATAACCAACTAATTGAAAACATTTTCTTCATTCTCAATCATAGAAGGACCAGGATTCTAATGTCCAAAAATAATATCACTGTCCATGTGTTCACTTTTGATAAACATACTTATAGTTAACTTCCGAATATCTGTGTCGTTGAAAATGCAAGTTTAGCACTTACTTTTTTTCTATTAATATTTCGAATGTGCTTAGGTGTTAATTTCTGCCTGAGACTACGAACGCCCAGCATATTCTAAAACACATACAGTTTTTTCATGCGCATGACAGTGACATGTTTATATTCATCGCACTTGTTTAAATTTGTCCAATATACTAAGCCCCTCACGTGCTTTTAGTTGGTTAAAAGCTGTCAGTCGAAGCAGCCTTAATTTATCAGTATAGTTGAGTTTGAGTATAATTTAGATTCCTACTGCACATTATTTTACATAGGCCGTGATAAATCGCTTGTTTGTATAAAAACAAAAATAATTTCTTCAAAAGAGGAGAATTGTTCATTGCTTTCGTTTAAAAAGTGACATCAGAAAAAACAAACAGTGGAAGAGTTTCAAAAAGATGTAGTGAAATGGAAAGAAGCAAAAGTACAGAATTTATCTCAAGGCAAGTTTGAGAAGTCCATCAATAGTGTTATTTCTTCGTACCAGCAGCATTTTATGAAAAGTAGAGCTTCAAATATAATTAATTATTATCAAAGGGTAGGTGAATTAAAGACTATACCTTTTCCTTTCTGATAAATTAGTGTGTGTGTGTATATAAATGCAAATATTATACACCCGCTACGGTGGCCGCACTGCCTAAATTGTCATTCTCTCAGTAGACTAGACGACCTATGTTGGGGAGATGGGATTCGATTATTAGTCAGATCTACTGAGGGTTGCTTTTCCTAAATGGTTTCCCGCTCTTCCTCCGTGGTAAATGCTGTTAGATTTTCTTTAAAATTCTACCTTTTTAGTATACATTTTTAAGGTGCTATAGTCAAATTGTAGTTATTCTAGTTATTTTTTATTATATTTATATAATGGAGTATAGATGAGGAAGGTAGAATTTTAGAGGTAATCTACCCTCATTAACGTGGAGAGAGAATATAAAACCATTTAGGAAAAGCCACTCTGAGTACACCCGACAGGTATTCGAAACCCAATCTCCGCTTCATTGGCCATCTAGTATTTTTCGAGAGTGAAGCCAGGATCCAGGATCGATGTTAGAACGAAACATGAATCTAGGAAGTGATAAGTTAACTAAAGTAAAATTGTAGATTAATCCAAAATATAGTTTAGAAAAGTTGTATCCTAGAATTGTTTGAATATGATGATAGTATGACCATCAAAAGAAGTGCACAATATTAAAAAATATGTCTTTCCCTGGCGTCAAGTATCATATGTGGGCACTTGAGAATTATCATGTAGCGCCACTACAGAAAAGGGCCATCCTACTCAGCAAAGTGGTATTAAATCTGAATACCTCCTTTAGTATCACAAAACTTCCCTATGAAAAAATTACGTTAATTCTTGGAAAGAAAAGTTACGTAACACAGTTTGGGGGGGAGGAGCTAGATTAATGTCTACATGGTTTTACATAGGGGAGGGGGCTAAAAAGGTAAGAAAAAAGCGTTACGTGGTTTATGAACGACCCCTTATCACCGCATCTTACAAGCAGTTCGGGTTATACGCTTATGTACTAATCACGCTAATGATTTTAGGAATGAGGAAGGTTATATTTAGAGGAACTGTACCTGTATTTGCATGGAGGTAGCGTGGAAAATATTTTTTTAAATCACGCTAAGTACACCTGACCGAGATCCGAACCTTGATCTACACCCTTCATTGGCAGTCTATCTAATGTGAGAGTAGAGCCTTAGACCATGTGGCCACCTAAGTGGATGTCTTGTTACCTTAATTAATATTTTTGTACTGCGTCTTACTACCCTTCTAGTTTATCCGTATTCGAGTACAGTAATGGGGTAAGGAAAGTATAATTTTAGAGAAAGTGTATTCGCATGTGTGTGGAGGTAGCAAGGGAAAACATTTAAGAAAAAAGCCCCAGTACACAAAGTTGGGATTCAAACCTGATTACACCATCACCGGCAAACTATAAAAGACGAGCCTGACGCCTTTGTCCACGTTCTCATCAATCAAGGTACACAGTGTATGTTGTTATTCATGGAGCAACGATTGCGTGTTTAAAGTGAAGGTACCTCCTAGCTAGAAAAAATAAAATGCAGTATTTGACCTTGGAAGTGTGTTGCAGTGACAATTAGATTGTTCCTTTTTCTCTGTCATATAACTTTTTTTTAATGTGTATTAGTACCCGTTAGGTCTATACATTTACATTATAGACAAAAGACTGATGCATTAGACCAAGCGACCACCGATGCGAGTCTGTTAAAACTAGTAGTGGTAGTAGACCTAGGCTATTTAACGGGCTCTTGCTGGAACAAACAAGCGTAATACCATACGATTTACAAATTGGTATATTAATTCTTTATATGGTGACCTGGTGGTCTAGGGGTAAGGTGTCAGACTTCTGTGCTGGGGGTCCGGGGTTCAATCCTCGGTCCCGGCACAGATTTATCAGATTGCCAAACCCTTCCTTCACCTCTGGCAAGATGTGTATTAATCACAACTTGTGAATGTGAGGAATGCCAGGCCTCCACCGTGGTTCGGATTCCACGTTAAACTGTAGGTCCTACATTTCATCTCACAATCACCCTACCATAGCACATTAGCGTAAGTGCGTATAACCCGAACGGGTAGTAAGACGCGGTGCTTATAATAATAATTCTTTAAGACTCATCCGTCTAGGTTGTCGTATGGTCTAACTGTACGTCACTACCGTGTAAGACTGGAATTCCGGTGACCGGGAGATTGGAGTTCAAATTCCGTGAGTGTGTGTGTTTTCCTTAAACGGTTTTCCACTCTCCCTCGACGTAAATACAGGTACACTTTATCTAAATTCAACCTTACTCAATCCTAACACATTAGAGTAATTGGTATTTAGGCGGTTCAAAAATGGATTTCCTCTCTCCCTCTACGCAAATGTGAGTACACAATCTGAATTTAATCTTTCTAATCGCTCAAATCATTGGCGTAATTAGTATAAAAGTGTATAACCTGAACGGGTAGTAAGACACGGTGTAAAAAAAATATATATATATATTCCTTTATAATCTTTATTTCACTTGCGTGATTATTACTGTAAACATATACGCAAATCCCATATGGGTACTATGATGTAGCGAAATGATTTAAAATCAATTAAAGTGATATATATATATATATATATATATATATATATATCACTATAAGATAACTTATTGGTAGGATAAATAGCTATATCTTGATCCTTTTTAAGAATAGACATTTAGAGCTAGTTTTAAAAAACACAAATATATTTATTTTCAGTCAACATTGATAACATTATACTATATTATTAGTACTATTGTATAGGTATTAATACTACCTATCAAAAGTGACAGTGCAGACAAAATGCACTAAAGGATGAAAACGTTAAATTAGATTTAGTAAATTTTTCTGTCAGATATGTCCAATCGTAATAAAATTGGGATATAGCTGACAGCCAAACATAATCTAAAATATTCTAGTGACGACAATTAAGGGACACATAATTGCCAAGAACGTTTAGTTCTGATAATCCGGTGGTGTCGCAGGAATATACATAGATGGTGCCACACCAATCAATTAAAAAACTAAAATCAAGAGTATGATAAAAAAATACAATTTGATCATAAGAATACAACACCTTTGCATATTATATTTCTAATACTGTTAGCATTTAAAACATAATACGCTAGTTTTCCCTCCCTTTCCCACCTAGTTCATCCTTCCCTGGTCCATGCCGAGTAAGTGAGCTCATGTTAGTGTACGGCCAAACTGAGCGAGAGAGCGACTAAAAGATAAACTGGAACACATTGGTTGTATTGAGAGGTGGCCAGACTGGAGCACCCGAGCGACGTGCTTGAAAGATAAAACTTATTATAGCGCACGCTCAAACCGGAACAGTCTAGTTTACAGGCGCTGGACAATATTATTGTATATTGGTCCATTGCGTGCTAGGAAAACTCGCTCGTCAGTTCAGCCACGCAGTCGCTAAGTCGCTCGCGTGCTTGTCAGTCTGGCCGAACCCTTAGCGTCAGATAATTTGAGGGGGGAATACAGTGAGTCCTTTCTTAATGTACAAAGTCATCTTCAGTGAACCTGGCCTAGATTAGAACCCCAACCTCCCTGTCGAAGTTTATCAAATGCAATAATAGTATAATGGCTTAGATAACTTGATTACTGGTGCAGGTAGTAACTTACCTTTAAATGTCACACTTCTATGTGGAGTTTTATTTCGCATTACTTCGTTCTTTAATTGAGCGTATCTACCGTGAGGCTACGCCAACACAATCTACGTTAATGGTGAGGAAGTATTTATTTTTAATGCTTTTAATTCGAAGTATTTAAAGTGCACTTTCTGAACTGACTGATTATATCAGCACAAGACCTACAATACTAGTTCTAGAACAGACACAACACCCAGTCCCATGGGATAGGCTGTAATGAGGTGGACAGGATATAACTCGCTCAAGATAGGGATAGGTGGCATGCCTCAATAAGTGGGCAATGAGAGTTCCCAATGCCATAGAGCAGAGAATATCAACCTGGGGTCTGCAAAACAAATTAGATTTTTAAGTTATATTATATTATATCTGTATCTTAACATCACATAAAAAGGAGTCGATATTCATAATATGCTTTAAAAAAAAATTCCATTACTGTCCGAACTAAACATCTTTTTTTCTTTTATTAATAAGTAAAGGGGTTACATAGAATACTAGAAATACGTGCTTAGGTTTTTAAGTTCATCTCGTATGGCGGGGGAGATTAGGGGAGCCAAGGTGAATTATCATTGGCTTAAGCGGGTCCCCGATAAGGTTGGGACCCACTGATTTAGAGTAATCAAGGAAGAAAGTCTAGTAGTAAAATTAACGCTGATTTTGTAGGGATGCCATGAGCTTTCGTAAACATTATCTCTCCCCCCCCCCCCCCCCCCGGCAAGACTTTGTAAACTTACCGCTAGGGATTTATTGAAATATGGAACGACAGCTTTATACTTTGCAACGATAGACGGTATTAGTTTAATCTTTTTATGAAGACTTGGAAGTGTTGTTCTCGTTAGCCCATGGCCCTAAAAAGATACGTGACTAAATTTGAGGAATAATGAGTCGGTGGTTGTTAAGAAACTATATTTTCACCACGTGTTAATGGCCGTCAGAACATCCGCAATCAACTAAACTAATGGGGTAGGGCTATGGTAGATAAACTCTAGTGGAAATATACCATGCACTTGCGTGGAGGGAGATTAAGATACTACCTGGGGGGCGGGGGGGGGGGGAGAGAAAGTCGTATCCCGACTTCCCCGTCACCCGACAAAATAGTAGACGAGGTTGACTGACGTTTAGTTCACCTGCCATCAATGCGGATTTCAAATACAAAAGACCCGCTTCGATGGCCGAAGTGTCTAGGCGTTACTCTCGCAATAGACTGGACTGCCGATGACGGGGATATTGGGGTTCAAATCTCGGTCGGATGTGCTGATGGTGGTTTTTCCTACATGGTTTTCCACTCACCCTTGATGCAAATTCATGTAAACTTCCACTAAATTCCACCTTCCTCACCCCTAAAATATTAGACTAATTAGTCTATATGTGTAGGTTCGAACAGGCAGTAAGACGCAGTGCTAAAACGTGTATATATATATATATTATACATAATAATATTCCGTTATGTCTGGTGAGTGGAGTTTAAATAGGTCTAATTAGGTTCTAAATAAACGGTTCAATTACAGACAAAATAGAACAAGAACCATTATAAAGGAGAGAATAACAAACAGCACCAAAGTATTTGTGGTATCGATTGTATGAACCAATCTCAATTGAAGCTATGGATTAGCGGCTCGTTGCTGTATCAAGTAATTTCCGGTGGCCATGGAAAACGCCCCACCCTCGGACAGTCACGAATCGTCGCCAGGGACGGAAATCCGTGATATCAAACAAAGGACAGAAAAAAAAAAACTATAGCGCTTTAGTGTAAAACGATCATTTATATTTTCCAAATATGTGTGTGCCTCTCTGTGTTTCTTTGCATGTCTCTCTACGTCTATGTGTTTCTCTCTCTCCATGTGTCTCTCCACGTACGTGTGTAACTATACGTTTGTTTGACTCTCCATATTTGTGTCTCTCTGTGCTTCTATCCGAATCTGTGTCTCCTAGTTTGCCAAATAATAGGCTTGCTCATAAATTTAGCCTATGCTAATTTGATTTATGTTGACCAGAAAAATGTTTTGCATAAAAACTGCAAAAACACTGACCTTTTCTCGTGTCCCCTCCATCACCACCTTAAAAAAGGGCCATTTAAAAAATACAAACACATTTTTTGCAGTCAAAATTGAATGGATGTTACCGTTTTATTGGTGTTATTTTATAGATATTGGATTATATATATATCAGAAGTGCTGGCTTCAGATCACATGGGTTGACGAATAAATAGGTAAAAGTAAATTTAGTGACTCTCCTAGCTATCAGATAAGGCTATTCTTAGTAAAATTGGACTATAAGCCTGATTTACTCCCTGATGTTCCCACAATATGTTTAGCAAGTGAAAAAAGTCAAATAATTTGGACCCAGACTAAAGGCCCACCTAGCCCAATAAAGAGCTATTATCTATAGTCAATTCACCATTGGAGTGGTGTAAAGTGAAGCTAGTAAAAGTTATCAGTTCTACTCTAATGTATCCATTCACTAAACCATATGATATACAAGACCATAATAGTTGAGTTTCTGTCACTTGTGGCAGTCAAAACTTTCACAACAAACCATTTGTTTTATAGTTATGTTTTTCTTTTAACCTTTTTAAATCTTTGGATAGCTGTCAGTTACCACAACTCCTAAGGCAAATTAACTCTAGAGTGTCCTTGTGACGAAATCTTTCTCGTAGAACCTTTAATTTCCAAAATATATCCAAAATCTAAACAAAGGTATTAATAATGAGAAGCTTATTTTGGGCATGAATGTTGTTGTGTATTGTGTGCATGTGCTATGCGCAATTTGTTTTACTGCTGTTACTTTTTGTTGCCATGGGCTTGTAGTAATTTTGTTTTTATTTATCTAAAATGAAGTGACCGAACAGGGTCCTCTTTTTGCGCGTGATAGAATAAAATAATAATTAAGTCAGGGTTGTTTAATTCAGTGGTCCTCTTGGTTGTTATAAATAGTGATTCCTCAGCCGTCAATCCCGAATAAATGTTAACTACATTTTACCGTTCATTTCGGCCGTAATTATAGTATAGTATCAAGAGTCAATCTATCTCTCAGTATACAAATGACAAGCAGCTCATGTCTATTGGGGGATGATGAGCTGACCTCCGAATCTCGACTTAGTATAACCTAACAGACATTAAAGTTCCTTGGCTGATCTTATTTTGTGAATCGCTACTTTTATTTTAAAATGAATTTACCGTTCCATAAAAATGAAATGGATATGGCTTTATTGTCAAATAGGATGGTTTTCTTTAACAGTATTGCTGAAACATTTGCTGTGTGTCATTTACGAGGCGTGTTCAATGATAAAGTTTCCTTGGTTTAGTTTATAAGCATATAAACTAGCTATGCATTAAAAGTTACCCAAGTCTTTCTTAAAAATTAGCAACATACCTTAGACATTTAGGTATTGGTACCAAACCCGTAACAACTTTTTGTAGTAGTAAGACGCGATGCTAATAAGAAAATCTTTTCGGAAAATTCAATTTTTAAAAAAATGAGGTTTCAGCCATGGATGAGGTGGCGCACTATTTCTTTACCCTCCAGATTATTTCCAATGGTGGTGGAACCAGGGTGTCGGGGGTCTGCAGGGGGAAGTTGTTCCTTCCCCCACCATCCTAAAATCCAGATTTATTTCATGATACGATTAAAAACTAATTCCAAATAGCTTCTAGAGAAAGCGTGTTAAACCAGATTGACCACACCGACTCCCAGATCCCCTTTGACTTGGAGGGGGGAGGGAAAGACCTTCAAAATCCCTTATTTTGTTAATTTTCACCCCCCTCCCCCCCGTACACGAATAAGGTTCCCGCCATCAATTGTTCCTGAAACGCTGACCTTCCAGTTTCTTTTTTAATGCACTAAACATATGGAAGTCAGAGAGACGGGTAAGCACTAAAGGGAGGATGGTCAAGGTGTTTCCAGGTTGGAGATATAGGGAGGATGGTCAAGGTGTTTCCAGGTTGGAGATATAGGGAGGATGGTAAAGGTGTTTCCAGGTTGGAGATATAGGGAGGATGGTCAAGGTGTTTCCAGGTTGGAGATATAGGGAGGATGGTCAAGGCATTCCCAGGTCAAAGATATAGGGAGGATGGTCAAGGCGTTCCCAGGTCAGAGAAATAGGGAGGATGGTCAATGAGTTCCCAGGTCAGAGAAATAGGGAGGATGGTCAAGGCGTTCCCAGGTCAGAGAAATAGGGAGGATGGTCAAGGCGTTCCCAGGTCAGAGAAATAAGGGGGATGGTCAAGGCGTTCCCAGGTCAGAGATATAGGGAGGATGGTCAAGAAGTTCCCAGGTTAGAGAAATAAGGATGGTCAAGGCGTTCCCAGGTCAGAGATATAGGGAGGATGGTCAAGGCGTTCCCAGGTCAGAGATATAGGGAAGATGGTCAAGGCGTTCCCAGGTCAGAGAAATAGGGAGGATGGTCAAGAAGTTCCCAGGTCAGAGATATAGGGAGGATGGTCAAGGCGTTCCCAGGTCAGAGATATAGGGAGGATGGTCAAGGCGTTCCCAGGTCAGAGATATAGGGAGGATGGTCAAGGCGTTCCCAGGTCAGAGATATAGGGAGGATGGTCAAGGCGTTCCCAGGTCAGAGAAATAGGGAGGATGGTCAAGAAGTTCCCAGGTTAGAGAAATAAGGATGGTCAAGGCATTCCCAGGTCAGAGATATAGGGAGGATGGTCAAGAAGATCCCAGGTTAGAGAAATAAGGATGGTCAAGGCGTTCCCAGGTCAGAGATATAGGGAGGATGGCCAATGAGTGCCCAGGTCAGAGAAATAGGTAGGATGGTCAAGGCGTTCCCAGGTCAGATAAATAGGGAGGATGGTCAATGAGTTCCCAGGTCAGAGAAATAGGGAGGATGGTCAATGAGTTCCCAGGTCAGAGAAATAGGGAGGATGGTCAAGGCGTTCCCAGGTCAGAAATATAGGGAGGATGGTCAAGGCGTTCCCAGGTCAGAGATATAGGGAGGATGGTCAAGAAGTTCCCAGGTTAGAGAAATAAGGATGGTCAAGGCGTTCCCAGGTCAGAGATATAGGGAGGATGGTCAATGAGTTCCCAGGTCAGAGAAATAGGGAGGATGGTCAAGGCGTTCCCAGGTCAGAAATATAGGGAGGATGGTCAAGGCGTTTCCAACAAAATTCGATATGGTTTGTGTCAATCAGACAATGAGTGGGCGGGCGTTGTCATCGAGCAGAATGACATTTGTGCTGAGCGACGGGTAGTAGATTTAAATCGATTCAATGTCACTTAATAACAATCAGAGTTAATGGTTACTCCAACTTCCAAGAATGCTAGATATATTGGGACAGTTTTATAGTCTTAGTACTCCTCAAGGGCCGTGCTACACTGAATACAGGAATTACAAGAACGCTTGAACTATTGGGCCAGTTTCATATTCAGACTTAGTACTCCTCAAGTGAAGTGATATGATAAATATAAGACGACACCTACCTAAACTCGAATGGAATGGGCCAGTGCGATCACGCGATGGGTACGTTTCGAAGTGCGCGCAGTTATTAAACGTGGACGATCCATATGTGCAACAGCTGGAAGTGCCAATACGGCAATCAGAAGGAGTAAGAGTAAATATGTGGTGAACTTTAAAATTTGTTTATCTCATTTTTGTAAATAAATTTATGTCCATTTATAAGACCCAATAAACTTGCTTATTGAAAACTCCTCTTTTTACTTTCTCTCTATCTTACAGGTAGAGAAAGTATTGTGATCGTCAAAAAATTCGAACTCGAGATTTTGATGAATTTTGACGTTTCATGACTTCCTGAATCCAAAAAAGTGGTTTTTGAATTTCCGTCTGTCTGTCTGTCTGTCTGTCTGTCTGTCTGTCTGTACCTCCAACTAGAGCCTAAACTATTTTACCGATTGAGCTGAAACTTGATATCTTGGGTTTTCATAGGGTTGCCCCGAGGGGTTTTTGGAATTGGACATCTACCCCTAAAATTAAGGGTAGTTTACTGAAGGGAAAAAACAGAAAAAGTCGATTTTCTCAAAATCGGCTCTAACGATTTTGATTAAATTTCATTTATGAACATTAATAAATATTCCAAACAAAATGGCTACCCTCAATATTTCGGCAAAATCGCTTTAAGGGCTCCGGTCTGATGGATAAATTAACATTTTTTATAATAGCTCCGAAACTATTTGAGATATGAAATTACTTAGCATTACAAATATGTATATATATTTATAATACAGATATTTTATTCGAAACATATTTTTATAAAATCAATAATTTTTAATCTATACGCAATTATATATATATTTTTAGCTTTTTGGACATTAAAGCTTAAGTATTGCGATCGTAGAAAAAACTAACCTGAAATGTTGATGGATTTCGACGTCTCATGATCCCCCGAACCCTAAAAAATAGTCTTTGCAATGCCGTCTGTCTGTGTGTCTATTAAAACTTAAAATTAAGGGTAGTTTACCGAAGGGCAAAAAGAGAAAAAGTCGATTTTCTCAAAATCGGCTAAAACGATTTTGATTAAATTTCATTTATAAACATTAATAAATATTCCAAACAAAATGGCTACCCTCAATATTTCGGCAAAATCGCTTTAAGGGCTCCGGTCTGATGCGTAAATTAACATTTTTTATAATAGCTCCGAAACTATTTGAGATATGAAATTACTTAGCATTACAAATATGTATATATATTTATAATACAAATATTTTATTCGAAACATATTTTTATAAAATCAATAATTTTTAATCTATACGCAATTATATATATATTTTTAGCTTTTTGGACATTAAAGCTTAAGTATTGCGATCGTAGAAAAAACTAACCTGAAATGTTGATGGATTTCGACGTCTCATGACCCCCCGAACCCTAAAAAATAGTCTTTGCAATGCCGTCTGTCTGTGTGTCTATTAAAACTTAAAATTAAGGGTAGTTTACCGAAGGGCAAAAAGAGAAAAAGTCGATTTTCTCAAAATCGGCTCCAACTATTTTGATTAAATTTCATTTATAAACATTAATAAATATTCCAAACAAAATGGCTACCCTCAATATTTCGGCAAAATGGCTTTAAGGGCTCCGGTCTGATGCGTCAATTAACATTTTTTTAAATAGCTCCGAAACTATTTGAGATATGAAATTACTTAGCATTACAAATATGTATATATATTTATAATACAGATATTTTATCCGAAACATATTTTTATAAAATCAATAACTTTCAATCTATACGCAATTATACATGAATTTTTTTAACTTTTTGGACATTAAAGTTTAAGTATTGCGACCGTAAAAAAAACTAACCTGAAATGTTGATGGATGTCGACGTCTCATGACCCCCCGAACCCTAAAAAATAGTCTTTGCAATGCCGTCTGTCTGTGTGTCTATAAAAACTTAAAATTAAGGGTAGTTTACTGAAGGGCGAAAAGAGAAAAATTTGGTTTTCTCAAAATCTACTCAAACGATTTTGATTAAAATTCGTATCTAGGCGTTGATTAAGATTATAAATAAACTGGCTATTTTCATTTTCCTATGAAAATGATTTTTAGGGTACTTTACAGAAGCGTTAATTTCCGTATCTCCACAACTATTGGAGAAACTAAACAACTTATCATTGCAAAATTGTAGGACTATCAGAAATAAAAAAAATTTATTTGACATATATTTTTATAAAAGCAGCAGTTTCTGAGATATTTGCAAATATATTAATACAATTTTGTGAGCTTTAGTTGTAAACATATACTACTTAAGTCTTAACGCAATAATTCTCCAATGCCATAGAGTAATTAAATATAAGTATCTAAAAAAGTATGTTATTTTTCCTTAAATCTCTTAGGAGAAATGTTTGCATAGCAATGATCTATCTCCATTTTAGACTCAATAGTCAATATTTACATTTTTTATTGGTCAAAATGTATAAATGAATAATTAAATATCAATGCGATGACTTGAAGATCTGCAACACCTTATAAAATGTTAATATTTTAACCAGAAATCGAAATTTTAATACGAAGTGTTGACCCTTGTGGAAGACATTAAACTGTTTGAAATGCTCTTAGGTGGACAAAGATGCGCCTCTTTTCTCATTGATTCTATATCATTGTATATTATTTTATGCGTGTTCTTATGTGGAGTGGTGATGATACAATGTACATTATTCCGTTCAGAAATCTTAGGAGTTTATAGAAAGAGAGAGAAAGTCTGTGCGGTGCTCCGTACCATTTATTTTACTTTCTCTCTATCTTACAGGTAGAGAAAGTATTGTGATCGTCAAAAAAATCGAACTCGAGATTTTGATGAATTTTGACGTTTCATGACTTCCTGAATCCGAAAAAGTGGTTTTTGAATTTCCGTCTGTCTGTCTGTCTGTCTGTCTGTCTGTCTGTCTGTCTGTCTGTACCTCCAACTAGAGCCTAAACTATTTTACCGATTGAGCTGAAACTTGATATCTAGGGTTTTCATAGGGTTGCCCCGAGGGGTTTTTGGAATTGGATATCTACCCCTAAAATTAAGGGTAGTTTACTGAAGGGCAAAAAGAGAAAAAGTCGATTTTCTCAAAATCGGCTCTAACGATTTTGATTAAATTTCATTTATGAACATAAATAAATATTCCAAACAAAATGGCTACTCTCAATATTTCGGCAAAATCGTTTTAAGGGCTCCGGTCTGATGCGTAAATTAACATTTTTTATAATAGCTCCGAAACTATTTGAGATATGAAATTACTTAGCATTACAAATATGTATATATATTTATAATACAAATATTTTATTCGAAGCATATATTTATAAAATCAATAACTTTCAATATATACGCAATTATATATATATTTTTAACTTTTTGGGCATTAAAGCTTAAGTATTGCGACCGTAAGAAAAACTAACCTGAAATGTTGATGGATGTCGACGTCTCATGACCCCCCGAACCCTTAAAAATAGTCTTTGCAATGCCGTCTGTCTGTGTGTCTATTAAAACTTAAAATTAAGGGTAGTTTACTGAAGGGCAAAAAGAGAAAAAGTCGATTTTCTCAAAATCGGCTCTAACGATTTTGATTAAATTTCATTTATGAACATTAATAAATATTCCAAACAAAATGGCTACTCTCAATATTTCGGCAAAATCGTTTTAAGGGCTCCGGTCTGATGCGTAAATTAACATTTTTTATAATAGCTCCGAAACTATTTGAGATATGAAATTACTTAGCATTACAAATATGTATATATATTTATAATACAAATATTTTATTCGAAACATATTTTTATAAAATCAATAACTTTCAATATATACGCAATTATATATATATTTTTAACTTTTTGGGCATTGAAGCTCAAGTATTGCGACCGTAAGAAAAACTAACCTGAAATGTTGATGGATGTCGACGTCTCATGACCCCCCGAACCCTTAAAAATAGTCTTTGCAATGCCGTCTGTCTGTGTGTCTATTAAAACTTAAAATTAAGGGTAGTTTACTGAATGGCAAAAAGAGAAAAAGTCGATTTTCTCAAAATCGGCTCCAACGATTTTGATTAAATTTCATTTATAAACATTAATAAATATTACAAACAAAATGGCTACCCTCAATATTTCGGCAAAATGGCTTTAAGGGCTCCGGTCTGATGCGAAAATTATCATTTTTTTAAATAGCTCCGAAACTATTTGAGATATGAAATTACTTAGCATGACAAATATGTATATATATTTATAATACAGATATTTTATCCGAAACATATTTTTATAAAAATCAATAACTTTCAATATATACGCAATTATAAGAATTTTTTTAACTTTTTGGACATTAAAGTTTAAGTATTGCGACCGTAAAAAAAACAACTAACCTGAAATGTTGATGGATGTCGACGTCTCATGACCCCCCGAACCCTAAAAAATAGTCTTTGCAATGCCGTCTCTCTGTGTGTCTATAAAAACTTAAAATTAAGGGTAGTTTACTGAAGGACGAAAAGAGAAAAATTTGGTTTTCTCAAAATCTGCTTAAACGATTTTGATTAAAATTCGTATCAAGGCGTTGATTAAGATTATAAATAAACTGGCTATTTTCATTTTCCTATGAAAATGATTTTTAGGGTACATTACAGAAGCGTTAATTTCCGTATCTCCACAACTATTGGAGAAACTAAACAACTTATCATTGCAAAATTGTAGGACTATTAGAAATAAAAAACTTTTATTTGACATATATTTTTATAAAAACAGCAGTTTCTGAGATATTTGCAAATATATTAATACAATTTTGTGAGCTTTAGTTGTAAACATATACTACTTAAGTCTTAACGCAATAATACTCCAATGCCATAGAGTAATTAAATATAAGTAAGTATCTAAAAAAAGTATGTTATTTTTCCTTAAATCTCTTAGGAGAAATGTTTGCATAGCAATGATCTATCTCCATTTTAGACTCAATAGTCAATATTTACATTTTTTATTGGTCAAAATGTATAAATGAATAATTAAATATCAATGCGATGACTTGAAGATCTGCAACACCTTTTAAAATGTTAAAATTTTAACCAGAAATCGAAATTTTAATACGAAGTGTTGACCCTTGTGGAAGACATTAAACTGTTTGAAATGTTCTTAGGTGGACAAAGATGCGCCTCTTTTCTCATTGATTCTATATCATTGTATATTATTTTATGCGTGTTCTTATGTGGAGTGGTGATGATACAATGTACATTATTCCGTTCAGAAATCTAACGAGTTTATATTCTATGAAGATAGTTATTGTTTGGTTGATTTATATGATTATTATTTTGTTATTAGCATTGTAAAGTGTTTCAAACCTATGGTGATATTGTAAATAAAACTAGGACCTCTATTTTTATACATATTTTTATTTGATTTTTCTTGCCACAAATGCATAAATAAAGAAAATTTAAATAAATGGTACGACAAAATTGACCAAACTTGCTCGTACTGTGTATATTTATAATATTCAAAATCACTTATCAGTAAAATGCCCTTTTTTGAATTTCTAGCCCGCTTCGGTGGCTGGGTGGTTTAACGCACTGCTATCACAGTGCACTAGACTACCGATGACGGGAAGATAAAGTTTCGAATCTTGGTCGGGTGTACTGGTGTTTTTTTCAAAATGGTTTTTCACTCCCTCCCCCCAGGCGAATGCGGGTATAATTTCATATAAATATAACCTCCTTTGTCCCTACGACCATAAGCGTAGTTAGTACATAGGCATATAATCCGAACAAGTAGTAGGCCTAATACACAGTTCTATATATCAATTATAACAAAATCGTGAGAGACATTTTCGAAAATTTGTAATTAAAAAATATCAATCATTAGTAAGCTACCCTCAGTCCTCAGGATTGGGTAAAAAAAAAAAAGTTCCTTAGTTTAAGCTGTCAAAAATATAGATATTAAGTTTGAACAAAATCCATCATAACGTTTGGGATCCGTGGACAGGGACAGACAGACAATGAGATAAGAAAGAAATGGGGAGGGACAGAAATGTAAAATCCTCTTTTATGTGGGTTCGGGTAACGTAAAAATTCATCATAATCTCAACAAAAAAAAATCTCACAATACTTTCTCTTGATATGAAATGTAAAAAGGAACTAGGAAACTCTACCAGTCCATTTTTAGCTAATATTTATTTGGTAATGTTCAGTTTCTTTTAGGAATAATCAATGGTGGAATGTGGGTTCACCCTTTAATGGTGATAAAATTAACAGCTGGGGACTGGATGTTGTGCCTGTCCTAGTCTTAAGTTAGATTATTAGACATGAAGCTATGAAAGGCCTATCAAGCCGGTAGTGGAAAATATATGGCTTGAAGACCATAGGCCAGGAACAGTAGGCTTAATGGATGAAAAGTAAAAGTTTCTTTTATGATAACTTGAACTTGAAAAAGTTAATATTTTCGAGAATTAACTTGAAATAATTTTATAATTTTTCCTAGAACTAATCTAAACACAACAATACTATAAGTGAGGTGTTTATTAGACCACAGGTTGTTCCATCCAACGTCAAGACACGCAATTCATGTCTGGATTTTCAGATATTTTCCATGTTGAGTAGCGTGATGTAATCTGGTTTATATCGCATTTAAAACAACGCAAACAATAATATCTGGTATACTCCACCTTGAGTCGCATGGCGTAGCGTGTTGTAAATGATTGACCAAACATTAAACTAATTATATAGGGCTGGACATGTGGTACAACTGTATATGATTACATGTGATATCGTTATATATAAATTAGCACTGAGTCTCACTACCTGTTCAGGTTATACACAAACGTACTAATTAGGATAGTGAGTGAGGTATGAGGAAGGTTGAATTTATAGGAAGTGAATCCGTATTTGCGTGGAGAGAGAGAAAGTGGAAAACAATTTTGGATAAACAACCTTCAGTAAACACCATCCGGCATCAAACCCCAATCTCCTTGTCATCAGCAGTCTAGTCTATTGCGAGAGAGATGTCTTAGGCCATGTGGTTACCAATAAAGATAAATCAATTATAAACCGATTGTTGTATTTTTTAAAGTAAGTTCCTAAATTTTTTTTTGACGTGAATACGTCTTTAAATTTGCTACCATACGGGGCAATCCAAAAAACCTAATGATAACAAAATCGGGGGATACAGTTTGGTGTTGTAGTTTCTAATCTTTCCTCTACATCCAAAATTAAATTATACCAATGGATAGATAAAGGATAAATAATTATTACGATAATGAGAACAGTGACGCATCGCGCGTGGTGGAGGGGGAAGCGCCGCCATTTTGAGGTTATTTTACTGCGTATCGAGATTTGCAATTAGTATAACTTTTGACTCGGAGAAGCTACGATGTTCGTTTAAGTTTTAATAAAATAATTATTTGTTTCCTTGCTTTTATCCTAAATACATAAATAAAAATATTTTTATTTAAAAAATATAACCCGTTACATAAACGTATTCACGTACAACACACGGCCGTGTCCATGACACAGCCACACCCCATTTTTTTTTCTCTATAAAGACATCAATAGCGCCAAAATATATATATTAAATATATATATATATATTAATAATATATATATATAATAATATATATAAATAAATAATACTTTAATATAAACGCAAATGGAGAATACAAAAATCACATGTTTCTTGATCAATAAGAATCCCTAGCACAACCTCCTTCGGAGAGGAAGCAAAGCCGTCGGTCCTATTCCAATTGTGACATATAAAATAACCCTGAAGGTATGTGAAAGTACTTTTCCTGGCAAAATTAGTAGACCCTTTCACTCTCGCTCATAGAAATTCTTGTGTGCTGATATAATCATTCGGTTCAGAAAGTGCACGTTAAATACCTCAAATAAGAAAATAAGAAGCCTAACCTCATTGGCGTGGTTTTACGTGTTGTTTGGGTAGCAGAGATTGTTAAAAAGTATATACTGAGATATGTTTTCATACACTTGTTCCCAATTTGACCATTTTTCATAGGCTCTGATCTACATTCCTCCCATTAGAATGTAGTGCAATCAACAAATGAGTGTTCCATTGAGTGAGGAGAAAATATCACAGATAAAATTTAAAATTTCATCTGCCTACAATGTCAACACACCACGCCATGGCCTAACCTACCTGCCATCGTCAAACTAGACTCAACAATACAGAAGTATTTGTCTGCATGCCCATCTGTGGATGTTGTGTGCACTTAGTCTACCCATTAAGCTAGGCCTCCCTTTAATTATTACACTTTGGTGCTATCTTACACATTCCATTACAGTAAATCAAGAAAAATATGTTCACGCTAACAAAGGTTACACACCATGCCATTTATTTTAAATAGCAATAAAATTAAATCCTTCTTATGAAAAAATGTTTTTAAAGGAATATATATATCATATATACATTAAAGATGGTGTAGTTTGCTTGCATTATGAATATATAGTGATTATTGAATTCATTTTCCTTATGTTCAAGTTGGACATGCTTAAATCCGCTGGAAATGAAAATATTCCCTTCACGCTTTAAACAGCTTGTTACAATAATAATAATAATATAATAATAATTACCATTTCCTTTATTATAGTGCTGACCAAGAGCCACCAGACCTAAAAGAGGCTAGCACTGATAGATACATAGAAATAATATATCGTAGAGAATAATTACATGTCAATTCAATTATAATTTTTGATCACACATTGTTATTAAGATAACTAGTAAATTGGGTTGAATTAGCAATAACGATTGCAAGAAAATTCAGTAGACTCGAAGACTTTCCCAATCATCCGCATACCGTTGAAATTGAGGTAATTATTAACGTGCAACTTTTCTGAAACATACTGGATTAGAACAGCACATCGCATTATTGATAAGGCTAAACTATTATATCCAAAATAAGTAATTAATCAAGAACAGACACAACCCCCAGCCCCCGGCCGTTAATTCATCACTGTGAAAGGAGAGACCCACATTTCACCAATCGTAAATTTTTGGGGCATGCCACGAATCGAACCCGGCATCGTTAGCCCAATTGACAGACACACTACCGACTGAGCTAAGGTGCCGGACACTAAAATCAATGAACAAGGAAACTATTTATATAAAATTCACAGTAAGAAAAATGAATGTTTTTTAAAATATTTTAACGTGGAACAAAATCTAAATATCTTAATGGTAAGAGAGGTATTTTACTAATCATTTGAGTTTGATCCTTCAGTTATGATAAAAAGCCAAATTTGGCAAATTTAGAGTGCTCTACGAGTAGGCCTACAGTGACCAAGAAGACTAGGCTTGTATGAGCTACTGATATAAAAATAATAATAGTAACTAATAATGCTAGATATTGTACTTTACCAACAACCTCTTGGGTCTCGTGGTTATCATTACTGGCTACAAATCTAGAGGTCTCGGGCTCTTTTCCCGGTGGTACCATAGGTATTTCTCCTCAAGTGTAAGTGTTCCTATGGTTGCCTTGGTCTGGTTGATTAGGCTTAGGTAAGGTTCAAAACTACTATTAGCACCAACATCATCATCATCATCATACCATCATCTCAGTGGGACAAATTAACCGGACCTACAGGGTGTTCCTAGCCTCAGAATACGGTTTAATATCCGCCACTACCAGTAAACGAACCATAAATGTCTAGCCGACAAACCCTGGTGGCATATACTAAAAAAAAAATGCGTTTGTAATTTAATGAATATATTATAGTAGTAAAAATAGTTAATAAGGTGTGAGATCACGTTTTAAATTCCAAGTGAAATCAAAGCGAAACAAAGTTGAAGCTGAAGTCTAGAAAAAGGATAATGATGTCAAATTACATTTTAAATTATCCTTAACTTGGTAAATATAAAGGATTAGAGAAAAAAACCAAGCCTACCATTTTACTGTGACATACTGATTGATCATCAGTCAGTGTTAAATAGTGAAAATTATTATGTTCAAATAGTGAGATATTTCTAATCTGTTCATAATAGGTATATTTTTCTTCGTATTGCATTGCATTGCATTGCGTTGCGTTGCGTTGCGTTGCGGTGCGTTGCATTGCGTTGCATTGCATTGCATTGTATGTGTCTAAGTCGAAGCGAGGGAGATTTGACCTTAGACTACAGACATTTCGAAGCTTCTCACACCCCTATAATTAAAAATTATGGCCCTCAGCCACAGACAAGGTATAACTTGGGGCTTAAATTGTTTTAATCCAAAATCTTTAAAAAGTAACTTAAATGAGAAATTATAATCAAGTCAATATTTAAAACAGTTAATAGTAGGGGTAGTGAGTGACAACCTAGTTACGGATTTAATAAAGTAATTATCTTTTTAATGGTACTTTTTCCACCCCGAGTTCAAGAAAGAAGCAGAGTAGTAATGTCGTCCTTCGCACGGGTAACCACATTAAATTATATCAAATTAGAAAGTTTAACATCCGGCCGCCTCATGTTGATAGTTCCTCCATGTGCCTCATTTTGATATCTCCTCCGTGTACAATCCTGAGATAGCTATGGCAATTATAAACCAATCTTGGCAACAACAAAAAATGTAATCCTTGATTCTTCAATTTAGAAACCACCCGCTTTAGTGGGCACATGGTCTGTACCGTCGATGATGGGGATGTCGGGGTTCGAATCCTAGTCAGGTGTACTGAAGTTTATTTTTCCCCCTAAATGTTTCTAAATTGTTTTCCATTCTTTCTCCACGCAAATCTGTGTACACTTCCTTTAAATTTAATCCTCCTCACTCCTAGCAAATTGGCGTAGTTAGTACATATGCGTGTAATCTTAACAGATAGAAGGACGCGGTTCCAAAAAAAAAAAAGACAAGTTCGCATGTTCAGACATCATTTGGCTTTCCGGGAAGGTCTATTTATTTTAACTGTACTTACATGATGAATAATTTCAATTTTCTAGTCCCCCCTTTTCCTACCCCCAAATTATTTTTTTCCCTCGATTTTGAAATTTAAGAATGTTAAGACCTTAAACCTTAATACTGTATGACGTGGTCCTTATACCCACCCACCTGACAAAAAAATGCCAACCGCCTAATACTGTGAGTTATGGTTTATTAATTTGTTTTAGAAATGTTAAGGGCTCTCATTTCCCCAGCCCCCTTTTAGGAGTAACTACTATATAAAATTTATTTGGTTATTTGATGTGCTGAAGTTTACTTTATGATTTCCCACTTTCTCTCCAGTCAAATGCGGGTGTAAACATTTAAATTCTATTTTACTCGTTCCTACCACGTCAATGTTTTCTTTTATAGCACTGCGTATTACTATTACCTGTGTTAGGGACGAAAGAGTTTGTATACATAGTAAGTTACCTGCATTTGCATTAAAGTGAAGTGAAAACTATTTATGAAAAAAACCTCGGTACTCTCAACCAGGAATCGAACCCCAATCTCCCTATCATCGGCAGTCCAGTCTAATGTGAGATCTACGCCTAAGACCCTTCGTCAGTGTTAACATACAATAGATGGTAACGGATAATAAAGCGTAATGAAAAAAACATTTTAACGTGCATCGTGTCTAATTACCCGTCCGGTCTATCTCAATTTAATTAAATTTAAAATGTATGGATGAGCAAGGTTGAATTTAGAGGAAGTGAGTACACTTGGCTTGGATTTGAGCTCTGACCTCACCCTCACTAGCAGACATGACTAGGTGAGCTTGACGTTTAGTCCTCGTTGCCAGCCATGAAATAAAATAATATTACGACTGCTAATACTATAAAGGTTCACCATTATGAGTTATAAATCCAATCAAAAACTTGAGTAATTTTTCTGAGAAAGATCTGATAAATAATTGGTTTATCTTGAAAGCCAGTCAGTCACCACTCGACAACATTCTAGGACCATTTTATAAAGCAAGAAAGAGGTAAACATTCAAAGTTCTCTTCTCCGAGTTTGGTTAATACAATTTACATCCAAACAGAACAGAGTGGAAGGATAAGTGACTAAATGTGCGCAGCAGATGGCAGTTGAAAAACACGAGGGACATAGGAGATGATTGATATGAGTCTACTTACAACCTTTAGTCCAGGCATGTCCAACCCATGGTCCACGGGCCGGTTGTGGCCCCCCAAGTACGTTCTGTGTGGCCCACCAGTTCAAAGTAAAATACTTTAAATTGCAGAACTAAACAACAAATTAGACTCTTGTAACTGACGTAAATCTGTCATGAGCATAGTGACATTAGACGATAAACTTCTTAAATGAAGAAGAAAAGTTGTTTAATTCCAGGACATCCTTGATAGATATTTAGGAAAAGTTTAGATCACCATGGAAAGAAAATTAAACTCTATATTTAAACTGAAACAATTTATTTTGGCCAAATTTTGTTTTGATATAAAAACTGTAAAAACATTGACCTTAACCCGCGTTTTCTACATCCCCACCTTAGCATCCATTTCATATGAGAAAACATCTGTTAACACACGTGATATCTCGGCTTTCGGACACACATTGGTTGACTTATTATGGAAGAGAATTGGGCAAAAGATTTATTAAAGGACAATCACACACCTTTTATGCAAATAAAAAATTAATATCTTTGGTAAAAGAATATGGGGTGAGTTTAATTTTTTTCATAAAGGAGTTTAACTATGGCAATATTTATGTACTAAGCTAGAAATATTTGAAATTATTGACAATATCCAATATTTGAAACTAGGCCCCCTAAGTATTTTTAATGTTCAATTTGTCCATTATTGTCAAACGAGTTTGACACATCTGCCTTAAACCATGTGGCCACTGAAGTGGGCTGGCATTGGAGTTAGATAAGTCAAAATAGGACGCCTTGCTTTAAATTTCAATAAAGTGAGGATAGCTTGGATGAGAAGTAAGATGAGGTGCAAAAAAATAGGGATTGATAAATAATAAATCTTGATAACTACTTTAAGAAGTGTAAACGCCTTTACTTTATTTTATAATATAATCAAAACCTCAGCAATAAATGTTTATTTATTTTAAGTATGTACTTTATGAACTTACTGATTGTATCAGTTGTGCTAAGTATTTTTATCGCTCAATAAAAATCCATTTACTTCGGCTGGGTTTGAACCACGAACATATGGTCCTGAGGCGAGAACTTTAACCCAAGACCACCGAGGTTGAAAACGGCAGATGTAATTATTTAACTTTATGATGTTAATAAATTTGTTAAGACATACTTCTCTGTTAGAATGATCTAAGCCGTCACTCTCGCAATATACCAGACTGTTGGTGGCGCGGATATCGCTGTTAGAATCCTGCTGGAGTTTTTTTTTTTTCCTAAATTATTTTCTACTTTCCCTCCACGAAAATGAGGGTTAACTTCCACTCAATTCAACTTTTGTCATCCCTACCATATTATAGTAATTATAACACATGCTTATAGCCCGGACGGGTAATGAGACTAAGTGACAAAAATATTGGTATATCAAATATAGCCATGGAAATGTTATTACCTTGACCAAGTCACGAAGGAATTCGTGTAAGGTACATCAATGTCGACTGATATTGATAATTCAAATTATTTGCACTGTACAAGACATATAATTAATTCTCAGGGAAGGGAAATCAATAGACAGAATACAGAATGGAAAGTAAAATAGAATCTTATATATATATATATATATTTAGCACCGCGTCTTACTACCCGTTCGGGTTATACGCTTAAGTACTAATTACGCTAATGGATTAGGAATTGGGAGGGTTGAATTTTGAGGAAGTGAACCCGCATTTGCGTGGAGGGAGAGTGGAAAACCATTTAGGAAAAACCACCCCCAGTTCACCCGACCGAGAAATAGAATAAAATCAATTTACGGCAGTGATATAATAGAGAGGAGATTTAGCGGAAAGGAAGAGTGGGCTTCACTTGTCGTGAAATGAGAATTATCATGATTTTTTTTTTCACTTCTTACGGATATACGTATTTTAATTTCGCTAATGTGTAGGAATCTATATTAAGAATATGCTTTAATTGGTCAAACTTTAGTAAAATAAACATGGCTGTAGGTATATTTTAATCAAACATCGCTGAATATTAGATTTTTTTAAATCATATTTCAGGCAAATGTCACATTTATCAAAGGTTTAAGATTTTTTACATTCATTACAGTTTCCAGCCTGTGACCTGGGCAAGTTCTCTATTCAAGCAATATATTTTCCTCTACCGGCTTGCTAGGGCTGTAGTAACTTTATATGCCTTATAATCTAACTTAGACTAGGACAGGTACAACATCCAATCCCCAGCCGTTAATCCATCACTGTGGAAGGGTTAACCCACATTTACCTAATGATACATTTTTCGGCCATGCCAGGAATTGAACCCGGGACCCTTATTTCAGTAAAGGCACACGCTACTGACTGAGCTGAGGTGTCAAATCAAAGGTTGACGATAAATATCCACTATAATAAAAATAAATATAAGCTATGAAAAAAGTAATAGATAAATGGAAAAAGAAGAAATAGAAGGGGTCGGGAAGCCTTAGTAAGGTAATGACTTTTAAAAAAAATATAGAATAATTAATATATTTATATATAATTTTTAACCCAGAGGTTCCCATCCTGGGGTCCACGAAACGAATCTAGGATTTTGTTATTTTTTGGTTTGTATTGTCACATTATATAAAAATATTTGCTATTCATGATTTGCTTGAAAATGTTTCTTTTCATCACTGTCCGACTAAACATTTTTTCTTGTATTAATATGAAATGGAATAGGCAGAATGCAAGAAATATGTGCATAGGCATTTAATTTCACCTCGTGTGGTGGGGGAGATTAGTGGGGCCACGGTGAACTATCATTGGCTTCAATAGGTTCATGATATGGAAAAGGTTGGGAACCACTGTTTTAAAGATCGGTGGTCTCGCCGACCAAATATCAGGCACATTTCTTGTGGTTTGGCGGTAAAGGAGAGGTTTGGGGGTTGTAACTCGGGTGGATATACTGAGGATGTTTTCCTAAAGGCTTTTCCACTCTTTTTATACGCAAATTTGAGTGCATTTATTTTAAGTTTTACTTTTCTTATATCTATTCCAGTAGATCGGCTTGGAAATTATTAAAAACTTAAGACTTTAACTAAGAATTGCATACAACCCAAAGGGGTAATAAGACGTGGTACTAATATATATATATAAATAATATTAATATTTCATTGAAATTTTATAGTTTTATTAATATTATAAATATGTAATTGTGTACAGCTCATATGAATATCCAGTTATACTAAATTTCAGCCCTATACATTCATTACTTCACCTTTACAATGGTAAGAAAAAAAGCATAAACTAGCAAGTTTGCCCCTTTAACTCGTGAACTATAGTGATTTAAACTCAGTGAATCGCCATTTATAGCTTATAATTATACATTTGTTAAGATTGTAAAATAGAATGTTGATGGTCGAATGGACCTTAACGTCAATTCTGGTACATTTAATCTAAATTCCACCTTTAACACTCCCAACCCATTAGCATGATTAATATACTTGCGTATAACCTGAACGTGTAGCACTAACAATTATTATAATGATTGCATCGTTGAACAATTTGGGTAGGTGACCTGGCGGTCTAGGGGTAAGGTGTCAGACTTCTGTGTTGAAGGTCCGGGGTTCAATCCTCAGTCCCAGCACAGATTTATCTGATTACCAAACCCTTCCTTCCCTCTGACAAGACGTGTATTAATCACAATTTGTGAATGTGAGGAATACCAGGCCTCCACCGTGGTTCGGATTCTACGTTAAACTGTAGGTCCTTCATCTCATCTCACAATCACCCTACTATTACACATTAGCGTAAGTGCGTATAAGTCGAACGGGTAGTAAGACGCGGTGATAATAATAATAATAATAATAATATAATAATAATAACAATTTGGCCCAAAACAATATTAATAGTTGACGTGTTTCCTTAGAAATTTATTACTTTTCGAGCTAAAAGTTATAAAACAACATAAAATGGGATGTTGGCCTTCTCTAAATGCAGAGGATTACGCGATAAAGTAATGAAGCATCAAGGTAATCCGATTAGAGATAAGGTCACTAAGTCAGTTATTAGGGGAGATTAGCACAAGATGAAGCTGTATCACTGCCTACACATCAGTTATTTCAATAATGATGGCACCTTTTTGATATATTTATGACTACCGACATATTTTCCTCAGTATATTTTAAAGTGATAATACAATATCTACATCGATGGATACCCGATCTAAACGTCAAGCTCGTCTGGTGTAGTTTACCAGTAAAGGGGAGGTTGAGGTTGGAATCCCAAATAAGTGTACTGAGGGTGATTTTCCTAAAATTATTCCCTATTCCTCTTCACGCAAAAGGGGGTACTTTTTCTCTCAATCATATTTTCTAACCCCAAACTTAATTTGTGTATTTTTTTAACATCACGTCTTACTATCCGTTCGGGTTTTACGCTTATGTACTAATTACGCTCATGCTTTTAGGGATTATGAAAGTTAAATTTTAGATGCATAGTACCCGCATTTGCGTGTAGGGAGAGTGGAAAACTATTTTGGAAAACCACCCTCAGCACACCCTAACGAGATTCTAACCTCGATCTTTCCGTCATCAGCAGTCTAGTCTACTGCGAGAGTAGCGCTTTAGAACATGCACCCACCGAAGAGGGTAAATTAGTGTAATTCTTAAATACGTATCACACGGATGGATAGTAAGATGCGAAGTAAAAAAAAAAAAATTCCCATTTTACGTGCTACCAGGAAGAATTTCGTAAGACATTTTAATGAATAACCCAAATATCATTTGTTTATTTTTATTTTTTTAATGCTAAAATAAGTTATGATTTAAGATATATCAATATGAAAAATTAAGTAGCGTTCTGGGGGAATGAACACGTATTTTCGTGGAGTGATTGTGGAAAACCATTTAAGAAAGCAATCCTCCGTATATCTTGTCAGGATTTGAGCCCCGACCTTCTCACAGGCAAATCAGACAAGATGTGCCTGACATTTAGTCCACGCGCTCACTAAAGTGGGTATCTTGGAAAATAGTCCTCTCGTTGACAAAGTTAGGCGTACGCTAGCACGCTCGACTCTTATTCGAAGAACTACCCCTTCGCTTTCAACCGGGGGAACAATGAAAAAGCATTTAGAAACAGTTTGGTTTTCGATTCAATATATCGCCATGTAGATCACAAAAAATTCACCCTCCTCTTTTGTTCTCCTAACCTAGACAGATTTTCACACCAATAATAGGCACACACTCACTATAGTATTTAATATAATAATTTAGCGAGCGTAGCAATGAAGATCATTGTCTTAGGCCATGCAGCCACCAAAGCGACTGTGAAAATGTTCTCTGTCACAAAGTCCCCATTTGGCCAGTCACACATAAGTTTAATAGGCCCTACATACCCTGATTTTACTCGGACAATGATTTTTCCTAGCATCGCGTCTTTCGGAAGGTTGAATTTAGAATAAGTGTACCCACATTTTCGTGACGGGAGAGTAGAAAACCATGTTGAAACACCGGGATTCGAACCTAGATCTCAATGTCATCGGAAGTCAAGTATAACATCAAAGTAACGCCTTTTACAGAGCGATGATAACAATTCACAGGTACAGTAAAAGCCAATTTTGTCCACCCTGGCAGCATTATTGAGTGATAAGAGAAGTGAAATCGCTGTTATTGCTTCCTTGTGACTAATTTGAAAAAAATTAAATGAAAATTTTTCATGAAACATTTTTGTTTAATATAATGAAAATGGATCGTTTCCGGAATCACATGAGAATATCTCTGATGTTTTTACAGTGTTGAATTTAGATTTCTCAACTGAAAAGCTATCAGCAGCTCCGGCTTAGTGATGACCCGACATTCACCAAGATTACGAGGACTTTTTGATAACAAACTAATATTCTCGTTGTTTGTGCAATAAAGAACTATAAAATAAGTAGACTAAACGCATTTGCAGTAAATAAGATTCTCTTCGTGAAAATGTGTTGAGTTTTTTAATTATTATATATGACCTTGGAGTATTCTGTATTGGAATTGTAAATCTTCATTTTGTAAACTGAACTGTGAACATTATTGATATTCAGTCAAATAAAAGATATAACAAGAATAGTTTTGACGAATTTTCAATAATGGAGTGCGGAACATATTTATCTGATTGCCAAATCCTTCCTTCACCTCTGACAAGGCGTGTATTAATCACAAATTGTGAATGTGAGGAATGCCAGGCCTCCGCCGTGGTTCGGATTCCACATCAAACTGTAGGTCCTCCATTTCATCTCACAATCACCCTACCATTACACTTTAGCGTAAGTGCGTACAAACCGAACGGGTAATAAGACGTGGTATAGTAATAATAATATTAATAATAATAATAATGTGACAATATTTTCAAGTGAGACACATAAGGGTAGTAAATTTAACCACTGCTGAATGTTTCTCTCCAACTTTTCATAAATAGGGATGAGCTAGGGGATGTAATTCTAAAATAACTAACGTTTTATCTATATATTATGGACCAAGATGTCGCCAACCTTGCGAATAAAACTGTATGCAACCCGCTTCGGTGGCCGCGTGGTCTAATGCACTAATCTCGTGTTGGACTTGACTACCTAAGACGGGGAGATCGGGGTTCCATCCCGGTCGGGTGCACTGCACTACAGGTGGTTTTTCCTAAATGGTTTTACACTCCACCTCCACGTAAATGTGGGTGCATTTCCTCTAAATTAAGCTTTTCTAATCTCTAAACCATTAGTGTAATTAGTACATAGGCGTGTAACCTGAACAAGTAGTAGGACGCGGTGCTAAAACAAACTGTTGGCATTTTCCTAGGTCGTTAGTGTTTACCAAACTTACTAAATGTTTAACTGATGGACACTAAAGAGCCCATTTCCATGAACTAATCTAGAAGCGCTGCTTGGCGATCCATTGTTTTAAGGGGTCGTGGTTCCACACGCGCGTGTGCAACCGAATTAATAGCGCGGCATTCACGCACAGTCGCCTGTCCTCGAGACTAGTCGCGCGATTTCTAGCGGCGTGGTCGGTCTAAATACACCTAATCTATAGCAGTAGGGATGGTAAGTGACAGCTAGAAGAAGGTTATTTACTGCAACATTTGGTTAAAAGTAATCAATGTCAACTTATTCAGAAATAAGTATTATTTTCTTAATAGTACTATATTATCAATAATTATTTCAGCATAGGTTGACACTAGTCACTTTCAGCCAATGTTTGAAATAAAGGAACTTCTGTTAGCTGTTACTTACCTACACTCCTATCGCAGATTGCATTTTTAGTAAATTTCTCTACATTAATATAAAAGAGAAAGTATGTGTGTTTCACCGTGCCATTTATGTAATAAACTTATAGCAGGATCATATAAGAGCATATATATGGGTATGTAGAAATAAGTATTAAAATATTATTCTTAGTATGTATCTCTTTCTTCACAATGTCCATGAGAACCAAATTTGGTTTCGTGACTTTTACATTTTGTAGACATACTGTTTATTAGCCTACAATACCAAACTTAGGCTCAAGAAAGGACGAGCAAAAATAAAAATAAAGATATATCTAAAGATTATGAAAGTAGAAAGTAACACGACCCTTTAAATAGAGGGACTCAATTCTTATATACCCAAGTTTCACTCCTTGTTTACCATGTTAAACCTCTTGGCACGCCATAACGTGCCAATTAACCCTTAGGTAGTTTCAACCTCCATTAATTTATAAACAGCTGGTTATTGGTGTTTTAAGCCTCATCAACTTAAGGACTATTAGCTTAACAAATAGTTCAGAGATTGTCAGCTTTTCTAAGGAATTTATTAAAATGGCTGTAACCTAATATTTAAAAATGAAGTTCAAGTTATAAAATATGAAAAACATCTGCAATATGTTTTAACATTCCGACATAATGAGCTTCTTTCCCATTTAATGCAAATAATATATATATTTATATGAGTTTTAAATAGAAAAATAAATGGTACGGTACACCACACAGACTTTCTCTCTTTTTCTATAAACCCGTAAGATTTCTGAACGGAATAATGTACATTGTATCATCACCACTCCACATAAGAACACGCATAAAATAATATACAATGATATAGAATCAATGAGAAAAGAGGCGCATCTTTGTGCACCTAAGAGCATTTCAAACAGTTTAATGTCTTCCACAAGGGTCAACACTTCGTATTAGAATTTCGATTTCTGGTTAAAATTTTAATATTGTAATGCTAAGTAATTTCATATCTCAAATAGTTTCGGAGCTATTATAAAAAATGTTAATTAACGCGTCAGACCGGAGCCCTTAAAGCCATTTTGCCCAAATATCGAAGGTAGCCATTTTTTGGAATATTTATTAATGTTTATAAATGAAATTTAATCAAAATCGTTATAGCCGATTTTGAGAAAATCGACTTTTTCTCTTCTTTCCCTTCAGTAAACTACCCTTAATTTTAGGGGTAGATATCCAATTCCAAAAATCCCTCGGGGCAACCCTATGAAAACCCTAGATATCAGGTTTAAGCTCAATCGGTAAAATGGTTTAGGCTCTAGTTGGAGGTACAGACAGACAGACAGACAGACAGACAGACGGAAATTCAAAAATCACTTTTTCGGATTAAGAGAGTCATGAAACGTCAAGATTCATCAAAATCTCGAGTTCGATTTTTTTTACGATCACCATACTTTCTCTACCTGTAAGATAGAGAGAAAGTAAAAATCACAAGCACATCAACCCTAGACAGAGAATAAAGTGATTAATACAATGTTATAGGTTGTTTTAAGTTAGGCAAAGATATATTTACTTTCTCTCTATCTTACATGTAGAGAAAGTATGGTGATCGTCAAAAAATTCGAACTCTAAATTTTGATGAATTTTGACGTTTCATGACTTCCTGAATCCGAAAAAGTGGTTTTTGAATTTCCGTCTGTCTGTCTGTCTGTCTGTCTGTACCTCCAACTAGAGCCTAAACTATTTTACCGATTGAGCTGAAACTTGATATCTAGGGTTTTCATAGGGTTGCCCCGAGGGGTTTTTGGAATTGGATATCTACCCCTAAAATTAAGGGTAGTTTACTGAAGGGAAAAAACAGAAAAAGTCGATTTTCTCAAAATCGGCTCTAACGATTTTGATTAAATTTCATTTATGAACATTAATAAATATTCAAAACAAAATGGCTACTCTCAATATTTCGGCAAAATGGCTTTAAGGGCTCCGGTCTGATGCGTAAATTACTATTTTTTATAATAGCTCCGAAACTATTTGAGATATGAAATTACTTAGCATTACAAATATGTATATATATTTATAATACAAATATTTTATTCGAAACATATTTTTATAAAATCAATAATTTTCAATCTATACGCAATTATATATATATTTTTAGCTTTTTGGACATTAAAGCTTAAGTATTGGGATCGTAAAAAAAACTAACCTGAAATGTTGATGGATTTCGACGTCTCATGACCCCCTAAACCCTAAAAAAATAGTCTTTGCAATGCCGTCTGTCTGTGTGTCTATTAAAACTTAAAATTAAGGGTAGTTTACTGAAGGGCGAAAAGAGAAAAATTTGGTTTTCTCAAAATCTGCTCAAACGATTTTGATTAAAATTCGTATCTAGGCGTTGAATAAGATTATTAATAAACTGGCTATTTTCATTTTCCTATGAAAATGATTTTTAGGGTACATTACAGAAGCGTTAATTTCCGTATCTCCACAACTATTGGAGAAACTAAACAACTTATCATTGCAAAATTGTAGAACTTTTAGAAATATAAAACTTTTATTTGACATATATTTTTATAAAAGCAGCAGTTTCTGAGATATTTGCAAATATATTAATACAATTTTGTGTGCTTTAGTTGTAAACATATACTACTTAAGTCTTAACGCAATAATTCTCCAATGACATAGAGTAATTAAATATAAGTATCTAAAAAAGTATGTTATTTTTCCTTAAATCTCTTAGGAGAAATGTTTGCATAGCAATGATCTATCTCCATTTTAGACTCAATAGTCAATATTTACATTTTTTACTGGTCAAAATGTATAAATTAATAATTAAATATCAATGCGATGACTTGAAGATCTGCAACACCTTATAAAATGTTAAAACTTTAACCAGAAATCGAAATTTTAATACGAAGTGTTGACCCTTGTGGAAGACATTAAACTGTTTGAAATGTTCTTAGGTGGACAAAGATGCGCCTCTTTTCTCATTGATTCTATATCTTTGTATATTATATTATGCGTGTTCTTATGTGGAGTGGTGATGATACAATGTACATTATTCCGTTCAGAAATCTTACGAGTTTATAGAAAAAGAGAGAAAGTCTGTGCGGTGCACCGTACCATTTATTTTACTTTCTCTCTATCTTACAGGTAGAGAAAGTATGGTGATCGTCAAAAAAATCGAACTCGAGATTTTGATGAATTTTGACGTTTCATGACTCCCTGAATCCGAAAAAGTGGTTTTTGAATTTCCGTCTGTCTGTCTGTCTGTCTGTACCTCCAACTAGAGCCTAAACTATTTTACCGATTGAGCTGAAACTTGATATCTAGGGTTTTCATAGGGTTGCCCCGAGGGGTTTTTGGAATTGGATATCTACACCTTAAATTAAGGGTAGTTTACTGAAGGGAAAAAACAGAAAAAGTCGATTTTCTCAAAATCGGCTCAAACGATTTTGATTAAATTTCATTTATAAATATTAATAAATATTCTAAACAAAATGGCTACTCTCAATATTTCGGCAAAATCGCTTTAAGGGCTCCGGTCTGATGCGTAAATTAACATTTTTTATAATATCTCCGAAACTATTTGAGATATGAAATTACTTAGCATTACAAATATGTATATATATTTATAATACAAATATTTTATTTGAAACATATTTTTATAAAATCAATAATTTTCAATCTATACGCAATTATATATATATTTTTAACTTTTGGGACATTAAAGCTTAAGTATTGCGATCGTAAAAAAAAAACTAACCTGAAATGTTGATGGATGTCGACGTCTCATGACCCCCCGAACCCTAAAAAATAGTCTTTGCAATGCCGTCTCTCTGTGTGTCTATTAAAACTTAAAATTAAGGGTAGTTTACTGAAGGGCAAAAAGAGAAAAAGTCGAATTTCTCAAAATCGGCTCAAACGATTTTGATTAAATTTCATTTATAAACATTAATAAATATTCCAAACAAAATGGCTACCCTCAATATTTCGGCAAAATGGCTTTAAGGGCTCCGGTCTGATGCGTTAATTAAAATTTTTTATAATATCTCCGAAACTATTTGAGAAATGAAATTACTTAGCATTACAAATAAGTATATATATTTATGATACAAATATTTTATCCGAAACATATTTTTATAAAATCAAAAACTTTCAATCTATACGCAATTATTTGATTTTTTTTAACTTTTTGGACATTAAAGTTTAAGTATTGCGACCGTAAAAAAAAACTAACCTGAAAGGTTGATGTATGTCGACGTCTCATGACCCCCACACCCCTAAAAAATAGTCTTTGCAATGCCGTCTGTCTGTGTGTCTATTATAACTTAAAATTATGCGTAGTTTTATAAAGGGCGAAAAGAGAAAAAATTGGTTTTCTCAAAATCTGCTCAAACGATTTTGATTAAAATTTGTATCTAGGCGTTGATTAAGATTATAAATAGACTGGCTATTTTCATTTTCCTATGAAAATGATTTTTAGGGTACTTTACAGAAGCGTTAATTTCCGTATCTCCACAACTATTTGAGAAACTAAACAACTTATCATCGCAAAATTGTAGGACTATTAGAAATAAAAAAACTTTTATTTGACATAAATTTTTATAAAAGCAACAGTTTCTGAGATATTTGCAAATATATTAATACAATTTTGTGAGCTTTAGTTGTAAACATATACTACTTAAGTCTTAACGCAATAATTCTCCAATGCCATAGAGTAATTAAATATAAGTATCTAAAAAAAGTATGTTATTTTTCCTTAAAGCTCTTAGGAGAAATGTTTGCACAGCAATGATCTATCTCCATTTTAGACTCAATAGTCAATATTTACATTTTTTATTGGTCTAAATGTATAAATGAATAATTAAATATCAATACGATGACTTGAAGATGTGCAACACCTTATAAAATGTTAAAATTTTAACCAGAAATCGAAATTTTAATACGAAGTTTGACCCTTGTGGAAGACATTAAACTGCTTGAAATGTTCTTAGGTGGACAAAGATGCGCCTCTTTTCTCATTGATTATATATCATTGTAGATTATATTATGCGTGTTCTTATGTGGAGTGGTGATGATACAATGTATATTATTCCGTTCAGAAATCTTACAACTTTATATATAGAGAGAGAAAGTCTGTGCGGTGCTCCGTACCATTTATTTCTTATCTAATTAGTTAAATACACGTGGTTTGAGATTGTATAGTTTATAATCGACACGATACATAATTTGACAAGATTTGTGAAAAGGCCGCACCAGACACATTAAAAGGCTCTAGGTTATCCAGCTCTGGCTTTACCTACTCTATGTCACTAGGACATATAAAGCTCATTGCCGTGCTTAAAAAAGTACTTCACCTATCCATATCTTGGGATAATTATAGCCAGTCCTTATCATTACAGCCTATCCCTGTCTTCAGCTAGCTCCATCCAGTCCACCACATTACACCCTATCTATATCTTCAGCTAACTATTCAGTCCACCTCATTTAACCCTTTCCCTTTCTTGAGTTAGTTCTATCAACTCCACCTCATTACACCCTCTCCCTTTCTTAAGATAATTCTATCCAGTCACCCTCATTACACCCTTTACCTTTCTGAGCTAGTTCTATTCAGTTCAATTCATTACACCCTATCCCTATCTTCAGCTAGCTCCATCTAGTCCACCTCATTACACCCTATCCCTATCTTGAGCTAGTTATATCCAGTCCACCTCATTACACCCTATATCTATCTTCAGCTTACTATTCAGTCCACCTCATTAAACCCTTTCCCTTTATTGAGTTAGTTATATCCAGTCCACCTCATTACACCCTCTCCCTTTCTTAAGCTAATTCTATCCAGTCAACCTCATTACACCCCATCTCTATCTTCAGCTAACTATCCAGTCCACCTCATTAAACCCTTTCCCTTTCTTGAGTTAGTTATATCCAGTCCACCTCATTACACCCTCTCCCTTTCTTAAGCTAATTATATCCAGTCAACCTCATTACACCCCGTACCTTTCTGAGCTATCTCTATCCAGTCCACATCATTACACCCTATCGCTTTCAGGTCCATTCTAATGTTATCTTCCCTTCTGCGTCTATGTTTTCCCAATGGTCTCTTACCAGTCAATATCCTGAACTTGGTCTATAAATTATAATAAAACATGAAAATATTAATGATAATAGATAAAAGTTTTGTTATTTATTGCATGATATCTTTCAAAATTATAGGCAATCATGCCTTAGCATGGGAAGAAGGAATGAAATATATATTTTGGAGTATAATACGGTTCAAAGGAAAGACTATGTGTCCGCCGAGTTTGGTAGAAATCGTTTTTGTTTTTCAAACTGCTATTAAATATTTCGCTAATGTGACAATGCGCTGGCTATTAGATACCTACCTAGATTAATATAGGAAAAACACTTACAAATCAAATAACATAGGGACATTTTAAATAAATGTAGCAAAATTATTTTTAAAGAGAAGATGGAAAACTACTAATTCAGTGAACCACCTCCAGCTCATCTTTTTGGGTTTCAGTCCATAATCTCTAGTATTATGGATCAGAGTTTTTTTTTTTGCTCAAAGTCTTACTTACCATCCGAGCTAACTGCATATATCCATATTAATGGGTTTGGACGAGGGAGGAATTACCAAAAGGAAATGTACCCTCCCTTGTATGGAGGGAGATGAGAAAATTGTTTAGGGAAAACCCCCCTAAATATACCAATCTAAGATTCTAACCCCAATTTCCCCGTCATCGGAAAACCGGACTAAAAGAGTGACATTCTAGTCTGCGAGCTCTCCCGTGCGTGTAGTTAGCTTGTTAAATCCAAGATGTATTCAAATAAAAAGTAAGAGGTCCCGCTACCACAAACTATATCTTTTTGTATGCTCAAGTGAAGATCAATTCAAGGAATCTATGGGCTGAACCGTTACTGACCATCCAGTTCAGTGAACAGTATATACAAACTGCGCTAAAAATAGATTGAACCGTCAGTAAACTTATCATCACTAAGACAAAACAAGAGTACTGGAAATAACTTCCGGTCGCTGCAGAAACTTTCAATTTGTTTTAATCTGGAGCACAAACTTATTTCAACACACGGCTATATAAAAATAGTCTGGTCCAGAGGGAAAGCACGGGTCCCCAACCTCAAGAATTGTTTTAGTTAGTATTAACAATAATAATTAAAAAAATAAACCTAATTAAATCTATGTCATAGTCAGTCACTACTAGATTCACTGCCACGTAATACCTCACTAGCCAGTTGCTTTTGCTTGTCAATCACTGTCAATAATTTATTTACATTTTTAACACATAATTTAACTAGCAAACTTTAATTATTATCATTATTATTATTATTATTATTATTATTATTACTATTATTATTAGCAGCGCGTCTTATTACCCGTTCGGGTTATACGCATCCAACAAACGTTAATAAAGAACGTAAATAAACGATGAACTTGTGGGGATTTTTTTTTTTTAATTTATACCTTATTTCTAAATTACTCTCAAATTGTAAAGGATTTTTTCCGTCAGAATTTCCCGAGGGGGAAACTCTCTCGGCGTGGTCTCGTGGGAGGGCCCACTACCCCCCTTCCCCCACGAAAATCCGGAATCCACCACTGATAAAAAAGTAAGAACCCAGCAGGAGTGTGTTTTTAAATCAAAATGATTATGTTTTAGAACAACATTGATCAAAGTTTGATATACTATTATTATTCTAGTGATATTGGTATTATCTGTCAAAATTGACGGCAGATCACATCACTTGAGCTCTCTATGTATGGAAGGTCATGTTTTTTTTTGTACCGTGTATTTCTACTCATCCGGAATATAAGCATTTTAATTACGTTAATGAGGCAGGCGTGTGTAAGGTGTAAGGTGTAAGGTAAGGTGTAGTGAAAATGTACCATAATTTTTATTAAAAAAAATTAGTAGAAAATACTCTCAGTACTATAGGACAGCCGTCACTGGCCAACCAGACCAAGTAAGTCTGACAAAAACTTACCATCGTGCCCACTGATGCAGATTTGTGTTTGGTATATTTATTTATGTAGTTTAAGTAATATAACTTTGTAGCCGTCAGATACCATGCTTCATGATGTGTTCTTACTATAGGTGAACCAAATAAATCATTATTAATATCTAATCTCAAACTCCGACGAAAATAGTATTAAAATATCTAGATGAGTGTTGTAGGAGGTTACGTAATGATATGTTACATACTCTGTACTCATCACAAAATATTGTAGGCATAAAGGTAATTAAATCTCGCAGGTTATGGGAGGCATGACATGCAACTCGAATAGGATAATCTAGAACCATGTTGAGCGGAATGACTGGCAAACCCATTAGGAAGACCTAGACGCAGATGGGAGGATAACATTAGAATTGACCTGAAAAAGATAGGCTGCGATGAGGAGGACTGGATATAACTAGCTCAAGATAGGGATAGGTAGCGTTTTTTGTAAGTGTGGCAATGAACTTTCGAGTTCCTAGTTCCATTATTTTATTATTACTTCAAGAATGTTATAAATACAGATAACATAAAATCTTGTTTAACTACATTAAATTGTATTATTAAAAAAATATTTTTTTATTTTTAAAACTTACTTTTTTCAATTGGTCCTTGCTTTTATCCCTTTAAGTGTGCTTCAAAAAACGCTTACATTCGAAAATGTTTCACGAATACAAAAAGTTGAGAGCCACTGGTCTAGATAGACTTAAAACCTCATGATTGAGGGATTTCATTGGTAAACACACAGTCAATAATATTTTAATCGTGAGATAAATAGTTTTATCAAAAAACCAAGCATTTTAATTCATTTAGAAAGCATTTTACCTGCAACGGTGGGCAGGTGGACTTAATGTAAGGCTCGTCTAGTCTGGTTTGCTGGTGGGGTTAATTTATTTTTTCCGGCACGTCTCAGTATCCGTTCAAGCTATATGCATATATTAACCAAGCAAATGGAATAAGAATGAGGAAGGTACCTACAATTTTAAAATAAGTGTAAACGCATTCTCATGAAAAAAAAAATGAGGAACCAATTAGGAAAATACACGCTTAGAGCACCTGGTTTGGAATTTTTTTAGCACCTCTTATTACTACCCGTTCGGGTAGTAAGCCTTTGTTGTGGATTAGATCACCTTACTCGCATCGGTGATCACATGGTCTAACGCATTCTCTTGTGTCGGACTGGATTGCTGGTGACGGTAAGATTGGGGTTCGAGTTTCGTCCGGGTCTAGTGAGGTTTTTTTTTTTCCTATATGGTTTTTCATTCACCCTATACACAAATGCGGGAATATTTTATGTAAATCCTACCCCTTTAGTAGTAAAGTGCGGGTAGCCTTGTCGGGTTGTTAAACATATTGAAGACAATACTCATGGATCATACACAATCGATGCACTTTTTAAGTTTTTAAATAGTTTAAGATTGAATTATTTTCAATAAAACCACTGCAATTTTGTGTGTCCGCGTCTATATAACGAAGCAATCTGGCAACTCCGCTCAAGGCTGGTGGACTATTAGAGCTGCTAGAAGCTCGCAATTAAAGGGCGCCGGGTCAAACTTTTTATGTCAACAGTGGCGTTGGCCTTTCACAAGTAAAACAAATAAGCTACAAAAAAAAATTAAAGAACATTATGGATTGATCTTAACAGGATTTTAAGAATCGCGTGTAGGCATGAATTATTTATTTTCAGATGAATATAACAGATTGACGCTTTGAGGGTGTTAAAAAAGGCATGTTGCAGGGAGGGTGAAGGGGGTTGGCCAGGGAAAGAGAAATGTTGGGCGTGGTAGCCATAGAACCATTTGTCTATGGGTAAACTGTGTCAAGGAGTAATAGAGGTTATAATAAATTTGACTTCATACTCGCCTTTATTTTCTAAAAATATATATTGTAGAACTTTTTAATTTGAAATCCAAGGGATATCTAAAAAAATTCAAAATATCCAAAACGCAAACTAGCCAGTTTCACAAGTATCCAAAAATTGGTACAAAATAAATCAATAACCTCAAAATATGATACATATAATCGCACACATTTTTATATATGCTATATATAAAACACACATAACAATAAATACATATATAAAATAACGAGATATATTCAAACAGAAAATGTAAAAACTTCGAAAAATTAGCATATGAAAATTGTTACTTAAATCAGAATTGAGAGAGGTGAACCACATTAGGAACAATATTAGAAAACCCACTCGCCCTCGGTGCATAATTCCCCGCTTTCTCATTTACTATATGTCAATAGGCTAACTCTAACTTTATTTGACATTCTCAGCATATGAGGTGGTTTAATAAAGATCGTAGTTAGGTTTGAAATGAAAACAAACTAGAAAAAATGAACAATGTATAGGCTTCGAATTATCCAAATATTTCCGTCTAAAATTCGAGTGAATGTTATTTTTTACCATTAATTTGAATAGTAATTTCATGGGAAATCATAGTGGGTTCGAATAGGTTTCTCATAATTCTTCAACGCAAATGAAGGTACGTTTACTCTAAATTATATTTTTCTCGTCCCAATTCCATGTGTGAAAAATTTTGATCTTTTAAACTTGTAATAGGATCAATTTTTTTTAAGCAGAGGGGTTCTAATTTAAACCTTTTGTTTTAGTACCTTGTGCCCATTAATGGCTATTTCGAGTTTGTTTTCTTTTAGCACCGCATTTTACTACCCGTTCTAGCTGTATGTATTTTAACTAATTACACCCCTATAGTTGAACATGGTGGTCTTGGAGTGAAGTGCTTTCCTCAGGACCCGATGTTCGTGGGTTCTAACCCAGCAAGGTTCCATGGATTTTTCTTTGAGTGCTAAAAAGCCGTAGCATAACTTACTTCGGAGTGGAAGTAAATCCGTCGGTCTCATGTTGATTGTGGAATGTAAAAGAACCCTAGAAGGCAAAATTGGTAGGCCTTTTCACTCTCACTCATAGAAATTCTCGTGTGCTGATATAATCAGTCGGTTCAAAATGTGCACGTTAAATACATCAAATAAATGGGGGGAAAGTATCCCTATACAAAGGAAGAGGAAGGTTGAATATAAAGGAAGTTTACTTCATTTTCTTAGAAGAGAGTGGAATACCATTTAGGAAAAACCACTCTCGGCACACCTTACTAGTTTTCGAACCTCGATCTCCTCGTAATTGACAGTCCAGTGGCTCCCAACATTTTGAATGGCGTACCACATCTATAATCTTAGTAATTTAGAGTACCACCAAGACAATGTTGAATATATATTATTTCAGTATATTTTTAATGGTGCCCCATAGACTGCGCGGTTGTCTGAGCTTGAATCAGTATTACCACCTTTCTAGCCATGGTTTAAATCTGTTATACTTTTGGTGGGACTGGGTTGTAATATATTTATAAGATCTCATCAGGTCATATCTTTTTACGCTTTAATTTGCTTGCTTTGTTTTGCTTCTCACAGCGTAACAACGGAAATAATTGTATGTACCACAGTTTGGGAGCACCTGGCTTAGACCATTCTACCACGAAATCAAATATTATTCAAAATATTAACATTTGATTTAGCTCCGCATCTTACTACAAGTTTGGAATATAGCTCTGTAACAACAAGTATTAACTCTCTTAAAGTATATGAGAGATCATTAATTTAATTCACCAGCATTTGTACTGAAAAAGATCAGAAAAACCAGATGTGTAAAAAAGACATTTCCCACGGCCGAGAGTCCAACACTGGCTTATCAAATCAGTTAAGTAGAAAAGGGTTGAGCTAACAGTCTTCATATTTTACACATTTTTAAACTGACAATAGAGAGGATGAGAAAGGAAATATTTAGAGAAAATTGACGAGCAAGTGCGTGAAGGGAGGGTGGGAACCAATCTATAAAAAAACCTCAGTATGCCAGTCAGTTTTCTAACCCTAAACTTACCATCAGCGGCAAACCAGACTAGACGAGAACTACGCCTTATTACACGTGTCCACCAGGCTTCTATCGTATAGATTTTATTCAACTTGTATGAGGATGGTTATATTTATAGGAAGTGTACCCGCATTTGCGTCGAGGGAGATTGGAAAACAATTTGGGAAAAAACCTCAGTACACCCAACCTCAACCAAGCTCGATCTTCCTGTCATCGGCAGTCAAGTCTACTGCGTAGATTAGCGCCTTTGACCATGCAACCACTGAAGTGGGTAAATATCCCATAGCTGTAAAATATTTAATTTGAGAATAAAAAAATCTAAATTGAGTAAGAAAATGTTCAAAGTTTTCTTTTCTAGAATGGATCGAAATTACTACGTGCGAATTAAGGCTAAATGAATAATATTAGTATTGAACCCGAAAAATTCCTAACAATAAAGACGTTCACACAATTCATGCTACCAATATTTCCAATAAGGATGAATTTAATGATTATAAAACCCACATAGGTGGGTACACATCCAGATGTAGTGCGAATGTTTACTTTGGCACTGCATCTTAATGGCTGTATCCTGATGATTGCTAACAGTCCAGATTATGAACAGGGAAAAATCCGTCAAAGTTTCAAACATGCCCAAAATGTTATGGCCACCTAAATATACAATTTCCAAACTGCGAACAAGTAAAAGAGCAACTCGCGGTATTCCTACGTGAGGGGGTTGACACGGGTGGAAGGGGTTAATGGCTTTACTACTGACCAAGCTTACCCTAGCCTAACCTAACCTAACCTAGCCTTGAAATACTCGTATGTAATTCACTTAGATTAAGATTGACGAGACTGAATGAACGTACGACAGTTAGGAACCCGTGGGCTGCCCCTATCATCAAATTACGGACTGGATGGCATAGCAACATGGCGTGTTCACAATCAGGACTGTTCGGAATCAGGAGGCCAACGTTTTACTACCTGCTCAGGTTATAGGCATAGGTACTAATTACGCTATTGTGATAGGGATGAGGAAGGTTGGATTTATAGAAAGTGTACTGTATTTGCATGGTGAGAGAGAGAGAAAGTGGAAAACCATTTTGTAAAAACCACCCCCAGTACGCCAGACTGGGATGTGAACCCCGATCTCCCTGTCATCGGCAGTCAAGTCTAACACAATAGTGACGCCTTTGACAAGAGTGTTTTTCATTGCTCTCTTTATTCAAAAGGATGTAGAGTTTGTTTAATATAACTTCCTAAACCCTAGACCAATAGTGAAAATATGAGGAGAGCAGAGGTGGGTGGTAAGGTTTGGTGCACTTGCAAACAAATATCCTCACCAAGTCTAAGTTAAGGTCATTCGACAGTAAAATTGTATTGCACATTTTTAACAAATGTATAATTATAAGCTATAAATGGTGATTCGTTGAGTTCAAATCAATAAAGTTAATTTATTATAAGGGTCAAACTTTTCATTTTATACGTTTTGTGTACTATTATTAAGGTACCCGCCTTGGTGGCTTAGTTAACTGCTGAGGATGGAGAGATCAAGGTTTGAATCTCACTTGGGTGAACTGGGGGTGGTTTTTCCTAAATGGTTTTCCACTCTCCCTTCACGCCAATATGGGTTCACTTCCTTTAAATTCAACCTTCCCAATTCCTAACCCATTAGCGTAGTTAATACTTAAGCGTAAAGACCGAATGGGTAGTAAGACGAAGTGGTAAATTAAATAAATAATTGTTAAGGTAAAGAAATTAATGTATGTGGCTGATATTTAGTATAACAATACATTCATATGAGGTGTACACAATAAAATATTTATAACAATTATAATATTAATATTATGAATAATAATATTAATGTTATAAATAATAATGACATAAATTATAATATTATAAATATATGATTATAGTTTAATATTTATAATATATATATATTATATTAATATATAAAAATTTCGTTGTGATTTAAGGGCGATATTTTTGCAGTTTTTATAACAAATTGTTTCGGCAAAACTCATCAAATATTTATCCTGTAGAAACAGGAAAATTAATTTTATTCTCACTGTAATTGCAATCGTTCTTGAATATCTTTCAATGGTTCCTTAGAATTTGATGATAGCCTTTTCTCTTCATTTAAAAAGTTTGTCATCTAATGTCGCTATACTCATGACAGATATTCAACATCTGTTGAGATTACCATTTGGAGAAAATTATATTTTGTTTCTACTGGATCAATATTTTATCTATTTTGCCAAAGTAAAACAGTTTGCCATGAAAACTGCAAAAACACTGAACTTTTCTTCCGTTCCCTTATATATCACCTTAAGAGCCTGTAGGTTGGTGTGGACATATTAGTAAGGTTCACTCTTAGATCAAGACCAACCTTGAACGCAAGTCGAAATCATGTTTCTACAATGGGAGGCTTTGATAAAAAAAAAAAACCGCAATGAAAATCCCAAGGTTGTTTGGTTACAGAAAAAAGGTGGCATTAGATCCGCTGGGTCGACCTCTCGATTGAACTGACAGTGGAGTCCATCCGATTTTGTTGTGACCCACATCGGCGGGCACGCGGAATGGACGTCCAACTAGTCAACACCGGTATGCCAACATTGGTATTCCAGATGGGTAGTAAGACGCGGTGGAAAATAAATAGATATAAATAGCCATTGTTTGCCCAAATCAGACAAGGTTCTTTTACCCCCCCCCCCCTCTTTGTGTTCAAAATTCTATGTACTATTTTTTTTTTACTGCACTATGTCTTAAGCCCCGCACACGGTGCAGCATTCGTTGATAGATCGCTTGCTCGGTGTTGAGCAGAGCACGCTGCTGGAAAATGACGTCATTGATGGCTAGGCTGCTGGTTTCACTTTATAGGTCCCGTGCTATTTTCCGTGCTTAGTTCCCTGCTGGATCGGGAGGTGAGCCAATCAGAGCACAACCTTCAGTCACGTGACCAGGCAAAATGATATTTACTCTTTACGTGCAGTCAGTGATAGAGGTGGTTACGTTCATGTGGTCCCCTACATTTACTGCACCTCCTCAATGCATCAATTATTATTGAAAATATGACCATCACTAATTTTCTTTGACGAATACAAATTGGCCGCAAAGTATTGCTGTCCAAGAAGTCATCATCACCGTCCATGTTTGTTGACAACAGAGCTAGCGATCTCTCGCGCTCTCTCGTAAACTAGCTGCATGGACTGCAGACGGCGAGCCTCGTCTGAAGCCAACCGAGCAGCGCAGCAAGCACAGCAACGAGCAGCGAAATGCAGCAAGCAATCTAGCAATGAACCTGTACCGTGTGCGGCGGGTTTTAGTCTCCATCCGTTGCTATCTACATTGTGACATAATGAAGTGTTTTTTTCCTAAATGGTCTTCCATGAAAATGTGCCTATTATTCCTAACCTCTCAGTCAAGGGAATAGAAAGACAATTTTTCTAGGGGAGGTCCACTAGAAAATACTACTATACATTTAACCCGATAAAAGTTTTTATACGCATATCTGGTCCCCAGATTGGGGGGGGGGGGGTCTATCAAATTTCAGGGGGAAAGGGGTGGGGGGAGGACTTTGTTGCAATATGTGACAATCCCAGCTGAAATACACGGGTCGTTTGGACCAGTTTTTTTTATCCCCACGTCTTAATACCCGTTCAGTCCATACGCATATATAATAACTACTCTAATGGGGTAGGGATGAGGAAGGAAGCATTTTAGAGGTGATCTACCATCATTTGCGTGTAAGAAGAATGGGAAACAATTTAGGAAAAACCACCCTCAGTAGACCCAACCAGGAACCCCAATCTACCCCTCATCAGCAGGCCAGTCTAACATGAGTGTGACGCCTTAGAAAGTTCGGCCACTGAAGCGTGTGACCAGGTTGGTCATGGGACGTTTGGCACGTGTAGTAGGACAAGGTCCAAAAAACAAAATAAATGGTACGGCAGACCGCACAGACTTTCTCTCTCTTTCTATAAACTCGTAAGATTTCTGAACGGAATAATGTACATTGTATCATCACCACTCCACATAAGAACACGCATAAAATAATATACAATGATATAGAATCAATGAGAAAAGAGGCGCATCTTTGTCCACCTAAGAACATTTCAAACAGTTTAATATCTTCCACAAGGGTCAACACTTCGTATTCAAATTTCGATTTCTGGTTAAAATTTTAACATTTTAAAAGGTGTTGCAGATCTTCAAGTCATCGCATTGATATTTAATTATTCATTTATACATTTTGACTAATAAAAAATGTAAATATTGACTATTGAGTCTAAAATGGAGATAGATCATTGCTATGCAAACATTTCTCCTAAGAGATTTAAGGAAAAATAACATACTTTTTTTAGATACTTACTTATATTTAATTACTCTATGGCATTGGAGTATTATTGCGTTAAGACTTAAGTAGTATATGTTTACAACTAAAGCTCACAAAATTGTATTAATATATTTGCAAATATCTCAGAAACTGCTGTTTTTATAAAAATATATGTCAAATAAAAGTTTTTTATTTCTAATAGTCCTACAATTTTGCAATGATAAGTTGTTTAGTTTCTCCAATAGTTGTGGAGATACGGAAATTAACGCTTCTGTAATGTACCCTAAAAATCATTTTCATAGGAAAATGAAAATAGCCAGTTTATTTATAATCTTAATCAACGCCTAGATACGAATTTTAATCAAAATCGTTTAAGCAGATTTTGAAAAAACCAAATTTTTCTCTTTTCGTCCTTCAGTAAACTACCCTTGATTTTAACTTTTTATAGACACACAGTAAGACGGCATTGCAAAGACTATTTTTTAGGGTTGTGGGGGTCATGAGACGTCGACATCCATCAACATTTCAGGTTAGTTTTTTTTTTACGGTCGCAATACTTAAACTTTAATGTCCAAAAAGTTAAAAAAAATTCATATAATTGCGTATATATTGAAAGTTATTGATTTTATAAAAATATGTTTCGAATAAAATATCTGTATTATAAATATATATACATATTTGTAATGCTAAGTAATTTCATATCTCAAATAGTTTCGGAGCTATTTAAAAAAATGTTAATTTACACATCAGACCGGAGCCCTTAAAGCCATTTTGCCGAAATATTGAGGGTAGCCATTTTGTTTGGAATATTTATTAATGTTTATAAATGAAATTTAATCAAAATCGTTGGAGCCGATTTTGAGAAAATCGACTTTTTCTCTTTTTGCCATTCAGTAAACTACCCTTAATTTTAAGTTTTAATAGACACACAGACAGACGGCATTGCAAAGACTATTTTTAAGGGTTCGGGGGGTCATGAGACGTCGACATCCATCAACATTTCAGGTTAGTTTTTCTTACGATCGCAATACTTAAGCTTTAATGCCCAAAAAGTTAAAAATATATATATAATTGCGTATATATTGAAAGTTATTGATTTTATAAAAATATGTTTCGAATAAAATATTTGTATTATAAATATATATACATATTTGTAATGCTAAGTAATTTCATATCTCAAATAGTTTCGGAGCTATTATAAAAAATGTTAATTTACGCATCAGACCGGAGCCCTTAAAACGATTTTGCCGAAATATTGAGAGTAGCCATTTTGTTTGGAATATTTATTTATGTTCATAAATGAAATTTAATCAAAATCGTTAGAGCCGATTTTGAGAAAATCGACTTTTTCTCTTTTTGCCCTTCAGTAAACTACCCTTAATTTTAGGGGTAGATATCCAATTCCAAAAACCCCTCGGGGCAACCCTATGAAAACCCTAGATATCAAGTTTCAGCTCAATCGGTAAAATAGTTTAGGCTCTAGTTGGAGGTACAGACAGACATACAGACAGACAGACAGACGGAAATTCAAAAACAACTTTTTCGGATTCAGGAAGTCATGAAACGTCAAAATTCATCAAAATCTCGAGTTCGATTTTTTTGACGATCACAATACTTTCTCTACCTGTAAGATAGAGAGAAAGTAAAAATGGTAACGAAGTCCAACTTTTCTCTTTTGCTTGTGCGTCCACCTACTGAATCAAGGGTGCAAATTTAAACATAAGCTGGGGACAAAAAATGTATCATTGACGAAAATAGTTGTTCCCCTTTCATTTTAATAAATTAACGGCCTGAAGACATAAGGCTGACACTATGAAGCTTATTCGAATGACAACAGTTCTACTCTGCATAGTGATTTAATGACGGGCGAGAATTATTGCGAATCAAATAAGATTTATATAGTTTCTTCCCTTTGACGTTTTCTTTGTTATAGAATCTGGAATTAAGATAGATAGTAATTTGTGGGTTAATGAAATTAGTGGGTTCAGAATGTGCACTCCAAACAACACCAATCATGGAAAAGGGACAAAGGAAGCTAGGTCCTCTTGCGACATGAATAACAGCTTGCTATGTGCATAGCAGCTCGATATGCAGATAGAAGATGTAGCTTGAAAACTTTAAAAAAAAACCGTGTGCTATAACGACTGTAAGCTTACCCCTCTTCCAAGAAGTTGGCTGGCACAGTGAATTGACAGAAAGGCGCAATTATACTAGTCTGAAGAACTCCACTCCAGTTCTAGCATTTCACCAGTGGAAGCTTTACTATCACTAGAATCTGAACTTTCTTCGTTAACAATTACGAATCTTTCATCGCTTCATCTATCAACGCATCTTTTTGCCAATAATCGTCCTCAATTTTGTGAACTTGGTCACATAACTTTTTCCATTCTTCTCCAGTGTATTCTTGAAACAATTTTCCACACAACTTGTTTTTTGTCGATATGATTTAATCTTTAATATTTAATGACACACTTGGCATCAACAGATTTTGAAAATGAGCAATCAGTGAAAAAAATCAGTGAAATTATAAAAAAATAATAGAAATGCTAAACAAGTACTATTTATTATTTTATACATAAAATTAATAGACAAAGCCAAAGTGTCCTTTTGAATAGTAAATTTTAAATAAAATAATTACAAATAAAGTAAACTAATTTATATAAGATTTATTTTTACATAGTATTTATTTTAATTATCAGCCGTGTTAGTGTAAAGATCAGAGTGGTATTATCCTCTATGTAAAAAAATATCCACTGCACCCCGGGTGGTTTTTGGATCCCGTCTTCACCGCCAAGGGCAAATCTATGTAATGCGAGTCTATCGCTCAGCCACAGGTTCCAATATTAGTCAACAAATATATGTATATTTACTTTAGAAAATATTTCAGAGATTGAATAATTATTGGTACCAATGCATTTTAATTATACTAAAGGCAGACCCAGATGGGTAATAGTATAATAGTATAATATTTCTAAGGCAAAATTTAGAGCAGATATGTACCAAATTTGCGTGGAAAGAGAGTAGAACCCATTTAGGGAAAATAAACTGTGGCTAAGTTTGACCCACTACTTTACCATCATTTGCAAACCAGGCTAGAAGAGCTTTTCGTTGTATGGATGTGGTGTGGGTGTGGTTTGAAATCTAATATTATAAGCAGCAAATCCAGATTAAATGACAGATCCATAAAGAGCGATAGTAAATTGAATGTTTTAATTTTTTTCCCCTTGGATACTTTTAACACGGCCACGTACGAGCCACAGTGTGGTGCCACAAAAGAATCCTCGAGGTAAATGGAACAATGTGATCGAAGTAGTTTACTTCTCTCACCCAGGAAACCTTCCTGGTAACTTGTAAACAAAGATATCGCCAAGGCGTCATTGTGGTTATTGTACAAGGCTTCGAGTGAGCTGCGATAAACATGTGAACTAAACTTCAAGGCTGAGTAAAACTTTCGATCTTAAATAATTAATAAAACCGTGGAGAAAATACACTTATTCCTGTATAAGTAATTAGACTGCCAGATGAAGTTTAAAAAATATATCACCATGTCTAACTACCTGTTGAGGTTATACGCATACATAATAATTACTCTAATGGGGTAGGGATGAGGAAAGAAGAATTTTAAAGATAATCTACCTCCATTTGAGTGAAAGGAGAGTGGAAAACCATATAGGTAAAACCACTCTCTGGAGAGAGAACCATGATTAGAGGCCTGATCTCCACATAATCAGCTGGCCAGTCTTTCACGAGAGTGATACCTTAAATCACTCGGCCACTGAAGCGGGTCTGAAGAAGTGGATTTTAATGAAAAATAAATTGTAAGGAACTTCACACGGACTTTCTCGCTCTATTGTTTAAAAATGAAGATATTTACTCAAAACTCATATACTTGCGAAACGAAATAATATACACTAGCAAACCCATGCATAAATTGTACTATACTTGTGTAAAACTTTTTTCGAGTCCCGGTTTTAAATTTTATAATTTATTTTTAAAGAATTAATGTCCTCATTTGTATGTTTGAACTGATAAAAACGATCAATATTGGGTCCACAAGGGTCAACACTTCGTATTAAAATTTCGATTTTCGGTTAAAATTTTCGACATTTTATTAGGTGTTGCACATCTTCATGTCATCGCATTGCTACTAAATTCCTCATTTATAAATTTTGACCAATAAAAAATGTAAATATATACTATTGAGTCTAAAATGAAGGAGATAGATCATTGTTATACATATATTTCTCCTAAGAGGTTTAAGGATTATTATTTTTATATTATTATTATTATTATTATTATTAGCACCACGTCTTACTACCCGTTTGGGTTATACGCAAGGTTTAAGGAAAAATAACAAAATTTTTTAGATACTTATATTTAATTACTCTATGGCATTGGAGAATGATTGCGTTAGAGCTTAAGGAGTATCTCTTTACAACTAAAGCTCACAAAATTGTATTAATATATTTGCCAATATCTCAGAAACTGTCGGTTTTATAAAAATATATTTCATATAAAAGTTTTTTTTATTTTTAATAGTACTACAATTTTGCGATGATAAGTTATTTAGTATCTCAAATAGTTGCGGAGATACGGAAATTTTCGCTTCTGTAAATTACCCTAAAAGTCATTTTCATGGGAAAATGAAAGTAGCCAGTTTATTTATAATCTTAATCAACGCCTAGATACGAGTTTTAATCAAAATCGTTTAAGCCAATTTTTAGAAAATTGATTTTTTCTCTTTTTGCCCTTCAGTAAACTACCCTTAATTTTAGGGTTAGATATCAAATTCCAAAAACACCTCGGGGAAACCCTATGAAAACCCTAGATACCAAGTTTTAGCCATATAGGTAAAATATTAATATTATTATTATTATTATTATTATTATTAGCACCGCGTCTTACTACCCGTTCGGGTTATACGCACTTACGCTAATGTGCAATGGTAGGGTGATTGCGAGATGAAATGGAGGACCTACAGTTTAACGTGGAATCCGAACCATGGTAGAGGCCTGGCATTCCTCACATTCACAAGTTGTGATTAATACACATCTTGTCAGAGGTGATAGGTAAAATAGTTTAGGCTCTAGTTGGAGGTATAGACGACAGAAAGAAATTCAAAAACCACATTTTCGGATTCGGGGGGGTCATGAAATGTCGAAATTCATCAAAATCTTGACTTCGATATTTTTGACGATCACAATATTTTCTATATCTGTAAGATGGCGAGAAAGTAAAAAGCATATAGAGTATAACCTAAAGATAGCCAGGAGATATATTTTAAGGCAAAAAAAAAAGTACTCGTATAGTCAACCATAGCCATATATTGTAGTTTGCTGCTACCTGTCGTAGCTTAATATGTCTTATAATCCACCTCAAGATTAGGACAGGCACAACATCCAGTCCCTGGCCGTTAATACATCGCTGTGAAAGTGTAAACCCACATTAACCAATGATAAAATTTTGGCCATGTCAAGAATCGAACCTGGGACCTTTAGTTCAATAGAAAGACACGTTACCGACTGAGCTAATGTGACGGATTAAAAAAGAAATGTCTTGGCGTTATATGAATGTAAAACGAAACAGTACCAGCTTTGTTTCCAATGTTATCTATATTGATACAAATTGTGTGCTTGCAAGACTAGGATATTTAAATGTCTTTATAATTAAATTGAAGTATAGTAAGATCAGTAAACCCTTGCGCAACTTTCGCACATTCAACCTTCGCCCCCCCCCCCCCCCCAAAAAAAAGTCTTTTGTTGAGTTGTTGAAATTAAATACTCAGCGAAGTGTATACACTAAATAGCAAAGAGAGTTGATTAATGTGAACGTAATTACAATTTACAATATTTCATGTCAGAACGCAATAATATTGAATTTTTTGTTTTTCGTTTACAGTAAGTGATTTAAAAAATTGTTAGATTTTTCTTTTAGCTTAAATTTAAACAAACAATGTGTTTTAACGTAAACTGCAAAGTTAGAAGTCGGTAAAAATATCCTTTCCACTGATACCTTACTCGTCGCTGCAGGCTTTGTATTAGTTGAGAAAAAGGATGTTGACAACAGAAATAATATATAAGATAAGTGTATTATGAGGCATTACGATAGTATGCCACCATTTTAATTTATTGACGTGACCTAAATTTAAGTCTAATCCGATCTTCAGTGGGCGAAAATTTCTATTAAACTGCACATGATATTTTAATGAACAGGGCCAGCGAATTTATTTGCTACCTTTGGTAGATCCACGCCATGAAAAAGAGGATTTTTTTTTAATCGTCGCGTATTATTACTACCGGTTCGGGCTATACGATTATATACTAACCAGCAGTTATATCCGTTCTCCGCACGGTTAAGCAGCATTAAAACTATATCAAATTAGAACGTTAAACATCCGGATGCCAAATTTCTAATAATTCTTGTTATTCACTCCTGAGATAAATATGGCAATCAAAAACCTCCACGTTAAATTAATACATTAAAATAAATTAAATATTTGAAACAAAATATTACTTTGTTCATAAACTGGATGCACATAACGCAGCCCATTAAAAACGCAATGACCCGCCTCGGTGGCGTAGTTGACTAACGCATTGGTTGTTGTTGAGCCAAACTGCTGAGGACGGGGAGATCGATATTCGAATCTTGGTCGGTGTGAACTGGGGGTGGTTTTCCCTGAATGGTTTTCCACTCTCCCTTCACACAAATGTGGGTTCACTTCCTCTAAATTCAACTTTACCAACTCCTAATCCATTATAGTAATTAGTACTTAAGCGTATAACCCGAACGGGTAGTAAGACGCGGTGCTAATAATAATAATAATAATAATTAATCAAACATCTAATTCCCTGACTTTTTCCTTATTTTTTATTAAATTCCATGACATTTCCCTGTTTTCCCTGACACCAAAGAATTCCTTGACTTTTCCAGGTTTTCCCTCTCCGTAGCCACCATGTCATAAGATTTTCCAGGACTAATTCTTTATCAAGAAACTAACAGGGACAGGTCAGACAGATTCTACCGTTATGCCACAAAGCATTTTTTTGACCTGGGTAGTGGAACATTGCACGTTCATATAATATGTTCAAAGTGTTCACTATTACGTTCACAACAATGTTCAGCCCTCCTGCACCACGACTGTCGCGTTCCTTGGAAGATGTGTGGGATATCCTGGATCGTATTTCCAGCAGCCACAAGTGCATTCCACAGATGTTCTCTCGTATTGCGCCGTTGGGAGTGTACAATTTCCTTCATTTGGCCTCAAAAACATAAGTATAAAGGTGTCGGATCGGGAGATTGCAGTGGGCATGCAACAGTACCGTTGCGTCCAATCCATCGCCTGAGATATTATTCGTCAAAATGGTGTCTCACTATACAGCGTCGTAATGTGCAGGGGCTCCATCCTGAAGCAACCACCACATGTTCAACCGCGATGCCAGCGGAATGTCCTCCTGTATTTGAGGGAGAACTGTCTGCAGAAAGTGTAAGTAGTTTTAACCTCACAGTCGTGATGAAATTTTATTTGATCCAAGTAAAATATCACCCATGACTCTCGCCCAAATGTTTATGGAGAATTGATATTGCGAATGGACCTCCAGGATGGCATTTGAATTTGTGTCTGCCCAAATGTGCTGGTTGCGGACAATGCCATTAATGGTAAATGTTGCTTCATCCATCGCCAGTACAGTGTTAAGTAATTGTGTACTGGTGGCGTGATGGTGCAGCAGCCACTCGCAAAATGTTCTACGATATTTAAAATGGAGAGCTGTGTTCAACTCCTGCATAGGCTGCAAATGGAAAGGGTACAGAAATTGGTCATGGAATGTTCTCCATACGAACGTCTGTGACAGGGATGATGTGAGGCTAATCGCCGTGTACTTGTATCCGGTGAGCGTTCCACAGAATTCAGAACTGCCTCTTCCACTGCAACGGCCCTGCCACGTCGTGGCCTACCAGTGTCGACCACACTGGGTGTCGCCAGACAGGAAAACATGCAGCATACGTATGAGCAGGGAATTCGGTCGTTCCTCACTATAAATCAGTGTCATACAATGTGTACTGTTCCCCTATCTCACTTGCCACTTCCAATCATAACAAGTATACCTCAGTTTTATCTTCTGTGGTGCTGACTGACAGTTCACAGCTGACTTCTGACAGTCAACAGTTAGGTATATACCTAAATTTTGACTGTCAGAAGTGACAACTGCTAAAGACATGGTTTTTGCAGATCATATGGTTCAGCGTAGGGATACATGATTTGGTCTGGTAGCTTTTCAAAGCCGTCAGAAGTCAGCTGTGAGCTGTCAGTCAGCACCACAGAAGCTAAAACAGAGGTATAACTGAGTGTGACGTTCCATGTCTCCAGCAGGCTGAATGACGTATGTGCAATGCTACCCCACAATCCTACCATATCTCGGTAACGAAGTGGTCCTGGCAATATTTTGTTTAAGACTTTTAGTTTTTTTAAAGTGTAGATTCCACTGTACCAATTTATTTATACAATTATGAGTCATCCTGTATAGAGAGCTTACTCTAATGTGTTATGGATGAGGATGGTTTAATTTATATGAAGTGTACCCGCACTTGGGTGGACGTAGATGGGCAAACAATTTTGTAAAAAAACACCTCAGTACGCCCGACCGGGATTCGAACTTATATCGCCCTGCCATCGACAGTACAGGATATTGCGAGAGTTATGACAAAGACTATTCAACCAGTGAAGCGGGTCATTGCCATTCTTATGAGAGAAAACTAATCACCCTGAAACATAACGTGATTAAACACTAATATAGTGTAAGCGTAAAGGAACAAATAAAGCTAAATTTCTTGTTTTTAGCTTGATTTTATTTTAGCGCTGCGTCTTACCACCCGTTCGTATTATACGCTTTGTCTTAAAAAATAAATGCATATTGAATTTTGTTTAATCCCTTTAACTTTAACCATACTAACTTGCCTAACTATAACTTTGATATCTATAGGATAAGTTATTCATAGCTATATAATAATAATCATTAGTATGCGATTCTATATTTGGGCAACGTAGTTTAGCAGAGTGTACTGTTTTTTAAAAGCAAAACCAGGTAGCTAGCTGTCTTGTTAGTCTATTAGTCAGTCACAGTGAGCCATTTTAATGAACATAAGCATTTGTTTAGTGTTTGACTACGGCATAAAAATTAATTATATGCGTAAACTTTATTTTTAAAATAAAAACTCGGTCATTAAGGAAGTTTCTTATCTGTGACGTCACCGCAAGTCAAGATAAGCATGTCCATGTTAATGATGTATTAACGTTTTATTCAGCGGGTTTTAAATATATAACATTCAAACAAAAACCTTAAATTCTTAAATAAATCTACAAAATAGTCTTATATTGGAACAATTTGGTTGTATCTTGAGGTAATTTTTTGTAAACGTATATATTTAAATCATCTACATCAGCCTTAGGCTGGTGGGTTCTTCATAAAATGCCCATTAGTAATCTTCCTTAGAGTATATAGATTCAAAAAGTTCCGTGGCACTTGTCATACTAAATTAGGTATCAAGAAAAAAGTATATTTTGAAATAAAAGTTAACGCTGTCCAGGTGCAAATAGTAAAGTGAGTTTGTATACTCGACTGTGGAAGAGACAAAGTATTATCAACACGAAAACAAGAGTCCTCGCAGAGTGAACTACTCATTTTAATCCTTAAATTTCTATTTAGTAGGCCTACACTGGCATTTAAGTGTGGAGTGGGACGTTTGTGGGAAGTGCATCAAGTTAAGCTGTTAATAACGGAGTTAAGAGACCAGAATCCAAAAAGAAAACAGTCCCTTTTTAAAACCTTCCTTTTTTTATATGAAATATCCTAGTAACTACCATGACTGTAAAAGTCCGCTCTTCGTCAATAAGATAATAATATTAATAATATGGCCCACGTCAGCTACTAGCGACTTTGACCTCCGGGTTGAAGTTAACTTTGAATGATTCAAATCTGGCCTTGAGTTTGAATCCCCAACCCTGGCTCATGTTTGAGCACTAACCATTGGTTAAGTGGTTAGAGTGGTCTGTCACAAGGAGTAAGGGGGCCTGATTAGATTCTGGTTCAGGCTGACGATATTTTCTTTGTTTGTGTGTGCTAGATTTGACCTAGGAATAGACTGTGTATATGTAATATATATATATATGTATAAATATATAAGACTAAGACAGTATATAAACAATGTAGTTAAGTTTTCCAATATTTAGATCTGCATTAAATACCTTAATAATTTATAGGAAATAAAATTTGTTTATAGTTAATTTTATTTATTAAATTAAATGTTTGTTTGCTAATGTATATTCTCGTTTAAAAGGGATAATATTCTTAAAAATAGCCTTCTAATACTATATATATTATATATATATATATATATATTAATTATAATATATGTTAATATACTACATAAGTATGATCTAGTATGGATTTTACAGGAATGTATAGTAAAACGGGGTAGATTTTTAAACAATTGAGTTGGATCGTAAAAACACTCTGCCTAAATGATTTATCCGTACATCTAACAGATAAGGGATTGAACAAAAGTCTTGAAATTTTCTTGAAAAAACAAGTCAAAGTAAACCATTTGTGTTGCTATTGCTGGCTTGTGATAAAATCAACTTAAGACTGTTTTAAGTTTAAAGTAAAAATTATTTTTGAGACTTTTATTTATTGTAAAATGGTATCATATAGCCTTATCATGAAAATTTAGAAATGGGTAGAAATATAAGGGTGTATTCATTTATGTGGGAAGTTACTGGGGTGTGGATAGTAGAACTCAAAAAACACTAACTAATGTTACAATACATAACACATTGCACTTGAGTGGTCATATCAGGAAATGCAAATGTATTGTTATGTATTGTAACACTAAGCAAATTCCTTGACTATTTTTGTCGTTGGCTCTAGGTCTATTACTTCCCACATAAATCGATACATCCTGTATACTATTCAAGGTTAAGGAAACGCATATGTATATTGGCACTCGAACGGAACGAAGCTTTTAATTTTACTAAATGTAGACTTTAAGGCTGGTCTGTACTGAGGGGCTGTTTTGGGGGTATAGACCTTCAAGCCCCACCCTGAATTGATAACATTTTAATTCATTATTGTTATTTTAAATGAATTGATAATATCTATAAAAATTGACATCTGCAGATCACATGACGACGTATAAATACGTCAAGGGAAATATAAATCAAATTACATTTTCTAGCTGTCAGATAAGGCCTTTCCTATTAAAATTAGACTGTTGACAGGGAAGGTAGGTTTCCTCAAGTAGTAGCAGCTATTACTGAAATTTGTAAACTTTGTTTTAATGTGTTAGTAATCAATGCACCTTCTTGTGATGCACATTTGTATTATTAGTAGACAGGCGGCGAATGCCAAAATATTAATATTTTAGTCACGTTTGTTTTAGCGCCGTGTCTTACTACCGGTTCATGTTTTACGCATATATACTTATTATTCTAATATGTAAGCGATGAGAGATTGAATTTTTAGAGGAAGTGTACCCGCATTTGTGTGAAGAGTGTAAATCCATTTAGGGAAAACTACCTTCAGTACATCGAACCGGAATTCGAACTCCAATCTCCGTGTCATTGGCAATATAATCTAATATATTACGAGAGTGACGCTTTAGATCATACCACGCCCGAAGCGTGTTTTAGTCATGTTGACGCTAAAAAATCAACGTAAACAGTCATTTGGAAATAATAATTGAGATTATCTCTTGAGAACGGCTACAAATCCCAATATAAAAGTATAGATATATTCTTTATGGTATTATTTTCGAGCGTTAAACATTCCTAAGATAGATTAGAGTTTAAGCTTCTAATAACCTAATATCTTACGAGCTATGTGAATTTTTAATTACGTTATTTATGTGTGGATGATGACAGTATAATTTGGAGAAAATGTATCTGAATCTGAGTTGAGTGGGACTAGACAACCAATTATAAAAATACCACCCTCAGTACCCCTATCATGATTTTGAACAACGACCTCCCAAACCTTGTAAAACTAGACTAGATGAGTCTGACATTTAATTTACGTGCTCACCGATTCGGTTTAATACAGATTATATCCGCTTGAAACTTAAAATCTAACTTTATCCACTTAGGTGGTTTAATAGTCTAAGGCGTCACTTTCGCAAAAGCCTGGACTGCTGATGGTGGTATGATCGGGGTTTAAATCCCCATTGGGTGTACTGCGAGTGGTTTTTCCTAAATGGTTTCCCACACTCACTTTTTCACTCCCCCCTCCCACCCACACACGTAAATTCGAGTACTTTTAAATTAAATTAAATAAATTAAACATTAAACATTAATAGCGTAATTAGTAAAATACATATGCGTGTAACCCGAACAGGTAGTAGTAAGACAAGGTGCTAGGAAAACAAAATAAAACTTTCATTCAAAATTATATTACACAATCCATCCCTAATGCCTAGACGCTTACTAATTATATAGCTAGACGATCATGTATTACTTTACATACTCTATGGCACCAGGAACTCGAAAGTTCATTACTGCACTTACAAAAGTACGTCACCTATCCCTATCTTGAGCTAGTTATATCCAGTCCACCTCATTACAGCCTATCCCTATCTTGAGCTAGCTCTATCCAGTCCATCTCATTACAACCTATCCCTATCTTGAGCTAGTTCTATCCAGTCCACCTCATTACAACCTATCCCTATCTTGAGCTAGTTCTATCCAGTCTATTTCATTACAACCTATCCCTATTCTTGAGCTAGTCTATCCAGTCCATCTCATTACAACCTATCCCTATCTTGAGCTAGTTCTATCCAGCCATCTCATTACAACTATCTCTATCTTGAGCTAGTTCTATCCGTCTATTTCATTACAACTATCCCTATCTTGAGCTAGTTCTATCCAGTCCATCTCATTACAACCTATCCCTATCTTGAGCTAGTTCTATCCAGTCCACCTCATTACAACCTATCCCTATCTTGAGCTATTATATCCAGTCATTCATTACAACCTATTTTGAGCTAGTCTATCCAGTCCATCTCATTACAACCTATCTCTATCTTGAACTAGTTCTATCCAGTCTATTTCATTACACCCTATATATTTCAGGTCCATTCTAAGGTTATCCTCCCATATGCGTTTAGATCTTCCCAATCGTCTCTTATTTAGCATATGAATCTGGCCCATTCCATTCTGGTCTAGGTGGGTGTCGTCTTGTGTTTGGTATCACGCCGCACTTGAGGTGTACTAAAGTATGACTAAGAATTTGAATAAAAAGTTAAAATGCAATGGGGAAAGCACATCTCCTTGTTTATATTAATTATGTATTTCTAAAGTATCTGATAAGTGGCATCCAACCCATACCCTGCCACGCGTATCAGTCAAACATACATACCACAATTAGTTTGATAAGTTTTTTGGTTATTAAAATATAAGTATAAAATAAGATACCACCATGTTTTATTCCCAATTTCTTCTAATATTTGTCAAATGGTACAAATGTGATCCGTAGTTGATCTATTTCGTTGTAGGCTAATCCACACTGATAACCCTCTATTATTTCTTCTGCATATGGCGTCAGTCTCATTAGAAGGTTACGTGTCGGTTGCGGACGTGTTGGGTACGGACTGAGGTTGTAGCGGACACAATAAATAAATGTGGTCACAACGGACCAGAGTGGTCAGGTATTTGCGTGTTGGTAGCGGACAGCATTTTTGGTTGGGAGGAGAGGGGGGAGGCGGTGAAAGTTATCATCAAGTATGTATGTTTTTTTATATCATGGGATGGTTGCATGGGATCCAACAGCATATACATTTTTTTGTACTGTCTATTGAATGGTCTAACGCATAGTTAGGCATATTTGAAAGTTCATGCAGAACATTCGTTCTTTGTCTTGGTTCTGTTATTTTTTTATTTATTGCTTTTTATGTTACAGCTCAGGTGTGTTAAAAGTTAATGCAGAACAGTATGTTATTTGTAATTTGTTGGTTTTCCATTACCATTGTTTTTTTTTTTTTTGCAACTCAGATAATTTATTTGGCTCACCACTTTTATATTGCCGTTTTTAAAAGCAGCTTCATAGGCGTCTTCTTCCAATGTCTGCACAAGCTTGAAAATATTCAGCTGTTTCTTCCTCATGCGTGAGTTGAGCTTGTGGTTCCATCCATCTTAAGTGTTTTGCGAACAGATTCATTGTTTTTGAAGTCCAATGTCAATCCATAAGCTTGAATTTTTCGCCATAGGCACTGACTAAAAATGAAAATTACAGCCAGATAGTTGAACGTTTGGTAAATCCTCATTCATAGATTGCATAGGCGCAATCTCGAAGTCAATCTTAATCAATTCTGGATTCCAATGTAGATAACAGTTCTTGACTGATCGAATGAGTCCTCCTGTATAGTGCTCCTTTCCCTTTTCTGGAAGCAATGCATATACTACGGGAAGCATCCTAGTTTCTTCTGCTGTGCTGCCGAGATCAACATGAAAGGTGTAAAGCTGTTTAGATTGCTGTGGACAGCTGCTAAATTTCCCGTTAAAGAAAAAGGTTATCTCTTCTTCTAGAAGATTTTTTTTTCTTCTTCACCTGAAAAAATGAGCAGTGTCTTCCCATCATCATATTTCAAGAAACTTGAAGTTTCTGGTAGTGCCAATATATCTTCTGGAAAGTGGATTTCCTCACTTCGTGTGTGATTCTGCTCGGTTCCCAGTGCTTCCCTTCGTAGTTCACACAGTTTACCTTTCACGCTGTATTTTGGTATTGTAGTAACAAAGTCGTAGCCCTGAGTGTAGAGATCCTTCATTTCATCTCTACACATTTCGTTCACGGGAAACAACACTTCAGCTTTCGAGCGTTTTCGACAGTTTCCCAGTCTCTTCTTCACCTCAATCTCTGCCACATCTGGTACACAAGTGTGTGGTACCGATTTCAAAATAATTATTTTATTACTACTGATATCAGTAGTAGTTCTCACTGATCCACGGCACATCTATCTCCTTCTTCTCCTTGACACACACTCAGCTGTCAGGCCTATATTGACGATACTGGTAACCGTCGACGATTAGACTAGGTTTGCCCTTCTTAGTCGTAACCACTGTAACTTCACCAGCACTCATATTGATCGCTATGTCACCGTCTAATTGATCTGGTCAAATGAAGAGAGTTCAATAACCACCCATAGCTCCACTTCGTCTGTTCTGAACATCTTGTTGTTTACAACAAGCAACCCCTTACCCCCCCCCCCCCACCCCCACCAGGTTCAAGGTCTCCTTGTCCGCTCTGAACACCTTTGTTTGCGCACTCACGATGCTTGTCCGCTACGAACACGATATAGAGCTGTCCCTTCCAAAACGTCCGCAACCGACACGTAACGCATTGGAATTATGTTAGATAAAATTGTGTAGCATGTTTGTAGTAGTAAGATACTTCTATAGTTATTACCATCTGTTTTATCTCCTTGTGGTTCCATAAGGAAAATAGCAATTTATGAATTTATATTAGTAATATTTTACCACTTCCCTTAATAACTCAGCTGGAATTGTATCTATACCTTACACAAATAGTAAATATCCTTATCAACAACCCTCGGAAGTTAAGCAGGCTCTCCTTGAATTGGGAACAACAAATCTAACCACTTAGTAAAAAACGGGCTCAGAGAGGCTCACAGTATCAGGCTATGGTCTGTACAACCTTTCTAAATTCAAAGTACTTTATCGAAACCAAAAAGTAGGTGGGTCCACCTTTTCTTAGCCCCCAGAGAACATACTTCAAACCCGCTTCGGTGGATGAAAGGTCTTAGGCATCACTCTCACAATAGACTGCACTGCCGATAATGGGCATATCGGGGCTTAAGTCTTGGTTGGGTGTACTGAGGATGGTATTTCCTAAATGGTTTTCCCTTCTCCTCCACGTAAATATGGGTTTAATTCCTCTTAATTTAATCCTACTCATCCCTAACACATTAATTAACAGTAATGAGTATGTATGCGTACAGCCCGAATGGTTAGTAAGACGTGGTGCTACAAAAACCTTCAATTCATGGTTCATGGTAACGAACCTATGAGGGTAAAAGGGGGGGGGGGAGAGAGAAAACGCTGGAATTTCTCACCCCATTTCCCCAAGTTTGCAACTATTTTTATTAAAATCATAAAATATAAAGTACAACCGTACTACAAGGGCGTATAAAGCTCGGGGATGGGGGGGAAGGGGAGGGATACGCTCACAAATTCTAGAGGGGTTCGGACCCCCCCTACCCCGATACTGTCCTTTCTTTCAAACGTTTTATAGTTAGTAAATAATGTTTTGAGTAAGTAGGTATGTTTAAATAATTATGGGTGGGGGAAGGGTAGTAAACCTACCTCCATAAGCTACAAACTTCACTTCTGATAGTTCGGTTATTTAAGTTGCTCTTTTCTTAGGGTGACTCCACAAGTAGGATCTTACAGGTGATAGCAAAGATGCTCGCCTCATTTTTTCAAACCCCATTTACTCAGCTCATTTCAAGAAACGTCCTTTGATTCTCAATACCATATGAATAAGTACAGTATTTGAAATGATTGTAACGTTTTGGGATGAACGTTATGAAAATACTTACCAATTGAAGGACTTCGCTGTGTTCCTGGATCACGGACCACGGACAATCTAGCCGATTCTGCCACTCTAATTGACTATGTGTTAGTGCAACAACAAAAACATGCCAACGTGGCAGAAGATATACATAGAGTAATGTGATTTCGTGGAGTTCTTGTTTGATGGTAGCTTGGTTCAACATCACGTGTCTTGTTCTTCCCTCTCTCTCACTCCTTTGTCCTGTCTTGTTCCATATTGGTCACTACCCCACGATCAAGAATGTATTACCTTTTATGGGCATGTTGTAGGGTAGCGTAGTGATCTCTGATCGTATATATTGGCTTGTTATAATGGTTTTAGTTTACATTCACACTTGGTTCTAGAAGTCTATGACGGCCAACCTTAAGGTGATTAACGGTATATTTTGTTTGCGCTTCACGCTTGTACAGTAAGGAGTCAGTTTGTTTAGTTATAAGTGTCTTTATATCTCTTGCGCTTCACGCTTGTACAGTAAGGAGTCAGTTTGAATTTAGTTATGAGTGTTCTTTATATCTCTTGAGCTTCACGCTTGTACAGTAAGGAGTCAGTTTGAATTAGTTATAAGTGTCTTTATATTTCTGCGCTTCACGCTTGTACAGTAAGGAGTCAGTTTGATTTAGTTATAAGTGTCTTTATCTCTTGCGCTTCACGCTTGTACAGTAAGGAGTCAGTTTGAATTTAGTTATGAGTGTTCTTTATATCTCTTGAGCTTCACGCTTGTACAGTAAGGAGTCAGTTTGAATTTAGTTATAAGTGTCTTTATATTTCTTGCGCTTCACGCTTGTACAGTAAGGAGTCAGTTTGAATTTAGTTATAAGTGTCTTTATATCTCTTGCACTTCACGCTTGCACAGTAAGGAGTCAGTTTGCATTTGGTTATATTTATATTTCTTGCGCTTCACATATGTGCATTAAGTTCGCATTTAGCTATAATTGTCAACTGACGCTTTATGGTAAAATGTTCCCTTGTAATGTTCTACAGGACACGTTTCGCTAGAAATGGTTGTATTAACTTAAGGGGGCTTTGTGCTCAGGTTTGATTGTCATAAATTTTAAATTTCGGCAAGCCGCGCTTAACGCTGCATGTGTACTCGGCTCAGTGGAGCCATAATTTTGCCCTAAGTACAGATTTATTTCAAATGTTTTCTTAATTAGCTCTGAAGAGCTATCTATGGTTATATTAACTTGTTTTATAAAATACAATGTATCAATTTTTGATATGAAAATAGAATTATTGTTACAAAAGAAGGCGTTTTTAATTTTTTGGTACATGTTGACAGAAAGAATTTTACAATAGGAAGATTTACAAGGTTAATATTAAAATATTAATTACCTTTAACATTTGATTGATGACATATACAATTAAAACTATGGTACCAAAAAATACTTAAACATTAGGTTGTGGACCCCCTTTAAGGGGGCGTCCAGCAAATTTCAGGGAGGTCCAGTTAATCCCAGGGGGGTCTGGACCCCCCGGGACACTACCTTTCTACACCCTTGAGTACATGTAGTATAATATATAAAGCACTAAAAGATGTGTCGACCATATAATCTAAATTTTAATACCAAGCTTACTTCTTGTTATTGAAAGAAATACCGTCGTACAGATTAAGAGCTCCTCTTTTAATTCCCCATTGTAAAAAAAAAATAGTGATAATATCTTCAATAAATTTTATGCCACCAGTCCACATCATTATATTTCTGCGGTTGATGCATGCATCACCACCATGGCCTTCAACTTAACATGCTCATGGTTCACATATTGTTTACCAATCTTTGAACCGCGAGAGATAAAAACTCAAAGCAGCAATGATATATTTTGGCTTTTTATGGGAAATAGAAGAGTTTGTGTAGATCACGGCCCTCTCAACAGACTACATATCGTGAATAAGGGGGGTGGGGTGAAAACATTTGAGGAAATGTGTAAATAGGTCAATTAGTGGCATAATGAGTTTATTCATATTCAGATAAAGTACAAAAAGATCAATAATTTTATACGTTTAGATAATGTTTGAGAAACACAATGTTTGAACACTGTTGTACTAGCCTGCCTGTGTTAACTTTAAAAAAAAGTTTGACTTTTAATTTTATTTGTTCTTGTCTCCATATCTTTAGAACATTATTTATTTTTCATCAACATGCAACCTTCCCTGACGTATTTGCTGCTGACTTATCTTACTATTATTATTAGCACCGCGTCTTACTACCCGTTCGGGTTATACGCACTTACGTTAATGTGCAATGGTAGGGTGATTGTGAGATGAAATGGAGGACCTACAGTTTAACGTGGGATCCGAACCACGGTGGAGGCCTGGCATTCCCCACATTCACAAGTTGTGATTAATACACGTCTTGTCAGAGGTGAAGGAAGGGTTTGGCAATCAGATAAATCTGTGCCGGGACCGAGGATTGAACCCCGGACCCTCAGCACAGAAGTCAGACACCTTACCCCTAGACCACAAGGTCACCCGACTTATCTTACTCATTTTGTAATGTAAATATTGCTGAAGTAGACCATCAACTGTCAGCAGCAACAACATTTACTTCCAAACAATAACGGTAATTCAAAACAACATGTAAATGTGTTTGATTAGTTTAGTGCCAAATAAGCTTATTACGGCACTTAATAAAACCATGATTACAACCCCAAAATAGCCAATTGCTGTTGATTGGTTGAGGACTACACCGTTGAGGGGTAATAGACCCCCTCCTGGTGGTTAAATAAGCCAGTCTTTTGTCTAACTCGGGAAGCTCAGGAGTTCAGAAGCTCGGAATATCAGGAGCCTGGAAGCTCGATGTCGTTTACACTTGAGGACTTAATGGCGGAGGCCAAATTTCGTGTAACTGACTTAAAACATCACGACCAGTAGTAGAGTTAACTCCAGACATACGAGCCGTGTACGAAAGCAACTATGCAATGGTGTGGGCGGGCATCAGCTGAGACGAATCGACCTCCCGGGTATCGACCCAGGTCCCAATTACGCTAACACAGGCTGCTGACACGACGGTCTCACTTCTAACTTATCTATTATCTCAGATATGACTAATGTTAATTTACACTTTTGTCATATACTCTATCCAATGCTTTTCTACAATAAAACCCTTAAAAACCTGTTTGGATTCACTTATATCAATCGCTCCTTAAGCATTCCCCACGACCATACCTGACAAGATCCTAAGGGGAGGCAGGCAGAGATGTATATTAAAAATAATATGGTATAAAGGAGTACCATAGCCTTAGGAAAATTACGGCCCACTGGCCTATGGTGGCCCGTCATTTATATTTAAGCGACCTAAGCTAACAATAAAAAGGTTTTTAATGTTAAAAGTACCAGAATTATTTAAAATATAATTATATTCTTATGGAAGAATATGGGCCTACCATTTCTATTCAACATATCGATGAACATTTATTATCCGTTTTAAGCATGACATTAAAAAAATAATGAAGAATATGAAAAAAATGACATACTCTCATTAAGTTATATTTTATTGGAGAGTCACTCATTTTTATAAATTGTCTTCCTCATTTCTGTTATATATTTAATTTTCTTCTGTTTGTAAATAATAAATGGCGTTTACTAAGAAAGTGTATTTTATTTGGCCGTCCATTCTTATATTTAAATTCTCAATGCCGAAAAATAAGTCAGGCCTTTAGAATATACCTTGGTTCATAGCTTATAAAAAGCACAACAAACTGGCTTTAGTTTTAGGAATATTAATTAAGGGTTCCACAATAGTGACCTAAAATAAATTATAGTTTTTTTTGTTTCCAAAATTTGTGCTTAAGAAAACATCAAAATGAATTTGCTACATAATTATAAAATATTGTCTGTGCATATTTAAAACCAGCTTGTTGTTTCAAACTAGTTTATACATTCTTAATCTTATAAAACATTTTACTTACAGGGAAAAAACCTTAATTTTTTGCACTTAGGTAAACACTAAATATAATATGTAGTCTGTAATAAAACACATTTGAACCATACTTTTAACTCAGTACTATTATCCAAATGAGCAGAGAACTCAACCCAAACATTCTTTCATTATATGGTCGTTATAATTTTTGTCACTAAGCTTATAGCGAATTCAGCGAAGGAAATGTGGGGAGCCCTCTGTACATCCAGCAGGAATTCAAATCGCAACCTCCCTTACACCGGAAATGACTAGACCAGAAAAGCCTCAGGTTTAATCCGCGTACCCGTCAATGTATCTATTTAATAGCTAATTCATGCTATGCATTTAAAAAATTAATGTATATTTAAATGCTTATAGTTTTCAAGATGGCATGTGGGTTAGAGAATTACTAGAAGCAGTGTGTATTTAATTATGAGAGTAAATATTTCCACAAACGAGTATTTAAAGTGATAAAACAAAACACAGTTTGAAATTGTTAGAATTGCTTTTTGCTATCCAAAATTATGTAGATTATACACTAAAATTGATATTTTTTATACATACATTGTAATACTGGTACATATAATAAACTCTAAATCTGCCTGTACGTTCGATTCCGTTTGATTCTTTGTTTTTAATAAACTCAAAAAGTACTCATCAGATCGAGATGGAACTTCCGCTGTTGTACTCCTTATATTTAAGAATATAGGGTAAGCTACATACAATCACGCCATCTCATCAATGAGTGAACCCGTGTCGAAAAAAAACGACTGCTAGTGTGGTTACATATACGTTTCAAATTTGTAACAATTCAAATATATTAATTTAAAACTTATAACTCTTCTTTGTAGCAGTTCTTTGTAGCAATGCACTTGGAAATATTAACAAACCTATTATAAATCTCCTACGCAATGAATGTTTTGGAGGTAGGTTTTCAGTCATTCTATGCATTCACATTATAAAGTAGATAGGGTTTATTTCGCAAATTAAAAAACCCACATATGTAAGCTGCAAACTGTCGTTTGATCTTTTATTTAAATAGAAAGTCTAGGTTTATATTCATGCGTAGCGCTTGGGTGATAGTAAACAATGCATAACGTGTATTATTATTATTATTATTATTAGCACCGCGTCTTACTACCCGTTCGGGTTATACGCACTTACTCTAATGTGCAATGGTAGGGTGATTGGAGATGAAATGGAGGACCTACAGTTTAACGTGGAATCCGAACCACGGTGGAGGCCTGGCATTCCTCACATTCACAAGTTGTGATTAATACACATCTTGTCAGAGGTGAAGGAAGGGTTTGGCAATCAGATAAATCTGTGCCGGGACCGAATAACGTGTAGTAAAAATTCATCATTAAAATACAACGATTTATAATCAAATGTAGTGACTAAGGTATAATAGTAAATAGCGCATATGTCTTTTATTGTTCATTGCAAAGTGCCTCCACGTAAGAGAGCCATTTTTATTGTACTTGCATTTGTGTTAAATTTAGGTATGTTTTAAGCCATTTTATGCTGCTGCTTGTGAATTAGTTGTATTAAGTTTTATTTCTTCGTTCTAAATCTATAGCACAATTTTATTAGGCGTGATAGGACGCTTACTATGAAGTGAGTCTTTCAATTTACTTCATTGTGTTTCTTAGATAGTAAATCTATGTAACTTATATAATAAAACTCTAAAAGTTTTGTATGCGCTTTCGAATTTTGTGGAGTTTTCCTTTTTCTGGGTAGTATAAACAATAAGAAAACCAAATAATCCATTTTTAGAATGTTCGTATGACTGTTTGTGGTTAGCTGTGGACCGTCACGCTATCTCATCAGCGAGCGAAGTAGTGTCGAAAAAACTGTGTGTAAGCAGTAAACACTCCTCGCGGTTGGTAATGCGGGTACATAAATTGGCAAGTGATTTGAACAAATGTGGAGAGGAAGGGGAGGGGGGTGAGTCTGTGTTCATTAGTGACATTAATTACATCTATCGAATAAGTTTTATTATTTCCTAGCATTTGAATTGGTCGAATGTGTTGATGTATTTATTCATGTGAGGCCGCGAGTTGGCGGATCCTGGTCTAAAGAGTCACTAGGTATAGTAATATAATATATTGATGGTGATGGGGAGTACAGGTTTCGTATCCCGGTTATGTTTAACGAGGGTACTTTTTCTTTTAATATTTTCCCACTCCCTCCATGCAAGTGTAAATAGATTTTCTCCAAATTTATCCTTCTTCTATTCCCCATTAGTGTGGATTCGTGGATATCCCGGACGAGTAGTAAGACGCGGTGCATGAAAAAGAAATGTTGTATGTAATCTAATTCACATGTTCTTAAACTGTGGGTCGCGATAAACATTGACAAATGTAATTAAATAAAGTACTTATTTATAAAACTATTGAAATTATAATACATTATAATACTTTCATTCTATATTTGTTTAGTTTATTGAAGAAACAAACGTTTTACGGCATGATTACACGAACACAGTTTTAATAATCACTCGTATATGTCACTAAGATAAACTAATGCTTTCCACAGATTATCTGTATGTATAAATAAAGTATGTAAATTATATAAAAGAGTTGATTAATAATATTTATTATAACTGCATGAAGTCGATGCCATTTTTTGCAATTAATGTTCATTATTTTTAATTGTCGTTTTACTGTTCAATACCAACACTAGAGTATAAAAAACACAGCTTAATTTAACTGTTACAGGCTAGGGTAGCTATTCATTTTGTCTCATGAAAAGGTGTTACGAATAAAAAAAAGTTTTAAGAACCTGTGGTCAAGTTGGTTTGCATTATTTCTTAATACTTTTAATATTAAATATAGGGCCAAAGAGATTTTTTATGGAACTCATGGTAGAGATGTGGTTTCACCATGTAACAACAACCGTTTGTTTTTTACGAATATAAATTACCAGTAAACCCTTGTGAAAATTTCGCACATTCAACCTTCCCCCCCCCCCCCACCCAAAAAAAATTTAGTCTTTTGTTGGGTTGTTGAAATTAAATACTAGCGAAGTGTATACACAAAATAGCAAAGAGAGTTTATTAATGTGAACGTATTTACAATTTACAATACCTCTTTGTATACAATTTTGATGTCAGAATTCTATATCTTGAATTTAGATTTTTATTGTTCAGTTTATATGCTTAAATTAATTATGTTAATGTGTTAAGAATGAGGCTTAAATTTAGAGAAAGTGTACCAGCATTTATGTGGGAAACCAAGTTAGGAAAAACCAACATCAGTTCTCCCGACCTCGGTTAGAACCCTAATCTCCCCGTCATCGGCATTCAAGTATTTTGTTAGTGTGATGCCTTAGGTCATACGGCGTCAGTGAAGTTGCTTATATATTAATTATGTTAATGGGGTAGGAACGAGGAAGACAAATCTTAGGGAGAATATATCCGCATTTGCGTATAGCTAGAGTGGGAAACCCGCCTCGGTGGCGTAGTTCGCTAACGCGCTAGTCGTGTAGAGCTCGACTGCCGAGGACGGGGAGATCGAGGTTCGAATCTCGGTCGGGTGAACTGAGGGTGGTTTTTCCTAAATTGTTTTCCACTCTCCCTCCACGCAAATGCGGGTTCACTTCCTTTCGACTCAACCTTCCCAATTCATAACCCATTAGTGTAATTAGTACTTAAGCGTATAACCCGAACGGGTAGTAAGACGCGGTGCTAAGTATTATTATTATTATTATTATTATTATTATTAATTGAGGAAATACTATCAGTACACCCGGCTAAGGGTTCGGCCAGACTGACAAGCGTGCGAGCGAGCGCGCAAGTGACTGGGTGGCCAGACTGGTGAGCGAATGCGTGATTAGCTGATAAGCTCTCGATAGTTGTTGAAGAGGAGGTTCCGAATCTTGGCTCAGTGAGCTGAGGGTGGTTTTTGACAATGATTTATTGTTTTGGTTTTCTCATCCTATCTCCACGCTAATGGTGATTCTTATTTGTAAAGGCCTACTTTGATAATATTGAAGTATTTTAACATATAAGTTATTATATATATATATATATATATATATATAAACCATACCTAAATATATATATATATATATACCATAAACATATACATATAACATAAACATAAATAACCATAAACCATAAATATATATATATATATATATAGTATGGTTTATGATCTTACCAATTAAATTAGGCCGTTAGTAGCAAGTGTGCGAAACCTATCAATAGTAATAAAAATGTTAAAATGAGAAAGTTTTTCTAGCATTCGATGAACCAACATACAATAATATTGCTCAGCTCCTGTACTATACTGTAGTGGTTCGAGCGCGCGCGCTCTCAGTCGCTCGCTCCAGTCTGGCCACCTCTCATTACAACCAATGTGTTCTATTTTATATTTTAGTCGCTCGCCCACCCAGTGTGGCCATCCCCTTAGATTCGAGCCTTACCACGTAGATGGAAAACTAGATTAAATGAGTTTGACAGTTAGACCGCGTGCCCATCAGCACTAATCGTGGTATAAAGTAACACCAAAATTTAAATGAATTATTATTAATTAGAATCTGATGTATATGTTCTAAGAAAGCGTAAAATATGTTCGCAAATATTCCTCTAAAAATATAGCAACATATTTTTCAAAGATAACCCACAAGTTAAATATCTGTTAATTTGTTAGAAAATGTTATTTATTTAGACATGCACAAACATCAGTCACTAAAATTATATATATGTTGTAAAATATGAAATAGTCATTTGGTTAGTAAAAATTTATATTTTAGAAAAATGTTCACTATGATGACTACAGGCTTCTACTTTAAATAATAATAAAAAAAACTAAATATACGATTATATAAGATAAACAAAATTTAGTTTCAATCCATGCAGCTCAAAAACATGTTTTTTTACATCCAGTTCAGAATTAAATTTAAATTTAAAATAGGACTTGTTATAAATATCTTAGAGCTAACTAATAACTTCTGATAGTGTTCCGATTAAACATAAATAACTACAAACACATAATTATAGATACATATAATTAAATATATAGTTCCACTAAAATAGAAATAACACTTTTCCTAAACTCGTTTTAAAAGGTTTAAGTACAAAATTTGTCAGGTCGAATGAAATGTAACCTTGACACACATTCATTGAAGGTATACAAATAATGCACATGTGTATACCGCGTAAAGATATTGGCTCAAATGGTACAATTTATAAATACAAGCTAGTCCTAGGTATTATAATATTTGTTTTTACTTTTTAAATAACAATATTTGTTTTCTTCAAATCTAATAAATAAATATACATTGTAATACAAATTTTAGCGAGATCATACATCTTATTAACCACAGACTACACAGATTGGTCCAAAACAACCTAATAACCAATTTACTTTAGAGAGAGAACCTTCCTGCACACATACCTACAGGATATTTTGTTGATTATAAGTTTGGATCAAATTAGTTCAATGCTTTGACTTTGTAGTACAATAACTATTTCCACAAAGTCTGTGCATTGAGATATTGAATAATAAAGAAATTAGTGTAAATATTTAGACAACCTACTTCTTTCAAACAGACCAAATAATATTTCTGTAATTTGTAAATTATTTATGAGATGAGTTTCTAAAGCAAGGTTTAAATATGGTTTGATTGATTTTTTTAATGAACTACTAAACTAAGCTACTCATGATTATTTTATGACCTTATTTAGATACTTTTTCTAATGCCCTTTAGCAAGCTGTCACTCTCTCACTAAAAATAATGCAATGTTATGTAGCCCTCCGATAAACTATTAAGATAATTTAAGTGTTAAAAAAAGAAATATGAAGACTGCAGAAAATTAACACAATAATAATATAATAATTTATACACATTTTACTGAACACATAGAATTACGACTTTATTGGATGTAAGATTTAATATAAAACCAAATTTAAAACGTTTGAGATCATTCATTTAAGAATAATTAAGGACCGCAAAATAATATAGTTAGCAACCTGAAAATGTCTCCAAAATTAAAAAATACCGATTATACATTAGAAGTAATCTCTTCCAAAATAATAGTGCAGGGTGTAATTTTTATGCTAGCTCACCTTTTTAAACCATATATTATACTACGATTTAAAAACTTACGTTCCCAGAAGTTCCTTCAAATAGTATTTGTCTTCAACCGATGGTTGTTTATCTTCCTTTTTAGACTTCTTAGCAGAATCTTTCTTCCCAAACAAAGGCATATTATTTAAGATATTCACATCAAACACAAAACTAACAAAAATCTGACGTGTTTTGAATTTCGCCCGCGTTCGAAAGTTTTGTTCAAGTCCTCTCTCAGAAACTGAATTCAAAACCTACTATAGCAAACGTCAATAATATGGGTGGGTTTCTGTGAACACGAAAAAAATGTGTATTTATTTGTAGCTTATTTTATTATAGGACAAAAACCGAACGAATGTAAAACATGATCTAGGCCACACGAGAACTAAAAATCTTGTCACGCTGCTATCTGCGGGAATTGCGCAAAGGCAAGTAAAACACCTGGCTGTCTCTTTCCTCGACAAACTGACACCCAATAGATGACGTCATGAGACCCAGAACAACTTTGCTGGTGACCTCTAGTAGGCAAGACCTGCATTAACTTTCAGAACACTCTAGCGGTGGAACAATGAACAAACGTAGTTTTCGTGTGTGTAAGCCGAGCACGATAGATTTTGTTTGTTATAGAACCTAGTACCATGGATCTCGTTAGCGTCTATTTAAATATATATATATATATACTTTGTTTTGGCATTGCGTTTTACTATCTGTTAAGGCTGCACTCATATGCACTAATTTCGCTAGTGAGCTAGGGATGAGGAAGGTTGAATTTAGAGGAAGTGTACCCGCATTTGTGTGGAGGGGAGTGGAGAACCATTTTGGAAAAAACCTCATTACACTCAACCATGATTTGCGCCCGATCTTCCTGCCACCGGCAGTCTAGTCCAAAACGAGAGTGACGCCTTAGACCACGCCACCACCGAAGCAGATCACATTTTACTCAAGGGCGTCAAAATTAAGATGGATACTTTTTCAATCGGCCTTTAAAGTGGTGCAACATTCGAATAAAATAACATACCTATTCGAAACAAACTTGGTATAAACATAAGAATCCACACAAACTTCAGAATAATTATTTTTATTTTTATCATAGGCGTCACTAGCTCTTATTTATTAGGGGGGAGGGGGTGGATCTAACCAAGTCCAGTTTTTTTTTTGGGTGGAAGGGGTGAGAGTTAAAAGGGGAGTACTTGCAGTGGCTCATAGTGACGTCCCTAAATTGAGTTGTCAATTTTGTTTACATTAAATTTTTTATGAAGTATTTTAAAGTGTTCTAATATATATTTCAACCTGTAGCTATTAGAAAATGTAATAGACTCCAATAAACTACAAGCCTAGACATTGACGAGAAACAAAAACATATTTTATTGCTATTCATACTTTCGGAAGAATGGGGGGTGGGGGGGGGTGGGGCAGTTGAAACCGCCTTTCCTTGTTACGTCCCTGGAAATATCCAATTTTTCCTTCACATAAAAGAATGTTTTAATTTTTTTACTAACTGATTAACGAATATGTGATATGATAACTTATTCAGCTATTGTATTAATTATATAGATAAATTATCTTAATCATTAATGCATTGATTCAAACGTGGGTCTTCTTTTTTCATTTTTCTGAATAAAACACCTCCACCTCACCGTTTCTTTTATATCAACGCTATCCAATATGTCTTAGTGCAAATGACAAACTGCAACGTGATTTAGTCGTTTTTATGTCTTTCTTGATCTTAAGAAAGTCTACGCAGTGAACTAAAACTTCTTTCGGTCTCACAAGATGAACTTGGTAACACAAGTAGTAGACAAATTAACGTTTCAACATTTGAAATCAAATTATGTTCACTAAGGTGTATTTAGTAGAACTTGTAGTTGGTAGTTGAAAACAGCAGGGTGCGGGGTTTTGAAAGATTGGGTTGATTAAATAAAACTAATTTGTGACGGTTCTGAAAATCAACAGATTTAGGAAGAAACCCGTTGACTTGGCAGCACCGGCTGGAACTAATCACTGACAATATTGAGAAAACACAAAGGGTATAGTTCCTTCTAGGAAAACGGAGGGTTCAGGAAGAAAAAGGAACTGTTTTCAAGACAAATATAAATTAATAAATTATAGGTAGTCTTGTCCGGGGCCGCCCCAAAGGACGAGCGAGGCGGGCAGTTGCCCGGGGCACCGCGCTCTAAGGGGCGCCACGCCACCGATGTCGTCTTATAAAACTACACATAATAATCTTTTTAAAAAAATCATACATTGCTCAGATCTATTTAATTTTGTACTCATTTTCTTTTTCGTTTATCATGACTTGTGTCCCTGTTAGAACCAGCGGGCATGGACATAAGAAATTCATCCATCGTGTAATGAATTCCTTTCAAGTTTATATAACGTTAGAGAGGAGGGGGCGTTTAAATCAAAGTTCGCCCGGGCTCAAAATTATGCTCGACTGCCCCTGTCCTTCCCGCTAACGACGCCCGTGACTTTTATCCAATCCATCATTTGGTATCCATCCGCAACCAATCGTCAACTGATCCAAAGCAACGTGGTCCAAACCAAGGCCCGTGACCGGTTTTGCTGTAGCCCGTCCATCTCAACGGGTGATTAAATAAATAATAGATAAGACTTCACCCCAATCTTCACCCTCGAAAAACTTGTGGCTCAGTCATCTCGCTAGTTATATTGATATAAAAATAATACAATCCAATTTTTAAATGAATGATTTTTTACAAAATTCCAAACTTTTATTTTTCGATCATCTATGATAAATAGAGACACGGAAATTTCACAAGAGAAAGTATAATTTCGAGGAAATTTATCCACATTCATATGGTGAAAGAGTGGAAAAGCATCTAGTAAAATAAATAGTAAGACGTGGTATACTGCCCATATTTTATCGTTCTTTCACCTAAAATTGGAAAAAAATTACTCAAAAATTGCAAGCTGGGTGAAACAAAATAATAGACATTGTCACATAAACATAATGGAAAAAATAGCCTCACATTTCCCCTAATATTACAGATAAAGTAATATACATCTTTACTGAAATATAGTGAGAAAATAGGAACCTCACAGTTCACCAAAGAGAAAAATGGTTCACCATGTTGTGTCAGAGGACAATGTTTATTTTAATTGTTTGTCACCACAAGATAGGAGCTAGGTTTGAATCCAAGTATAGAGGATAGGTTCTAATACCTTCTCACATAGCCTAAAAATATATTTGTCAGACCTACATTAATATCGATATAGTTTTATCCACTCTAACTCTAACACCTAAACACTCAGGATATATTCCACAGTAGGGGCCTTTCTAGAAGAAAGATTCCCTTGAATTGTGATTGTATATTTTTAAAAGTAGGTAATTGGTAGGTGGACCGTCTAGAAATAGTTCAAGATAAGGATTCAGCAATGGGCTAATTCAATAGGCAACTTTTAACTGACTTCTCCCAAAATTAATTCTTTGCCCGAATATTCTACTCATCCAAGTAATAAGCATTAGTTTTGCGCTTATGTGTTAGGGATGATAAAGGAAAATTAACCTACAATGCACCCTAAGTGCACCCAGCCGGTAATCGAACCTTCCACCACATGTTATATTCATTACCTGTTTATAAGATGATGAAGATTAGAAGTGTGATCACTAATTAAAGTCCCAGCCTCCTCAAACTATACCAGATGAGACTAACTAATCACCAGCGTGTGTGTGTGTGTGTGTGTGTGTGTGTGTGTGTGTGTGTGTGCGTGCGTGCTTATGTGCATGCGCGTGTGTAGTCTCAGAGGCTTCAGGTCATCAGGGTGTACCTTGAACCAGAATTGACCGGTCTGATTTATCACCGAGAAGGTTGAGTTCTCAAACCCTGACTGAGATGGTATCTTACACACAAATGCTGTTACACTAAAACCTTCCTCTTCCTTAACTCATAAGAATAAATAGTTTGAGCCGAAAGGGTGGCAAAGAAAATACATATTTTAGGAAATTTTGGGATGTATTACTAAGAGTATCAGTTAGGTGGAAGTCAGACCGAGTGCACGCGTGTGTTGGCAGATGAAGGAGCACCACACCTTTATCCTCTTCATAATGTTACGTTGTTCCTGTTATAATGAAGTATACCAAACCTAGCACCATCAGGCGCGTAACCACGAAGACCCCTTCTCCACAATGGACCATAGCATACACTAGATAAAATTTCGTTCAACAGTTTTAAATAAAAATATTTTGTTTTCAGTCAGTTTCGTAGTTTATAGCATGTAAGTAAATAGATCCATTACACTGACACAAAGTTACAAAACATAAAACATTCAGTTTACAAAAGTATTCGACATATTTAAATTCAATAAAATAAAGTTGAATTACGTGTAGCTTGGTCTGATAGTCATGCATCCGAACACCAAGCTGCTTGGTTCAGTTCTGTGATCAGACGAGGTGATTTATTCATTGCATTAGAACTCGCTGTTCATTGCTTCTCCTACACACTGTTATTAAGCAAGAATCTAAAAGCCCAAACCAGGATCTTTCAGCTGCTACGTCAAATGTTGAAACATTGTTGAATATTTTCATGGAAATAAGCAATGCTGAAAACGTTTTTAAGTCTTTTTTTTTTTAAATAGTTGCCAACGAGCAGCTTCAGTATCAACTGAAATAAGCAATTGCTACACCATTTGTTGACCATATTGTCACAGAACTAAAATTTAAGTTAATTTCAAAATTTTCTGAAATTTTGCCATTTGAAGCAATCTTTCCATCTAAATTCGGTAAACACGGAGAAGAGAAAAATTTAAATGCAGCACATATTTACGACAGTTTTCTGATGGCAAACTCTATGACAGAACTAAGAGCTGAATTCGCTATTTGGTGGAAGAAGTGGGATGGAGTGTCAGATATCCCAGTTACTACTGTTGAGTCCCTCAGTAACTGTGACGAATTCGTAATATAAAACTTTTGTTACAGCTTTAAGCAACTTTGCCAGTATCCACTGCACTGCTACGGTAAAGAGGAGTTTCACTACATTACAAAGACTTTATTCATTATTCATTAATCCTTACATTCTGCCCCAGTGCCTATTCTATATACTGAGGCGCTATTTCTACATTAAACTGTTGTTCCCATTTTTACCCTTATACCATTTTTTTTATTAACTACATGTAGATTTAAACACTTAACCTAATCGTCCGTAAACTCCCATCAAAGACTATACCCTACTATCTCACACTATAGTTGGTCCGCCCCGGTATTTAATGCCCCCGGTACCCCTCGCCGCTCCGCAGACCGAATGAAAAAAAAAAAAAAAAATTACAAAGACTCAAAACCTACCTCCGCTCAACAATGAACGAGCAAAGTCTCAATGGCTTAGCGGTTGCTAATATTCATAAAGTGATAAAAGTTGATGCCAGTGAGGTTTAGATTTTTTGAGAGACTAAAGCCTCGACAAATGGAGGTACAGGACTGGTCCAAAGAATGAATATTTATTTGTGCTTTAAACTTTTTGTCTTGATGTCATGTGATTAATGATTGGTGTTCTTCTTTAGATGGCTATAAATCTAACTTTGCATGAATATAAATCTTATTTAATACAACATATTCATAAAAAAAAAAAATACATAATTTTTATATTTTACAAATAATTTAATTTGAAACAAATATTGTAATAAAAACATAAAAAAACTTGAAAGTGTTTAGTCACCCATCCCCCCTTAATATGTACATTTAATTACTTTATATTTTATCAATGCATATTTTACTATATTGAAAAACTAGGTATTCATTTATTCTTATTTAATTTTTACAACAACCCCTTCTAATCTATAAACTCTCACAAAATAAGCGTAAATAGTGTTATTTTAAACGCTCAAATTTCAAATTTCCCTGAACCCCCATTTATTGATTGGTACTAGCCCCCCCTCCCCCCTTGTAGAAGTCCTTAATATGCGCCTGGCCACAATATAGGTTTTAATGGATAGGGTTTTGAGAGAAGTAGCTATTTTGGTATTGCTTTAGAATTTTTTTTTTAATATTGATTATTGTGATGTTTGTAAATTAAAATTAAAATGCTGTCTCAAGTAAGAATAGTATACAAACTTATGCAATCCATTTTAACCAAGGACATGCTATCAAATATCTTGGGCCAAAGATAAATGTAGTAATAGAATCTACTTGGGACAAATCACCTACATAAAATAAATAGCTTTTAAATTATATAAAAATTAAAATCGCTGTCAACAACTTCAACAAAAACCTATAAAGTAGTCGAGATTAGTTTCATCTAAAATAACACCTTACTTTGTATGAAGATATGAAAAATAGATTTAGTATATTTCAATAAGGTTCTTTTGACCATAAATGTGATAGCCCGTTCACATAAATTCTCCCAGAGATTCCGGGCACAGTAACTCAATTAACTTGTTTAGCACCAGACAACTAAATACATAGACTAAAACTATATTATTATAATGTGGATGTTTAAAAGATCTCATTTTTCAGAGTCATAAAATAAATTCTCTCAAATCGATCAAGTTTATTTATGTATTTATCGGTAACTTTTGTTACAATAATTTCATGACTAATGAAGCTATTAAGTAAAAAAATATAAAATATAATTGTAAAAAATATTGCTAAAAATAATAAAAGTAAGAAAAACATAAAACTTATGACTATGTATATGCAGATGTGGGTCTAATTTACGTGACCTTAGATGAATAAACCTTATGGATACTTGCCATCTTTTGGTTTCCCTGTGCTATCCTTTTTTATACACGGCAAGGTTATAATTTTGATGAACATCACTGATGCAAGCAATATAAATTAAATCACTTCTAGTTAAAAGAAAGAAAATTAACATTGAGTGTCTATGGTTCATGAGAGACGTCATAAGTCTCATTCTAATTTTGTGAGAAGTCCAATATTCAAGGTCGGCTATGAACAGCCTAGATAGATATCTTTCCCACAAGGTTTATAGTTAAAATTTATCTAAATTATAAGATTGGATCAAATTTATTTTCGAAAAAACAAACAAAAAACTATATGTCACTGGCACCTCTCAATTATGTGCGGTAGTATTTGTAGAGCTCAGCGCTTACGATGTTGGAAACTGAAGAAACAGATGATAATTGTTACAATGTTTAGTCAATTTTACTACCAAGAATATTTTGGAACCATCCACTCACAATGGTGGTTTTTAAATGTTATATTATTATTATTAGCACCGCGTCTTACTACCCGTTCGGGTTATACGCACGTAAATGTTATACTCTCATTACAAAGTTAGTAGTCAGGTCGAGATTCAAATCTTAGTTGAATACATACCTTAAGGTAAAGGAGGAGGGGAAACTATATCATCAATGATTCAAGTCCCAGCCTCTCTGACAACGCGTCTACTCTAGGTAGGTTTGAACACACAATTCTTTTGTACTTTTGTAAGGGTCTGCTCTTGATGGGCCTAGCCAGTGGAAGGTCAGATGGTAATCATTTATTCACCTAACCATTTATGTAAAACTATGCATATTTGCTAAGTATCAAAGCAACAGAGATAAGATATTGATACTTGTGCAAGTAGAAAGAATTACTCACTATGTACAGGTCATACCTCTTGACTTATCACTCTATGCTAGCTTATAATCAAACAGGAGGGCCTTCAGCTTGAAATAAGGATCATTTTTCATGAAGAGAAGGCATTAAAGGAAAATGGTTGAGTTTTATTTCTTGTTTGAAATGTTCCCACTGTGTGATATAAAAGTAGTGCTTTTCAAAAAATATCTTCAGACCTTAGGATATCAAAAATTAACTATTTCCGCAATATTGTTAGATTCTGACCCCAAGTAAACTAAATAGATGCGTTCAATTTATTAATCTACATCCTATAGTAAAATTATTGTCAGCTAACCGTATTTATAAGGTGGACTGCATTGAATGTCTCATTTGGTCAAAACTATAATGCATGGGTCAACAACTAGTCGATCTCGCGACAATTTTCAGTTGATTGTGTGAAAATCTACATTGTAGCTAAAAGTCCATCTTAGGGTCTTCTAAACTTGCAATTATATAAAATACCTACATTTATAATTTTTAAAAGTGACCAAAATAACTTTGTTCAGTCATAATCGGTGATGTTAATATATTCTCGTCTTAGTGTCAATGTGTATAATGAACAATTAATGGAGCGCAAGAGAGATGCAAGTCATATATATGCAATTGCAAGTTTAGACCCTGATATCGACAGCTCATAAAAGCTTTTTTTTTTAATTTAACGCTGTGAATCTGCCCTTTTCAGTAGGTAGTTTTTGGGTTTTAGTGGAGTGGTTTTCTGCCACTATAGCTTCGTTCAAACTTTCATGTGGGCTGGCTAAGAAGAAAAAACTTTTCACCTGTGATGAGTTCATGAAGGAGAACTTTACTAAAGCCCAAAAAAGAGATACTTAAGTTTTTATTGGCTAAATAAAATTCAAGTCCTTCAGCAGCTCAAAAAGCTGCATCCTCAAATACAAGATTTTCTTAAGGAAATGGATATTATTCACTACCCAGAACTGAAGGATCTGGGTGGCTAGTATATATTGCGTTACATCTTTATACCACAGTTGACTTAACTAAATTTAGAACTATAAGATTTAGCAACCAAAATCTCAGGGGGATTAAACACCTCTTTCGAGGCTCCTCCAACCCATCCTGGCTGTGTCCTGCAAGCGTAGCCACATGCGTAAACACAGGCAGCAGGCAATTTAGGAACCGATGACCCCGTGCTTGCCTTCAATCTCTGTCATCACTGTAAAGCTAGGGGAAAAAAACCCTGCCTTGGTTAGACTTTCCATTCTCTTCTGTATATGCTGGGCGCGAGAGTTAAGACTCAACCTAGGAATCACTCCACTCGGAGGGCTTTGACCTGGGTTGACCTACTGGTAGTCAGAACTCGATAGTAGAAATCAGCCTAAAGAGGGTGATCAGGTCAATATAATATTAATTATTTGTCATAATGAAAACAGGTTGTAATGATCCTGTTATAGTGCATTGCTTTCTGGATTATTTACATTTAGGTTGTGTAGATTTTATTAGTCAGTGACTGTACTGTTGTTAATTTACTTCCGCACACGTGCAACTAGCGATGGGTCATGAACATTCAGTTTGCTTGTTTCCAGCCCTCACAATAATTCAAGGTCAAACCTCGCAGTGTAGGTGCGACAGAGGAGCAAAATATTTCACTAGTGAACTTTAGTGTTTTTATTTTCTATTCTAAAAGTAGTCTTGCTTTTGCTGGCAAGAGCTCAGCAGCTCACGGTGACAGATTTAAATTAAAGCCAGATAATTGGTGTTGTTTTTACCTCTTCTTTTACAAAATTGTTGATGTGGATTCTGACTAAGACGTGTGAAGAAACGCATGTGCCATTATGACAATTTCTTTATTAAATATAATGTGAATACCTATTCAATGGAAGTGAAAACAATTTGTAAGCAAAGACTAGTTCGATTATTAAATAAAACATGAGTTCTGATAATATCTAGATAAAATACTATGAAAATAACTTAATAAAATGTGCTTAAAATACACAATATTTAAATTACCAACCTCAGGCCACGGTTTAAAAGATCGTATCGCGACAAGTTTAATAGGGTAGAAGGTTATTCTTTTACTTTTTTTATATTAAAAATTAACATAAATAAGGTTGAGATTGATGTAATTAATACAATAATTACTCCTCCCAATTTATTAGGAATATATCCTAAAATTGCATAAGCCTACCTATGTTGCCAAATTGGATCGCTCGGAGGTAAAGACCAAACAATCACAAACATGATTTTTGCTGTTCAACCTTTTATGGAAACCTTCAAAAGGGTGGTTAGTAATTTTGATTACAAAAACTTCTAGGCAAAAAAAAAAAAACAAAAAAAAAACTTAACATCATCGAGCATCTGAGAAATGAGTCTAAGAGTCATGAAATTTGGAAATCTTTAACCAGTTACAAGATCTAGTTTTAATTAACTTTCCTCTTATGATGTTGACTATACATCTCAGGGAGTTAATTTTGTTTTAATCATCTCGATTACTCTACATATACAATTTAAATCACCACAAATAAAAAATGATGCTGTACTTAAAAACACACCGTCTTTAGGTGACTAGCCAGTATTGAGAAGTATCTGCATTTCTCATGTGTCATAATAGTTTTATAATATTCTTAGACTATTTTTTCATACTCATTAAAAAAGTAAATGCTTTAATTTTAAAATATACATTTAATTTATTCTATACTTTCTTTCTAGATAAGAGGGTGTATGTGTATTTGAGGAAAGATATAATTTAAGGAATAAACATAAACGAGTTAAGGACAGAAATTAAAAAGAAAAAGTAGATTAGATTTTAATTTTTTTTTTCATTTATTTGAGATGTTTAAAGTGTACTTTCTGAACCTTTTGATTATATTAGCACACAACTTATAAACCAACTTAAATCCATAAAAGACACAACACCTAGCCCTCGCCTGTTAATTCAAAACTGTGTGAGGGGAAACTCACATTTGACAAAGATAAAGTTTTCGGCCATACCAGGAATTGAACCTGGGACCCTTAACTCAGTACATAGACATGTTACCAACTGAACTAAAGTACCGGACTAGTAGATTAGAGTAACAATGGGTGATCACGGGAACTTTGATAAGTTTGTAAGCAGATCAGGAGCCAAAAATGTTGCCAACTCCTCTTATTATGCACCACACTTGTGAGAGGCTATATTGCCGTAACTAGGAGATCAAAATTCGAATCCCGGTCAGGTGTACTAAGGTTGTTTTTTTTTTAATCTTTCTCTACCAAATGGTTCCCTCCTCTTCCACCACCTTCCTCATCCCTAGTCCATGAGCATAGTTAAAGTATGTGAATAACCTGAATGAGCACTAAGACAAAGAAGATAAAATAATAAAAGATTCATTTTTCAGGACAAAACTTTTGGTTTATCTTAGGCAGCTAAACTAGCCTTTGAAAATGAATTGATATAGTACATATTTTTCAATATTATGGCAGCTTTTATTTGCACTTTTTCATATCAGTTAAGAAACAAAAAACTCAACACATTCCATAAATAATCATATCATTACACTCTGAAAATGTGGCATTACGTATCATAGTAAGAAAACTAAACACATTCTCCCAATCTTCTTATTTTATGTCAAATGAATGAGATTTTTACAAATGACGGTAAGAAGGAGCTTGAAAGTGATGTCTTTTACAAAATATTTACCTAGTATACTACTGCAAAGTGTCACAAAATAATACATTAGATTCTTTCAATCAAAAACAATTATAAAATCAAAATATATAAATAAATTATTGTAAAATAAAATATATAATATTCCATACATACACAAATTCATACCTACGCCATAATTTATGATGACAAAATAAAAGTAGTAATAAGTGTGGTTAAGAAAACAAGTTCTTCATTACAATAAGTAAATATAAAATGTTGCCAATATTGTTGTTAATTAACACATGAAACTAATATATACTAAATAAATATTATCATACTGTTACATAGGTATAAGTTATAACTACCCATATATTTTTACATATTTTGTGTATATATGGATTCATTTCACTGTTAAATTCCAAAATGTATGTATATTAATAATTTGTTAGGTTGTCAAGGTAATTAAGAACATAAATAATCTATTAAAATACCTCCCAGATCAAGCACTGCTTCATATCTCAATAGTGTGGTGGTTAAGTATTGCCCTGTTAGAATTAAACTCTGTCATCCAACATTAGTTTTCTGACATGTTTTAGGCACTACAGGTAATTACAATAAATGTTATTGCTTTGATAAATCACAATGTCATGTACAGCTACGATGATAGCTAGATAGCTAGATGACTTGATAAGTTGGCCAACTACAAAAATCAAGAGTCATTATATGAGCAAATATTTCAACAATACTGTTATGATTTTTTAGGTAAGAGAAACATAAAGACTACATGAGAAATTATTATTTAAATTCTTTGTTTCTATATAAGACATTGTAAAAATGGTAAGCAATGATGTAACCTGATGTTAAATAGAAGCCTACATTTGACTTCCTATTAAAAAAAACTCCCTCAATATGACCTAATTATATTTGTGCTCTATTGTTATACATTAGTTATACTAGCCATGCAATATAAAATAACTTTATTACAATATAACAAACCACCAAATTTTGTTTGCATTTTATTTTATGAATTTCCTACTACTCTTTTTGTAAGTAATTTCAACATAAGGCAACATTTTATTTCCTTGCATGTCATTCATTCCGTAAATCAATGATTTTGTCCCTTTAAATACAAACTCATTTTATTATTAACTTGCATTGCACAGTCCCACATTTCTCAAATTCAATGCTTATACATAGCTACACAATAAGTGACAGTGTTGGACGTCTTTCAATGACATCCTTTAATATACATTGCAGCTTATTATCAGTTACTAAATGTTGAGTTGGGGATTACATTATGTGTTTATTAATAATGAGAGGCAAAATAAGTAACTACTATAACAATACTTTCAAAGTATTTATTAGTTTTCTTTCTGTCATTGATACCATACCTTTTTCACAAATCTAATTGAAAGCATTTTACACCCACTTTCTATTCACAAAGTATACAGCTATTGTTTACTGTACAAAAATTCGAATAAAGGAAGACTATATGTAATTGCTACTACTTTAGTTTATAAACTACATTCTTATAAATGATGGGCTATGGAAAAAAATTCCGAGTACAATGCTTATGACCATAGTAAGTTTAGCCCCATAACACAGCCAAAATGTGTCAAAATGATATTCTATAAAAATAAGCAGCATTGTTATATTGTTGGTGAATCCCTAAAAAGTTATTATCTACCACACTGCACAGTAGTTATTTTATAAAAAAGAAAAAAATACTAAAAAGGTTTCTATAAAAATGCATTAATATTCACAGTGCTCTAGCGGTATTTTTTCCATTTGAGGAAAATTTATATTTACAATAATTAATATATTGAGCCTTTGTTATCAGAGTTAAGTTTAGAGAACCAACTGTCTACTTTGCAATATTATCAACAATGGCTATATTTAACAATATATATAACAAGATGCTATTTATCAAAAGTGTTTTATATTTGTATTGCTAAACTATGAACTAGGTTCCAAATGGAACCAGGCATCACTATATTTTGATTATCCCCCTATCATTTGGCTAGTCAAGTTTTGTACCTCTGCAAGAAGCTCTACAAATCAATCTGCTAACATTAGGTTCACAGCTGACTCTTCTTTGGTAATATAAGAAACCACTGGTATGGTTTTCATATACCAGCAATTGACAAATGTGCATTTTTAATGAGTGACCCGAATTAGGGCAAATAACTACACTATCACCATATCAACCTACTTCATTTTCTTTAACTCAAAATTATGACTTATACACAACGAAAAACTACAGTGTTGTGTATTTATATTTTGAATATTTTAAAGCTAAAGATGCCGTAAGTTTAGTTGGTTCTTGTAAATATATTTAAATATGTGAATATATAATTTATAATCCAATTGTAGTTGCATTGTAATTACTATGTACTTAAATTAATCTTTAAGTATAATTTCACTACCTTTCAATATCAATATTATCTCACCACTAAACTTTGCTCTATGAAGATAATGGCACATTGTTTTACTAGACATGGATGTCTTAAAAATAAATGTTTTTGAAAAAAATTAATATTGAAGTACAATCAATGAACGTTGTAAGATAAAAACATTTAAGGTAATATCAAAGATTGGATAATAATTTAATAAACATATTTTGAAAACAGCATAAATAATATTTTCTTATTTTTGTACATTTTTTTTTACATTTCTTAATATGCTGGTTTACAGTTTCCACGCCAATTTATTACTATTGTATAGTATAGTAAGCAAACCAACCTAAACTTAAAATAGAGTAAAGAATGTTTATTTCCTTGTAATATAATATATTATTTTCATATTACATTAGCAATGCATGAGTATTTTGTCGAGCACAACCTAAACATTAGCTCTCACTTTCTTGAAGGCAAGATGATGGCCTTCAAATTCACAGCTTTAATCTTCATTTTCCTCTGTAGCCCTAGCTCTATTAGGAAAAGTGATCATTTTGTGAAACAATCAATCTACCAACAACGTCAATGAAAAAGCGTTATTTGACTGAATAGTTATGAAAACTAACATTGGTTCAATAAATTGGGAAATAGAGATACAATATACTACAGTTAAGAAAAGAGAGTTACTATTCTGTTGAGGACTACGTAAACAATAGCCAATTTTTCATATCACAGACATGACAACCTGATACATGATCTACATCCTTGACAATGTAATTCCTGACTAGCACTCTTATCTCAATCCATTAAATAACAATCAAAGTAATGGCTGATTTCCTTATTTGCTATATAACTATATCTATAAATATATATATTTTAGATGAAATAATAGGTGTTATTTAAACACTAACTTATTGCAGGGTAACATATTTATAATATAAAAAATAACAAATTTTAATATCTATCCAATATTTCAAGCAACTTATGATACAAAGGTTAATAATGATAATTAAATAAATTTAATCTAAACAAACAAAAACACCAAAACATATTAATCTGCATAAATAACAACTTATATGAAGTAATATAACTATTAATATTTATCAAACCCTATGTATACATGCCATGTTATTTTAAATTACATGTATACATATTATAAAACGCATTTTTAATTAAAAATGTACTTTGTCCACAAATATGTACAGGAAGCCCTACTAAGTATTTTGGTTTGCTCGTGGCTTTTTATGACTTACCAACAAGCTGATTATAATGCAAACTTGGCACTGGTATTGTTAATAGTAAAAAATACAAGCAAATAACAACTGATTCTTTGTTATAAAGTAAGAAATTTTTTTTAGACTTTGGTAGCAATTAAAAAACAATGAAGCACACACTTCTCAACAACAACAATGTTAACATTTAATAAGATCTAGTAATGTAAATCATATTAAAGCAATGTTTATAGCTAATAACTTCAAAATAATTTCAATGCATTGCTTATGCCTGAAAGTATTTCTTAAGTATTCTAGAAAAAGCAAAAAGTCTTTGGTAATAAATAAGAAGAAAACAATACAACCAAACAATTTCTTATGTGATATGGCTAACAAACACAGTTCAATGCTATGCGAGACGTGAACAAAAGAAGCAAGATATTGGCATAAACCAAATACCATGTAGTGGACCAACCACACACTTTTGAAACTGTATAACTTTTCATTCAAATCCAATGTATAATGGCAGGTAGTTGCAAGGGAAACAGAGAGACTGATCATGATGTTGATCACATGATAGATGTGCCCCAACAGAGCTAGTACACACAAATTGAGCAAATCCAATTACGCTACAGTTCAATCTAAGATGACTGTGATTTAGTTGGTGTCGGTGGAGCTGAGCTTGGGTTTGGTGTCCGTGATGGTGGTGTATGGGCTCCTCCACTTGAACCATGGCTGCCATTAGAGCCAGGGCCCCCTGGTGCCATTCCCTGGTTGGCATTCATACTGTCGTTTGTATGTACCACTGTGTTGAAGTAGCGCTCTGATATATAAAACAAGGCAAAAATTAAGAGATACTAAAACATTTTCTTGCAATACTATAATTTAATGTAGTAATAGATTATGTTTATTGAATGTAATGCTGTATTTAAACTCTATAGACGGATTTGGATTATTTAATTTGTACCCGAAAACCAAGAATTATTTTTATGAATATTTGGTTTCATTAGTTCTTCTCCTACACAAAGGCCGATTTTTTTAAATTCAATGCATCTAGAGTCAAGAAGATATATAGAGGTCTATTTTTAATTGCAATTGGCTTCAATGTGTTCTTCTCCCTGGCATTCTTTTAACGCGTGCCTTAAAAGCTATTTTGAGGCATATATATATGCATTCGATACGTCCTTCTTCCAGATGCATTTTTTTTTATTGGAGGCCTCTAAACGCTAATTGTAGATTTTTTTAAAATAGTAGTTTGATTCAATCCATATAATTCCTAAATGGTGCAATTGTTTAATTGGATGTCTTTATAAGCTATTTGGATGTTTTTCCCTGTAGTATTGCCTAGTTGTTATATGGGTTGGCTCACTAAACCAAACAATAACATTATCTTATATTTTTTGACTGTCATACCAAGACAGTAAATTATTAACAAGGGAAGGGAAGTGGAGGGTTTAGAACAATTTGAAGGAAGCTCCTTTGAATTGGATGTAGTTTATTGAAGATATGTAATAATTATGCCGACACCAAGTATATTTTCCTTCACGAGTTACAGAATGGAAATACATAAATTTTTGAAAATAATAAAATTAGGCTGGATACTAAGAGTAAATAAATATAACATATTATCTTTTAACAAAAAACTACTCTCCAATTATTATATACCATATTTCAAATAAATCTATGAATGTTTACAAAGCATTTAATATCTATTTTTATTTATTTTGATGCAGGACATGCATTTTACTACATTTCCGAGAAAATCTGAAAGAGAAATAGTTTGGAAAATTTATTCCAGAGGGGTTATGCACCCTCCTACCATCTTTGGTTCCTCCATCACTGGTTAAAAAAGATCAACTTGTTTAGCTCGAAAATATATCACATGACCGTGTGTGTGTTTGTTTTAATTTTAATTTTTTATTTATTTGAGGTATTTAATGTGCATTTCTTGAACCGACTGATTACTATATGTTGTTGATGACAAGGTCAATCAAGTGTGTGGGAGAGGGATTGACTGGAACTAAGGAGGACCAGGCTTAATCCCATACTATGTCAAATGTAGTAGGTAATTTTTTACTCAATAGCCTAAGGTTTGTGATAATCTCTCTGCTGACACCAAGTACTGGCAAGAGAGTGTAATGATAGTAAAAATATTATTACAACTAAAAATAATATAAAAATAGACAAAAATAGCTATAATAGGAATGATAGTGGTGATGGTAGAATTGATGGTGGTAAGCAATGGTAAAGATGGGGATGGTGAGTAGTGTTGGGGATGTTAGTGAGGATGTTGACAGTGTTAGTGATGGTTGTGTTGGTGAATAATGAGTAGTGGAGTGAGAAGAAATGGAGACATTGGTTGCAAGTAGTGATGGTGTAAAGGTAGTGACAATGTCCATGTTAGTGATGATTTATGTAGTGACACGTAGAAAGGGGGATTGAATTTGTGACAGTGGTAATGGTAGTTATATTGATAGTGTTTAAACTATTGGTGGTAGGGAGTAGGGATGGAGGCTGGGATGGTAACAGTGAGGGTAATGGTGGTAGGGTTGATGATGATAATATAAGTAGTATTTGAATTTTTTTTCTGTATTGACCAGGCCTCAATACAATATTTCATAAATTAATTGAATAAAAATGTAACAATTGATTAATTCTTATATCTTCTTTCTTTTATTGTTAATTTTATAAAGTAAAAATATAATATAGTGTTGTTATTTTGAACATTAACACCAAATGGGTTTTCAAGCTTCAGAATGGGAATTACAATTTGGATAATTTAATAATGATGCGACCAGCTTTTTTGGTTTCGTCTAAGGCGTCATTTTGCAATAGATTGACAAAGAGGTGGAGATCAGAGTTCAAATCCTGGTCAGGTGTTCTGAGGATTTTTTTCATTAATGATTTTATACTCTTCCTCCATGCCAACTAGTACATATTTCATCTAAATTAAAGCTTTCTGATTTCTAACAAATTAAAATAGTTAGTGTATATGTGTAAATCCCAAATGAGTAATAAGACGCTATGGCAAAAAATTTAATAGTAATATTAATGATACCTGAATTCAATGTTAATGAAACTGTAACAAAAAATTCAGCCTATATTCATATTATATAATGTATATAATGAGTAACATAAAATATGTACTTTATTACTTTAACTAAAAAATATAATATTTTTAAAAATAAAAACATACCATCATCTATTAGAGTACTGGCATTGGTCTCAGGGTTGTTGCCATTGCCAGAGATAAGGGGTGTCATCATGTTGTAATCTTCGTCAAGACTGATGAAAGGGGTATTCCACCTTGGTATGGGGGTAGAGCGAGGCGTTGTACGAGGTGTTGTCACAGGTGATGTAAACAAGCTCAGGTTAGTGGGACTGATCACTCCTGACATAGCACTCACTGGACTAATGCTGGGGTAGCTAAACAACTATAAACAATAAAAAAAAAGGGTTTCAAAAAAATTTGCAACATTGTGTTATACATTATTAATTTAGAAGTATATAAAAATCCATTAATAATTTTAGTTTAACAATGACTAATGGAACTAGTAGCTACATATAATCCAAGGAAGAAGTATTAATTTTGCACTGAATATGGTCTGAGAGTCAAAACTATTTAATACAAATATTTATAACAATGCTAAAGAAAAGTTCTCTGTGTGCTATGCTTAGTCAAAATCCTTCAAAATGTTAATCTTACTTAACATACATTTTACCAAATTTGAATACCATTTTTTCATACCTATCGACATGCCTTAGAACATAGGTATTTTAATTAACGTGTTTTTTTTTACTAAACTATATTATTCGTCTTAAAAATTAGGTTGAATATAGAAACTCAAAGTTCACCTGTCCTGGTTGAGTATGGATGTGCGTGAAGGCATATTCTCTGCTAAGAATGGCTTGTAACACAGTAGACTGAGGGACACTTCATTGTAGCTGAACTACTGGGGAGATGCTAAGCATGTTAGGTCACGACTGTCCGAGGATGCCATCACCTCGGAGGTAGACGTGCGGGGAGAGTTGCTGTGGTCACTGTTAAGCTCCTGCATATGAAACAACACGTCTTTAGATGACATTTTAGGATGATGGACAATCATAATGATCTCATCCTTGACACAATGACAAGCAAGGCGTAGTCGGGGGGGGGGGTTGGGGGTTCAAACTCCCCCCCCCCGAAATTTCATGAACAAAATATATATGGCTTTATTTATGGTTCAAACAATATCAAAATTAAGGTACAAGTACAATTAGGGGGCTGTGTTACATAAAAAGCACTTCAGAGAGCTTCCAGAGGTGTTTATTATTTAGAATTTTTTCTAGCCTCCGTCAAATGGGAGATGGGCCCACCAAACCCCCCTGAAATTATTGCTGGCTACGGCCTTGATGAAAAGGATAAGATTGGTGACCTGACAGTCTAGGGGTAAGGTGTCGGACGTCTGTGCTGGGGGTCCGGGGTTCAATCCTCGGTTTCAGCACAGATTTATCTGATTAGCAAACCCTTCCTTCACCTCTGATAAGACGTGTATTAATCACAACTTGTGAATGTGTGGAATGCCAGGCCTCTACCGTGGTTCGGATACCACGTTAAACTGTAGGTCCTCCATTTCATCTCACAATCACCCTACCATTACACATTAACATACGTGCATATAACCCAAATGGGTAGTAAGATGTGGTGCTAATAATAATAATTATAATTATTTATTTCTATTCACACTATCACATACCTTCTCCACATACGTAAATAAAATATGAGTCTTTCCCATATTCACACCTTCTTTCCATCAGCTGTCGTATGGCAAAGATTAAGTCTATTTTAGACCTCTGTTCCTTAAATCCATGCTGTTCCTCTCTCCACCTTCCTTTCATTTGATTTCTTATTCTCTTTTCCAGAATCTTCTCGTATATTTTTGTACAGTGGCATATCAGCATTATCTCCCTATAGTTTGTACACCTCTTCCTGTCTTCTTTCTTGAAAATAGCTATTATAACTCCTTTTTTCCAGTCTTTTGGTACCATATTCTGCTTCCAAACCACTTTCAGCACCCTGTATAACCATTGTATACCTACTTCACCTGCTGCCCTTATCATTTCCACAGTCAATTAATCCACACCCAGTGCTTTTCCATGTTCCATCCTCTTTAATGCGTCCTACACCTCTTTCCATGTTGGACCTCTTTCCTCCTCTTCTTCTATTTCTTCCTACTCTTCTCTTTCACTCTGTTATATATCTGTATTAAATACCATGTACAAAACACATACTAAGCCTATCATGCAATATGATAGTGAAACCATAATCATTGCAGCTTAATTCTACCTAAATACATTCAAGCAAGTTCCAAATTGAGAAATGAGATTAATTACCAAAGGAGTTGGCAGCACGCCTATAACAATGTTACAAGCAAGCAGATATCAAGAAGAATAATGGATACATATGAATATATTGTCAGCTCCTTTAGGCCAATTAAATCTAATATCTAATAATGCTGAGGCAGTAGTGTCAAGTAAATTCTTATCATATATCTTCGTTGGATGATAATCAACTCATTTTGACGGAGATTTGGAGGCCATCCATCAACTCTACTTTAACACAATTTTTCTACCATGTAACATCCTTTCAGAAAGCCGTAATACTCAGTGACTCTAAGGCAGCAATGCAAGCTGTGGGGACCAATGCTCCTATGAGTAGGAAAATATTTGACATCCACAATGTCATAAATAGCTTCAAGGCCCATTGAGAGCTGAACTTTATTTGTAGGGGTGAGAGTTGGTAAAAAAAAAAAGGGGGGGGGGTTTGAGGAGGTTTATCAACCAAGCCAAAAGGGAGTACAGGAACTTCCTCTGGCAAATATTTAAAAATTGTATGGCCCTGGCAGCTATTTGGAGTAGCCCTAGCCTAGAAATTTTTTGAAAATTTGGCTCCTTAACAAGCTATTTGAAGTTCCTCCATAAAACAAGGAACACAACTGCTTTTAATAACAAAACCTGTGTATAGATAATGTGGGAAAGGATGTCAAATGAAAAAAAAAAAAAGTCAAGAGGAAGGAAATTCAAATGTTAATAAAATGGTTTCCATAACAATTGTATTGGTTTTTTATTTATGGTTTAATTGGCATACCTGTAGAACGTATAATGGCAACAGGTCGGGCCATTGGTGGTGGTGGTGGAGGTGGCAACATGGAGCTAGGATAGTACTGTGATATCTTGGAGGGGCTTCGTGAAGGACCAGGCTGTGACTGAAACAAAACACGGTACTAAATCATGCCTCTTAAGCTGCCAAATGGTATATATGAAGAGAGCATTATTAAAGTATACAGAGTATAAAAGAATGTATTTAAACTAACTGATCAGTATCCCTTTTTTTATAACAAAATTAAACAATGCATATTGAAAGCATTTAGAAAAATAATGATGGCATTTCATACAAAATTTTAAAATGTTGCTAAAAGTAAAACACATCAAAGTAATTTTAAGAATATTATTTTATCTGTATTTATTTTGAATGAAAATTAGTTAATCAACACAATATGCCCTATGAGAGTAGAACATATCTGTATTTATTTTAATAAGTTTGAAAATCATCCAAAAACTAAAAGAGCTAGTTTAGCACCATTATGATTAAGTGGAATGTTCAACTTTAATTCGAAAGATCAAGACTAAAATTTGAATCCTGATTAATACCTTCTGTGTAATTCTCCAATAAAATTGTTTGATATCCTCTTGCTAGGCAACTTGATAAATTTCCAACCAATTACATTATTCAGCCCTATTAAGTTTGTAATTTGAATATAATTTAAAAATGACATCTAGCCATGGGACACCAGGCTATGTAAATCAAACCCAATAAATATAAAGTGAATGACTGTAATCAAATAAATGATAGTTTCAAAATATAAACCATCCCATAATATTAAGTTATAAATGACCCATAAGGGTAAATAAAAAACATTGTTAATAATTTATCTAAACTTCATCTGCAAGACGCTAAGTAGGCATATGACATGGGAATTATATTTGGACTATTTATCAAATAGTATTTTATATTTAGTCCGCTGTTGTGCAGTGGTTAACTTCTTTTGTACAGACATTAACTCTATTTTTCTCTGTGTAATACTACCCATTCAAGCTATGCGCATTTAATTACACTAATTGAGTTGGGATGAGGAAGGTATAATTTAGAAAAAGTGTATCTGCATTTGTGTAGAGGGAGAGAGGAAAACAGTTAAGGAAATACTACCCTAATAGCACATCAGCCTGAGATTCAAACACCAATCTGCCTGTCACTGGCAAGTGGCAAGCCAACCTAGATGAGCTTGAAATTTAGACCGCATGTCCAACAATGCTGGTAACTTTGGCTATTAATAATTAACTTCCATATTTGCTTTACTTGAAAAAAATTAGTAATATTTTTTACATATTATCAAGATTTCCAGGATCTTTGAGGTTTTGATGTTGTGATGTTGTGATGTTGTTGCTACACACAAAGTTGAAGTTAAAAAAAGCTTTGTTTCATTATAATTTTTAATAATGTTCATATTTATTTGGTAAGGAGTAATAAATGATAAAATTAAATCTTCTTTGTTATTCTTTTCTTCTTATTTGAACTTTAGTCTTACACATGTTTCGATGTTATATGTTACACCATCTTCAGGTCTTATTTATGATGACAATAATTTATTTTAATACAAATTATCGGAAGGTTTAAGAAATTTTTAGTATTATTATTAAGTAAGGCTGCCTGGATAGCTCAGTGATTATAGCACTGGTATACTAAGCCAAGGGTCCCAGGTTCAATCCCCTTGTCCAGGTGTCATCCATACCCCCAGAACCCTCAGTTTGCCCCACCCCCCAACCCCCAGAGAAAAACCCTGCGGGCACCCTTGACACCTCTAGTAAGTATATAATTTATTTATCATTTATGATTAGAAAAAATGTTTAACACATGTTTCAAAGTAATAAGAATTGTGTTTAGTAACAGCTGTGTTAATTTAGACTAAGATAGTGACTTAATTCGTATGTAAAAAAAATCAAGTATAGCTTAGAGCAGGGGTCAGCAACCTTTTTGAGCCCCTATTGACTTAAAAACTTATCAAAGGTTTCCCAATGACCCAGCTTTTCTCCACATTTTTTTGTTTTTGGTCTATACATCTTGGATTTATTCCTTAAATTTACAATCTTACCTCAAATACTGATGTCCACACCTATGTAGAGAATAAAATAGAGAATAAAATGTATGTTTGCATAATAACCTTTTCAAATTTCTTATAACTTTAACAATTATGACCACTAAAGGTAATTTTTGTTCTGGCCAAAAATATTTGAAAGTACTTGAATATTTGCATTCTTAAAAGACTCAAAGATTGAATTTGAATGACGATACAGTTTTCTTACACAATTGAGTGAAAAGTGCCACGAGATCGACCATTTGCTGAACCTTGGCTTTGAGTAGTGTATTTAACCTCTTGTACACAATAGCACCCACTGTTATTTGGAATAAATTAACAAATTGGTTATGTAGATGTAAATTATTTTTATACTTCAGAAGGATATTTAAATGAAATCTCCTAAGCATTAGTAAACTAAATAGTTGTCCATCTCTAGTTAATCATCAGAATCAAATATGAGTTGAATAAGTGGCATATTCAAGTCAAATTTTCTATTTAAATGTAAAATTTACAACTATCTAAAATATAGATCTACCTGTGTGCCTTGCTGACTGTTTTCTGCTTCTTGGCAAACAAAAGTGACGAAGTCAGATAAGGTGTCATGGCCATTTTCAGGATACTTGGTGGGGCTGTGTTGGCCATGGTCTGCTTGTTGGTAGTAGCTTGCTGCACCTGCACCACTCAAACTTGATGAAGCAATTGATGTGACTGATGCATGTTGAGGTGGCAGGCCTGAAATATATTCTTAAGTGAATAACAATTTTGTTTTTAACATCGTCACAGAAAATAATAATACTCAACCCTGCAGTGCAATAAAAAGGTACTCAGCACATCACAGTATCAATTATATTAGAACTCTTATCTCAAATCTGTTCATATAATATATTTGTTTCAGTAAATATTTTATTCATTCTTAATTGGATTATTTATTATATTATAGAAAAAAGCAATCTATTTTAAAAACCAAAATAATCATATTGAAAGGAACTAGTAAATATTGGGATCTTAATATTTTAATATGAATTAATTAATTTTATATGTGCGTGTATATTGTTTATCAGTATTTTCCTAACATACTTCAGACTGAATAAATAGACTATCAAATTGAAGTCGAAACATGTTTTATTCCAGGACTAAATATAGGCCTATTGATAATAAATTATTTAGATATATGAAAGAAAAACAATTCTATAATGATTATGCTTGAAAGCGGTTCTTTTTATTTTATAAAATAAAATTCAGGTATTCATTTTAGAAATTTAAATATGCTTCTCCCACCATTTTTTCCCTCAACTTTTACTTTGTTGAAGGGATGGAAATATTAAACAGGATTGTTGAAAATAAGTTTCAAAATAATATATTGTGTTTGGGTACCATAATTAATGAAAACCTACTAAATTTTATTAAAGAATGTTTTAATATAAAACTCTAAAATTTAAATAGCTTTGTTTTAAAGAATTATTTAATGGAAACATGCCAAATGAGAGTTTAATTGATTAAGTTATATTTTTATTGAAAATCCAAATTTTCATCAAGTTGTCATCTGGCACAATGTTTGACATCTTTCTAGATATGGTTAGACTTTTTTTGAATTAACCATGACTACGCATATTTTATCGGGTCAAATAATAGAAGGGCAGTCAAATAACTTTAATAAATAGGAGTGCGGGGTGCTGTGACAGTTTTATTTTCAACAAAATTTGGTCTGACTTGTAATCAGATTTAATTTAAATGAAAAATTCAAATAATGTTTCAAGCAGGAATTTTCCTAGGTCCATAGTTTGGTTGGATGTTGATGAAATACATATATTTTCATTGAATTGAAGTATGATGGTTTTCTACCATCCATCCAGTCATAAGTAAATTGGGCAATTACATATGTCTTCGTGCTTTTATTTTTTTCGAACAAATATGTGTGCATATTTTTCTAAACCAACATATTCATTTGACAATGTTTCTATTTGTTTTTCAAAATTCGCAAAATATTCTGGCTAGCTACAAGGAGAATTTCTGCAATCTTTAGCGTCAATTGAATAATATGATTCTGTGATTGTTTGTCTTTCTTGGAAAATACGCATAAGCATTTTTAATCTTTTATTGATCTGACATGTGTCACACTCTACAAGTTCTAAGCCCATTCGTAAAATTATTGGAAAGCATAATGATGACACATGTATACTAGCTCCAATGAAAACGCTGTGCTTTTTTATTTTGTGGAAAGTCTTCATATAAGTACTTAACTCTTTTTTCTGCATTGTTAATTAATGATTAACTTTTTTAATTTTACATTTAAGCTTCATTGCTATCCCAAACAATTAAAGATTATCATTAACTAAACACTACCCATTGTGTGTTTGAAGTGTGACTTATTTATGACAGGACTACTGTTTAGCGGAGACTCGTGAAAAATAGTGTAATTTTAACACCACTTTACTTCTGATACAGGCACTCTAAGGGCAAATCATTTTATTCACTCATTGATTATTATTGGCTTTTTTTTTCTTTGTGACCTTGTGTTTTGTTAGCTTTTATTTTTCATTTGGTCACAAATATTATTCACATTGTTAAAACATGATCTCATTAAATAAAGAATAAAATTAATTTCAATTCTATTTAGTTCTTGTACACCAATTTCTGAATCAAAATGATTGATTTTCTTTTGCTAACCATCTAAAATGTTGTGAACAAATATTTTGCAGTTCTCAATTTTTTAAAGTTCTATTGTACCACACATGGTGATCCAACATAACTTGTGCTGCGCACATGTACGAACACAACCCCTTTTCACGACCTTCACTCTCACACGCCTTATTCACGTCCACACGCCGCCATATCACGCACTGACTGTCCTCTCTCTCTCGCCTGTAATCACCAGTCTCGCCAACCTCACGCAATAAGTTTCAGTGAGTCTCTAACAGTTCTATTTCTAGATTTATGTAGCTATTATACATCACTATTCCTTGTGGCTTTCTTATGACTAAAAGGTTAAATTATTACTGTAGATTTGTATAAAAATATATTATTTTACTGTTGGCCCATTTTTATAAAAAATTTCATACCCATCTTCTTTTCAATGACAGGAGCTCTAATTTATTGACAAAGCATTCTTCCACATTGCTTATTTTGAAAATTTAGTCTATCATACTTCTTTCAAAATTTAACTTTAAAACTGAAAATCCAGCAGCTAAGTCAGCCATTGCCTGATTACTTCCGTTTACTGGATGAATCACTAATGGATATTATAAATAACATCATTATTTCATTTATTCAGAAACTTGCTTTCTTATTCTGGTTCTCTTATTTATGGAAGGGAGTCCAAACACTGTAAGAAATAAACCACCCAGTCATTTAAATTGGCATTTTATTCTTGACAGCACCAACAGTGTTGGTGTATCCTCATCAAAGAGTTCATTTCTGAGTATTGCTAAAACTTATATAACAATAAAAATACTATAGAAAGTCCACCAATCCCCTCTGTTCACAGCTGAGAAGTTTTTAAAGGACCATTTGTAAACAAATAGAACACAATCATTTAAATGCCACAGACACTTTTGTTGTTTGCTCCATTTCATACATAATTTTGGATCTCAATTTCTCCATCAATCCATGTTTGGAATTCAAAAAACTAATTCATTACTAAATAGTTTCATTATAAAAATGTAATAAATATGCATGGCAGGACAAAAATATGTGTAGTAATCATTTCAGCAGAGTTTCGGTTTAACAAAACATTAATATGTTATTTCAATAATTTAAAAAATCTAATGAGTGTTGTGATATATATTTAATAAATGAAAACTTAAAAAAAATAGAAAAATAGGAAGGTTTATGTAACAACAAAAGGAAGGGGCTAAAATAATTGTGTATAGATTTAATTTTAAACATAAAAAGTTTCTAAAATATGATAACGATTTAAAAAAAATCTAAGTGTATTTTTTTTAATGAACCTTTTTAAAGATTATCCTATGGTGTAACTTATTATTTTCTGGGAGTGGAGGGGGAGGGGGGCAGAATAAAGGGAAAAGTAGTTTTAAGTAATTTGTTAATTCAATAGCTTAAAAAAAAGTAATTCAAGAACCGTTCTTACTACCCATTCGGATTATAAGCCTATTTACTAATTATTACTCTAATAAATTAAGGGTTAGGAAGGCTGAATTTAGAAGAAGTGTACCCGAATTTGCGTGGAGGTAGAGTGGAAAACCATTTAAGAAAACCTGCGTCCCAACTGAGATCGAACTCCAATCTCCACGTTATTGGCAGTCTAGTCTATTGTGAGACCTTGCATTTGTCCATGCGGCCACTGAAGTGGGTAATAACTTTAATTAACTGCGAAATATAATTATCAATACAATATACAAAGATCTGTAGGTAATTTTGTTCTAAAATAAGATTATAAAAACATTGAGCTTGAAATATTAATACATTATTGCCTTGAATATAGAGAGGGTTCAGAAATCAGAAATACAACACTATATTAGCATATAAAAATAATATGTAAAACTTGGGAGATTTAAGGCATTTAATTGATTACAGAATGAGTGCCCATATTTTACACAGCATTAGTTGCATAGAAACCGTTGAGTGGAAGCTTTGCACCTTCTCAAAACAGTTTATCAAATGTCATGCGTTTTTATTAGATTTGGCTGTACCATTTCAACAAGTAACATTTAAATTATTCAAGAGTTAAATAAATGTCTTAAAATCTTGAAAATTATCTGTGAATGGAAATATGACAATGTATTAGTTCATAAAATATGTCCAATATAGCTTGTGACTTTTATAGCAAATAGTAAACTAGATATATGAGTATTTTTGAGAATACAAATACAAAGTGATTTCTAAAACCTAGGACACTTTGAAACAGATATATATTTACTAAATATATAGTAGCATATACCATTATTAGTATTTTGTTTCCACATGCAGTATCCATTTTCTACCATAGAAACTTCTGGTGGACATCCTAAAAACTCACCGATATTGAACTTTTCACAAACAAATAATTAAATTTGGCAAAATGTTTTAGAGTTTATTTTAAAACACTTAAAGCTATTGTTTATTTGCAGTTTGGAGGTGTTCAGATTAAGTGAGCTTGTCAGCCAGAATATCACTAAATATGACTAAATAACCAGTAATGAAAACACTCTAAATTGCTTTACGACTAAAGGACACCTTAATGTTAGCCTTTGTGAGTAAAAATATGTTATCATTTTAAAAGTGTCAAAAATTTTAGAATTTACCTTGTATTTAATCATGCTTTCTTCACTCCTAATTTGATTGTACATTACTTGCTAAACAATTACATTCTATTAGGGCTGAAAAAAATTGTTTGAAAATTTTTTTAAAACTAAACTATACCAATGTCAAGAGAAAATACAATTAAAAAACCAAAATGAAGGAATAAGGGGAGTATTAGAATCCCCGCGTATTTATTTAGTAAACACAACAGTGACATGTAATTATTTTATATTAGAGTGAAGTAATTTTTTTATGATTTAAAAATTGTATAAAGGGTAAATATATGGATGAGCTCTAAACCGTGACATGCTACTGGACTTTTTTTTCAACCTTAAACATGAGAAAAATATTTACAACAGTTCATAACCTCAAGCAGACATCGAAAACATTATTTACAGAAATATTTAAATTGGCATGAGCACAGAGCAAGAGGTAAGCCATTGAACATCAAGATATACTGAACTGAGCCACTCAATCGTGTTTTATTTACGGAAGGATTTGAACAGTAATAAAATAAGCCACTAAACATTGCTGTATATTCATGCCACAATACTGCTGTAAAAGAAAGGAAACAATATAAATATAAAAGAGGACAGTTATGGAAACTTAATTCAGGTTCTACTCTGAGATGACAGGAGAGACAGTGAGCATAAAACCTAGAAACAAATAAACACTCTCACTCACACAAATAAAAATTGAAACCATGTATGTGTACTACTTACTATTATGTATTGGCTACGTGTGAACAAGTGTGCATAAGTGTATTACCTTCATATTATATATTTGCTTCTAAATACCAAGAAAAGTGCTTTAAATTACATTACAATACATTATTTATGGCAGCAAGTAGGGTTTACAATTATATAAAAACAGAGGTGTTGGAACCAATGGGCAGGAAAGAGGGAGTGGAAGCATTAGTTAATAAATCCACTTGATCATATCCAAAAAAAGTATAAGGTTGGTCTAACTTGTATGGGCTGCATGAAAAAGTGAGATTAGGGAAATGTCCTCAGTCAAATCCAGTGGTATATCAGTGTCCCTCGCTTTTCTTCAACTATCCACTCTTTCGACCCTTTTCAATTATAACTAGAGCCCATACATTCAATAAGTGATCCGCTCTTTCAACCTATTTCATCATATTTATGTGACCTTCCACACGCTTCTACACCTTCTGCACCCATGCGCTGCTTTTTCTATCAATTGGCTAAGTGACATATATATGTTTCTTTTAATTTTACTGTACTTTTTTTATAAATATTGTATGCTATTTAGAATGTGCATGCAATCGCTAGAGATATTGAATGCGCTATTTATGTTTTTTAGTGGCTAAAATGCATTTGCAAGCTAAAAAAAACTATACCACATTTCAACGATTTTTTATTCTTGGTAATACTCTGGTCCCTAACCTGTCAAATAAGTGATAGAACAGCTATATTCAGGTTTTTTCCACTCCTAGGGTTCAAAGCAATCGATTGCCAATTCATTCCCATCCCCAGAACTGAGTTTGGTATCTTAACCGCACAAGCTGTACTAATGTGAAAAAGAGCCCAAAGATTCATACAAAATTTAAAATTATGTTGTTTGAGGTGATATCATGGCTTTATTTGTCAGGTTTATATCAGATATCTGGGCGTCAGACATGCAGATTTGCAACTCACACAGATGGTTAAACTTCGGTCCAAATGTTTGTGTTAGGCCAAAGAAAAGTTGTATCTTCATCACTCCCAAAGCAATAAGCAGTTGGTAGCTAGTGCCAGGTTTTCAGTGAACATTATTTTGTACACCTCAACAAGATCCTCTCTTGATAACTTGAGGCTACACATGGTACTTGTGTTCAACAATATCTTCCCTTGTAGCACTGGCTGCTTTATTTAAGGGGTTCCAACCCCAGGATGAGCATGGAGGAACTCCTAAGCTATTCAGTGAAAATAATGTCACATGTATGTTAAAGGGCGGATGGCCCACCCCTTTAAAGGAGACAGGCGCAGTGGGTTCTATGAAATAACGGGCTGAGATCTTTGCTCTGCATGAGAATTAGATGTTCTACTGATAATGCCATTAAGGGTGGCTTACTCGCATATAAGCCACTGGCTAAGACAAGAGATTTAAGCTATGTTGACTACCCTGTTGTGAAAAATGTGAGGATGATATAGATGCCTATAAAATATTGGCTAAAGGTGTTGAAATACATAGATATTGATAAAGTAACTACAGTGACCAATTCAAAAACATACATTAATAGATGCTATGTTTTACTTGGATCTATTCTCCTCAATTGAATAATTATTAGTTTCTTAAGTTTATAATTCATTAAGAAGAAGAAATGCGTGTCTCCCTAACATGTAGCTTCTAAATTAGGTGGGAAATACAGTTTGAACTAGATGTTGCATCGTGGTGCGGTTTTCTGTTTTCAACTTTAAAAACAATGGATTTAGAAGCAATAAAGTTGGTTTAAAATATTTTAAAAATATAACAAATAAAAATTAATTATTTTAAATGCAAAAACTATAAACTAATACCAATTTAGCTGTTGTCAAATAAAGAATGCATAAACAGCATTACAATATGTTTTCTGATTTGAGTGTAATCTTGTATCTAATTTTACAGGTTACAGCCTCTGATATGGGCTCTTATGGATAGTTGTAATTCATTTATGGGATTGTGACTGCCTTAGCACAGTGTAGCATTTTGTGAAGTGTTGTTTTAATCTGTGTGTTGAGATTAACTTTTGTGTTTGTTCTACAAGTGTGCAAGCTAGGACGCCTGCAGAAATTTGTTTATACTGTACTTAAGAAAGAAATGTTATGGAAATTGACACAGCAAAGTACCTATTCAATCTGAAACAATTAACCCTACTTCCCCCTTTCTGTAAATAGCTTCACATCATCGATTACTACTAATAGGTTTTGCCTTATATAACCCTGTTTTCTCACCCCAAATTTTTGTGAGCATTGCACAGTTGTTATGATAATGGACTTAGCTATTGAATAGCATCCTGTAACATTTTAATGAGCGTGCATTATTTTTTATTTAATAATAGTTGATTTTAATCGCTTTTTATGTGACACACATTTACAACAAAAATAATGATCTAGTTCCCTTTTAGACCACTAATGATTTAAATATTTTATCACCACACAGGTTTTAAAAAAATGTCAACTTCTATCTCAGTACATATTGTGTTGAATTGTTCAATTCTAGAACACATAGAAGGTAGTTGAAAATAGCGAAGAAAATATAATAAGAAATGGGATTTTTTTTTTTTTTTACTATACATTATTGTTCTGAAAGTCCAAACCTTCCTAAATAAATATAATTATTTTTAAAAGCTACTCTTTAAATAGTATCATTCGCCTTCAAAATGATTTAAATACTTTGGATTATTTTAAAATACCATATAAATGACAGTTAGTTAACTCTTCATACTTAATGTAGGCCTACACTCTGTTTACCCACCAAAGTAGCAGACTTTTAAAACCAATGTCAAGCAAAATAAAAATATTAAGCTTTTAAAGTATAACTACTTAAAACTTTCAAAATGAAATATATTTCAAATGAGAGAAAAGATTAAAAATAATAGCTTTCACAGATATAGGTAAATAATTTCAAACCCCTTTTTAGATATTTACTTTAAAATATCTTATCAAAAATCCCTGCAAACAATATAAAAGTGAAAATTTGACACTATAAAGCACAGGGTATAAACAAAATTTCAATATTGCTAATACAAACAATTTTAAGAAATGTTATATCAACAATAACTGACTTAGTCAACTTCTCACTCATGACCGGACAGTATCCCTCACTATGGAAACTTGCACTTATTACACCAGTACCTAAAAAAAGGACTAGCAAAAGAGTTACATGACTTTAGACCTATAAGTATACTTCCGTCCCTTTCTAAGGCACTAGAATTCCTAGTGTATTACCTGCCTCGGTGGCGTAGTGGGCTAACGCGCTAGCCCTGTTGAGCTCGACCACCGAGGACGGGGAGATCGAGGTTCGAATCTCGGTCGGGTGAACTGGGGGTGGTTTTTCCTAAATGGTTTTCCACTCTCCCTCCACGCAAATGCGGGTTCACTTCCTCTATATTCAACCTTCCCAATTCCTAATCCATTAGCGTAATTAGTACTTAAGCGTATAACCCGAACGGGTAGTAAGACGCGGTGCTAATTGTTGTCCTAGTGCATCAACAAATTTACCGACACATTAACAAACACAATTTGTTAACTGCCTATCAATCAGGATTCAGATCACATCATAGTACATGTACCGCGTTGATAAATGTCACAGACGACATCAGACTAGCCATGGATAAGCGTGAGCTAACACTTCTTATATTATTAGATTTTTCAAAAGCTTTTAATACTGTGGATTTTAATATTCTACTAGCAAAATTGCATGTATTATTTAATTTCTCTCCAGGCAGTATACAGTGGATGAGATCTTATTTGCATGGTCACCTGCAAAGTGTTATGATAGGCAACACGTTCTCAACATGGCGCCCAGTTGAAGCTGGTGTTCCACAGGGCTGAGTTCTAGAGACATTGCTTTTTTCTCTATATGTAAACGATATCACTTCATCAATGTCATACTGTAAATATCACATGTATGCAGATGACCTTCAAATATATGTTTCCACTGACCGTTCTTCAATAAATACAGCCATACAACGAATAAATACTGACCTAGCTGCAATAAAATGGACTTAAATTGAACCTTGATAAAACTCAAGCCATTCTTATAGGAACAAGCAGACTACTACTGAATGTGGACCGATCCCTGCTGACTGACATACGATTAGGAGTAACCACGGTACAACTGACAACAATGACTAAAAACCTTGGTGTGATTATTGATGAAAATCTTAATTGAACAGATCAGGTAACTTCGATTTGCAAAAAGTGTATGCCTGCTTACATTCACTGAGAAGACTAAAGAGTTTTATCCCAGAAACTTTACGAATTATCCTTGTCCAGAGCTTAATAATGCCACACTTTGACTACTGTGACGTAGTATATAATGACTTAAGAGATGATCTAGCAGAACGACTACAACGACTACAAAACACATGTTTTCGATACATATTTAACTTAAAACGGCATGACCATATTTCTAAGTATTTTAATAAACTGGGTTGGTTAAGGATAAATCAAAGGCGAAGGCTACACTTATTAGTATTGCTTCTCAAAATATTAGGCCTATCAACATCTCAGCCTCAATACCTCTCCTCACAGTTCCTATTTTTGAAGGATAAACACACCCGTGCTACTAGATCAGAATCCACTCTACAGATGTCTATTCCCATACATAGATCTCAAACTTATGCTCGTTCTTTCACTGTCCTGGCATCACAGGCTTGGAACAAACTATATATATCGACTCGTCACCTAACATCCACAATTCCCTTTAAGCGTGCGGTCACACAATATATCTTGTCTAATAAGCTAAACTGAGTTCTTGAAACTACTTGAGCTTTAAATGAGTGTATGAATGAGCGAGTGAATGTTTTTATTCTTATTTGAATATTCCTTTATTAAATTGTATTTCAATAAAATGTAATAGTGTATGTTATATTCAACACTGGTTAAGTGGAAGAGAAGGCTAACGCCTTAACTTCGCCAGATAAATAAAGGCTATTATTATTATGAATTAATTATATTTATTTACATTAATGTCAATATATACACACAATTGTTATTAGTATTGGTATTATTGTTATTATTTGGATATATTCATAGAGTTTGAGAAAAGAGCATATTCTATCATGTAAAATATCATAGATGGTGAACCAATAATTAAAAATGGTAGTACTCAATGAAGAAAACTGTTTTTGGATAATTTCGGTGATAAATTTATGGCGTTCATTAATCAAACTTTAATAACTTACTGACAAGTAATTATGTCTGGGATAAGAATTGGCTTCATATTTGTTCACCAAGTTTGTTCTAGAACCAATGGACTGACTTATTATTAGCCTCTCAATAAAGGGTCTTTAGCCATTCTGATTATGTCTGCATGTATTTTTAAGCTAGAAACACAAAAATTTATCATTAAGTTTTCAGTTTTTACTATGAATAATTAATATTATGTATGCTATTATTATTATACAAATGTGAATGGGTATCAAGGCACGGTGAATGCAAAATATTATAATATTGTGTGTGCTATTAATAAGCATTATTTCAGATTTAAAAATGCTATGATTGGAAAATAAAACATGCTAGTTTCAGTCAAATTTCATTTTCCTAAACAAAAACATAGGCTTTGATCATTATTTATTACTGTTAGAATGTGACTAGATATATCAACAAAAAACTAAATTGTAACATTGAATATGATATATGAAAGTGTATCCAAGTTGTATGAACTAATTATTTAAAATACAATTTCAATAAATTTAAGCCATAGTTGAGAAAAAAAATAAAGAACTAATGTGAGTGTGACAAGTTAGATCATGCGACCTCTGATGCAAGTCACACCTTTCTTACTATGTAATGATGTAATTTTAAATATGTAATCTATTATAATATTGTTTATTTTATCATAGGGACATGCTGTTTGTACTAAATAAGTCAATTTAAAAAAGTATAACAACAAAAATGTAGTGTACATAGGTGTCAGAACTAGAGGGGGTATGGGTACATTGCCCTCTGCCTCCCCTGCACTCCCCCAGCAAGAGATCGGGGGGGGGAGGGGAGGGGGATTGGGGGAGGGGGGAAGTTTTGGAAAAATTTGTGCAGCGATCTAATTATAATTCTTACAGCCAGCAATGTTGAAAAAGCTTGATTAGTCTTATCCTTTATTTGTATGGCTTAATATTTCTTAAGATACACACAATAGTCCAACAAGCCTCTAAAATATTGTTTTATAGTTATGCAAGAGAAAGGAAGTGTAGCCTACTGGTATTTATAAACAAATCTTTAGTTCAAACAAGTCTCGATGTTTTTATTAATCAAATTATGACTCTATATTGAAATAATTTATTATATAAAGAGCAATAAAGATCAAACTGAAATAGTGATGACCGTACAATTATTATGGTCATGAATTATGAATCTTAGTGGATACTAAAACGGCTTTTCTAAAGATGGGACTAAGACATTTTCATCACTTTGTTTTTACTTTTCTTCAAACTTTTTACAATTTTTTCTATATATGTAGATACACATATTATTTAAATTTCACAAACACATACACCACATTTCCACAGAGCTCATCAACCAGTGGTTCAGTGGTATTGATGCTATGTTATATTTGTATATTTTTCTTTTGCTTAAACTAACTTTTCATGGACAATGTATCATTTTTCTTTCCATCCTCCCCCCTCCTTCCATTCAAAAAAATTCCTGACCCTCCTGGTACAGTACACTTTGTACTAAGTTCTACCTTATTTAGTCTTACACTCAGCTATTTGTGTTAAATCAGCAAAAGAAAGAAATTGCTTTCTATAGGTACTTTCTTTAACTGTGTCTCATACTCGCTTCTATCCAATAAAAATTTGCTCAGTTGCTGACCTTAAAAGCATTTAAATGGCTAGATGTTTGCAAACTACCCTCTTTAATGGGTTCTTCCCCACTTTCTCTCCCACTTTTACAGTACATTTCACAAACAACATTCAGGCAAGTATAGAGAATAGTTAACAATGAGTCATACATCTCCAGTCACACAATGGAGTACAGAAATAACTAAAAAATCATGAAATTGCTAAACCTATTAATCTGCCGAGATCAAGTATTTATTAAAAGCTCGACTCAAAAATTCTAATACACGCATTTCACTACTAACCATATATTTAAAAATCTGAAACTTTGAAAATAAAAGTACTGATCACCTGTATTATATCTATATACACCTTTTCATTGGAATATTTTAAGTCTGAACACTTATTTTAGGCATATGATTTCGAAAAGTACTACCAGACTCAGGTTTTGACAGTGTTTACCTTCCCATTCTACTAAAATAAAAAAAAAAGCTTCCCATTGTTTAGCAAACACTACATGTCATTTTAAAAAGTGAAGAAAAAATCAACATGTAAAACAAAAGAAAAATGTATACAAAATAATAATAGAACCTAAAAATGTTTAGTTTTTGTTTTATTAATCTTAACTTTCTTTTACAATTTTTGTGTCTTTTTAACTTTCTATTTACATTTTTCTTATTGGAAAAAAAAAATTAAGCTGTAATAAAATGTTTTATAAAATTTTTCCGAAAATAAAGGTTAATTAGCGAAACATATTGTTTGGAGAACCTTATAAAAGAACCAGACAAAATATTTTATTTGCAAAATTGTAAAGTACTCTAAGATCATGTTCATTAATTTATAGTAGCTATAATATTCCCAGCACAAACCAAAATAGTAATTATTTTTCTCAATTTTTGACTTTCTAGCTATACATTCATGTGAATAGAGGAGGACCATAAATAGAACCAGGAAATTTAATCAAAGAAATCATTAGGGTAGTACTTCTAAACATTTAAGTAGGGAATAAGGAACTATCAGAAAAATTACAGATTCTGTCCACACTTTGTTCAATAGGTATAAGACCAAACATTTACAATGCTATTCTAAAATATCTAAACATAAGGCTTAGGATGTTTATAACATATATTTTTATTCCAAACTTTATTTTATTGTTGAACCGGACAAAAAATTTTGTGAGCTGCTCTGACTAAAGTTTTTTAATACAGTATAAATAACATTTTTTTTTAGTTTTATGGCATATTAAAACCATATTTATGGTATATAATGCCTGTTTTGAAGAGTTTTTTTAATTTCTTAGAAAAAATAATGTTCATATTTAACTTAATAAAAAAATTATAGGCATGGTAATAACTATCAAGTAGAAGGTTTTTTACTTATTAGTAATATTTTTATGCTTTTTTTTACAGTGTATATGAAACAAGGACTTGTTACGTGTCATCAGCTGGTGACCAGCCAACTACCGAGTGGAGCCACCGAGATCCATGCACAGAGGACGCATAGCTTAAGAACAAACTAAAGATAGCGCCCCAGTGGTTGGGGGAGTTTCATGTAGTAGTAGGACTAATAATAGTGTAATTAGGTTATTAAAATAGTTAAAATGTATATGTATTTCTGTGGTAGGTTATCCCTTATTAGTATGTAAGTAGCTTGTAGAATTTATAGTCATTTGTTGTATTTCTGACCAGTTGTTTTGGAACCTCTCTCAGATAGATAACTTTTAATTTTACATATAGTGAGATCGGAGAATTGTAATAAAACAAAAGATGAAAAAGACCAAACGTTCAGGAATAAAATTTCACTTCATTTTTCAATTTCGATTTGCCTAACTCTTCAAAGGTAGCGGCCTTTGCAACCCACCCCATAAAGTTAGCGCCCTTGGCCAGCTTCCCTCACAACCTACTCCATAAAGAGTAGCACTCTTGGCCAGCTGCCTTTATTCCTCGAATTTGAAGGTAGCACCCTTGGCCTGCTGCATTTATCATTTCCTCCCTTTACCCCCAACTATATGACTCACTCCAGGTGAAGAGGAAGGTGAGGGGGAAAGAAGACAGAGAAGTCTGACGAAATTGGGTACTCCTCTACTCAGAACTATTTTCCCTCCTCGTCCAATCACGTAACTCTGAAGAAGACAACTCAACTCTCCGCTTAAACGCCAACATTCCTAAAAGTTCAGGCACCACTTCCCCTCGCCATCTTCACCAACTCTACCTCTCACATCTACCTACCCACCCCAGCCAAAATATACACTCCCCCAGACTATCACAAGATGGCGCCCAGCACGTCACGGGGATAACAGACTATTAATTATTAAATATTTTAAGTAAACTTTAGTAGGGTACATCTGAAAAAGTAAAGAATATATTTTAAAAGTAAATTTTATCTTTTTAGCGCATTTGGTCACTAAGGGCATATTTGAATGTATATTTCATGTTATTAGGACATACAAATTTGAGCCCCAACAATGACTAGTACATATTTATCTTATACTATTTGTGGCGTTTAGCCTGAAGTAAGACACGGTGTTAAAACAATTTTTTTTTAATTAAATTAATTTTTAAATTAATAATTTTTTTTAAATGGACTTGAAAAATTTAAGTTTCTATAAAGGCCGTAGTCGGGGGGGGGGGGGGTTTCGGGGTTCAAATCCCCCTCCTCCCCCGAAATTTTATGAACAAAATATATATAGCTTTATCTATGGTTCAAACAATATCAAAATTAAGGTACAAGTTCAAATTAATGTACATGTGTTACCATAAAAAGCACTTAAGAGAGCTTCCAGAGGTGTTTATTATTTAGAATTTTTTTCTAGCCTTCGGCAGTTATGGTGTTATGTTATCATAAAAAAAAGTTCAGAAAGCTTCTAGAGGTGTTTAATATTTAGAATTGTTCCTATTTTTCGGTGGTTATGGGGTTATGTTGCCATAAAGAAACACTTTAGAGAACTTCTAGAGCTGTTTAATATCTGGAATTTGTCCTAGCCTTCGGCAGTTAGTGGGCTATGTTACCATAAAAACACTTTAGAGAGCTTCTAGAGCTGTTTAATAATTAGAATTTGTTCTAGCCTCCGATAGTTAGGGGGTAGTGTTGCCATAAAAAACACTTCAGATAGCTTCTAGAACAGTTTTTTATTTAGAATTTTTTCTAGCCTCCGTCAATTGAGGGATGGGCCCACCAAACCCCCCTAAAATTAATGGCTGGCTATGGCCTTGGTTTCTATTATTATTAATTGTTTTGTACTCGTTTTCAAATTGTATGTACAGTAACATAAAAGTACAGAAATAAAAAAAAAATTCAAAACTTTTTTGAAAATGTACAGTAAAGATGAAATCAATGAGTATGTGGTTGTAATGAATTGTATAATATTAAGGAACCAGTTTATAATAAACTTGATAAAAGTAGCCTCTAGTGTAAAGTTGGGTAGGGTATCCAATGAAGATGATCCCCATTTTGATCAGTCTGTTGAAGTCTCATCTCTGGTAAATTTTTACAATTCATCTTGTGCTTGGGCTAATTTTTGACTCAAAGTTTAAGGTACCCATAGTTTAAGAGCATAGGGCAAATCCTGAATGGGATGCTAAGCCAAGGGTCACGGGTTCATTTCCTGTGTTCAGGTATCATTTTTCAAATTTTATGAATATGATATCTGATGCGGTTAAATATGTCCTAAATATTAATGCAATCTCCCAAGCTTTGCTAGTCATGTACGATTAATTGTAAATGTGTATACTTTCTCCATGCTGTGAGTAGTGTGATATCTAATTGATTTTTTAGATATGATATGTGTCAAAACAATGTGTTAGGCTATTATTATTTAACCATACATTTTCTGCTGTGATTAGTGTGATATTTGATTGAATTTTTACTGCAAATCTAAATCCTTTAATAACCTAAAGTTTTCTCTTAACTATTATTGAAAATGTATACATCTATAACTGTTTAATTTATTCCTCAACTCATGGCCCAAATGATAACATACAAATAGTCAAAGTAGTTTGCTATTTGTTGTATAGAGCTAGTGACCACATAACCATGCATTTACTTCACCTCGCTATTCATTTGACCACCCGCACACAAAATAATGTAATGAACGATTGTATGTTTATTGGCTTAAAGGTCAAGTTTGATACCATATGGGAGGTGACCATTTTCCAGTACAATCCTGTCAAGTCTTGCTTGCCTTGATAACAACTCACAAGAACATATATTATGACAAAGAGCCTATAGAGAGAGACATGAACATAGTCTCGAACACCAAAACTAGATATCTTATTTATTAGAACTAATCCTCTTTTGTGTTTAGTTAAAAAAAAAGTAAATGACTACAATCAGTATGAGAATAATAGGGAACAACTAACATGTTAACTTAGAATGTACCATGTGGTATGATGAACACAACACTAATAAATTCTTTAACGTGTTAATCACCTTAATTCCAGGAACTATTTACATTTTGTTTTCCTCCAAATTGCTGTACAGAATGATTTGTGAATTTGCTATGAAACTGTTCTGTACAGGTTTATTATCAAGCAATTCTGTTATACTTCCAATTTGGGTTCACTCTAAGAGCAAAAATGTTCAGGCTCTGATGTTATTACTCTACACAAGAGGGAAATAAATTTGTGTGTATGTTACCGGCAATGTGTGTAAACCTGGCATTCTATAAAATGCCTAGTCTTTCTATATAATTCCTAATTGATTTTAGGAAAGTATGAAATAAATTAGTTTTGCTGTTGTATTTTATACTTTTCATAAGAAATTTATAGAACAACCAGTCATTATATATTAATGAGAACAATAGCTAGCCTAACCTAACCTAGCCTAACTTTACCTTACCTTCCCTAACTACCCTATTCTAAAATAGCCTAACCTGACAAACTTAAATCCTAGGAATTAGGTGAACCTGCAAGAAAACGGCTCAAGACTTACATAGAACTGCATAAAAGAATTGATAACATATTCCAGGACTTCAAAAAGACAAAGAACTTGAAAATAAGTATGAAATACAACAGCAAAACTCATCTATTTCATACTATGCCAAAACCACTCTGGCATTTTATAGAACGCCTGGATTTCACACATTGCCGGTAACATATAGCCTACAATTATTACAAACCATTAGAGCATTTAAGTCACCTTGTTAATTTATATTTTCTATAGCATAACAAACTAGGCAAGGGATATGTAAGAAAATGTGTTAACTAGATTTTATATTCCAAACAGACTCAACTAATAATGCAAAAGTTAACTGGCCAATCATATCATATCTTAAAAGAGAAATTCCCTCAAGTTAATTGAATCAACAACAATCTATAAACCCACATCAGTGGCCGCATGGTCTAAGACATCACTCGCCCAATAGACTAGTCTGCCAATAAGGGGGAGATTAGGGTTTGGTCCCGGTCGGGTGTACTGAGGGTGATTTCTCCTAGAGGTTTTTTCACTTTCTCTCTATGAAATGCGAATACACTTCCTCTAAATACAAACTTCCCCGTCCATTGTGTTTGTACATAGGAGTAAAACCCAAATGGGTAGTAAGATGTGCTGTTAAAGAAATTCTACAAAGTAATTTGATAAATAAGTATTTTGTTTTGTTAACCTCATCAATATAAAATGAATTCCACAACATCTCAACATAATCTCATCAAAATTATTGGTCCATTATTGCAATTTAAACCGATTAAAATCCATTATAGAGAATGTATTTATCTTGTTTTAATTTCTAAATGATATCTACTCTATTATAGGTCCAACCCAATATTATATACCATGGTTATTATTTAGTAGAACAAAACTGTTCAAATTAATCTCTTATTTTTTAGAAGCGTGTCTTTTTAGCTCTGAATTATAGTGAAATCTCAATTCACTTTTCACTATAGTATCCTTTGGGAATCAATCAACTTATTTTAGATGGTTATTTTAAAGCTGACATTTTCCTTTTTTATTTCTCTCTCTTTTTTCTAACTCTTTAATATGTACCAATATGACCTATTCATGTACAGTATTTACAATATTAGAAAAGGGACAAGGAAGAGGAAAAAATACTCCAATATACCTAGCTGGGATTCAAACCTCAACCTACCCATAAGCGTCAAACCAAACAAGACGAAACTGCCTTGGTTCACAAAGCATAGAAAAAAAACAATAAAAACTTGACGATACTTTAAAGGCCAAACAATTGATCCTAATTTACAATACCAAATTTTGAATTCTCCTTTTGATGCGTGATCACCACATTCAGCATCAAAGGCCTATAAAAGCTTCTTTTATGGTGGTGATTGAAATTGTGATTAGTTTTTGAAGCATACAAATAAAATTATTTAAGAAGAGATACATTGATTTACGTAATAAAATTATTGTATTCACCTCTTTCTATGAAGAATGAAATCCAAATATAACATTTACACTTAACTTGAAGTCAAAATAGTTATATAATATTCACTAGTTTACTTCAGAAGGTTTTCAGGTGTGCTTGATGAGTTTTAATGGGCTTAAAATCCTACATAATTGATCAATATTGATAGTAGCATTTTGACTAGATGAAAATTCAGATTGATTGTTAATTTTATTTTTGAAAGTACTAGTTAAGGCAACTGATCTCTAGTATAAAACCTATATTTAAAAAATTTATTAGTGATGTTCATTATTAATAGGAGGTTCAATTTTTTACTAACCCAGATGTGTTAAGTGACTGAATAAACACTAATAACTAGAACAATATGATAAGTATACCTATATTAAGTGCTCATGATAAAGCTAACAAAAAAAAAGTTTTATTAATAGAAAGAGCCACTATCGTCAACATGATTATTTTTAAGTGTGTGCCTATTTTGAAAAGTAGTTTAAAACATTTAAAAACCTATTAAAAAAAACTAAACCCAAAATAGTAATTATGTAAAGATTTTCAAGATTTTCAAGTCAAGTCATATCTAGCAATATGATTTTTTTTTTGCAAATAATAATAATAGTTTGTTGAAAACATTACCACTACTTTTAATTTTATAATGCCAAATTATATGTGTGTAATAAATATTAGTATAAAAAATATAACTTTCATCAAAAATATTATTATGTGGTTTATCACAACTATTCAACAACAGTAAATACATAAAAGTCATACATTTTGTATAGATAAAAAAGCAGCAAGTAAGATATTTTACATTCAATGAACATTTAAGTAATAAGGGTAGAGAAAATGCAAGTTGTCTCCAACAAGTTCTGCATTTTAGGTGGATAATAAAACACTAGGACAATGGGACACACATTTAAGGTATCAACAATGACATCGAGATATACGTAGAACCACACAGCTAAAACACAATGAACCAACCAGAGTAGTACCTGTTAACAGATGAGCCTGTCATCATGCAATGAGGAAGGGAAGACTGAAACAAAATGATTAACATTGGTTACTACACAATGATTAACCATTCTTAGTTCTTTTATTTTTCTGCTAGAACAAAAAAAAATGGCGTGGGCATGTCAATGAGACAGGAACAAATGACTGGTACAGAAGCAAAAACAGAAAATCCAATCTTCTCAAGTCAGAAAATTGTTTGTCATTTCCATTTTGAGTTACAATTTCAAAGTAAGTAAGATTGTTTAAAGAATTGTGTTTTAAAGATTGTTATTGAATTGGAACATTAAAAGGAAACAACACATAACTAAGCCCTGTGCTAAGAGAACACATTAACCAACAGATATATGGCGAGGAGAAAATGTATATTAAAATTAATGTTGGCAGTCTTTTTAAGATTTGATTGCATTTGCACTATTAAGCCTAAAAAGTTTAAAATTATGTCAATATTACTAGTAGTCTAATGTACAACAGAGTAATGTGGCCAAAACCTGACATGAAGACATCAGATGAGTGATACAACTTACATAAATGATTTATGTAATGTTGCGTTTAAATAAGCTCACTACAATTTTACATCAAGGCCATTCTTTTGATTATTTAATTATAAATTATGGGTAAGTATGATAGTAGCATATAGCACCACTAATAATTTATATATATATATAAAATTTGTCCAATATGTGAGTTATCTTTAGTTAATCCTGAATCTTCAATTCACTAACAAAGAGAAGTTGGCTTGATCTTATTTGCCTCTAAACCATTCTGTCAGGCTGATGGTTAGAGACGATGGAGAGTGGAAAGGAGGCAAGGATGTCTCACCCAATCACCTGGTGCATACAGAAATAAGAAATTAGGCCGGCCGTGGCACCTACACCTACCTTCCCGACCATGTGGGTGAGGGTGGTGCGTATGTGGGCTAACAGCAGCACCAGGGTGACTAGATAAAGGATCCTCGCTACCAATGGGCACTCTGAGAACACCCACCGGGGAATAACTCGCTGTGTCAGCCTTCACAAGCTTGCCAGCATGCACCAGGTGGGGTGAATGCACGGAGGGTGGACCTGCAAGCAAGTTGCATGGTGCACTAAATCTAACCTAGCACCTAGTGTCCTAGTATGTTCATAGAGTTAAGTCAACTAGGCTACTTGTCACACTAAAAAAACTAGGTAAAGCACAAAAAAGCATTATTGTTCTAGCTAAATTAAAAAAAAACTAGAGATAAAAAAAACTGTAGTGCTAAGATAAGAATGATTTGAATAATAGTTTGATTTGATATATTCGAGTTTCAAGGTTAGTTTTTATACAATTTTTTTTTTTTTTTGTGTGAGAGGATATGAAATGGTGTAGTAAATATGATGTTATTGGAAAAGGAAGTATTTTCAAAATGTATTTCTTTAAATTTCTTAAACTGAAAAAAAATAGTAATGTTGTCACTTATGTCAGAATACACATTTTAACATAAGCCCAATAAATTTGTTGTGAAATTCAAAGGAATATTCTAAATATGATTAAACATGATATTGTGAGGACTAGGCTACACTGTATATGTTTAAGCTTCATTTTTATGAAAAAATTATTTATAAATTCCGATTAAGTAAGCAGTTATTTATAAATAGTAAAAAAGAAGTTAAAATAATGGTTTTTAATTCGATAACTATGTTTTGAGTCAATTTTTGTTTAAAATTAGTATGTGTGACATATAAAATAAAAAAGAATGATACAAAAAAAACAGTATCTTAAAATAGATCTAAAAATCAACTGAAAATATATATATTTTCAAAATGTACTTAAATTGTTGCTACACAATGTTGATATATTTGTTGGCAAAACATATATGTGTTATTAATTTAAAACAAGCCATATTAAAATAATAATGTGGCTTATGAAAGTAAAATTTATTTTATCCAAACAATCAATGTTAAATAGGTACAAATCTAAGCTAATGTTTAAAAAAAAAGCTTGTTAATATCTGAAATCAGGCAATGCACAATAGTGACAAAGTATTTGTTAGAATACACACAATTTACTTATTAAAACTATATTTATTTTAGCTACTGCATGAACATGCACAAATTATTTATTGAAAGCTTAGTCAAAATGATAAACTAGTTTCCAAACACATTGTGGTTTATAAAAGGACAGGAATAGCTTAATATGATTCGTGAATATTTTATTTTAAGCTCAAGGGGATAGGTTAAGTTTCCTCACTGTACTAAATAGGGTTTGACTTAAATACTCAACAATTTTTCAACAACTTTTGGGGTAAGGGCCTAACCTTTTTAAAAGCAGAAATCTATGTTTAGGTCTAAATTAGTTTTCAAGAAACTATGTGACAAAGTTAAACAAAAATTGCTAGTATATTAGAGTGTTCTAATTTGATAAAAATCTTAAACATAGTAATATTGGGTAAATATAGATATAAATTGTACACTTAGGTGAAAAACAAATGAATGTGTATCATCAATTAGCAAATTAGAACCAAAGAGCTAATTTTAAAAATTACATAGAAAAATCTAAAAATAAATGTCTCCATCCAAATATCTGCTTAAAAATGCAGTTGCATTGTTATCCGTATTTATATAAATGCAAAATTATCTCTAAGAATAAATTATGATAAATGTTTTAATCCAGACAATACTATGATTTAAAATAAACATTGTCTTTGGTTATGTTTTGTGATGGTGGGAGATAAATTTAAGAAAGAACTTAAATTCCATAAACCAAAATTAGGAAGTATATTTAAATACAAATACTTTGTGTTCATATGTGTATGTACATAAATAGGTACTTTTTCGATTATTAAATGAGGTTGATCAGGTATATATAGATTATATAAACACACACACTCACTGAATATTCTTTATCAAAATTTTGATTTTGTAAAGACCCTAGTTTTTTTTTCTTACGAGCCACACTGTCTATACATATTCAAAATAGTTAAATATTTGAGTTTTCAATGTGGCATTATTTTTTATTTTGTCTATGAATACAATGGGAGGTCAACAGCTAGCCTCTAAAGCAGGAATGTCCAACCTTTCCCTAAACGAGGGCTGCATAAGTTCTTGGGGAATTAGCCAGTGGCCATACATGAGATTTATAATAGGTACCTAATGCCCAGATATAGTGCACACATGCACACATACATTCACACATACCCACCCTCAGTTATACCCACATCAACACCCACACCCATCTATCCATCCATCTTCACATACATTACACAAGTAACAACAAGTTAACAAGTATTTACTTCAGCTACAAAAGCCTAATTTGTTGTTTATTTCTGCAATTTGAAGTATTTCAATTTGAGCTGGCAGGCTGCACAGAATATACTCGGCAGCCGCAGGTGCCCCACAGGCTGGACATACATGCTCTAAAGTCTTTAATGTTAAATATATGATGCAATGATTTGTAAAAATCTTGTGGACCTGTAAATTAAATGGCTCTCTTCAAAATTTGTTTTGGAACAAGACACGATGAATATACTCAAATAGTACATTTTAAAAACAAGAAAAGTCAAATAGGGTATATACATAGAAAAACTATACCCAGACATTGGTTTGTCTCTGATCATCAGGATTTACTCAACACCCCTTCTACCACCTTAGCTATCCAGAATATTGTCCTTGTCGGTGTGCTATTCAACTAGATTACAGATTTCTGAGAAGTGTTGGTTTCAAACGTCACATAACATATTAAGTTTTTTTAGAGTTTAAATATGTCTTCTATTTTAAATCATACTTGTACTAAATATGTTTGAGTGAACCAAAAAACTTTATACATAAAAATAAAAAGGAATTGTATACTATTCATAATGATGTCTTGTTTATAAAATATGTTTCATAAGTAAAATGTTATGAGTACCTACATACCATAATTATTTTAGAAATACACATATTAATGGCCATTTAGACTATCTGCCACTTCTTATTACTGAAGGTAAAAGTCACCCCTGCAATGTTTCTAATGAGAATGCAGATTTGACACTTCAAATACATAAAAATATTTCTCAGTCAAATATAATATCTCTGTTGTGTTCATAACAAAAAAATCACTTTATTTAATGAATACTGGTTGTAGTTTCCTATATCCTTCAAATTAATCACATAACTGCAGCAATTTGCACATTGAAAATTAACAAATTTCCCATTTTTTCATAAATTTTCTAGAATTTACTTTACTATAAACAAACCTGCATTTTAAGTTAAGAAAACTATTGGTATATTTCAACTTCATTTTGGAATATATCATATTTGGAAATAATAAAGCAAAATTGAGATATTATAAGACAGCTGAACCTTTGCAATGTGATAAATTCTCTAGAAGGCAGCCCACAGGTCAAGATTTAAAAGGATAAGTTTAAAGGAAAGCCACCAGCACTAACCAACATAAATAGTGGGAGAATTTCTGTACAAAGCAAAATGCAGTAAGCCAGTAAATTCAGAAGGGATTAAAATTGAATCCTCACAGTGTGGGTCAGAGCCGAGCACATCAGACAATCTCACTAGTACTAAGCCAACTCTATGGGTATTTTAAGCTGATTATATTTTTGTTTTTTAATCACTGTTAACTCTTATACACTTTCACATTTATTGAGTGTTCCATCCTTTTTTTAGCATATAGTTCTGAAAGTGCAGTTAGTGAATCCTTTTTTTTTTTCCAATTCTAATAGTAAAAATTTGAAAGTGAAAAAAAGATAACTTTATTGCATATTTAACCTGAATTAGTGGTGCACACTGACTTAGTGTCAATCTAATCTAGTCTGGATTGTCAGTGATAGGGATATTAGTGCTCGAATTCCAGCTGGATTTACGAGGAATGGTTTTTTCTAAATTGTTCCAATATCAGTCCATGAAAATATGGATACATTTACTCTGAATTACTAAATTATACCTTACTTGGCCCTACCCGATTAGCATAATTAAAATGATTATAGCCTGAACAGGTTTATGCTGTGGAAGGAAAACAAATTATTGGAAAGGCATTAGAAACACAGCCATATTAAAATGTGAATGGTAAATTTACTATTAGTGGGAAAAGTTATTTTGAATTGGATTGTTCTATTACACGTGTTGTATTAAAATGATCTTGTGATGGTTTAAAACTGGCCATGTATCTTAATTAAAGAGTTAAAAATAAATATATGTACATATGTAATAAACCCAGGACCTATGGCTTATCTTATCACTGAGCTACCCAAAATCATTTGGTGCTAAAAGTTACCATTATGTTTTTTTATGAGCCTTTATGTGCTATATAATAGGCTATTTGGTAACCATCAGAAACACAGCTATGTCAAGTCACTGTTGGCATTCATGCTGTTATTTGTACTAGCTATTTTGTAGGGCTTTTTCAATTATGTACTGTATTGCAAGTATTATGGAGTATATAATCTGATGACTACCAAAAACATAGATTATGATAGTTTGTGTTCATATAGACTCATCTAAATAATATATATAGCTATGCAAGTTTTTGTGATTGAATTGGTTAAATTATTAAAAGTGGTATCAACCAATTGGAAGGGCGAAAACCAATTTTTAGTTGTATTTTGTGGACAAATGTTGTTGTTTTAGACAAATTAGCTCACTATGTGTTGAATATTGTTTAACTTTGCTATAAATAAATTTAAAATTAATAAACCGACCAGTGTTTGTTTATGAATAATTATCTAATAATGAATAAACAATATTTTACCACATTTAAGTTTGCAAAAACCAATAGTCTAAATATTGTTCAAGAATAAGCCTATATGTGAATACATTAAACAAATTTAATTTTTTTAATTCCCAATTTTCTATCATTTGAACCACAGGTGGATTGTGGTTTGATGTCTACTTGATGGGGCTGTACTTGGAAATTGTTTCCTTCCCTCTCACTATCAATTTGATCAACCACACACACAATAATTAAGAGTAAATATGTGTGTATTGGCTTTAAAGGGCAAATTTCAATAGGCAATGGGAGGGAACACATCACTAGTACAGTCTCTTAGAACAAAGATAGCCTTGGCAACAACCCAATAGCTACAACTAATCTTAGCTAAATAAATCCATCACTCATATATCACTTTACTATTGTTAACCTATATACATTTGATACGTCAAAATAGTTTAAAATTCATGCAAATCTATACATATAATAAAGATCTAAGGTCTATTTGTACATTTGATTGTCTGCCTGTTTGTTTGTTGTCAGTAAACTCAAAAAGTACTCATCAGATCAAGACGGGACTACTTTTGTTGTCCCTATGCTTTATTTTTCAGGGAACAAGGTAAGCTATATACCATCATGCTAACTAATCTGTCAATGAAGATGTGTTGAAAAAATCGCCTGTTATTGTGATTACATTTGCATCTTAAATTTATAACAATTCAAATATATTAACTTTTAGTGTATAAATCTTCTTTGTAAGTCTCATTGACAATGAGTGTTTTGGAAAGTTCAACAAACCAATTATAAAACTCTGAGTGATCTGGAAAGTTCAACAAACAAATTATAAATCTCCTTGGCAATGAGTGTGTTGGTATAGAATAAAACATGAAGAATAAAGATATAATTTAACAAGGAAATGTATTTTGTGTGTTTCTGGAATTATTATGGTCAGCTAAAGGTTTGAAGTCAAAAAGACTGTTTAAGTAATTTTATGGTGTTGCATGTAAATTAGGTTTATTTAGTTTGGTTTTATTTGTATTTAGCCAACAGCACAATTTTATTTAGTGTGATAGGGTGCTTAGTATAGTGTGCGTCTTTCAATTTACTTCATTTTTGATTCTTAAATATATAAAACTCTTTGGTTAGTCTGCACATTCCAATTTTTGTGGAGTTCTTATTTTTTCTGGTTAGAATGAACAATGATAAAACCAAATAATCAATTTTTAAAATTTCTGACTGTCTGTCTGTGTGTTGCAAGTAAAATTCAAAAAGTACTCACTCATCTGATCGAGACAGGACTTATCCTGTTGTACTTCTTATTTATCACGCTATCTCATCAGTAAGTGAAGAAGTGTCAAAAAAAACTGGGTATGAGCAGTGAACATACATCTTGGCTGGTATTGTGGGTACATAAGATGGCACGTGATATAATCTAGGGTGTGGAAGAGGAGGGGAGTGAGTTTTCTTGTTTCTTCGTGAATCTTCGTACATACACAGAACACTATACTCAACAAGGTTTCATTATTTCTTAACATTTGAATTTGTTGAATGTGTTGATGCACAATATTGTTATATACAAGTGAAGCTGCAGGCAAATGCAATTTTCTTATAATTTTATTTGTCAAAGAGAAAACAAGTGATATTATTAGTGCCAATTTGCTTTGGTTGTAAGCAATGATACAATTTCAATTTCAAAAACTCACTTATTATGAACCTGGTCACACACATGATAGTTAAATTATTTTTATTACTATCAATACACCTTACTACTTGTTCAGGTTATACACAACAATAGTTAAAGGCCACTTAGTGGAAAGAGTGTTGTCACTTTCATCCTAAGAAAATATGGATTTAATCTCCATATCCAGGTGTTATTTTTCAACTTGTATTGAAAGCTTAAGTGCACAGCTTTATTCCATCCACATAATTAATTTCAATGTAAACCCGTTTCAGTGATTGAGTGCTATAAGGCATCACTCTTGCAATAGATTTTACTGCAAATGACAGGTATATCGGGGCTCAAATTCTGGTCAGGTGTATCGAGGGTGGCTTTTTCCAAATGGTTTACTCTCCATGCAGATTTGGGTACACTTCCTATAAATTCAACCTTCCTCATCCTCAACACACCAGCATAATTAGTAAATATGAATATTACCCAAACAGGTACTAGGACATAGTGCTAAAGAAAATTAATGTAATATGTATGATTTTGAATTAACATAACTTGTACAACTGAAAGAATAAGCGCGAACCACAAGTCAAAAGGGTTGAGTTTCTGATGCCGAAAAGTTTTCAATAATCTCGCAACTTTTAGACTCATCAAAAGTAAATAGGACACTGGATATGCAACCATTCTAGGTAGCTCAGCATTAATGTGCTAAGCCAAAGGTTTGGAGACAATAGTTGTTTATTCTTGTGTAAATCGGTACTGGTATTAAACAATATGTTTGATATGAAATTAATAGCTAGCTCTCAAGTTAGCCCTTTCAGTGCTATGAGCCGATCTGATCAGCTCCGCCTATTATCACTAAAAATGCCACGAACCGATCTGATTGGCTCCGCCTACTTGCGTTAAAAGTGCCAGAGCCAATGAGGTCTTCTCCCTTTATCTGATAGCTAGTTTAGTAGTGTTATCTATGACTAGAAAGAGAATATTTCCCTCATTTATTTTGTATAAGGTTGGCAACAAGAATCAACCGTATATAGTTGTTATTGGAACTGGGAGTTTAGTACATTTACAATGGGAGGGTCACATACTCAATGTGCTAAGTGCAACACAAATTTACATACAAGATGCATGGAAAAATATAAGTATGGCTCACATATATACTGATGTAAACCGTTTTGTAAACAATTTTCAAATTTACAGGTTAAAGTGTTCTGAGTTTAGAAAAATACACTATTTAGATTTTCGTGTTATGCCGTGTGAATGAAAAGAATTCTTTACCAATGTAAGTAAACAAGCGTAATGACTTAATAAATTTATATAATGTTTTTAAAGAATATCAAATTATTCATTGTAAAAGGTTTTTTGAAAAACGCATTCATTATGTGTAGACCTAAATATTTATTCATAAGGTATGCAATATAATAAAGCTTGCTGTAAGGTAAGCAATAACGCCCCAAAAATATCTAATGTAGGATATCAAATAAAAAATTACTGTAATTACTATTTATAATCATATATACTTAAAACTTTATTTTCTTGTATAAAACTAAATGCACTAGAGCAAAATAATTTTGAAATAAATATATAATATATTTTTTTAATGTGTTAGTTAGCATTAGTTTTGAAATAAAATTACAAAATTTAAAAAAATTAAATTAAATTTAAAATTTAGAAATTAGATAATTTTAATTAAATTGTATTAATTTATAATTATTAAATAACAGTACATACAGATTAAAATTATAGAAAAAATCTAAATAATCGCTTCATAAATAAATGTTTGGTGAATTTTCTTGCAAACTCTTACAAAAATGAGGAAATAGCTGTGGCATTCTTCACACACAAAACCTAGCAGGCCTCTGGAACTCTTCGCATGCGAATTCTGGAATAGGCGTGGCACTAAAAAGGTTAATTTGACTAAACTGTCAACCATCAAATAGTATTTCATACAGTTTGAGTAGTTGTGATATAAAATAACTTTCAGAAAAAAGAGTTGAGTTAGGAAATCTTTTTAATAAATCTCTTTAATGCAAAACTAGGTATTAGCAGTTAGCTTATATTTTAAAAAGTCTTGTTTAAACATGTGTTAGAAAATCAACATTTTTTAAGATAGTCAGTGATGGCCAGCTTTAAATGACACATGCAGGATGATTTGCCATTTTAAAAATAAGTGCTAGTAAGAAAAATCATTTTTTTTTAGTACATTGATCCCTTCAACAAAAGGTCGGCATAGTGGTCAGAGATCTGAGTGCATGTCTGCTACCCGGTCACTTTGTTTGGAATACTAAAAGTGATTTAAATAGGCTCGGAGGAGAAATAAGAAAATGAAATGGAAACATTCACTTCCTTATGTTGGGCTGGAAAAAATTACACTTATTCATCCTTAAAATGTACTTTAAATATTTATATATAAAATCAAATATTGTTTAAAGTATATAAACACTAGCTTTATTTAACTGTTCTACCAACATTTGCTGTAAGATCTATAGTAAATATTTCTCTCTATAAAAGTGGAATGGTGTCACAAGCTGTATAAATAAAATTAGTCTCTAGATTAATCTTAGATTCCTGGTTGATATGATGTAAATTGGAATAAATGTCTCTTTCTTTATTTCTATCCAGCTAAACATATTAAATAGAGGAATTAGCATATATTCATATAAATTGTTACACACTATTAAATTGAAATTATTTTACAAGCAATGATTTATTTTAATTATTTATATCTATTAAATGTTCCACTATTTGTAAAATTATGTCAATAATTTGATTCATCTCAGTCAGCTTGATCAATCTTTATATCAATCTATCTTAGTTGTGTATCTCTAGGACACTTCTGTCCCCTAGAAAGTGGTGGCTCATGGTTGTTGCAACTTACTTGAAAGTAGGCTACAGTACCAAAAATATTTCTCACCCACACTTTACCATCCATTAGAAAAAAACCATTATGCTTATAATCTGAACAGGTAGTAAGATGCTGCAATAATAATAATAATAATAATAACCAAAATACTGTGTAGAACAGATAAGTGTGTATTTGCTTTAAAAACTAAGTTTGACCCCTAGTGGGAGGGGGGGAAAATCTATAGAAAACATTCAGAATTTTCAAGCTTGGCTTCACTTGGAAACAATCCACAGGCTACCACTGGTCATACATATTATTCATAAATAAAATCTCTTGGTATATTATTACATTTTAAGATTAAAAAAGATTAGTTTAAACGCTGATTATAATAAACAAGTAAATATAATTGAAGATAAGAAAAAAAATATACAACATACCTATTTGTAATGAATTAATTTCTGGCTGTGTGGCTACATTTTTATTCTGAATTTGTTTGTCTGGTATAATTCTGTGGCTTGGTGCTAAAAGGGCCAATGTCAACTTTTTTCTATTTTCATTTTATTTGATCATAATACATTAAAGACTCTATATTTTAATATGCTAGAAGGGCCAATGTATATGGTATCGTTTTTTTTACTTATTTGAATCAGATAGACCAATGTCATATTGAATTTATCTGATTTTAGTTGATCAATGAATTGTTAGAATGGCCAAAGTAGACATGGGCCAAGTGGAAATACATATACCTAAGCCTAGAAAGGCTAATGTCAAGTTTGGCCTTTCTTACAGTTAAAATCTGGGGAAATTAATAGGACATTGGTTGTCAGTACTTGTTTTAAAAACGGCTGATTGCCAGTTTGCCTCGTTTTTAGAATAGTATTTTATTTAATGAAATTGTGACAACAATATAAAGTACTGTGTTCTTGAAAGTGGTATAGCCTTTTACAAGAGGCAACTATGGACACTGAATCTAACTATTTTTGAGACAAGAGGAAAGAAAGGAACACCAATTTGTTATATCTGGGACTAAACTGTGGCTGGTCGAGGTGGACAGGAAATAGCATCGTGCCTTAGTCACTATCTCAAGTCACTTCCTCCAAATATTGAGAAAGTCAATATGTACAGTGATTGTTGCCCTGGACAAAATCGCAAAATTTACGTTTCAGTAATGCTGCTAAATTTACTGTGTGATTTTAGAAAGTAAGGAAGAAATAATATCATTGAAATCAACCATAAATTTCTTGAACCCGGCCATACTCACATGGAGGCTGATACTATCCATGCATCAATAGAAAAGGTAAAAAAGAGAATGACAGCCAAGATTGATTTGCCGAAAGACTGGGCAAATTTAATTAGACTTGTGCCTAGAAAACCCCCTATTTTGGTTGTTGAATTACAACAGGATCAATTCTTCAACTTTCAAAACCTCTTGACTAATCGTTATGTGCATCGAAAAACTAATGAGGAAGGAGAGTCGGTTGGATGGCAAACCATCAAATGGATGCAGTATCGCAGCGATAGCCCTGGTAAAATATTTTACAAACAATCATTTCAATCCGATGAAGCATTTAATACTTTGGATCTATCTCGAAATAAAATGAAAACCAGATCAAGATATTCATCCGACGATGATCCACAAACATTATTGATTCCTCCTCACGAAACACCTATAGCGTTACCAGAAAAGAAGGTTAAGGATTTGATTTCACTGCCCAAGTTCGTACATCCCACAAGTAGGCCCTTCTATGAGTCATTTATTGGAAGGGCTAACAAAGAGGATTATTTACCAGATGAAGAAGATGAATGGAATGAAGATTTAGGAATGGCTGAAAATGTTGAGTGAGAACATTTTAAGTTAGAATTTGGTGTTAGATTTTCTACATCAAACAATAAGAATAGCTAATGATAACTATTATTAAATTTACATTTCTCAGGTTCTAACATAAAATTAATATTTAAATAATTAAATTTAAAAATTATTATTTACTAATGAAGAAGTTAAATCTAGCAAAAATATGTTGTTGTTTTTTGAAAATATAAATTAAGATCTTTAGATAGTTGAATTTGATAACTGATTTGTTTAATATTATTATAAATAAATGATTAATTTTTTCTTCTTTATGTTTTAAATATTATTTGAATACAAGTCTCAAATTAATCATAGTCCTAGTTTAAATATTTTTTCCTTTAAAATTAAAGAAAATATGAAATAATAAAGTAGAAATTTACTGGGCCAATGTCATGTTTTATTAATATTATTAATGTATTTATTTCTATTCCTTTATGCAACAAGGGCCAATGTCATGTTTAACTCTAAATCCTTAATGACCTTGAAACTAAAATGTATATTTTTGAGATGTGTGCTTGATGGATGTTAAGCCACAAAAGTTTTAATTTCATTGAGACATAATTATAGAAGATATTATCACTAGAAGAAATAGCAAAATCTTTGAAAGCCTTTCCTGAAAAATTACGTTTTTTGACATTGGCCCTTTTAGCACCAAGTCACAGAATTGTATTTGCTACATCTGAATTTGCACGATGTTTGAAGACAAGATTAAAAGGTATGATTTGGACTACCTGCTTTTAGTAAGAAAATTTAGAGAAGGCCCAATTGGTGCACAACTGAAATTGGTGATGTTAGTTGTGCTAGTGTTCTGAAAACTTTGTAAGCCTTATGTATTAAGGCCCAATTGGTGCACAACTGAAATAGGTGATGTTAGTTGTGCTAGTGTTCTGAAAAACTTTGTAACCCTTATGTATTAACATTCTTAGTTGAAACTAAAATTAATTATGAGTTAATTGTACTTATGCACACTCTCCAATAGGCTGCTTTAATTTTCCAAACCACTCTATTAATTTATAATGAAAGAAAAAAAATTAATGCAATTAAAAATATAAGAAATATATATTCATTACAATAAGCTACACTTAGTTCAATATAGCTTAATATTTTCACTACATCCAAGCGTCAGTATTCAATTCATAAACAAAAGATGAATCAATCTTATTTGTTCTATTGATAAAACATAAATGATCTGACAATAATTGGTTTGTAGGAATGATAATATTTATCAAAGTAAGTATATATCCCATGATGTAGATTTAATCACTTAAAGCTTAACAAAAATATCAATATAGTTTTAAAAAATAGATAAGTTTAATAAAATGTGTACTCAAACAGATTGTAGAATGGAACTTATAATTTCTTCTTTGTGGAATATATTATTGTCTTGATATGTCAAAGAATATATTTTTTTAATATTGATTTTTGCTAAAATTAACTAATATATCGTAACATTAAGTTGTCTTTTTAAACATGAACGTGAGATAAAAATTATTAAGATATAACAAATAAAGGAGGACCACTTGGATACATGAATTTAAAAAAGGCAAGAAGAACTGATGACACATACTTAAATTCTTATAGCTTCTTATACTGAATAAAACCAATAACGGAGCATAGCAGAGCTAGTTTGGTAAATTTCTGCCTTTATCAAACATGACTGTACAAACCCAGAAAAATAAATTTGAAACATTAAGTCAGTATATTCTAATAGTTATAGGGATGGTTTCCTTACTATATTTTATATATTGCTGCAATAATTTATTTGTTCATTTATATGTATATCTTTGTGGTTATATGTCTTGTCTCATTGTCCATTTTTAAATATACTGTAATCAAAATGCAAGTATACATTCAGTGACACATACTTTTAATATCTATCTATAACTTTTAATTATATAATTATTAAGGTCCTGGATGGTGGCGGCGAAAATGGAAGATATGTCAAAAATTATAGCTTGTTATATTTTCCTAATAAACGAAAAACTAAATAGTTTGAATAGTTTATCAGTTATTAAGATCAATTTTATGTTTAAGATCACTAAAGATGGATTTCCAGATGGTGTCTTTAATGACGGAGCATGACCACTGAAGTAAATATCGCAGCTTCCCATTTATTGAATAAAATAACTCTTCACCTAATATTAAGAATACAAACATACATAATGCACCACGTCTTAGATAATACACCGTGCACACAAGGACACAACATGAACACGCAAAGTGGGAGATGATCAACGGTCTAGGAGATTGGTCTTTGAACTTTGGAGTAGTAGTTATTACTCGCCCAGATCTTGTCGTCTTCTGAATTTCTGCTACTTGATTCTTGTGTACTTACTAAGGTATATTCCTTTCTGTGGTGGACTTAGGTTGAGGCATTGGAAGACTGTATCTATAGTGTAAGCAATGATTTAATATATATTCACCTTTTTCCTGTTGCAACACAATTTCATCATTTCCAAGTTCACATCATAAGATAAAGTGCTATAGTATAGCATAAACCTACAAACCCAGAAAAATAAATTTGAAACATTAAGTCAGTATATTTTAATAGTTATAGGGATTGTTTCCTTACTATATTTTATATATTGATGCAATAATTTATTTGTTCATATTATAGTCACAGCCCCAGAGGGTTTTTTTTCCTTCACTTGTTCCTCATTTGAATCACACACAGATTGGTATGCACTTCAGCTAGCTTCATTGCCTCTCAGCTCTCCACCAATATAAATGTAGTTTTTTTTTCATGTTAGCTATGCCAAATTTTAAGACATGCACAATGCCCTTCCTTATAAATATAAGGTTTGCACAACTGCATGGCTTCACAACACTAGCCATAGCATTTTAATAATGTTGCCATCACCTATAATTATCTGTTACATTCACTAGACACTTTACATTAGTATCAAATGAATATAACAGTGTTAATCACTCAACTATTTATCTGACATTCAATTATGTGACTGTAACTTTTTGAAGAAAAAATCACCTTATAATTAATTATACATATAGTTTATATGTTAAATGATGTAGATATATTTAAAATAACATTTCATTCTTCCTACCTAAAACATAAATCAAGTCATGATAGGAGTTGTATAGTTATATGCTTGGACTGCCACGTTTTATAGACCAATCGGCCTAAAAAGAAATTTATTTTAATTTAATACTAGGCATTCTAAACACTATATACTAGGCCTATGTGTATCATGAATGATATAAAACCTTTTCTTCAATCTCTAGCAAAGAACCTTAAATAGAATCCTGTTTCCTGGTAAAGCCTATAGTATCTTTTAAAGAGATTAGCCAAGTGATTCATTGTCTCTATACATACATTAGCAAATGATCACTTCCTTTGTGCTATGAGCTTTGAGAATTTAGCCATAGGCTTAGAAAATCTTTATTTCAAACCATTCTTCCATCCATAAAGTTCACACTGCTATTCTTGAAAACATGATATCGTTATCACCTGTCATTAAGCTCTTGATTTATTGCTTAAGTCCAGGTCTCCAATTAACTACTTCACTGTGTTCCTAATATGCATTACATCTCTCAATTCTATTAAGCTCAAAATTTACCACATTATTTGCTTTACAAATGCATATTGTTGTTTCCGGCAGTTACTTCAAAATTAAACAACAATTTTCTATGTATCTTCTAGTCCTACAGTTCAACCTCAATTTGATAAAAAAAAATTGTCATTGTTGCAAAGTACAAACTCACATGACATTACGTTCTCGAATCCCTAACACAAACACTTTTATTGGATTGTTTTATATTTGTGAGCACTAAACTAAAGATCTATTTTTCATATGCAAGGTTTTATTTGGTTGAAAATTCCGATATTTAGAGTCAATTATTAAATTTATCAACTTGCATCTATAGTCAAGTGGTCTAAGGAAGCCATTTTCAACCTTTTTCAACTCATGGAACACTGAACAAGGCGCTAACATTTTCAAGGCCCACCGTTAAATTTTTTAAGGAGAGATTTGATCATTAAACACTAGTATTAAGATTATGTTTAAAAGTTCAATACTCAAAATTATAATAATTTAGTTATTTAAAAAATAATATTGATCATGGATTTCAAAAGATTTATTTATACGCTCCAATAATTTTCTCGCTTCCTTTTTATCTTCTCCCAAACTCTCCCGGTACACCTGATGAACCTTCACGGCATATTCGTTGAAAAACACTGGTCTAAGGTCTACTTTGGGGGGTGGGATATACAATTAAGTTTAGAGCCAGAGATTTTAGCCATAGGCTGGCCAGAGCCTCCTAAATGCTGGAGACTAAGAACATTTTTAAATACTAAACAAGTCTAGAGTTTGTTTATTGTTTTGTGGTAAATTAGGTAGATAATTTAAAAAATATGAGTTCTGTAAGTGAGAATTTTTTTTTTAGTTTAGTAGGTAGTTATAATAACAAAGCACTAAAACATTCTCAGTATATAACCTGTTGAAAAAGCCTTTTTAATTCAAACTCTAGATTTTTGATAACATATGCTCTTTGTAAATAGCTAATTAAAGTTTTCAAATGTGATTTTCTAAATTTCAGATAAATTAGAGTCTATGAGAATTTTTCATTTTATTTGTTGATATTAATTTTTTTTATGAAATAAATTTTAATTCATCATCGATTCTATACTATGTTTGAAGCCTCCAAGGCACTATGTCTCAATGCATTGACTAAAAGCCGCTCTGGTATATTTATAAGTTTGAATCCCAGTCCCCAGTAAAGTTGAAGTTACTTTGTATTAAAATCATATCTAGAGTCAAATTTTAATGGGAAGACTCATCGATGACATCTAGAAAAGTTGCTACCTACTTTCACATATTAAAGTGTCAAATCATGTAATGTAAAGCTGTCAATTTTGATTGATATTATAATTATCTATAAGATAACACTAATGATATACTAAATTGTTACAATTATTGTTAGCTGTAAAAATAAAGTTTATATTTTTAATAGTTCATTCCTACCAAAATTCTACTTTAAACTTCCTTAACATCTTCACTGACATCAAAGGCCCAACTATTACATAAACATTGCTTGGTGATTACTAAAAACACAAATTGCAACTTTAATTTCCTCCTCTTGCTTAAGAAGAAGTATTGTTACTAACGAAAAATGTTCTAAACAAAATTTAAAAGTTTTAATTTTCTTGCATTTCTTTCTTTAATTCACAATAGTTTTGGTATTGTTAGCATGGTAGACACTGATTTTACCATTAAAAGCAATAGATTTTCTCTCAGAGAGAGAGAGAGCCTCCAAAACATGATTGAAGCTTATTACTTTGATATACCGTACTTAAAGAAAAGCCACTTTCAAATATTAAATTTCTAGTCAATTAAAGACATTGTTTTTAAATTAATTATGCAACCTAAATGCGGCCAAACTAAGTGTATAATGTTTAATACTCATATGTTACACAATTATATTAAAAATGTATAAAGTATGATTATGTCTTGATCTGAATTCCACTTGTTGAAAGCGCCATTACCACTCATAGCATTTTATAATATGTTTTATTACAATAAAAATTATACCACTAAACACCATAATGTTCAATTTATACACCTAGGAAAACTTAAGATATCTGACCAGATGTTATCCTTGAGAAAGGAAATACAAAGAACCATTGAAGTCAATATTATAGCACGTTCATATCTTTATGACAGACCACAAACAATAAATATAAAAAGTATTAATAAATTATCATATTAAAGTAGAGTTTGAGTTGATAGTTTGTAAAGATACAAACTAGGACCAATTATATTAATGTTATTTAATAATGACTTCACCTTAAAGCTAAATCATGGTCATAGAGTTATGTTTAAAAATTATTTAAATATAAGTAGAGTGAAAAAAAAAATTGAAAGTGTTAATTATTTTTAAAATGTAGTAGGTGAAATATATTTCTGGTATTTTAGCAATAAGTCAGTTCAAAAAATCAAGAAATTATCACTAATTCAAATCACTATAAAACATCAAGCAGGAATGAATTTACATACCATATTTATAGAGAAAAAATTACAAATATGTTAGTACCAGTATATCATATAAAGTTGCTGGCGCATATAAGCATACAACAAAGTGAAATGGGACAGTGAAATCCGTGTATGACAAAATTAGATCTGCTTTAATATACATTTAGCATTGTAAAAAAGTGCATACTTTGAGGCAATACAAAATTTTCTTCTTTAATTATGGATGATTATAGCCAATTTTTTGAATGCATATTGTGTATAATCCTAAAAAAAAGAATTATTATGATTATTTCTGGGACTCATTCCCTCCCATATAATGTTTTATGGGATGCGAAATTTGATTCCTCGATACCTATCGATTCTTAAGAGTATCAAGATGATCGAGAATCAAGAGAATACCTCAATTCTTGATGCCTTAATTCCTAAAGATACATGCAAATGATCGTGAATGCTTTATTAAGAGATTAATGAATATGGCATATTAAAGGCCGTTTGTAACACTTTTTCATTAATTATTCCATATATTTATATAGTAAATCTTATAAAGGCATTGATTAGATTTGAAAACATTTGAAAACTTAAAAATTAATGTTTTGCTTCAATATGTAAACATATCTACCGTGGAAAAATAATGTATTCAAGAAAAAACACAAATATACCTCAATATTAACAGAAACCAGCCCTGTGTTAAGAAATATATTAAGATTGCTTTGCAAATTTACTGTCACAAATTAAATAATAATAATAATGGTAAAGTTTACTTCAAAATTTTAAAGCCAAATTTAAAATCATTATTGTAATTTGTAAGGGCAAAAATGTTTTAAAAGTCTAATTAATATTTAATAGACGTTTACCAAAATTCTTTTACTTTATAAATAGGTATGTATGTTTCATAAAATAATTCTATATATAAAGCACATTAGTGTACATAATCACCAAGCAAACTATAAAAATTAAATTCATGGAACTAAGCATTTAATAAATTATTTGAGAATACTGTTATCTATTAACTTAAGAAACTTGGAAATAAGTTGTTTGCCATAATTCCGGATAGCATACAAATTTTAACTTTCAAACAAAATGTGTAGTAATTCCTTTTGTCAATCACATTTAAATTCAATGAGTTTCTTTCTTACTCCAAATAAAACTAAAATATTGATAAACTGGTATCAATTTTACTAATAAATTCAATTTCATATTAATTTTATTCGACCTATCTATTTGTACTGTATAAATACATAATTGTATTTGATTTGTAAGTTCATTTTTTTTTTTTAGCATCATGTGCTACTAAATAACCATGTTAATGCTTATATACTAATTACACTAATGGTTTTAGGGCTTAGGAAGGTTATATTTAGATTAAGCGTAACCGCATTTGCACAGAGGTAGAGTGGAAAACCATTTTGGAAAACCACCTTAAATATACCCGACCAAAATTCAAACCTCAATATCCCCGTCATCGGCAATCTAATCAACTGCGAGAGTAACGCCTTAGACCATGCGGCAGCCTAAGCGGGTCAGTTCCTATGTTCAAATATGTGAATCCCAAGGGTGATAAATGATATTATACCAAGACAATAACCTTAAAAACTGCATGCAATTATCAACATGTGTTCAATTAGTGTCCACTGTAATTTTTAATGTTTGTGTGTAAGTTTCAACTTGTGTGATAAAAGTTTAAAAAGGTAAAAATATAATTATTAATGGTGTTTTACATTGTTATAAAGTGAAATCAATTCAATAGATTGAAAAATAATTGTATATAATGTTAACAGATTTTTTTAATCATAGAATTATGCACCGGGCAATTCCTCCCCCCACCACCTGGAAATAATTTGCCCATCCATGGAATAGATCCACCCCCCTCAGCCCCAGATATAGTTCTAATTCTCTTATATTGTCAAATATGAAACTGAAGAAAGCTGACCATAAATCAAAATCCAAAAGACTTCTAGTAGTATTACATTTTCAAAAATTTGACAAATAAGACCACTTTAAATAGCTTTTAGAGGAATCTAAATGTCAGAAAAATTCAAGCGAGGATCACTTTAAGGAGCTTCTAAAGCCACCCAAATTTCAAAAGCATATAAAGGGGGCCCAGTCCAAATAGCTTCTAGATGCATGCAATTTTCAAGAATTTTCACACAAGGACATTCCAATAGTTTCTGAAAGCATTACAATTTTGAAAAGTTTTTTGGTGGAAGACCACGTCAAATATCTTCTAGCGGCATCTGATTTTTAAGAAATTTCAACAAGATGACCACTCCAGATAGCTTCTAAGAAGATCCAATTTCAAAATATTGCCCCCGAAGACCACTTTAAATAACTTCTAGAGGTATCTAATTTTTTAGAAAAATTCTAGCATGGAGTAATTAGTGACAGTGAAACCGGTGAGTAGGGTGTGAAGGTGGAAGGGAGAGGTCTTCGATTCTTCTGGAAAAATTAGACCTCCCTCTAGATGCATTTCACACCTTTTGTTCTTCTCGAATACGAAGCTGAAAGACTTGCATCAAACTGAAAATAACCTCTAAAGGCATTCAATTTTCAAAATTTGCCAGGAGATCGCCACTCCAAATAGATTCTAGATGAATGAAAAATTCAGGGGAGAGTAGTTACAAATAACTTCTAAAAGCATAATATTTTCAAAAAATGTCCAGGTGAGGCCTCATTCTAAATAGCATCTAAAGACATACATTATTTTAAAAAATTGTAGGAAAAGACCACTTCAAATATCTTCTAGAGTCATCTAATTGCCGGAAAAATGTAAGGTAAGGATCACTCCAAATAGTTTTGAGGGCATCCAAATTTCAAAAATATCTAGAGTAGGACCACTTTAAATAACTTCTATAACAGTGTTTTTCAAATTGTGATACGCGTATTCCTAAGGGTACACACGCGACTTTCAAGGGGTAAGAAAGCAGCTCTCAGGGGAAAATGAGCAAAATGACAAGAAAATCAAACATAGTGGTGAATTTCCGAAGTGACTGAGGAAAATTTTTTTCGTTGATACCTGATAAACTTGTTCACCACTGTTGCGAAACTATTATTTTCCCTTCGAAGCATATTTGTTGATATTTTGGACAATGGCGCAGGAAATATTTGATTGTCGTGATGGATTTGTAATTCAGCATCATGAATACTGGAAGGTGTTGGAGTTTCCATTGACGGTGCATGAGCTAGTATTGCCATGCATAGTGGTGTGGTTTCCCAGATCAATAAGCTTTTTCCACAGGCAACATTCGCCCATTATAGTCTTCACAGGGAGGTTCTCGCTACCAGGAAATGTCAAAATGATATGAAAATAGTATCAGGCAATTCCAGATTATTTGCAATCTTATGTGAATAAATGGGTAGAGAGCATAATCATCTTCTCTACCACGCCAAGCTAAGGTGGATTTCCAAAGGAAATTATCTTGATAGTTTATAAGAAATGAAGCAAGAAGTTCAAGTTTTCCTCTCTGGCAGTAAGTGTAAGTTTAGTGACAGACTTACAGGTGAGCAGTGGGTGTGCTGTCTATATTTCAAGGCTGACATCTTTCAGCAGCTCAATGAGCTGAATAAAGGTCTGCAGGGTAAACACATAACATCCTTAATGGTTCATGACAAAATCAAAGTTTTAAGCAAGAAACTTAATTTTGCAACAAAAGAAGTTGTAAATGGACAACTGTCATTCTTTCCAACCTTAGAAAATTTTGTAGAAGAAAATTAACGTTTACTTTATGTTTCTGTTGTCAACAACAATAAATGAACATTGTTTGGTTTGATTGAAGACCTTAGCTAATATTTATCTGAAAATTTAGACAATGAGTTTTGGATGCAAGACTCTTTTTATACAGTCCAGTCTACCAACTTATTTTCAATTAAAGAAAAGTAAGAGATTATTTAACTGTCCTCTGATGAAACTCTCAAATTCAATCTCAAGAAAACATCTCTGGCAGACTTTTGGTTTCAAAGATTGAACGAGGTTCCTCATATCACTGACCATGCCATCAAGTTTATGATGCTTTTTCATAAATGTTTCTATGTGAGAGTGGTTTTTTATCTATGGCGTATTTAAAAATAAGTACTGCAATAGGCTAAATTTGGAGCCGACCTCCACTTGAAAGTTTCAACTGGACAACCAAACATCAGAAAGTTGTTTTAAGCCATGAAGACACAACCCTGTCACTAAAAACCTTTGCAACCAGTGCCAAGCACAATACATTGATTTCACAAAAGAAACACTAAGAAAGAGAATGAATGGTCATCGACATGACACAAAAATAAAAAATAAAGATAAGCCTGTAGCATCACATCCCAAAGCCCATAATCTGGACTTTAATTACTGTTACACAACCAAGGTAGGCAAATCCCTGAACAAAGAAATATGCAACTCTTCACAACTAAGGATATGGGAACTGGCCCATCAATATATCATCAAATCCAGACAAGCCCCTAGCCTCAACCTTAGGTAATTCCTCTCCTTCCTACCAGCACACTTATTTTTACATCCAATGTCACAATAATAATACAGTATATAACACAATTTTTATTTTTTCTATCTATTTATTCATAGTGCTGCCATCTATACAGTGATATCATAAATGAAAAACAGTTAGCTGTGGACAGTCAACCTTGCAGTTCAACCAAGAGCATCAGTCTACTCTCTTGACCTGATGAAGCTGTCTGTGACAGTGAAAGTTTGTCCTTAAAAATGTGTTTATGTGTATTTTAGTGTTCTATCTAAACAATTTCTACTCCAGTATCACCAAGGTAAGTGTGCTAGCTATCCCTCCTAATCTAAGCCATAAAAACCTTTGAGGATTCATAAGCTCTTAACTCCAGAATTAAAATAACAAACTTTGGTTTAAAAAAAGTGTGTTAGTTTTTTTTAACTAATTCCTGAAGTGAATTTATAAAAAAAAAGCATACTTTTTTACAAAAAATATGATCAGTAAAAACAACAACCAAAAACATAACAATTCTCAATAAGAAATAATGTTAAGGCTATTAAAGTGGGATTATTTAAATAGGTTTGTCACATTCGCAATAGTTATATAGTTATATATATATTTACTTTCAATGGATTAGAAACTGCCTCAATAGGTAATTTATCAGGAAGATATAACTTTTTTTTTAAACCTGTCATTTGGAGAAATTTGATCATGAGGGTACAGTAGACTTTTTGTCATAGCCAAGGGGTACAATCTAAAATGAGTTTGAGAACCACAGTTCAAGAGGAATCTATTTTTTTTTTTAATTCAAGGTGAAGACTACTCTTAAGAAATTCTATATGCATTCAATTTTCCAAAAATTTGCTGGATGATTCTAAAAGCATCCAAATTTCAAAAAATTCTTGGGGCAGTCTACTCAAAAATAGCTTATATAAATAGTCTTAAGTTTCACAAATTGGGGAGTAGGACCACTCCAAAGAGCTTTTAGGGACATCCAATTTTTTAACATTTATCAGGGAAAAGGGGGAGTGGGGGGTGGAAAGCAAGTCTAAAAAACCTTAAGCTCTTTTATTATCTTGGCCTCTCCCTACACAAAGGTTGCACTTAAGTAGGCCTATATTTATTTTGGTTTATTTCTAATTTTACACATTAAAACGTGATTTTGGCCTTAGAACCTTAATATCATGTACTTTAAATTTTTAATATAAAAGGTATATTTTAAAAAATAGTAATTATATTTATAAGAAAAAGTTAAGAGTATGATTATGGTAGCTTACTAGTGAAACTTGTATGTTACCATTCATTGACACGTGCCATGGGTGCAAATAATAAGAGCATTGACTAGTAAAAATAAAATACATGGTTCCAAAATATTAAAATTTATCACTTAAAATGTTTTTAGAAACTATTTGTGACCGTGACTTAACCAAATTTAACTACAATATTATTATGTTTTTAAGTGTGATGGCCACTATTGAATAGAAACTATTAAATTATTTGAGGCTATTAGATTATCTATAAATTAATAGTCCATTTTCAAATATAGTTTTAATTTCCTAATTATGAGTCTCAAACAACTTTTGATCAATAAAATAAAATTAAGTTAAACACAATCATTATTTAGGCTCTGCTTATTTTATTACATTTTCCATGTCAGTCATATTGACATTAAACCAATGTAGCTAGGGGTAGTACACTAAAATTAGTTTTAATTTCTAATATAAACTTAACTTTCTTAATTTACTATAACGAGGCATATAGCAAACCTATTTTGCTTTATATTTTAGATAAGTCTATATTGCAGAGCAAAAGTAAGAGGTCGTGAAATTGGTAATAGACCTAAATGTTTTGAATCATCAACTTTGTTACAGTTCTAAAGTGCATAAGGTTAACTATAGATAAGAAGCTTAGAATTAAAAGATAATTCATTCTTTCAAATATAAATAGTTTTCATCATTTAATAGTTTCAATTATTGGATAGAATCCATCACTAGTTCTTCATATGTTTATTTGTGTCACTATACAAGCTAAAATAAAACAATCCTTGATTCCTCATTTGAAGATGTGTGTGTCTAGTGTTTTATAATCAAAGTTAAGATTTACCTTACTTTCTTGAGCATGACATAGAGTCAAAATATCCATTATATGCTGATTATGAGTAAAGGCCTATTCACTATTGTTACCCTTAACAGAGCAACTTGGTCGATTGAAGAAGACAGAAAGTAAAAGGGAAATGATGAAGTACCTAACCCACCATGGTCGACATCTGAATGCCAGCTGGTCTGACTGGACAGCGAGGCTGGACTCTGCCCATAGTATGACACATCCCCCCCTCCCTTGTCACGACCACCAGCACCCATGTCCATATCTTCTTCTGTGGAGCTCAAGCGCCTCAGTCGCTTGTTGCGAGGTTCACCACCTGGACTTTGTGAGCTGCGCGGTAGTGACAGGGGACCTGCAATCATTTTATAATTCTTAAAACAAACTATTCAACCATACATATATATACTTATGGTGTATAAAAAATTATAGTTAATTTTAGATAGAATCACATGTCAATGCAAATGAGCCTCTAAATGAACTTCACATTATAAACAAAGGACACTAAAAGGATCCATTAAGAAACCATCCTAATAAGTGGCGGCTCGAGGTAAATTTTGCACCTAAACGGGATTTTTTTTTTTTTTTTGCGTCTTAAAGGGAGTTTTGAGGTTTGTAGATTATTTTAATATCATGCCCAGATTACATTAGATTAGAAGTTGTGAGGTTAGGCGATTATTTTCCTGTCACGCCAAGGCTATGTTAGATTAGGTTGGTACTCTCTTCAATGCCACCCCTGATCTCTAATGTTGAAATATGGGCAGTTTAAAAACATTTTCCGGCAATTTAATTTGATGAATATAATCAGGTTAGCCCAAGTTTTAAAGTTTATACTCCCATATTATTTATTCTAAGACGTTAAAACCAGAAAGATTATAAAAAATTATGGAAGAAAGCAAAGCTATATAATTAAGTACGATATTAGGCCTATGAAAGGTACAGTAATGGTTGCACTGTATCTGAATCATATTCGAATACATTTAAAATTCACACCTTGACACAGCATTGAATCGAATCATAGAAAAGGGATTAGTATAGATACCTCACTCTAATGTTGGCAAGTAGAACCACATCACTAAAGCTCGCAGCGTTAGTGCCACGAAACAAAAGATTATAAGCGGGACGTTACACTTAGGACACAACTCATTTTCTATTGTGGAATGTTAATTAATCAATTCCTATATCAAATTCAATCAAATGTAACTAAATCTATTATTCTATAAATAAACCACGTTATAAAATGTAAAATCTATAAAATCTAGCTAAACTCCTTCTTTAAAATAAACCACGAATTGCTAACAAGGCAGTAATGGCGAAATTTACATGGACTTAACGTCCACTCATGCGCATTCCTTTGTGACGTAATTGCAAGCTGCTCCTAGCGATAGTGCCTCAAACTAGTTTACGGGATCAGCTAGTCCTATAAGAGTGCCCACCCCATAAATCGAATTATCAAATCCGTTACAACTAGTTCTCGTCTCACACTCACGTATCGACTACAGCGCCAGGTGGTTGAACGAAAAAGTGTCTCTAGCGTCGCGTTCTCCGGTCTACCGTAGACCAGATATGGAAATATTTAATCAAAGCTCTTCCCCTGTGATTCAACTATCTGAAATCTTCTCAGAAAATATGTAATCACTATCCTCATGCAGTTTGAACTGAACTCAAATCTTGGGTTGATTATGTGAAGTCTCACCCTTGTTGGAGGAAAAAACCAAGATACAGGGGCATATCCACAAATTGCTGCCAGTAGTGGGACCAGAGTAACTAAGGTGGGGGGCCTCTTATTGTTATCAATGGCTCCATACTAATTAGATTATGATTAAAACCCACAACAGTCCACAACTTTAATATTTGATTGAGGAACCACAGGGCAGACCAATGTAGTCCAGAGAGGGACGTGTCCTCTCATTCCCAGAAGCTTCGTTTCTGACAAAATAAATTATGTCAAACCATCATCGGTGGTCGCATGGTCTAACGCGTCACTCTCGTGTTTGATTGAATTGTAGGGAGGGTTATCGGGGTTCGAATATCGGTCGGGTGTACTAAGGGTGATTTTGCCTAAACAGTTTCCTCCTCTCTCTCCACGCAAATTCGGGTACATTTATTATAAAACTGTACCTCCCTCAGCCATATTCCATTAACGTTATAATTACTAATAAATGTACGGCTGTAACATAAACGGGTACTAAGACGCAGTAAAAAATAAAAAAAAATAAAAAGGATGAAGATCTTTTCATATTGGAAACTAGGTAACCTAGACCTCCTTTTCTAAAGTCTTCCCACTAACCCCCACCCTCAAGAAATGTATGTGGCTGAAAAATGATATCCCTCGCCAAACAATCGAAACATGTCAATACAATCAACAAGAGGTATAACAATATCTACCCGCCTCGGTGGCGTGGTTTTGGCTAACGCGCTGGTATCGTGTTGAGCTAGACTGTTGAGGACTGGGAGATTAAGGTTCAAATCTCGGTCGGATGAATTTGGGTGGTTTTCCTAAATGGTTTTCCACTCTACCTCCACGCAAATGCGGGTTCACTTCCTTTAAAATTCAACCTTCCCTATTCCTAATCCATTAGCATAATTAGTACATAAGCGTATAACCCGAACGGGTAGTAAGACGCGGAGCTAAATAAATAAAAAATGTATTAAAAATAATAACAGTGATAAATGGATCCGCTCTATTAAAATATATTGCTCATTCAATTATTAGTTTGTGGGTCATGATAGCGAACAAACAGTTATATTGTAAGCTCTAGCACCAGTGAGGTAGTTTTATTCTATAAACATGTACCCTTCTTTTACGATGTAAGGTAGCAAGCTTACCTAACATTATTCCACTATGGTATAGCTTATAAGAAAGGGTCATAGTGTAATACATCAAGGTAAGACTGACTGCTAATTTTCAGGGTAGATGGAGTGTACATACAGATTTGTATCTATATAAATAATATTTAAATTCTTCAAATAACCCATTGATTTAGGCTGCAAACTGCAAAACAGTTACTAACAAATTTAAAAAGGTCTTTCCTCCACAAGTTGAGAGACTTCACCCACTCACCTCCCTTTTTCACAAAATTTACCATTCAACAATAGTTAGGGAACAATTTATTTTATGACTACACTTCTTTGACCAATAAGTAATATTTGAAAATAGTTCTCTATTAACGGTTTATGTTGATTTTAACTGAGGTTAATTGAATTTCAGGTTTTGGTCCACCACGTTATGGAATTTATTTAAAATCTCTGGTAAGAGAGAGTTTAGTCTTCGTAAGTGTGATAGCAGACACGGTATTGAGTGACTCGGAGTACATGATAAATGTCGTTCTAGGCACTAAGAAGTCCCCTTGTACAGTTCAATTTACATAGAAAGTGCCTTTTAAAAATATTAACACTTTTTTTTGGGCCAAAATAGATAACATTTTCCTGATTTATTGGTGTTATTTATAAGTACGTTAAAGCAGATCTAGTAGCTTTTATAGCTTTCAGATAAGGGGTCTGCCTATGAAAATTGGACTGTATTAAAGCACCTGTAAAATAAAAACACTTATAATTATTTTTAAAAAAATATGTTAATCAGTGGAGTTGGAAACTTGGCTGGAAGTAGAAGGGGTCTAAAAATAAATAGTCACATTTCTAGGACTTTCAAATAATAATGTTACAAAAAGGGGGTGGGGGGTGCATTTAGTTGGCTTTTTGTAGTTTATTCTATGCTTTTATGCAAAGCTTTTGTTTCTATATTAATCTAAGTGTAGACCTATTATAATATTTTAGAAAATACAATCCTAGATTCTACTTATTACATTAATTTACGCTAAGTATAAACCTTGCTTCATTAAAAAAATATGTTACTAAAATAAATAACCACTCAGTAAAAAAAAAAACCAAAAATTACTTTTTTTAAACATAAAGTGAAAACTACCTTAATTTTATCAAAAGGAAATTAAAATAAGCATTTAATTCTTGGTTTTTCTATTTTAAAAAACCACACCACTAACGCCATGCATTAACGAGTCCACCGAATCTTTTATTCATGCTAGCAAGCTTGGGCGAGTGGTTATAACTTATAACACAGGAGCTCGGTGTTCGTTCTAAAATGGCAGCCATTGAGGTGTTGTTTATACAAGGTAGTTTTAGTCTTTCCAACTGAATGTCGGATCAATTTCTCCTTATATGTGAATATTAAGTATAAATAAGGTTAAATAGTGGGCCGTGAAAAAATCACATTTGGTGTATCATCTAATCATAAGACCCGCCTCGGTGGCGTAGTTAGCTAACGCACTAGATTTGTGTTGAGATAGACTGCCGAGGACGGGGAGATCAAGGTTCGAATCTCGCTCGGGTGAACTGGGGTGGTTTTTCTTAAATAGTTTTCCACTCTCCCTCCACGCAAATGCGGGTTCACTTCATCTATATTCAACCTTCTCAATTCCTAACCCATTTGTGTCAATAGTATATAAGCGTATAGCCTGAACGGTTAGTAAGACGCGGTGCTAAGTATTAACTAATCATAAGATCGAACACAAATTTGACATTCTTTTCATTTTTGTGGAAATAGGAAAGTATGGGGGGATGGAAAACATATTTACTTTGCCTTTGCTTCTAATTTTTGTACCCATGTAGTCCTTGTTCCAACGCCACTGATAATAACAAACATAGTAATAATATAAAAGTTCTCCAAATATCACATAGCTATTGGAGCTTCAAGGTTGATATATTAAACAACGTCTAATCTATAGTAAATATCGTAGTGGAATATATTTTTTCCTTAAATTTATAATTCAAGTTTTATTTTGTGTTTGCCCCACATCAAAACTAATAGAGTAAGGATGACGATGGTATAGTTTAGACTATAGAGAAAATGTGCTAGCATTTGAGTAGTGGGAGAGGGAAATTATTTCAATTAAAAACCTAATTATACCCGACCGGTATTTGAATCCCGATATTCCCGTATTCAGAAATATAGTTTATAATGAGAGTGACGATTTATACCATGTGATCACCGATGCGGGTGAGTATATTAAAAATTCATGTTTTGATAACTACTGTTCAACCCACATCGGTGGACACATAATCTAACGCACCACTCTCGTGTTTGAATGCATTTCCAGTGACGGGGATATCGGGGTTCGAATCTGGTTCAGATGTACTGAGGATAAGTTTTTTAAAATGGTTTCCCACTCTTTCTTCAAAAAAATTCGGGTACATTGAATCTAAAATTATAGCTTCTTCCCCCATATTCAATAATCGTAATAATCTAAGGGGCCCGGGTTCGATTCCCGGTGTGACCGAATTTTTTTATCATTGGTGAAATGTGGGTTTTCACAGTGATGAATTAACGGCTGGGTGCTGTGTCTCTTTTAGATTTAAATTAGTTTATAAGTCGTGTGATGATATAATCAGTCGATTCAGAAAGGGAACGTTAAACACCTCAAATAAAAAATAAATAAAAAATTGATTTAATATCTATTGTATGCGTATAGCCCGAACGAGTATTAGGACGCGGTGTAAAAATACAAACAATATAATAACTCCCGGTTTAATGTCCACGCCCCAATCAAAAGTGTGAACATTGGAGAACTTGTCTTATTCTTTCTAGTAAATTGTGTTCAGGGTTATAGCACTCAGTGGTGCTTCACGCACGCGCATTTCCTGCATACTCGATGTGTGTGAAGAAGCTCATGTTCTTACTGTATGCTCCCGAAGCCATCATGGGTGTATGTTCTGGAGCTGGAGGTGTGTAGCTGTTGCAATAGTAGCTAGGGTTTTCCAACTTGATGGCATTCACTGGGGGCTGCATGCCATTAGGACCTTGCATGATGGACGCTGAAACACACCAACATCGCACATATTAGGTTGCTTGACCACACAGTTCAGGGGTGTGACATTTAAAAAAAATCTTACCAAACTAAGGTTAGGTCTATATCACACTAGGTTGCCACGGCAGCTCTACCAGTTATAAAACAAAGAAATGAATGGTGCATCACACACCTGGCATCGTTGCCAGTCAGTGAGAACTGCCAGTCCGGGTGACGAGACAATGCACTAGTGGCAGTACTGCCACCAGAACTGCCGTGGCATCCTAGTATGATATATACCTTTGGTGTACCCTTCGTCTAACCCAGTGGCTCTCAATCTTTTTTTGTTCACGGCACACTTTTCTTTGTCGTGAGTCCTCGCGGCACAATGATGAACGTGCATGTTGGTGACACTACTGGACATGCACCTGCATAGATTCTTATCTCAATTAGATAGGAAATATTGTGTGTGTGTGTGTGTGTGTACCTTCTATTCGACCACGAATTGAAGTTTGATGTAAGAAACAACCATCTCAAGTGGCTCATTATTACTCTACTCTTCGATTGTAGGTTAGTAAATTATCTGGAAAATAAATGTTTATGAATAAATGAGAGTGAGTGTGGATCAAAAGGAAGGGGTAGGCCATGTAAGACGTGAATAAATGTTGTAGACGAACGTGTGAAAAAGAGACACATTAATTGTTTTAATGATAATAGAGCATGCATGACTTGCGGATACATTTCCTCTAAATTATGTAATACTCATCTCTACCCTACTAGGTGTATTTGAATGCAATGCAAAAAAAGTACTTTATTCAGTTTTAAAATTGCTGAAGCGAAGGTAGTATGCAAGGATAGGGAAGTGTGGAGAAAGTTATTGAGAATGGATTAAGTACGGAGTTGTTTATTTTAGCTATATGGACAGTTTCTTGCATACCCCATAAGAGAACGGCATGATTAGGTATGTATAGGCCTATATGTGTAAATGTATTTAAAGATTTCCAACATTTTACTCTTATTTCTTTTCAACAATCCTTGGATCAAATCAACAATACCAACAATACTTTGAGATCATTGTTGAAAATTCTTATTTTACATTACTTTACTTTGCCTTCAAAGCTATGGCGATTCGGGTACTGGTGTGTTGTCCACCTGAAGCATCTTGACTTCGGGTGACTACAGAGACGCCCATGCTTTAAACCCTGATTCTTATAGGAAGCCAACTTTCAACAACCAACATTGAGGTAAAGTCACTAGAATGCTACATTCTAGAAATATTATGCATTATTTGCTTTATTATTAACAAAGTTAATCTAAAAGTTTATCAAAAGTTTTCAGTAATACCTCCTTATGGATTATTGTATAATTTATATTTACATTATTAATTAAACAAGCTAATAATGTAAATAAAATTGTAATATTTTCCCCCCACTAATGTAACAACAAGATTTTCCAGTTTTCAAATAAAGAGATTCCTGTCAAATTTACACTATCGCAACGTCTTGTACTGAAACTTTACATACACGTGGATGAAACTACTTTAAAAGCTAAGGTACCAAAACTGAGCTTTTCATCAATATCCTGATTTTTTATATATTGATATTTTAAAAATTCGTATCAGTGGGTACATGGAATAAAGGTTTAGCTATTCTGGTCTGGTTTGCTGGTGACAAGGTTCGAATACCAGCTGGGTGAAACTTACTAGAGGTAGTTTTCTCTAAATGGTTTCCCATTCTCTCTCCAATAAAATGCTGATACATTTCCTCTAAATTATGTAATACTCATCTCTACCTTATTAGGTGTATTTGAATTCACATAGTCCAGACGGGTGTTAAGATTCTATGCAAAAAAAAGTACTTTATTCAATTTTAAAAATGGTATAGTAAATTATCTAGCCCATTTCGGTGGTCTAATTGTCTAATCTCTTGTCACTCTCGCAATAGACTGGACTGAAGATTATGGGAAGATCAGGGTTTTAATCCCGGTCGGATGTGCTGAGACGGTTTTTTCTTAAATGGTTTTCCATTCTCCCTCCACGCAAATGGGGATACACCTCTTATAAATTCAACCTTCCTCATTCTTGAGACATTAGTGTAATTATTTCATAAGCGTATAGTACGAACGGGTAGGTTAGTAAGACACGGTGCTAAAATAAAATATTTAAAAGGTAATCAAATTGCAATAAAATTGCATGCTTGGCTTGAAAATAATGAAATATAATGAATCTTAACTTCGGGAATGTAAAACCTGGCGTTTCTTGAAGTGGCAGGACCGACCCTCGAAATGAGGCATTGGGTCAAAGGGCGTCAGCACCCCCCTCCCCCACTCTTTCCGCCAAACCATCCCAAGCACGCCTCATCAAAGTCTAATGGCCCACATGGCCCGTAGTCGCCTATCGGATTTCCATTGGGTGACCATAAAGTTGAAGTTATCTTCCCCCTTTCCCACCCTCCAGCCATCCTCTTTTCAACGATGCTCTCCTTCCCCCCTTCCCCCTTTCCATACCCTGTACCACTGCTCTTTCGGCGTCCACCAAGCAGCACGACGACGCCTGCACAACACTTCATCTCCACGGATTCAAAATAGAAAGGAGCCTATACTTAATTTTCTACGGAACTTTGTAGAGAACATTGTTGCTGGATATTCACTTTTATAGATAGGAGAATCATTAGGATTTATCACGTCCCAAGTTTCAGATAAACTGTCACCCACTTCGGTGTACGCATGGTTTAAGGCGCTACTCTCGCAATGTATTAGACTGCCGATGACGGGGGGATCAGGGTTCGATACCGGTCAAGTTTACCGAGGGTGGTTTTTCCTAAATGGTTTCCCACTCTCTCTATCTCCCCACGAAAATGCGGGTGTACTTCCTCTAAATTCAACCATCCTAATACCTAACTTACTAGCGTAATTAATAGATAAATGTATTAACCGAACGGGCAATGTGTTAAGAAAAAAAGAAAAAAAATGTAGGTGCAGTGTTTTTTTGAAATTCACTTCCATGGACTATTACCTTCACACCCATTACCTTCAAAGTACAATCCCCCAACTAACTATATAAAGAGCATTTAGCATAGCGAAGCGAGGTTCTTTTTAAACTCGACCATTTGGAATTTCACTTGTCTGTCTGTCCGGATCTTTGGTCCCCGATAGTTGCCAAATGTGAGGATCAATTTTAACGAACTTGGGCAGGGACATTCTTTGAGCCTAGGCTGAGCAATGTATGTACTGTAGATGTTTTTTTCGAAATGGTTATCCGTTTCAAGATGGCGGCCGCTTGAAAATCTGTCCGTGTGTTTACTATACGATGAATGTAAAATGCATGGACCAATTTTACATAAATTTGGCAGGAACATTCTTTGAACCTAGGACGAATGATGTATACACAGTAGCCTACATGGTTTTTCAATCTGGTTTCAATATGATGGCAGCTTAAAAGGTTTATCGTTTCAATTTATAATCTCAAGTGATTTGAATTTAAAGTTTTAAGCATACTTAGGGTGATTTTATTTTTAATGTTAACATATAATGTGAAACTGAAGTCTTAATTTGCTTGATGCATGTTTATTTACTTCAAATATAATGTAATGTGTTAATATATTTTCTGTCTAACTTGATCACCAAGGAAAAGATATTATCAACTTATAATCCAAGGAGAAATTACAGACAATATTTAATCTTGGAAGTCCAAAGAGAAATGATAAGACCGTGGTAAAGATAAGAACAAGATATTATTCCTAGCATGATGTATTTTGTTAATGGAGGGAGCAAGGTCTTCTGTTCACAGAACTAGTAGTATTTTATTATTGATTCTAAGAATTTTCACTAGAAAGGTTATCAGCGTATGAGCATGAAATGCAAATCGTTCCTTCCTAACCTTTTTTTAGCACCGCGTGAATACGTTTAACCAAACCATGATTTGAACCAAACGATCTGATAAGAGGTTTACACACAGTTTTAAGCACAATGTTACCAAGAACGAGATCGCGGTCTTTCCTACAGTCCAATTTTCAACAGAAGGGCTTTATTTGACAGAAAAGTTGATAGATCTACTTCCACGTATTCATAGGCTAAGTCATGTGATTTGCAGCTGTCACTTTCGAATACCTATTAAATTGTAAAATCGTATTAGTTTTGGCTGCAAAGAAATGTGTTTTGTATTTTCTAAAAGGACCTTTATATGAAAAATGGATGATTCTAGATCTATTTCAATGCATTAACAAAATATCTAGGCTAATATATTTAAGCTACTTTACATTTATTTGTACAGAGTTGTTGGATTTCCCTTAACGTAGTGGGATAATTTAGCAGTGCTCGGAAAGAATGAATTCATTCAACTAGTTCATGATAATCTTTTGTAAATGAACTGTACAGTTGTGAGAGATGTAGATAGAATAGGTGCGTGACAAGTTGACAGTGACAGCATGATTTTGAATTAAGAGTAGAGGTATACGAAGTCCATTTTTTCAATTCGAAGCGAGCTCGAATCGAATAAATGAAATATTCTCGATGCCGAATCAAAGTTCGAATATTTTCTTTTAGTCGTTTTATGCGTGAAAAAATTTTTATTTTGGTTATTTATACTATCTTATACACTAAAATTACTTGTAAAATGTTTTATTGCACAATAATGTTTCGTGTTAATCTGACAAATCAAGTTATTATCACAGCAAGCAATTCAATTTCTTAAGATTTTTCCCATATAAATATAATATTGTAATGTACAAAACAGCTCAGGATGGCAATAATTGAACATAAATTGAGTATTTTAGCTGTCAATATTTTTATTGGCGAAGCTTCAAAGCCAGCATTTATTTCGAAACGAAGTCGAAGCTGATTTTTGTTTTGAAGCCAAGTCGAAGCTTCGCACACCCCTAATTAACAGTGTTATTGAAACACCTCCTGAATCTTATATACACTAATTTATTTTGTAATCTATGATAGTTATGATTGTGTTGACTTTTTTTAAATAATCACTACGTCTTACTAGCCGTTCGGGCTGTACGAATATCTACTACTTAAATACGCTAACGTGTTAGGGATGAGTAAGTTTGAATTTATAAGAATTATACACAAATTTGCGTGGAAGGATAGTGAAAATCCATTTTAGGGTGGAGGGGGGGAAACACCTTTGGATTCCATAGACCATTCGACCACCGAGGCGTGTTGCTTTGTTGCTGTGTTGTTATTATTATTATTTTGAGGATATATAAAACACAAACCCCTACCGTTTTTCTTTATATATTTGAGGCGTGATTATTCGCTTTGTACCAAGATAATACAAAGGGAGTTTTGGAGAACAAGGTGCTAAGAAATATATTTGGACCTAAGAGGGATGAACAAACAGGAGAATAGACAAAGTTACATAATTGAGAACTTAATGGCTTGTATGTATCCCCAAACCTATTAAAGATAATCAAGGTGTGTAGTCGAAAGCAGGGTGGTTATGTGGTGCGTATAAGTGATGATAGGCCTGTACACAACATTTTAGTTGATAAACCTGAAGGGAGACACAAATTCCCTTGTTAAACCAAGAGGTCGATGAGATGATAATATGAAAATGTATTTGAAGTAGGTTAAATGTCAGGTAAGGGATTGGATGAAAGTGTCTCAGGCTAGGGTTGAATGGCGAGCTTACGTTCTAGCGAGCATGAACTTTTAAGTTCTAAGGCCATAGAGGTAATAGTTTTATTATTATTATTATTATTATTATTATTATTAGCACCGCGTCTTACTACCCGTTCGGGTTATACGCACTTACGCTAATGTGCAATGGTAGGGTGATTGTGAGATGAAATGGAGGACCTACAGTTTAACGTGGAATCCGAACCATGGTGGAGGCCTGGCATTCCTCACATTCACAAGTTGTGCTTAATACACATCTTGTCAGAGGTGAAGGAAGGGGTTGGCAATCAGATAAATCTGTGCCGGGACCGAGGATTGAACCCCGGATCCCCAGCACAGAAGTCCGACACCTTACCTCTAGACCACCAGGTCGCCTTAATTTATAAATTGGGGGGGGGGGGGGGGGAGGTAAAAGACTGGTCACCACTCGCCTCGTCGGACATCAGGATGTATTGATAAATAAAGATGAGAAAGAACATCTGTTAATTATGATGACCTAAAGAGATTGAATGCTAAGAGTTGCTTCTTGCTTCTTCATGCAGAAAATTAGTGAGAATTGAGAAATAGTGTCATTTGTTCTTCCTCCACAGTCCACCCTAGTAGGGATGTGAAAAAGTATCGATATCTTACTTTCAATACTAATATTTTATTTACTCTATACTTTTTTTTCCAATACTTTTACTGATATAAGTACTCACACTTTGGTATCGTGTCAGTATCGAGAGAAACAGTTTTTTTTTTTTTTGCTAGCTTCCCTCATGCTAGGATTAAATGTTTACTAGGGTGGTTTGTGGAGGAAGAACAATTTATACTGCGAGTGGCGACCAGTCTACTGTTCCTTCCTTTTTCAATGAGCACGCCCATCACAAACTAGACAAAATAAGCTTTTTTAGAACAAAATGAACTCAATCATCTCAAGAATGTACCAAGCAGACGAAGTAGTAAAGTTTATATGCGTTCTTTAAGCAAATGAATCAGATCAGGGCATCCATTTTTCTATTGTTTGTCAATAGTTAATAAATATATCAAGATAGTATACAAACGACGAATGTAGTTAAAATATGGCACCTCTCAGAAGTGAATTATGGAAGTTTTTTAAAAAGTTGGATGGCAAAAAATCATTTTGTAAAATTGGTTTTAGATGATTAAAAACCACTAGTGGGTCATTTCAGCGATGGCTGCAGATTATTGCACTAAAATGTATTTTAAACTTTTTATTGGGAAAGGATCTATATAATAAGCCCTCACTCATTTTTTAGTTAAAAGTTTACTTGTCAAAGGCTATCAACATTACTTATATATTTAGTTTTCGTTGTTTAATTTGAATAAAGATGTATATTTTCCACCTTCACGCCCCGATGAGAACTTTAAAATGACCCCTATCCCAGATCTCTATCTCTTCATTGCACAAACCACTCAATTAACGATTGAGCTAATAATATTTTTAAACAAAGACAAATATTTTATTTACCAACATACAGCAATACACAAATCATGGTTTCCATGGTGATGTAAACAAAGAATGATTGTACAGATGAATCAATGCCCACACAGAAGGAAAAGATGGAAAATTCTCTAAGAAAATTTGATTTTAATTTTAGGGCACTATTTTTACCGGCATCCTGATTCCCTAATCTTTAAAATGAGTGTTCATTTGTCAAAATCTGTTCAGTCATTCTCCGTAATTTCTATTACCGGAGACCCACCTCGATGACGTAGTTGGCTAACGCGCAAGTTTCACGTTGAGCCAGACTGCCGGGGATGGGTAGATCAATGTTCGAATCTCGGTCGGGTGAATTGGGGGTGATTTTTCCTAAGTGTTTTTTCCACTCTCCTTCCACGTAAATGCGGGTTAACTTCCTCTAAGTTAAACCCTCCCAATTTATAATACATTAGCGTAATTAGTACTTAAGCGAATAACTGTAACGGGTAGTAAGACGCAGTGCTAAATAATAATAATAATATATTACTAGAAACGGACTTATCAAATTATATATAAGATGTATGATAGACAGTGATAAAATGTGATAGTGAAAATGAGAATGAAAGTGTTTGAATGTGTAATTGTATGAGTGTGAGAAAGTGAGTGTGAATGTGAGGTGTGATAAAGTGAGTGTAAGAGACTGAAAATAGCAATTGAGAGAGATCGAGTGAGTGTGAGCGAGTGATAGTGAGAGTATATGTATGAGCTAGAGACAGGAATTCTGGGAGAAGAGAGAAAGTGTGTGTGTGTGTGTGTGTGTGTGTGAGAGAGAGAGAGAGAGAAAGTGAGAGAGTGTGTATGAGAGAGAAAGAGAATATATAAGGAAGAATGAATGATAAAGTGTGTGGGAGAGGGTGTGTGTCTGTGTGTGTGTGTGAGAGAAGGAAAGCTAGCGTGTACAATTTTGGGAGATATATTGTGTGAAAGAGAGAGAAAATGTGAGGGCATGTGAGTGAGAGTTTGAGAGAGAAAGTTAGAGAGGGATTGACAGAAATTAAGAAAGCGAGTTTGATAGAAGGAGGATTTGAGAGAGAGAGTGGGTTTTAGAGAGAATTTGAGATCGAGAGCGTGATATTGAGATAGGGAGAGTATGAGATAAAGAGAGTTTGAGATATAGGGAGTTTGATAGATAAAGTTTGAGAGAGAAAGAGAGCTTTTGTGAGAGAGCTTTCAAGAGATGGAACGTTTGAGAGAGAAAGAGCGTTTGAGACTAAGCAAGTGTTTGAAAAAGAGAGAGGCTTAGAGAGTAAGAGAGCGTTTGAGAAAGAGCTTAAGAGAGAAAGTATAATCAAGATAATGTGAGAGAAATTGTGTGATAAAGAGTGTATGTGAGGGTAGAGAGAGTGTGAGAGAGAGGGCTAAAGTATGAGAGAGAGAATGAAAACATAATATATATTAGAGAGAGTGTTTAATAGAGTGAGCGTGTGAGAGAGAGGGTTTGAGAGATTATGTGAGAGCGTGAGAAAGTCTGATAGCGTGAGAGAATGTGAAAATATAGATGTGGTACTCAAATATTACGTTACTTTGAAATAGCATTTCCTCAAAATTTTTAATTTAATTTAATTTTAGCACCGCGTCTTACTACCCGTTCGGTTTATACGCTTCCTCAAAATTAAGCATCAACATGGAAATATTAATGAACTAACTGTATTTGTAAGAATGTGATAAAATAGATGGGGTACACAAAACATTACTTTTAAATATCATATCCTCAAAATTAAGCGGTAAAATGAAAACCTAGCTTAATTTATATTGTGTTACTATTTGCTAAAATGAGCATAAAAACCCATTATTTGAATAAAATGAACACCTAAACTCTTACTTAGATAGTTAAAATGGCTTTTTTTTTTAACATTATTCAAGGTCATTCTATCGTTTATAAGCTTATAGATTTAAACATAATTTCATCATGCATGAAAGAAAACGTAGACAATTTCGCGCACGAACTTAACAACTTAACATTTTAATTTTCTGATTATGCTCAATATTATTGATTTAAATGCCAACTTACGATAGCAAAATTCCAATAAAAAATAAATATTTTCCCAGTTTAGGAATCTCGATTTTGATGTGTTATGCAGCCAAAGAGAAATATACATCTAAAGAGAAAATTGTGATGTGTTTGGACCAACAAATAAAGATTGAGTTATTATTTTTTAGCCAAAGAGATATAATTTATTTAGAGATTTACTTTCATACAGCAAATAACGGTTTCCATGGTGATTAAAAAAAGAAGAAAAACCTAAAATTCTCTGTGAAAATCGGGCTTTCGTAGAAAGCTACTATTTTTCCCAACATCCTAGACTACTAACCGTTAAAATGAGTGGTCGTTTGTCAAAATCTGTTTAATCATTTCTTCTTAATTTCTATTACCGGAAACGGGCTTATCAAATTATATATAAGAATTATAAATTTCAGTTTATAAATAAATATGGAACTACAATTATGATCCAAAAGTTGGAATTATTATTACTGCATAAAAAAACATTTTTTCAAATTAAAATTTCGATACTGATACTTTTATTTTTATACTAGTACGGTATCAATATTTTTCTTTCGATACTTTTAATGAGTACAATGTCGATACTTTTCTTTCGATGCCACATTCCTACATCCTAGTAAGCATTTAATCCCAGCATGAGTGAAGTTAAAATAAGTTGTTCCTTTCGATACCGATTTGATACCGTAGTGTGAGGACTAATATTAGCAAAAGTTTCGGAAAAAAGTATCGAGTAAAAATACTAGTATCGAAAGAAATCTATCGATTTTAGTAAAGTATCAATACTTTTTTCACATCCCTACAATAGAAGCTTACATGAGCTACAAAATAAAGAGTAACAAAAGAAGGCCATGAAGTTTTCATGTTCTTGAGACGTGAAATACACCCGAGAGAGTATCTGCACACCATAAACAAATGAAGTACCAAATTACAGAGTTGATATTTTCCACCACGTGATTGGTTGGCAGGATAACGTGGTATAATTAATTTAACGTAACGCGAACATTCTCCCCTGTACAACTCTCACATTAAGTTAAGGTCAATCAACAATAACGATTTTATTGCACAATTTTAACAAGTGTATACTAATTATAAGCTATAAATAGAGGTTCAACTATTTCAAATTATTACAGTTCACGAGATTTTTGTGCACCATTGCAAGGTAAAGTATCTAATTCATGGGGGTGAAATATTGCATAATAGACATTCAAATGAGGTGTAGGCCTATATAGTGACATATTAAAAATGTTAATGGTAATATTAATATTGTAAGTATTACACCCCATATGTATGTCTAGTTATATTTCAGCCCGATACATTAATTACTTTACCTTAAAAATGGTATGAAAATATTATTAAATATAAAGTTTGATCCCTTTAAACTCGTGAAATGTGATGATTTGAAATCATTGAATCACTATCTATAACTTATAATTAAACACTTGTAAAAATCGTGCGGTAGAATTTTTAGTGTCGAATCTACTTTAAGTTAATGTCCAACGTTACATTTAGTTCATCGTTAAGGCTTCAATTTAAAAACACATTTAGAGCAATTACATCACGCCCCGGAACCACATAGACGGACCATACTGGAGCTACAGAGACGGTCCATACTGGAACTATATAGACGGACCAGATTGACAAGGAAACTTCTGTACCTGTCCCACCTGCTAATTAGAATTTGCCATCACTGAACCCAGGAGCTAATCGACGACATCAACCTTCCAGAAGTTGCACTTGACTACCGACTTGTACCAGAACCCGACTAGACCAGTTCAGAAGGCTTACACGACGAGTCACTTAACCCAACACATTATTATTCATCCAACATTTTAACAAACTCATCCTGTATTACTAAATAATTATTCTGAAATTAATTGTTATAAAAAACACAAGTATTAAATATTATCTATCGTGTGAAACACTCCCTAGGTTTCAATTTTAAACAAAATGGGGATAGTAACTTCAAAAACATTTCAAGTCTCAACAGGGGTTGGGTGATAAGCGGTCTACAAAGTCTATACACAGCCGATACGTTGGGGATTCTAAGGCTAAAGGCTATATTTTTAAATTGTATTCAAAAGGGAACCGATAACCAGTTCACAAAAATATCAGTTAAGGGTCAATCTTATAAATCTTTGAATGTGACCTTTCTACCGAAATACCGATTGAGCTCATTCACATGACCCCCGAACTCTCTATTGCCCTGTATGGTGGATGAATTGGTTTCTCTATTTTTCTTAACGCTTCACTAAGAATTTAGTGGATTATTTTAAGCTGCACTTTTAGAAGCCACCAGTAATGTTTTGTAAGGCTTTCATGTTACTTATTGGAAAATGACCAATTCTTTTAAACATCTAAGATGGCATAATGCATTCATTCTGATCTGACATTTTTAAGGTTGTAGCCTTGTAGGTTGAACCCTTCTCCAACCAAATAATTTTTTCTAATATATAAAAGAGACTAAAGTATAAAGGATTATTATTGATAACATATTTTGTTTAAAATAAATTACTTTAGGTACAACGCCTGATCATCACGAATAATACAATTGTACACGTACAATTGTACGTGAAAGCTATACACTCATTCTAAACATTCAAACCTAGCGTCAGAACATTTACTGTCAGGGTACTTGCTCTCGAAATACACATATTTGATGTTAGCTAAAATTTCCATCTTGCAATAATCAATACGTGTATTTTAAGTCAATGCGCAAAACGCTATTAATATATTAACGTTATACTGCAATCATCGCTCTGTACGAATCTTGGAGCAGTATTTTCACATAAAAGAGACTACTTTTAATAATATATCTATGTAGAACTTTACTCACACGTACACTCAATTTGCCTTGAAAAGTAGAACGCTTACCTTGACCGACTACATTATGGTATGTCTTATAAGATAGGGTAACAGTGTAATCTATTAAGGTAAGAGTGTGACCATTCAGGGTAGTGGTATGAGAAGCTTCGAAACTTAAACTTGGCTTCCAAACAAATATCAGCTACGATTTCCCTCGAAAAAAATTCGGGCTTCGACAGTTATGAAGCTTCGAGAAAAAGAAATATTGGCAGGTAAAATACTCAAGCTATGGTCAATCATTACCATTCACAGTTGCTATTTACATTACAAATCAATATTCATATGAAAAACCTGAAGTAATTTAATTGCATGTTATGTTTTTAACTTTATTTATCAGACTAATTTTTTTTAATGTGTAATATAACATTTTCTAAATAATTTTAGTGTTTAAAGTTTTATAACTAACAAAAATATACTATTTTCCCAGGAAAAAACAACTAACCAAAATATTCGAACTTTGATTCGGTTTCAAGAATATTTCAGATATTTGATTCAAGTTCACTTCGAATTTAAAAAAAAAAGTGGACTTCATACACAGTTTCTAGATACTACAATAAAATATCCTTGTAGTTGGCTTAATATATTTATATGATTTACTTATTAAGTCTTAAATACAAACTAAAAAACTAAAATTTGTAAGTTAGTGAGATACAAGATCTAGTTTTGCATTCACACAAAATGGTTCATTGAGACCTAAAATTAAAATTAAAAATTATATTGATGTAAGCATCCTATAAATTTCATTCTTCAAAAAATAAATTAAGCAAAAACCACCACAAAGAAAACTGTGTACTCAAAACCTTTGTAGAGAATTAAGTTTTACAATGGGGTCTTATGTATATTATGTATATTTTAAGTTGATTTATTACACGCAATGTGGTTAGTATTTTTGGTTAAGACCATTGTCTTGGTAAATTTATAAACTAATCGCTTTGAAGATTGCTAATTGGTATTGATATTATATAAAATAAAACAAAATTAGATCAATTTTATGTTCACTAACGTAATCTTGATCTAAAAACAAATTTAAAAGATAAGTCCATGAATAATATTGAATCTAATCTTCAATGAAAGCTATGGAACTGAACAAATATTCCTTTTTAAAATATCAAAGCTAAATACTAGAATCTAGCACTGGACATTTGAATTAAAGGGTCAATGTCCAGATCAGAAAGTAGAAATGTTTTATTCATGTTAATAAATCATAAAATAGTCACAGAGTGTATAAAATAAAACCAATTTTCTGATCAAATATATTTTAAATATACAACTATATTAATGTTTGACGATAGGTTTTAACTACATTAATACCCGCGCTAGTGGGCATGAAGGATAAGAAGTCAACCACATCGGTTCAGACTTTACGGTGACGGGGAGGTAGGGGTTCAAATCCTGGCCGAGATTATTGGGGATTTTTTTACTAAATTGTTTTCCACTCTTCCGCCACGCAAATATAGGTACATTTCCTATAAACTCCACTTGCGTTATCCCTACCCCTACCCCTGAACATGTGTAAATATACAGTCATTCTATAAATAACACAGTGTAATCAAGGGTGTAGTGGAGAGGAAACGCGTGGGAAAGCCGTTCCGCCACTGCTTTTAATGGCAAAATATTCAAAATGTATACATCTTTTTAGTAAAGTTTTATACTATGCAATTCTAAGTTAACCAATTGATTTTATATCAATATTATATCAAAACTTATTTTCATACTAGTCAATAAAATCTGTTGAAATTTACTGTGCTCTATGCGAATTATTGGAATTGGAGAGAGAAGTGCGCTAAGTAAGTTTCTGCCTTATTAACCATTAAAAAATGCTCCAAAGAGGCTATAGAGGCATATTGTTTGTGAATTTTTTTCGCCTACGGCAGCCCCCCCCCCCCCCCTCTTCAACTTTGGGGTGGCTATGGCCTTGCGTTCCGGCACTGCTAAATTTACAACGACACCATTTGGTGTAAGTGAGTCAATCCGCGCTGTAAACATATTGTTTAGGTTGGACATGGTATTTATTAGTATAGCAAACAAGCTAGCAAGCTTTATACAGTTCTTGATCGACCGCCTGATAATTTCATTCAAAGCTACGCTAGTCAAGTATGCCATCTGTGATATTTATGGGAACTAGGGTATCGGAGCTCACATGGTTGTATACAAAAAAAAGGTTCATAGATAAGGTTGCAGTCTACAGGTGTAAGGTTTGACGTTCCTTAGTTTACTAAAACTCGTTAATCAATTAAATAAAACAATGTATTTTTTAAATTATTTTAACTTATTTAATGTCCTCAATTTATGTATTTATATTTAGCGAGAGTAACCCTAAATTCGTTGAGTAAGTTACCTACCTTTAGAAAGCCTCCACAATTCTTTAGAAGAGAAGACTCCTGTCGCTAAAATGGTATCGTTGCATACTACGCCGTTGTACGGGTTGTGAGTATAGCCTGCAAGACACACAGAGAGAAGGGAGTCGCATATTAGATACGGGCTCATTCAATTTAATCACAGTATCAATTCAATCAGGGAATTGAAACAAAAAAATCAGCAAAAATAGCCGTTAAAAAAATAATTACTGTTTTAAAAATAAAAAATAAAAATCTAATTCAATTTTATTTATTGATATAAAAAAATGTTACTTTCTTAACCACAACCAAAACGTAGATTAAAAAAAAAATTGAATATCCGAGTGTTCTAGACACTATAAGCTAACGTGGATATAAAAGTATATATTAGTACCTAATATTACTTTTCTCTACGGACAATACTCGTTCTAAGCTAATGAAAAAGAGGAGGACCTTAAATACGAACTTTTAATGTACTCTAGCTTGGGCAATATTGAAGTTAAAATAAAATAATACTATTCACGTAACGAATAATGATATAAAACAATAAAATACCCTTATAGATCTAACTAATCTACGGATCCCGTGTATATTATGAGGAATAGAGGTGGCAATGCTTGGTAGATATTTAGACTAGTTGAAAGGAGTGGTCAAAATATGTCTTTTAAGAAATGATCTATATCGGAAGATAAATTAAAAATAAATAAATAATAACTATTTTGATTATAAAAAAGGGAATACATTGTTACAATAATAACAGGATAGGAAGAGATTAGAAAACAAACACTTATTTTTTTGGCTGTCAAAATTACTAATTTACATTACATTAGATCTATATATATCTTTAGCGCCGCATATTACTACCCATCCGGATTATAGGCCTATGTATTAATTACGCTGTGTTCGGGATTATGAAGGTTGAATGTAGAGAAAATGTATTCGAATTTTTTGCGGACGAGGAGTGGAAAACCATTTTAGGAAAACCAACATCAGCACACAACCAACCGGGATTCGATTCCTGACCTCCCCACCATCAACAATCTAATCTACCGCGAAAGGGACGCCTCAAACCATACGGCGACAGAAACGGGTTTTTACAACTATTATTTGTGTTATTTTATAGGTATTGATCGTATCTATCAAAAGTGACAGCTGCAGATTAAATGCCTCCACGTATGGATATTTTAAAGTAGTTTTAACATAGTCAAGTTTATAAGTGTCAAGTAATATAGTAGTATCCGACACCTTAGCTCAGTCGATATCATGTCTGTCTACTGAGATAAGGGGCCCGGATTCGATTCCCGGGATAGCCAAAAAAATGTATCATTGGTAAAATGTATACCCATTCATATTGAGAAATTAAGGGCCGGAGACTGGATGTTGTACCTGTCCAATTCTTAATTTATATTATAAGGCATATGAATCCATGACAGGCCTAGCAAGCCGGTAGTGGAAAACTATATAGCTCGAATAAAAAACTGACACAGACCATAGGAAAGAGTAATGGATGTAAAGTAAAATTATATAGTAATGTCTGGTATCAACTGGTGAAAGCTCTTTCAAGACGTTGCCCAAATCCTTTTAACAAAGTTTGTTCAAATCCCGCGGCGATCAAAGCTCATTATAAGTGTGATCTCAGAAGCTGATAGCCCCATTGCACCCGCATAGGTGGGGACACAGACTAAATGTCAAGTTTGTTTACTCTGTTACGTTGGTGAGGGGAAAGTCAAGGTTCAAATCCCGACCAAGGACAACGTAAATGTAAGTAGTAACACTTGATACATAAATAAAAAGCACCACTTGCGTTAAGATTTCCTAAAGCAATTATATAACGACTACAATCCCCCTCAAAAACTTGTCAGTCAAACGTGAGTATGAATCTTTTTTTCCACGGCGGATCCAGAAAGTTTGCTTCTTGGTTTAGTCACTTTGGAGAAATTTAAAAAGGATGAGACAAATATAAATGGCTGGTTACTTTTTCCTTATATATATATATATATATATATATATATATATATATAAAATAATTCAATTTCAATAGAAGGAAGATAAAATAACGTTTATCATCGAAACAGAGATAAGATAATATATTACTTAGTAATAAGAGCCTTCCATAAATTATTATTATTATTAGCACCGCGTCTTACTACCCGTTCGGTTTATACGCACTTACGCTAATGTGTAATGGTAGGGTGATTGTGAGATGAAATGGAGGACCTACAGTTTAACGTGGAATCCGAACCACGGTAGAGACCTGGCATTCCTCACATTCACAAGTTGTGATTAATACACGTCTTGTCAGAGGTGAAGGAAGGGTTTGGCAATCAGATAAATCTGTGCCGGGACCGAGGATTGAACCCCGGCCCCCAGCACAGAAGTCTGACCTTCCCTAAAAGTTATGAAACTTCCCAGCTGCGACGGCGGGAACTTTCTCACCAATATAAAGCTAAAAGCCTCCCTCCCCCTTATAACAACCTGAGATAACCATCTGGCCGCGTGATCTAACGCGCTACTCTCGCGTTAGACTAGACTGCCTAAGACGGGGAGATTGGGGGTTCAATACGGGTTGGGTGCACTGAGGCTGGTTTTTCCTAAATGGTTTTCCACTATCCCTCCACGCAAATGCGGGTGCACTTTCTCTCAATTAAATCTTACTAATCTCTAACCCATTAGTGCAATTTATACATAAGCATATAACCCAAACGGGTAGTAAGACGCGGTGATAAAAAACAACAAGCAAACAAATCATCTCTTTCAAATAATTTGTTCCTATGCTGGCATACTCAAACAGTAATCTCTTTTAAATATACTGTATATAAAATATTTAAAAAATATATTAATTTGTATTCAAGAATCTATACAAAAGTTTGAACAGTCAACTGCAGAATTCAATCAACAATGATTAATGTTTAACTCTATTTTGCTGTTGTGTCCCTAAAATTAATGTAATGTTTATGATTGTGTTATAATTGTTAACCTAGAGGCCTCAATTTTTTTGATAATTGGATAGGCCTTGCGCTTCTATCCTCCTTTCAATGTCTATTAAATACAGCCGTTTGGCGCCATTTTATTTTTGTAAATATATGACTTGATGATTTAAAACAGTTATTATTAAAGCCCCGGAAACCCTATATCATAAATTGACTATATCTACCAACACATTAATGGATAAATATTGTTTTTCAACAAACGAGTCTTTTTTAAAATGGAATAATTTTATTTTATATTGGTTTGTCTAGTTCGCGTGTTGTTCTAGAAAAAATAATCATAGATTAGTTATATTTACTAGAGAGAAAGTTTTGCAATCATCATGAAATAATAAAGCGGCAAGCCTTTAAATATTTTTTTTGTCACCGCGTTTAACTGACAGCTCAAGTTATACGCATATGTACTTTTTTATGCTAATGTGTTAGGGATAAGGAAGGTTGAATTTTGAGGACGCGTACCAAAATTTGCATGGAGAGAGAAAAAAACACACTGAAAATAACCAACTGGTAATCAAAGATCTCCACGTCATCCGCAGTCCAGTTTATTTCAAGAGTGACGCCTTGGCTTAGACCATTCGACCACCAGTGCGGTTTCCAACTGTATTAAAAGGATACGTATTTGTTCAAGACCTATCTTATCCTCTCTCCCGCCTATCTGCATTTAGGCCTAGTTACATTTATAAGGCAAAGATTAATAAGGTAGAATTTAAAGTGAATATAACCGCATTTGCATTAAGGGGGGATGGAGAAACAATTCAAGAAAAACTAATTTTAGTACACCATGCAGAGGTTGGCGCTACCTCTCTGACGCCTTGGTCCACGTGAATACCTACGCGGGTACCAATCCTTTACATTTCCCAAACAGTTGTGGGGATTATTCAACCAGTCAAACATTTCTAGAGGAAATATATTTAATTTTTGTCTATAAATAACATATCGTTGGTTTAACCATGATTTTATGGATGATTTATTTTGTTGTATCTTGTCTATTCTCAATTTGATAAGAAAATATTAAATCTATATTATGGAGGCATTCTTTTACACAGGAACACTAAAAGCATGTTTTTTAGCCTTAAAACAATAGTTTTAATAATTTTATTCCACTAAAATAAAGATATTATCTAGAGTCTAGACTCTTACTAACTCTATGGCATTAGGAAGTCGAGAATTCATTGCCACACTACAAAGGTACGCCTTGAGATAGTTCTATCCAGTCCCCCTCATTAAACCCTATCCCTATCTTGAGATAGTTATATCCAGTCCACATCTTTCAGGTCCAGTTAAATGTTATCTTGCCATCTGCGTCTAGGTATTCCTACTGGTCTTTTCCCATTGGGTATGTCCTTAAACGCTCTTTTAGTTTCTTCTATTTGCTATATAAATAATTCTCTCTAAATATTTTATAAGGTAATAGTCAAAATCCAACATTTAAAATAGTAGATTTTTTCCCTTAATAACTTACGGTGTGTGTGTTAATTTTAGCACAGGGGGAACCCAAACGTCATTGTGACAGAGGTAATTGGATTTGTCTAAATATAGGTTATTATATAGGCTTACAATATAATAGTCTACACGCATTTAGATATAATTTTAAATGTGTTTTGTGAAAGCGGGAAACCATTTAGGAAAATTAACACTTTAGGTACAGCGGAACGGGATTCAAGCCCCAACCTCTTCGTCACTGTCAAACCAGACAAGATGAGCTTGACATTTAGTCCACGCACCCACCAGTACGGTTAAGAAATATTATTACAATGGTAATAATAAACATAAAGATCCATTTAGCAAAATGGCGGTGACCCTGACATGTCCACCATAGACCAGTACTCTCATAATTTGTAACACTTAATGGTGTAATGGAGTATTTACTTTACATCTATTACTGTTTCAAGCCTGTGGTGCTGGTCAGTTTTTTATTCAAGCCATATATTTTCCACCACCGGCTGGCTAGACCTGTCGTAGCTTCATATAGCTTATAATCTATCTTAAGACTAGGACAGGCACAACATCCAGTCCCCGGCCATTAATTCATAACCAATAAAGGGTAAACCCACATTTCTCCAATGATAAATTTTGCAGCCATGCCGGGAATCAAGCCCAGGACCTTTAGCTCAGTAGAGAGACAGGATATTGACTGAGCTAAGGTGTTGGATAGCCAAACGAGTATAAAGCTTACCATTATAGGCACGGGGGAAGGGTATAGGGGGGTGGCTTTAAAAAGGTTCTATACCTTTAGCCAATAAAAGTTTATATCCGTACATACGGAATTTACTAGGGTGGTACATACTATTCCATGTGGTTCCAACCCCCCCGAACTCCCCTTTCTATAGTCCTGGTGGTAATCATGTATGTACCTCTTTATCACAAGCTTGTCATAAAGCACCATCAAACTATATTTTTAATCTAGCGCCGCATCTTACTACCTATTTGGTTTGAAGGGATATATACTATTTACTCTAATATTTTAGGGATAATGAAAGTGGAATTTATAGTAAATATACACACATTTCCGTGGAGGGAGAGTGAAAAAATATCCTTAGTTCACTCGATCGGGATGCAAATCCTTTTCTCCCGGAATCGGCTGTGGAGTCCATTGCGAGAGTGTGGGCCCTTAGATCAGGGGTGCAACAACCTCATTTTGCCCCAATCGACTTATAAACCTCTCACGATCACCCAACGTTTCTCCTTTCATGATTTTTTTTCTGTCTTATGCATCTTATATTTATTAATTATTATCAACCCATTCCTAAAATACTTATGTTCCCACCTTAATATAAAAATAAAAGAACAAATAAAATAAACATTTCCATATCAACATATTTAAATTTCTTACAACACTACCGATTATGACTGATCAAGTTAATTTGACTTTCCTTGGTGGCCGCATGGTCTAAGGCGTCACTCTCGTGTTAGACTAGACTGCAGATGAAAAGGAGATTGGGGTTCGAATCTCGGTCAATAGTAATTAGGGTATTTTTTCCAAAATAATGTTCCAACCTCCCTCCACGCAAATTCGGGTACACTTACCCTAAAAATCAACATTCCTCATCCCTAGCACACTATCGTAATAATTACATATACGTGCAACCTTAACAGGTAGTAGGTAATAAGGTGTGCTATTTTTTTTTAATATTGGTTACACTCAAATATTATTGAGTTAAGAAAACTCAACGATAGACTTTAAATGAAGATGTAGTTTTCTTAGGCGATTGTCTGAATATTTCCGCTAGATCAACCGGTAGATAGAGATCGACCAGCTGCCGACCCCCGCCTTAGACCATTCGTCCAATCACGCTATTAATTATAAATAGATGGACAAGTCATGCCAGTAAAAGTAGTCGAGTTCTCTGCGTAAATCTATCCTATTGCGAAATGCTGCGAGTCCTAACTTCTCAACGTCATGATTCTAGAGAGATAGCTCGGTGGAAAAGTGTTTTTTATGAGACACGCTTGCCTCTTGTGCTATTAAACACTGTTATGACATACATTTATTTTATAACCACGTCTTACTAAATGTTCAGATTGTATACATATTATATGATAATTACTCTAATAGGGTAGGGATGAGGAAGATAGCATTTTAGAGGTAATCTACCCGAATTTTCGTGGAAGAAGAGTGGAAAACCATTGAGGAAAATCCACTCTCACTAGGCCCAACCGGGATTCAAACGCCGATGTCCCCGTCACTAGCATATCAGTTTGACACGAGAGTGACGCCTTAGACCAGCGTTTTTCAACCGGTGTGCAACTAAGTTTGGGAGTAAGTTCAAAAGTAAAGGCGATAAAATTTTGAAGAATAAAAGTATTTTCACATACATTCAAGGTTCTTTTACATGCCACAATTGACATGGGACTGACGGCTTTACTTCCCCTCCAAAGGAAGTTATGCTCAAGATTTTTATCGCTCAAGAAAAATTCGTTAACGCTGGCTGAGTTTGAACCAACGAACATCGGGTCCTGGGCTGAGCACTTCACCCCAAGACCACCGAGGTCAACTTTAAATAATACATTTATTAAAATGTTATCTATTGAGTTTTTAAACACAATATTAATAATCAGTATTTTAACAACAAAATCTCTCCTTAAAAAACTGATGGTATTCCTCGACAATTTTAGCACCTTGTTCAGTGTCCCGTGAGTTGAAAAAGGTTGGAAATCATTGCCTTCTTAGAACGTTCGGCCACTGAAGCGGGCGACATAAAATTGCCTATCGAAATATTATGGCTATGGGGTTGGTAGGGGTGGAAAGTGGACAGTAAGACCGAGGCAGGAAGGACATTTGAGAAAATATAAACGGATTTTTTTTTGGGATCTACAACGATTTTTTTTAGCACACCTTCTTATTACCTGTCCGGGTTATATTCATTCATATGTACTAAATATGCGTATGTGTTAGGGATGTGGAAAGTTTGGTTTAGAGGAAATGTACCCGCATTTACGCGTGGGTAAAGTCATCGGCAGTCTAGTCTATTGCAAGAGACAATTATATTAATTGATATTTTACTTTCTCCTATATCTACAACTAGGCTTAATAATAATACAACTAGTCTAAGTGGTCCAGGAATAAGAGACGAACTAGAATGGCTCACTGGTGAAGTATTGGCCCACCAAGCCAAAGGTCAGGGGTTTGATTCCCGTTTCCAGGTTGTAACGTTTTACTTAATTGAAATTGGTAATAGTGTTTTTTTATTAATGAATTCCCAGCCTCTCTTCACCCAAAAACAGATAGATTTCTTCTAAATTAAAACTTACTCTTCCCAATTAGTGTAAATATGCGTTTAGCATGTAGTGAACAGTCAACAAAGGTGTTTTTATGGTTAACAAAACTGTCTATCAAAATTGTCAGCTGCAGATTACACAACTTGACTTGTGACGTATGACAAACAACGTATTAAAGTAGTTCTAGTAACTGTTGTAACAATCAAATACGGTCCTTCCTAGCATACTCTTAAAATACTAGTGTGAGCAGGCGAAATACCTAGTTATTTAATTCAAGAAACAAAAAAACTCGACTTCTTTTTTAAAGAAGTATGAACCCGTGAAAACAGCAGTGAAAGATCAGAACTGGCAGAGTTAATCAAGCGATGAGGCAGGAGGTCCATGTTTGTCTCTAGTTAAATGTACTTAATACTTAATACACACCCTCCTCATAATGTTGCTAAGAAAATGCTAATAATTTAATTCAGAGTAATATTTAATAAAAGGTATGATAAATAGTAACATCAGTGTACAATATAGCTTGACCAGTATTTTTTTTTGCACCGGTAAAAACCATATAATTACCTCCAGAACCATTAAGATATCAGTTTCTACCTCTGGCTCTACAAAACATTCGTGGAACGTGACGTTCAAATGAGTATTTCCTCGGAGTGCTCTATGGATCAAACCTAGATCATCTATAGGGTAGAATGGTGAATTAATTAAATAATGTGGTTTACCATCCCCTCTAAAGATAAATAACAGATCAAACTAGTGACTTTACTTACCGAACCCTTCCCTACCCCCCCACCTTGCACATATTACATATCCGAAAATAAGAAGTTTACACATGTTGACAACCTATGATACAAGGCTCGCTCATTTCATATCATTCAAACAATTGTCCACACTGGAATCGCTGAGAGGACCAGCCAATGGCGGTATTTTACGAGTCAGAGAAGAAAGAAAAGAAAAATCCTGCCCACACCATATTCCCGTCCGATAATAATAAAACTGCCACATTCAAAACCCTTAAGAACCTGACACCAATCAAGCACAACTCGAACTCATAACTACAATAACAGCCTTTGCAATCCTGAAAAAAAAAATCCTTCTCCCATCTGAACTCAACTTATTTTCACAATGCTACATACTTACTAAATGTAATCTAATGAAAATGTATTTTGAAAGCACATTACAAAGTTATTAAAATTCATTTATTCAAGATCAAAAACTCGGGAATAAGGGTTTGCGAGAGTGTGACTGACGCTTCGTTCTGTTAGATCTGGCGTAAGGCACAAGCTGGAAGGAATAAAGTTAAATAAGAATTATGTTGAACTCCTATTTTTAATTAAAATCCTCAATTCTTCCTGTTTCGCCAATAACAATTAAACTTATATCTTACATAATGTTTTAATGAGAGTTTGGAAACCAAAGGTTGTTTTGATATGTGCAGTGGCCTCATCTATTAGGAGCAGTGTGCGCCCTCAGCCCTTCGGCTGATTAGCGCCGTCATTCTTGTCCCTCTGGGAGAAAGCACAAGTACTAGAAGAGTAGTGAATAAGTGCAGTCGTTTCCCGTTAGATTCTGCACTAGATTTCCGTGAGCGAGCGAGAAAGTGCCTTCAAATTTAGCCGAAAAGGCGTCTCCTATCATGTCCTTTAGAAATCCCTAACATGCCAAAATTGACATGGGACCAACGTCTTTACTTCCTCGCCAAAGGAATGTTACGTATGTTTATTACTAAGTAAGAATCTGTCGACTTTGGGTGGGTTTAAGCCCATGAGCTTCGGGTCCTTAGGAGAGAAATGTACCCCTTTCTACTAACATGATAATCCGTGACAGGCCTATAGTACCTTTTACTAGGGATTTGTGAGAATAAATTTTTCAATTTGAAACGACTTTATGAAAAAATATAGAGAAGTGACAATGACACGAGAAAACTTCCTTTGAAAGTACAAAAATGTAAATTATGACATTGAAGAAAATATATAATTTATAGAGTGCTATAGTTCCTTTTGACATTTGGGCTGACGCTTGCTTTAGATTATCTCAGAGGTAGTTTAGTCTAGTTCAAAAAAAAAAAAGTTGCTAATATTGATCAGGCTGGGTTGTTTAAACCCAATTTATCAAAACAAGTTTTAACTTCCAGTCAGGCAAACTAGTTAAGAGTGGTTTTTTTTTTTGCACCGCGTCCTATAACCGTATGGTCAATCTGAATTTAATTACACAAATGAGGTAGGGATGTGAAAGAAAGAAATTATTTAGAGAAAATATGCCAGGATTTGCGTGGAGGAAGAGTGGGAAACCATTTAGGAAAGACCAATTTCACTACAGCCGGGTGGGAGTTAGAGTCCCGACCTTCCTTTCACCAACAAACCAAGCTTTGTATTGACGTGTGTGTGTGTACGGGTTCGTCCAGGTATCCTCTACATGCATGCCTATATTTATTTATTTGGTTGAGTTGGGGATTTTACGTACTGTTTTAGGTAAATATAGTTTGTAAGTCATATTTTGGTTTACATTAGGGTGGTATGCATGTACGAGGTTGAATTAAGTTCTAGTGGATACCTTTACTCATTAAAAAGACGTGCACGTTCATTTGAACAAGAAATGAAAAAAAGGGGGAAGTCACATAACACACATTTTCTAGGCCCTATTTTTTTTATATCTCAGACCCCATAAGGACCACAGCAAATACTTTTTTTTAAATAAATTCAAATATGATAGGCACCTCTTTTAACCATAATCTAATGCAGTGGTTCTCAATTACCTACCAGTCAAGGAACCCCCCCCCCCCCCCCCAAGGAGTTCTTTGAGATCGGCAGACACCCCGTTTTGTCTAATCATTACAAACTAATCTATTCAATCTATTCTATGTATAGAAAATATCACCCCCCCCCTTATTTCCCGTATTAATAATTCATGTTAGAAAACCTACAAAACTGGGAATTTGGCAAAGTAAATCAGAGTCAAATGTGTTTTTATATACTTTTATTTTTACACTAACTTAAATTGTAATAATAATAATAATAATAATAATAATAAATATAAAAATAAATATAATAGTAATAGCTAACACAAAAAAAAGTTTGTTAGGCCACCGTGAAAATGTATTAATCACGAAAAAGTTCAAATTTATTCATTTGGGTCTAATATTAGTGAGATAAGTGAAACCTATTTTAACCACCACTTTTAAGCCAATGGTCCATGATTAAAAACAATCACATGAAAATAATAAAACGTAACAAAGCAATATGAATAGCTTTGCAATGTCTGACGACAGTATGATGAGTGACATGACGACTCGACTCGACTGGTCTGTCCGAGTACAGAACAGTGGCCTTGGGATGCACAGTAAGCATTGCGCTGTTGTGTGAGGAGGAGGGGAAGCTTTTTATTGATTAACATTAGGCCTACTCTTGTTTAAATATTATTTTAACTTCGCTTGTCGCGGACCCCCTAGGAACAGCTCGCGAACCCCCGGGGGTCCACGGACCACCTTTTGGGAACCACTTATCTAATGTGCATTGTCTAAAAGATGGAAACACTACCGGTAACTTAATTTGAGTTAAAATTGGATTTTCCCTCTTTTCCCCATGTATGCTTCAAATGACGTCAGTGCATGAACAGAGCTGTTTCGAGCTAAAGCTAGCACTCAATTAACACTCAAGACTCGTTATTGCACTTTATGTGTCTATAAAGAACCTTTAGTTTATCCTGTAAGGTAGCAAGCTTATCCTTTATTATTCCACTAAGATATAACTTAAAAGAAAGGCTCATAGTTAATCCGTCAAGGTAAGAGACTGAACAACACGTTAGCTTGGTGAATTACATTTAACTTAGCTAGGTTATTGAGGCCTGGTTTTATTTTAGGGATATTTAAAACTTACTTAAATATACGAGTGGGTACTCATCTTCAACTGAAAAAAATCATCTAGTAGACTATTTCTGATGGGCGGAATACCTAAAAACATTTACTAAAATTGAGTATCATGAGAAATATTTTAGACACCTCAAAGGAAACAATAATACATTTAAACTATAGCTATTAATAATATTATAATTATTATGAATAGTAATAATATCATAGCACGTATAAGTTCAAACACCGAAACTGTTAATTTGAGTACCCAACCCAATTAATGATCATAATGACCGCCAAAGAATTTCAATTACGTATAAACAGAGCTAATAGGGTATAATTCTTTAAATATTAATTTTGCATCTTAGATCCCAATTTGAGAAATTTTTACATAAAATACAGAATAAACACGTGGTAGTTCTGAAAAAAATGTGATAATTAGGAATACAGTAGTTGAAAGAGTTGAGTTCTTTAAAAATTAAAGCCATGTGTTGTTATTGACCAATCATTTGTAATTAATAGGTTTAATTGTTTCTAAAACCTAAATGTTTTTACTGAAATGGCACACTACACATATAGTAGGATTCTAGTAGGAAGAATACACCCGGACAGTTACACAAGTTACTAAAACTACTCTCATAATTTTCATACGTAAAGTCATGGTAGGATTTGAAGCTGCTAAGTATTATTAATATCTATAAAGTAATACTAATATCTATAAAGTAATACTAATAATATGATGCTATCGACATAGACAAAAAATATTTTGTATGAAACATTCTTCCTACCAGAATAATACCATTTACATGCTTGATGAACAGAAGAATAAAAATGCTGGCTTATTCATCAATATATTTTGGCCATTTTCTATGCAATGGAGTGGATGGAGAAAGGTGTAATTTTATTTGACACAAGCCGCTTTGTGTAGGACTAACGTAAAATCTTCATGCTAACATTAAAACGAAAGGTGCCATTGACGGTGGCTCTTCTATCGGTTCATGATGAGTTTACCGCTGTCGGCCGCGTTGCTTCTGTCGTCAGTCGAGTGGCTGTAGTTGCATACGACTGGTTGGTTGGTATTTCTGGACCTACCGAATGGGCTCTGGCCCGGGCCAGAAAAACACACTCCTTTCCCTTCCCCCTTTCTCCCCATCATTCCTAAAACACATCCCCTCCGACGTCGATACTCAAGTTTCTCTTTTCCCTTCCATCTGAAGAGGTTGCTGAGAGAAACATCGTTGAAAAGTGTCTTGACACGCCAAATGAAAACAGGTGTGCCTGTTACCAGTAGCGAGACCAGAATTTAGGGGGTGAGAGCCGGTTCAAAATGTTCAATCTTTCTCATGTCGACAATTCTCCTTCGTTATGAAGCCCGATTTCCCCGCTTTCATCTTCGAAATTTTCTCTTTCCTCAAAGTTCACTAACTAGTATATTTATAAACAACTTTTCAATTATATTTTTAGAAGGCTTTAGAATAAGACAGTGGGTCTCTCAAATGCTACCACAGAACACTTCTCCTAAAGTAATAAGAATACAAACCTTTCCTAAACAAAAGGCAATCACAAAAACGAATCGTGTTATGCAACAAACTAAGGCGCCAAAGGAAAAAACGTGTAATTTTAATATTTAAATCTTTTTATACACATTAATTTTAACTAACGTCTTTAAAAAGAGAGTCTTTAATAATAACTAGGAATATTAATTATATGTCAACGTTGCAGTCATATAAAATACTTTATTTTTTTAAACTTTTGCCAAATGATGCCCATACGTAATATATGAATCGCAAGTGCTAGATATAGAACTTACCTTGGGAAGAATTTTTTAAGTCTCGGGGTAATGCCAAGCCTGTAAATGATGAGAGCGATACTCGCTGTTTGTGTTGTAAGGAATTAATGGTTGATGTTTTAAAAAATAATAAAAATTTTAGTTAGAGAAAATCAACATGGAATTTCAATTTATTTTATTGACTTAAAAGTGTATTCTAGAGGTTGTACGACCAATTAAATAAAAAATAATTTTAAACATATTTTTGCTGATTTTTAAGTGAGCTATAAAATGAATTATAAAATAATTTTAAGCATGTTTTTGCTGATTTTTATCAAAATTTAGTAATATAATATAAATATATTTTATTGGTGAGCTAAAGAAAGGCATCATCCATTTTTATTAAGTAAATTTACTAATTTTTAATCCAATAACTCCCATTCCAAAAATATATATATATATATGAATAAAAATTAAGAACTACTCGAGCAACAACTTGCACCCTCGTAAACCACCACCTTGACAGGGCTCAATCACCACCCATATTACACTTTTTTAAAGTCAATTTTGTTTTGCAAATGTCTCTACCAGTATGAAAGATAAACTAAGTCTTACTTTAAAGTAGAAACTAAAGATGAATACAAGTCCATTTATAATCATTTTATTTATTAAATTTTTATATTATAAATAAATTTCTAGAAAATAAGATTTAAATTTTTTTTATATCTATTAAGAAATGTTAATAAAAATGTTCGACATTCTAATATTGCTGCGGAATAAATTTGCAAAATCAAAATACCTTTAAGTTCCTTGTTGTAAGATTTTAATATAGGATAAATAATACGTTTCAAGTGGCCTGAAAAAATCAAAAATAGCATGCTCACACTTGTTTCATTAACTCAAACATATCATCCACATGCTATTAGATTAATTGTCAACTCAATATAAACACGTATTAGTACAAATATACCCCTACAAATTCTCTCATAAGGGATTTTAATTGTTTCTCAATGAGATACTTGAAGGAGTACTAGAAGCTACTGAAATAAATTGACTTCATAACACTCGTTTCCTGAAATACCTGAAATACTAGAATCACTTATGTAAGAGGGCTGCCTAGATGGCTGAGATTGTGCCAATCAGATGTTGCGCCTAAGTTAATATTGAAAAAACCTTTAACACACACGTGTATGGTGTTTACTGGAATGGATACAAACATATTTCTTATGACCTTATACATATTTTGACTTGTAAACCTAGTTAAAAAGTTAAAACTTCACACTCATAATAGTCCTAAAAACACATATTTTGGTTTATCTTAAGAACTAAATGTCCGGGTAGTGAAAGGTAGCTGGTATAGGAGCGTAGAATGTATGTATATTTGTGAATCAAATTATGTCATTTAATTGGGTGATGGAGGCACCAAACAAATTGAATTGCCATTTGTATTTTCCTCTTCCCCTGTTTGTTCTCCTATTGGGAGCCAGCTCCACCCAGAAAGGTCATACACCCTCTTGGCTTCTGGTGTTTATGAATTTCTGCTCGACTATTCCAGAGCCTAACCTAGTTTGATAGTTTCAGACAAGGCAGGAACTGCTAACATACAAAACATTATATTTACTGTGAACTATCATTTATTTGGACCAAACGGGACCGGAATTGTCCCTAATTAACGAAAATCTGTATTATCAGGAAACGAAAGAGACTAAAATATGACACAGAGAGAGGGATTGCTCCAAACAAGTTTATTTTGCTTTGAATTGGCAGTGTGCGACCACCCTTATACAATAAAGCACCGCGGACTAGGCAATCCAACACACAATATTAATAAATAATGGTTAACCAGTAAAAATCGTACAAATTTTCTATATCTAAAGAGTGAGAAAAAAATTCAAATAAGCTATTTGCCAACTACCCTTACATGATTTATATTTATAAAAATTAAAATATACTCTTATTTATCTTGGGTAACCTGGCGGTCTTGAGGTAAGGTGTCGGTCTTCTGTACTGGGGGTCCGAGGCTCAATCCTCGGTCCCAGCACAGATTTATCTGATTGCCAACCCCTTCCTTCACCTCTGACAAAACGTGTATTAATCACAGCTTGTGAATGTGTGGAATGCCAGGCCTCCACCATGGTTCGGATCCCACGTTAAACTGTAGGTTCTCCATTTCATCCCACAATCACCCTACCATTACGTATTAGCGTAAGTGCGCATAACCCGAACGGGTAGTAAGACGCGGTGCTAACAATAATAATCTTCTGAAAATTGAAAAATGACACCTGGACACGGGAATCGAACCCGGGATATATAATAATAATCTTATTTATCTTGAAAAACTATTTCCAGATACCCATTTAAAACTCAATCTTAGAGGCCAATTTTTAAAATATTTTAATTTTTTAAAAATATTAATAAGTACTTTTACTATTAGCATCGCGTCTCACTACCCGTTCGGGTTATACGCACTTAAACTAATGTGTAATGTTAGGATGATGGCGATATTAAATGGAGGACCTACAGTTTAACGTGGAATCCGAACCACGGTAGAGGCCTGGCATTCCACACATTCACAAGTTGTGATTAATACACGTCTTGTCAGAGGTAAAGTAAGGGTTTGTCAATCAGATAGATCTGTGCCGGGACCAAGGATTGAACCCCGGACCCCCAGCATAGAAGTCTTACACCTTACCCCTAGACCACCAGGTCACCTAATCATAACATTATTTATTATCATAAAAAATAGTTTGCAAATACCAATTTTGAACAAAATGGTGTGATTTATTTCCAAAAAGAACTATTTATTTTTTATTTTAACTCGGTCTTCAGTAAATTACTATTAAATGATTTTTAATAAAAATAAATAAACATATTTATTTATAATGTAAAAAACTTAAATAGTCATTGTGAACTAAATCACTAGAGCCATTTCTTAAATATTCAAATTAAAAGAAAAAAATCAGTCATCAGTAAACTACGCTTAAAAGGATTTCCCCCCCAAAAAACAAGTATATAGTTTTGTTTGTCATGTCAATCATTTCCCAGATATACATTTTAAACAGATTGCTAAAGAAAATTTTGAAATATTTCGAATTTTCTAAAATTATGCTTTCTACCCAAAAAGTAACTAAAGCATAACCTATAAAATAACGTTTACACAACAAGGATATCGTGAATATAATTTATGGACACAAGGGCATTTTCTGTTATTTACCAATGTCATGTTATCATAATCTAGGCCCTGATATGTCTTTAACTGTGCGTAGTCAGTATTTTCAATTTTGATTCGAATCAGAACCTTTGATTAGTAACTCGAATCTAATCCGAATCGAATATCATGTTTGGAATATTTTTGAATAGAATCCTAATAGAAGATGTTTGATGAAAAGGCTTCGAATCGAATCAACAATGATTGAAGGGCCTATAGTGAAGAAATATTAAATCCAAATAATATATTATGATAACTATTTTTTATTTATTTTTGAATCAAATCGAATAAGAAAATTGTAATGATAAAAAAACAAACTGTCTTCAAACAATGAATAGATTATATTTTATACTACACAATTCATTAGGTTTTATGGTCAAGTTAAATATCACGAGTTAATTTATTAATTAAAATGGTAAACATGGCCACATGACTTATTTGAAATGTATTGATGGTATTATTGATTATATTTTGAAAACATATTGAAATAAAGTTAAATTATTGAAAAGTCTGTAGCTTAGAACTTCGAATTACATTACATTGAATCCTAGCATGGAATCTATTTGAATTTTAAATTTCGAATCCTTTTATAATGTTTCAAATATTAAGATTTTAAATTTCAAATTGAATAAGAATTTTGTTTGAATGCAGATTAAAATTCGGATTCCAAATTTTGGCGCTTCACGCGCAGGTTACACGTTTTAATATTTCCTCTCTTCCAAAATCAGTGCCACACCACGTAATTCGTAATAATATAAGTCGGCGAGTTTGCTTCCCTACCCAACCTTATAAAATAAATAGACCCAAAAAAACTGGTATCATCATCCATATTAGGACATCAATCTTGCAATTGGTTTGCTTCAGCTCTCCACTTTTGTCTAACCTGGCCAAATTTCGTACATCTTTGTACTTTATTCTGCCAACATCGTTCGCTATTTGATTAATGTACTCCAGTCTAGCTTTCCCTCTTGAATTTATCTCTTCCACATCTCTTTATATAATTAATTATTTCCATCAGACAATCATGCCTCAGTATATGGCCTTACATGTTAATTCGTCATTGTTGTATAGGCCTACCTTTCCAAAGTTTTCTTTCTTCGTTTGATTTTCTTAGCATTTTTTGTTTGGTACCATCTCCATCCATTATATTTTCAACATTATTCTGTAGCACCCAATCTTTCAGTTGCACCAATTTTCACATCAGCAAAGCGCAGCGCTCCAAACAAATACCTTTAGGAGCCTTTTCCTGATTTCCACATTTATGCTAGTCAAGGTTAGTGATGTCTTCTTGTTATGAAAAGCTTTCTTCACCTGCGCTACTCATAATATATTTCTGGCTTCTGTTATATTCGGTTGCTTCACTTCCAAGGTATCAGAACTCCATTACCTGCTGTAGCCTTATTATTCTAGCTCTAAATTCATTTGATTGATTTCTACATCTACATAAGTGTCACGTAATGTAATTCCATATTTTTCAAACCCGCATTGTTTGGGCAAGTGGACTTAGCGTCTAGCAGCTAGTTAATCTAGTATGTTTTTTCAGTGAGAGGCGTTCTAGTCGAGTGTATTTAAGGTGTTTTTCTTAGTGGTTTTCAATTCTCATTCCATAAAAATACGGCTACATTTTCTATTAATTTTACCCTCCTTATCCCCACCTCAATAGTGTAAAATATGCTCGGTTATTCCGCGCGAATAGTAAGACGCAATGTAATTTATTTTTAAATTGTAGAAATCCTCGGCTTTGTTAATGTGGGTCACAGGAAAATAATAGGCACATGCTAAGCTTATTGATATCCTAGGGGAGTTACATAGAGCTTTGTCCAAATCAATAGAAAATATATTTCTCAAAGATTTTGTTACCAGCGCTGGTGGGCTCACGGTATAAATGTCAAGCTTATTTAATCTTGTTTTTCGGTGACGGGTAGGTCACGATTCGAATCTCGTCTGAGTGTGCTTAAGATGTTTTATGTCTAGATAGTTACCCATTCTCCTTCAACGCAGATTCTGGTACATTTTCTATAAATTCTACCTCACTCATCCTTGCCAAACTAGCGTGATTAATATATGTAAACCAACCGGGTAGTAAGACACGCTGAAAAAATAATGTTATGCTTAGTTTGAACACAACTTAAAAAAGTATCCTACTTATTACTTTTTATTTTAATTGTATTTTGCCTCTTTTAGAGGTTTGACAACTTTTATGTAGGCTTGAGCGTAAGTATCTCACTTCTTTGTGCTACCGTTTGATCACTAACCATTATTTATTCAACGTTTTATAACCTTAGCCTGATTAGTATGAGACACAGTTTCATTTCTTTTTTTGCTCCATGTAATAATTACTACCCATCAGGACTGTCCATATTTAATATATATAATTGGGTAGGTGTGAGAAAAGTAGATTTTGGAGGAAACATAGCAGAATTTCCGTTGAGAAAGAGAGAAAGGGAAATCATTTAAGGAAATCACTTCCAGTAAAAGTACCGGGATGTAAACCCAGACCTCCGCATGTCATACTTGATGAGAGACAACTAGGGCTGTATTAGTAGTCAAGACCAACTTCAATGTCAGCATGAGCTAAGGCACTACTCTCACAGTCAAGATTCTGATGTCAACCAATGCCCCATTTGACATAAACGGTTTGTTATTCATATACTGAGAGATTGATATACTCCCGAGACTAGAATTTAAATACGTCCTCAAGTCCACGTGTCCACCAGTGCGGGTTAGGGTCAAAATAATTATATATTCACGTTGAGCCAAGGGACTTCTATTTGTGTAGCGAGATTGGTTGAGATCTGATGTATTCAATTTTCTCTGCAAGCAAGCGGTCATCATATATAAATAAATCCAGTAACGCTCCCCTCTCTCCCCTTTCAAAATGCGTCTTTCTACCTGTCCAAGGCACGTAGAAAGTTTGGCGCAATCTGTTACCATCCTAGCTGAAATACACGGGTCGTTTGAACCAGGTCGGTCATGTGACGTTCATTGGCTTATGTTTATTTCTGACTCACGTCTATACAGAAAGTATCTGTTCAATCGCCTGAAAGTTACGTTAGGATAGGTTAGATTAGATTAGATTTGTGAAATTGAAAGAGAATTGCCTAGTAGTAAGATTAGGTCGGGGGTCCAAAACCTTTTAGACTGAAGGAACCCTGGTACAAGAAAAAAATACATGCTGAAGCTTTCAAAAAGATTGTATACTAATATTATGAACATTCAATAAGAACAGTTTAATTTTAATAGTATAAAGGTATAAAACCAACGGCAAACATCACATGTACTGGCTACACCTTTAGCAAATATCCTTTATTTAGATTTGAAAAAAAAAATTGGCAATCTTAATTAAAGATTCTATTTTATAGTGTGAAAAACAAATATTATTTTAAAATTGCCTTATAGAGCCTGATATAACTAATGCAGAGCCCAGTTTGAAAAAAGCTAGGTTGGGCTATGATTAGGTCTGCAAAAATTGAATTCGCTTAGTGGTTAGGTTAGTTTGGATTTGATTGTATTAGCTTTGATCTGCATAAATGAAAGGAAGGATTAGGCTTATCCTTAGTATGTATGGCCTATCTTGATTGGTCCAAAAGACCTCCCATTTATTTATTAAATACTGCGCCAAACGTCCTGTCCTGTCCAAGATGTACGCAATCAATTACACTAATCGAATCAGAGGGAGGAAGGTAGAATTTAGAGGAAATATATCCGCATTTTTGTTGTAGGGGGAATGGGAAATATTTTAGTAAAAAATAGCCTCAGTACACACTACTTGGATTTGAACTCCGATTTCCCCATCATCGGAAAACCAGGACTAAATGAGCTTCACACTTAAACCACGGGGGGACGGGTGTAATCATTTTAATACCTTTTATTAATCCAGGTTCATATGAACCGTTCGGGTAATTCTTTACTTTTTATTGAATTAACTAAAAATGTTCGTTAAATTTTAAAGTCAAGATATTCTTTTAAAAATAACAAAAGGAAAGAATAATAGAAGACTTGAAAATAGCTTTCCAAGTGAATGACAAATAATACCTATAAAAATATTATAGGAGAACCTTTACTAGTTTGTATTCAAGTCTTTCAGTCCCTGCATTTCCCCCCATTCTTTTATTAGATGATTTTTTCTACACCCTTCACAATTCTCCCTTCACTTTTCCAAAATTGGAAAAGAACGTGGGGGCGTAGAAGGGGTAAGGGACCACGCTAATTACCACACCTTACCCCACCCATCATTTCCTCCGTGCACATACACACACACACACACACATTGGCAAGCTTTCTTCAGAGCTTTTTAGCCGTAGGCCACTTCACCCTGGAACGCCTCTCGTGTGTTATGGCTGGGAACAGAAGAAGGAAGTAAAAAGAAGAATATCCTTTTCTTCGTTATGTAATGGCCCATTTTGCCACCCATTCACAAATGACTATGCCTCATGTAAACTCTTCCTCGACCCCTCTCCTCCTACCCTTTACCCCTCCATCCCTTCTGACCTTTCTTCCTACCCCATCAAAAATCTACGTCTAGACGCAAAGCGCCTTCCAAAAGCCGCTAAGATCCCATCAGCACTGCCAGATAAATAGTAGGCCACCAGGCGCCACGGTTTCATTGAGAGCATTGCCCGTCTTCGCGGCTGATGAGCAGACGATCCTATTGGATTATATACGACGCCTAAAATAATGTAGGATATTGTCTATGGGCCCGTACTTGTACCCAAATAGTGCAAATCCTCGTCCAACTTTGCGTGTGTATCATCCATCCTGCTATACAAATAGAACTCCTAGTCTAGCGTTAATGTGTACCATCCTTACACCCAAATAGTACAAATTCTAGTCTAGCACTGAACGTGTACTATTTTGTACCAAAATAATACACATTCTAGTCTAGCGTTGATGTGTACCATCTTGTACCAAAATAGTACAAATTCTAGTCCAGCGTTGAGTGTGTACCATCTTGTACTAAAAATAGTACAAATTCTAGTCTAGCGTTGTGTACCATCTTGTACTAAAAATAGTACAAATTCCAGTCCAGCGTTGAGTGTGTACCCTCTTTTACCCAAATAGAACAAATCGTAGTATAATGTTAAGTGTGTACCCTCCTTGTGCCAAAATTGTACAAATTTAGGTCTAGAATTGAATGTTTACCGTCTTTGTACCCAAATAGTATAAATCATAGTATCTTATTGAGGGTGTAGTTTTAGGGAGGATCTACCCATCCAGACTTTCCATATATTTCCACTGATGGTGTAAGGATAAGTTAAGAAAGGTAGAATTTAGAGGAACCGTAGCCTTATTTTGCGTAGAAGTAAACGTGGGAAAAGATTTAGGGGGAAAATACCTTAATATGCTTGGCCGGGATTTGAACACCGACCTTTCCCATCCCCGGCAATCCAGTATATGGTGAGTGTGTTGCCTTAGATCTTGTAACCACCGACGCGGGTCATCATAAAACTAAAATAGTACGTAACATAGATGATATAATAATTATTTATAGCCAATAATAAATCATATTTTTGGTGTCTTTAAATTATTTTTATTGTGTTGTGCCTCTTTTATAAGTTTGACAAATGTTATGTAGGACTGAGAGTAGCTCGATTCTTTGTCCTAACGTTTGATCACCAACCATTATTTATCCAACGTTTTAGAACCTTAGCCTGATTAATATGGGACATAGCTTAGTTTCTTTTTTGCTCCACCTATTACTACTGTCAGGACTGTTCATTTTTAATATTTCTAATTTGGTAGGTGTGCGAAAGGTATCCCAGTATTTTTCATGAGAGAGAGTTTCCTCAATGGTTTCCCTCTCTCTCTCTCTCTCTCTCAACGGAAATGCTGCTATGTTTCCTCTTACATCTACCTTTCTCACGCCTGGCTATATCTCGGCTACTTAGGCAGCCTCTTAAATAAAACCACCCGCTTCATTGGCCGAATGGTCTCACGTGTCACTCTCGTGTTATACTGGCCTGCTGATGATGGGAGTATCAGGGTTCGAATCCCGGTCGGGTCTACTGAGGGTAGTTTTCCTAAATGATTTCTCACTCTCCTTTCACGAAGACGCGGGTAGATTATCTATAAAATGCTTCCTTCCTTATCCCTACCCCATTATAGTAAATATTATGTATGCGTATAGCCTGAACACTAGTAAGACGCGGTGATACAAAAAAAAAGAGTGCAACAATAAATAAAAGATAAACTCGCACCAGTGGTCAAGGGCAATGGTCTCAGGCTGTGGGTCACGAGCCAATTTTTTGTGGACCACGAATTTTTTTTTCAAATTTGAAAAACTTTTGAAACTATTTAAACTTATAAAATCATGAAAAAATGTGAAAGTAAAAAAAAATAAAAAAGGGGAAAGATAACGTGCTTAATATGGATACGGAAATCTGGTCTAATGATCGTGAATGTGGCATGGACGTCATTGCCATCATTATCCCATCATCATCGACAGAATACGTAAATAAGCGCACCCTTCGAATACGCCTCATTTTGAGAAATTGTTAAATTAAAAAAAATTAAATTAATATAAAGATTTAAAAAACTATATATATATTCAATAAGGAGTTTTAAAGATAGATTGAATTTAAAAATCCCCCTCCCCCCCATTTCCATCATTAAATCTAGATGGGTAGATCGAAAGTTTGTGTTTCTAAAATTGGGTCGCGGATATGAAATTGTTAGGGAAGCATTATAGTTTAGACCAAGCGTCTAAAACTCGTTTGATCATAAGGGCTACAATGAACATTAAAAATACTGCGGGGGAAGCATTTCAAAATAAAATATCTAATGTAATCGTCTTGGACCGCCTCTGTAGTCTAGTGGTTAAAGTTTCTTGCTACAGATCCAGAGGTACCAGGTTCCATCCCCAGCGTTTACAGATTGTTCCGTGAAGCAGTGGATCTGGAAATGGGTCCAATCAGCCTCGTGAGGACAATTGAGGAGCTACTTGAATAAATACATAGCGGCTTCAGTCTAGAGAACTGAGATGAACGGTTTGAGGGTCCGTTTTGCTGACCAAATGACAATCCGCAAATGTTGGCACTATATTGGCCAACATGCAGCGGCCGCTCGGCCAGTATAGCTCATTTGCAGGCTGATGCAATGGAGGATATTTGTTTATCATTGTCATCTTCTTAAGGGTTCTCCATCGTAGAGCAACTGAGATGATTTTCAGACGTTTAGAAATCTCGCATTATTTAAGAAGTTGATATTTTTTTAATATAGTTTTCAACAAAATCTAGGCGAAAATTATTAGCAGGTTTCCAAAGAATTAAAAAGTTTTAATTTTGAGTTTAACATTTTTTTTTTAATCAACGAAGCTTTACGCGAAAATTTTTACTTCTTAGATTAAAGTTAAGGGCTAAAAATCTAGTTTTAGCCTTCCTTTATCAAATAGGCTCACAACAGAAAGTTTTAAGATAATGTGGGATTTTTTATGGGGTTTTATGTGCACATTTACTTAAAACAATTTAAACTTATAATCTCAACTTTTTAGCTGTTCAAAACTTTCTCCTAAATTTTGGTGGAAACAATATATATTTACAATATATATCTGTCATGAGCGTAGCGGCATTAGGTGATTAACTTTTTAAATGAATAGAAAAAATTGTCATTAAATTCCAGGACACCATTGATATTCAACAACTGTTGATATCATCATGTGAAGAAAATTAAACTCTCTGTTTGTACTTAAGCAATGTTTGATTTATTTTAACAAAAAAAAAAGTGTTGAGATAAAAACTGCAAAAACTCTTACCTGTTCTCGCGTCCCCTTGATCTCCATCTTAAGTAAAAAAGAAATTTTAGTATCTTATTGTTACAAAAGGAAAATAGTAAACCCCATATTTAAAACAATAAGACTAACTTATAATCTTTACCAAAAAATTAAATAATTTATTTGCAATAAAGGTGTTAATGTTGCTAAAACGTTGTTAAGGTCGGAATTTAAATATTCTGCCCAATTCATTTTTTTATCTCCCGGGTGTTTGGTACCAATCATTGCACATATTGGGTGTGAACTTTCAATAATTCTCTGGAATTGATCCATGTTGTACAGGTTTGGTACATCCACTTCGTAAGCCGGAGATCTCCAAATTATGTCAAGTTTCCAAATATCCCTTTCCTAAATGTTATATTTTCTTGACATTTATAAAAAGAAGACGAGGGCTCATCATAAGGTCCACAGGCCGCACAAAACAATAGATAGGGTATCAGTTCCGCAGTATTATGAATCTCTGTTGGATGTATGTGATTTCTAATTGTGTTTTTCCAATCTCTTCTCTACATTAGTTCTGGTTCTCTTCCTATAAAACATCCTTTCCACCCCTACCCAAACTTAATAATTAAATAAATGGCGTTACACATTCGTACATACTGTATTATATTTCCTATTTTAGTTTGGGACAAAATTAATAAAAATCAGTTATCAATAAACTACCCTTAATTTGAGGGATAAAATCAAAATTATCTAAATCCCTAAAGTATGACCATAAATATTCAAAGATCAAGTCTGAACAAACTCCATTACACCGTTTCGGCTGTAGACTCAAGTACAGACGCACATATTTAATTATAGCACCCACGTTTTTGGGTTCAGGGGAACATTAAAGATCAAGGAATATACATAATATTTCCTAGGTCAAAAATCTTCACGATTAAACTAATTTACTTATATGAAAAAGTAAAAACTAAAGGTACACTAGGCTAATTAGATAATTATGTCTATTACTTTCCTTTGACCCCTCGAAGAGATATGTATTGTTATCGTAAAAAAAAAATCGAACTTGAAATATTGATAAATGTTATTTCATATCTCATATAGTTACGGAGATATGATCAAAATCGAATAGTTCTGCAAATGTTAAATACCCTCAGTCATTTTCAAGGGGAAATGAAATTTACCAATTTGTTTGTAATGTTAAACATTGTCTGAATACAAAATTTAATCAAAATCGTTTGAGCTAATTTTGATAGAATCGATATTTGCTCTTTTTACATTTCAGTAAGCTACCCTTGATTTTAGTCTTATATATATATATATATATATATATATATATATATATATATATATATATATTTATATAATTCCAAAAAAATCATCTGGGGAACTTAATGAAAACCCTAGATACCAAGTCTTATGCCGATCGGTAAAATGGTTTCAGCTCTGGGTCAAGATACATACACACAGACAGACAGATAGGATCACGAAAACAACTTTTTCTGTTTTAAGGGGTTATGAAACGCTGACATTAATCAAAATCTCGGGATTAATTTTTTTTTGACGATCAAAATACTTCTCCCTCCGAGGAATCGAGAGAAAATAATTTGTTAATGAACAGAAAGTATGGTTGTGGCTAGTTAAATAAGTTATTTTATTTTGCTGAAACTCAAATCGGTGGTCAGGTGGATTAAAAGTCAAGCTTATCTACTAAGGTTTAATGGAGACAGAGAGGTAGAGGTTAAAATCCCGGCCAGACGTACGGAGGATGGTTTTTCATAAATGCTTTCCGAATCTTCATCCACACAATCCAGGGTAAGTTTGTCTAGATTATATCTCCCTCAGTCTTAACCCATTACTTAGTGCAATTAGATGCAGTTAGTGCGGATGGTTAGTAAGATGTGGTGCGTAAAATAAGTTTTGGAAGGGCTTATTTAGCTATACACTTCTACCCACCACAGAGTTTATCTTTTCACCTATCTCTGGTTATCCGCATATATTTTTTTAGCACCGCGTCTTACTACCTGACTGGGTTGTACGCGTATGCACTTTTTATGCTAATGAGTTAGGGACTAGGAAAATTGACTTTAGAGTAAATGTACTACCATTTGCGTAGAAGGAGAGTGGAAAACTATTTAAGAAAAAACAGCCTCTGTACACCCAATCAAGATTCGAGCCACGATTTCCCCTTCATAGACAGTCTAATCTATTGCAAGAACGACGCCTTAGACTATGTGGATAATTAAGTAGGATCATAGTGAATTAACGCAGATGGTAACACACTTATTCACATAAATAATTATTATGATAGTAGTAAAGAGCATAAAAAATACTTCACTTTAGAGTAGGCTCGGGGGAGACAGTCTTTCTGCCAAGTTCCGGAGTGGGGTCCTCATATTTTGGAGGATCCGGGTGGACAGACAAGAGGAACGTTTGCCGGAACCGAAAGTTGAGCAAGCCCCGGAGTTCTGGTGGGCGAAGGGACGTCCAGTTGTGCCATCCTCACAAATCATGACGCTACAGATCATATCTAGTATCTACCTCTACGATAATTCCATAACGCCTTAGCTCTAGGGAAGAGGGTCAGTTTCCCCCTCCCCCCTTCTTTCTTTTTTTGCGTCCTCTTCTTGATGTGCTGTTATCACCAATAAATAACGGATAGAAAGAAAGAGAAGGGAACTAAGGCAAGAGGAAACCGGCGATGACCCATCGTCGCTCTAGAGGAAATCCGCCGCATACAAGTTTTTTTTTTAGTTCGTCCACCCTTCCTTCCCTTTTATGGCGTTGTCAATACCCGTCCAACATATAAGCAAAGGGGGAAAAGAAGGCTATTAAAGAGGATGGGATGAAAAATCGATTCTTATACTCTTGATTTTTTTTTTTATTTTTTTGACGAGGGTAGTGAGAAAAAAAATGTTGACCTTGCTCACCATCCCCTTCAAGTAGGCCAACATACTTGCAAGAGAGGCGACCCGAATCAAGGGGCACGCAAATACTGGTTTGGTTTGCCGATGACAAGGGAGTCAGGGTTCAAGTTTCGGTGGAGTTTATTGAAGGTTTTTTTTTTTTTTTACAAAAGTATTTTCAAATCTCCCTCAGTGCAAATGAGGGTACATTTTCTCTTAATTACACCTTACACTCCTAATGTTTCAATTATAATTTTTATTTTATAATAGTTTTTTTAACAATAGGTGTGTGTGAAGGCTCATTAGGTTTGTCTATTTTAGTTTCAATAATTCGTACTCCAATTCAGTACGAATTAATATACTATGCGGATATCCCGGACGAGGAGTAAGACGCGATGGATACAAAAGAGAAGCTATTGATTATAATCAATCTGAAATCTTAGCTTAGTAGTCTGAATACTGTGCTAATGTAGGTCCTGGGATCGAATCTATGAATGTTTTAAATGGTTAACTATTAGTGAAATAGGGGCCTCCCATTTCACATTGATGAATTAATGGCTAGGGAATCGAGTGTTATGTATATTTAAATAAAACTCATGAAGTTAAAAGGTTATAAATGATTCACTTTAAGGTGGGATGTAACGGAACGTGATTTAGTTAGTATTTTCATAGGTTTATTTTCAAACAAAATACTGTTTAGTTCAAAATAAATAAAATGTTGCTTCAGTAAATACATTTAGTTTTTAATTTACTACGCATAGTATTCATAACGCTCATTAAAATTTGTCATGGATATTGCTTAAACTTATCAAAATATCTTATTGCTTTAAAAACATGCATCAAATATTTAATAGTAAACACGACAAACATTAACTTTGGCTTAGCAAAAGACTCTAAAAAAAAAGCCAAAAGCCTTTTGTATTTGAGCTAGTTTCCATAATTTATATTACTATGTGCAGTACTTTGAGCAATAATAAAAATAGATCAAGTATTAAAGGACGTTAGCCTACCTGTGACATTTCGGTTGGTCACGATAGGATCTCCAATGTTAATGAATTTACGTTCTATTCAGCGAGTTTTAAATATAAAACTCTGAAACAAAAACTTTAAATTCTTAAATAATACTTAAAATAATCCTACAGTGTCACAAAATTATTATTTTTATCTTGAAATAGTTTTTTGTAAACCTATTTTATTATAAATCCTCTATAACCTTGGCTAATTATTTGCCTTGGTCGCGAAAATGGCCTGTAGGAGTCTTCTTGCCAGGATGTTGGTTAAAAAAGTTCGTGGTAGCTAATGTCTATCTAGAATAGGAAGCAAGGAAAAGGTAACATTAGAAATCCAGTCAATGTTTTCAAGGCGCAAATATTAAAGTGACTGTGTAAACTCTTCAGAGGAGAGGGAAAGGGTTATCACCACTTAGACAAGAGCCCTCTCAGGGGGAGCTTCTCATTTTATTCCCTCTCTTTCAATGTTGTACATTGATTTCTAAGTGTGATAATGCTTAGACTGCTTATGTGCGTCAAGTTAAGATGCAAACAGCTTCGCAAAATAGGTTGGAAATCTCCAAGTAGGCAACGTCGTAAAGTCTCACCTGCTTTCTAAAATTTTCTGATTTTTGAAGAGGGTACAACGCTTTCTAGCGACAAGTAGAGCAACTTACTACTGCCGCTTCCGTCGATGCGGCGCCCCGCCTGACCTCGCTGGCTTGACAGGTATGATAGATAGCTCTCTAATTGCTGCAAGTAGCGACTTGCTCGCTAACTCCACCCACACTACACTACATACACACTCAACGGAGAATGCAAGAATCCCTATCGACTTATGTTTATTATGGTTCTGTTACATGCCACCTTTTTTTTAGGCATTTGTTCTCTCCCACTCATTCATCAGAGCTCCTGGCTTCTAACCTAGAGATCTTGGGTTCGACTCCCAGCTGGTACAAGCGGATTTTTCTTCAAAGTGGAATAATTCCCATGGTAACCAGAGTTTGGATGATTAGGCTTAAGATATTTATTGGCTCAACTTCGTCATGTTCACTACCATAATCTTCTCACCCCATCGAGACAGGGAGAGATCCTCGAAGAAAAGGATGTAGAATAGTACATTCGGGCGTCACCTGGGCAACGGTACATTAGTAATGGACCATCTTTCGGCAAAGTGAGCTACAGAATGATGTAGCTCAGACACTCTATTATTTATTTATTATTATTATTATTATTATTATTACTATCAACATCAGTATCTTTATTATCATTATATTATTATTACTATTACTGTTCACACCTTATTATCACAGTCCAGTTTTCATAGTAAGAGCCATTTAGAAAAAACAAATATATTTTTAGTGTTATTTTTTATGGTATTGATAATAATTATCAAAAATGACAACTGCAGATCACATGACTGACGTATAGATACGTGAAAGTAGATTATCTCTTTCTATGAAAATTGGAATGGAGATCGACTAAATACAAACCTCGTCTAATATGGTTTGCCGCTAACGGAATATCGGGGCTCAATTCCCAAATTAGTAAACCGAGGATGGTTTTAACTAAATGATTTTACACGCTTCCAACACGCAAATGCCAGTACATTTCCTCCAATATATACCTTGCTAGATGATATTAATAAATGATATGCCCAGAAGTAATTTTACCAACTATCTTCACTATGAATGCAATTTACTATGGCAAGGAGTAAAATTTGGTGAATTAAAAAAAATAGTAAAAAAGCAATGAGTAGTATTTTCTAATCTTGCTTTTTGCCACGTAGCATTTAAGGAAACCAGATAAGTAGAATGCAATTCAAAGAAACACAAAAGCAATTATTGCTCTGGTAACCAAAACGGGAACATAATTTATAATATGGAAAATACACCCACGTTGAACGTTCAAGGATCGAACCCCATCAGCCCAGATGAATCAAGTCTACTAGCCCACACGTAATCCTCCATATCAAAAGTTAGTTGTTTGTGTGCATATAATATTCGTTACTTTATGTAATTTTTACTAGGGTAAATAATAAATATTTATTTTAGAAAAGGTATAGTAAAATTGGTTACATGCAAATGATTGGCTTACATTCATTCCGACTCCATTGACCATTCTAATTCATTATTAATGATATAAAATAAAAAAGATTAAGATTTCTTGTAGGTTTAGTTAGTTGATTTCACTAAGTAGGAACTATATTTATGTATTATTCCAATGATTATAAAAATGGTATTATTAAAAGATTTCACTTTAATAGACATGTAGCCCACTTCGGTGGCCACATGATCTAAGGTGCTACTCTCACAGTATATTAGACTGCCGATGATGAGGGCTTGAAGTTCGAGTCTCGGTCGGGTATACTGAGGGTGGTTTTTCCAAAATGGTTTTACACTTTCCCTCCACGCAAATGAGGGTACATTTCTTCTAAATATAACCTTCCTAATCCCTAAAACCATTGCCATAATTGGTACATAACCTGAACGGTTAGTAAGACGAGGTGCTAAAAAATATATATATTATTTCAAAATGGTTTCGAATATATAAACGTACATCAGCTGTGTGCGTTGGTGGACTGTGGTGGTGCTCGGGGTCAGTTTCATAGTCAGACTTAGTACGCTTCAAGTGCGGAGCTATAACGAAACCTACCTAGACCAGAATGAAATGGGCCAGTTTCATATGGGAAAATGGCACATTCCATTCGAGTTTAGGTAGGTGTCTTATGTTTGGTTTCGAGCCGCATTTGAGGATTACTAAATATGACTATGAATCTTGCCTTTCGTTCGTATTATTTCCGGATGAAAAGTTAACGTTAACTCTAAAGTTGGTGATCTTTGTGACTTGCTGTGTTCTTCTCTATCGCCTTCCTATTTTCTCATATCAATAGAAAATATTATAATCGAGAGCATTTTCTACCTTGAGATCATTATGAATCCTTACGTTTTATGTGTGTCCGAAACAAAAAAAGAGTGGATTTTACAATTTTTTCTGACCTCATATCTGTCTGTCTATCTATCCATCCAGTTATCTGTCTTTCTGTCATGGGCCCCAGATCTGAAACGGTATGATGAATTTTATTTAAACTTGATTTATCGGGAAGTACCTTAAAATTATTTTGACCCTAGCTTTTAAATTAATCGAATTCCAAATTTTACAATAATGACTCATACGATTTTGTTTAAGATTGATATCTAGGGAGTGTTTGAAATCCCAAATAACACTTTTGTAATTGGTTTTTAGGTTAATACTCGTTAAATTGTTGTTTACTGATGAGTTTTTTTCCGAAAATTTTGAAACATTAAAAAAATTACTCTAATGATTTTGATGATTCTGGGGAGTGTTTGACATGAAACATAAAATAAGGTATTAATTTTATTTTGTGGAAAAATTATTTTAAGGGTACTTCATTGATGACTGTTTTTTTAAATATAAATATTTTTAAAAAAAAATAGCTCTAGCAATTTAGCTAAAAATGGGTATCTGTTGGTTTTTTACATGATGAAACTCTTTTTTACTGTAGTGTAGTTTACTGATGACTGATTTTTGTAAGGTATGAAGTTTTTTGAAAATAGCTCTAAAGATTTTATTTAAAATTGGTATTGGGGTCCTGTTTACATGATCAATAATAATATTTTTTTTAATAAATTATTTTGAGGGTAGTTTACTTATAGAATTCAAATTTTTGATTTTTTTTTGCTTTTTTAAATTGGCCTAGAAGAATGTGTTTGAAATGGGGGTCAGGGGATAATTTCTCACTAAAAATAAGAATACGGCCTCTATTTTATAAAATTAGGATCTTGTTAAAATATTTGAACAATTTGGTTTAAATAATGTATGTAAAAGTATTTATTGTGATTAACAAGATGATATGTTTCTTTTTATGAGGAAAACTTACTAGGATAATTTAGTGAAAACCTTTTTCTAAAAATCTTCTTCCAAGATAAAATAAACTGTAATAGAAAGTTTGTGCGATTGTGACGTTCTATTTCTATCTTTTATTATTAGCTCGCATTTTTTTTTAGTATAGTGTTTTACTACCCATTCAGGTTGTAAGCTTATATACTTATTACGCTAATGGAGGAGGTTGAATTTAAAGGAAGTGTATCCACATTTGCGCGGAGAGAGTGAGAAACTATTTAGGAAAAACCACCCTCAGTACACTCGACCGGAATCGAACCACGATCACTCCATCATCGGCAGACTAATCTATTGTGAGTAGCGCCTTAGACAATAAAGCCAATAAAGCGGGTAGCTCGCATTATTGACCCATGTTATGTTAACTTTGTAGGTTATATTGCGTGGATTATAGCTTTTTACCAATATGAAGCATTCATCCAGATTGTTAGGGCGAATTGTTCTAAGAAGTATAGGTATTAAGGTGGAGATGTAAGTAACGCGAGAAAAGCTACGTGTTTTTGCAGTTTTTATAACAAAACATATCAAAACTCGGCGCCAAGAGTGAAGCGTAGTGACGAGAAATTTCTATAGTATTTTAACTATGCTTTGTCTTAAATTTGGCAATAACATTTCAAATAACCTAATTTTAATTATTTTTGCCAGTAATGGGCGAATAACTTTAATTATAATCTCAACTTAGCTCATCTAGAGTTTTAACTTTCTGCCCTCGTACTTACCATTCATTAGTTTGTTTGCTCATCAGCCACTTATGTAACCTTTAAAGATACACACCCCTTCAACCCCAGAAGTAATTACGTACTCAACACTCAAATAAAATACTTTTATTTTCAGAAAGTATTTATTCATTACTCTTTTTTTTAAATGCACTCTTCATCTTTAAGTACTTCCCCAATAGTTTAAAAAAATAAACTTAACTTCAGGAGCCAAGACAGGAAAATTGCCCAGCCGTCATCACTAGCCTTGTGAAGTTGAGTTTCAGAGGATAACCAAAACCTTTAAGACCTCAATTCATATACCGGTGAGTGTTTTTTACACCACCTCGTACTACCCGCCCGGGATATCATCATTTAATTATACTAACAGGATAAAAATGAGGAAGATGAAACAGAGAGAAAATCTACAAGTATTTTCATGGAGAGGGAATAGACAACTTTACAACTTGACTTTGATGACAACTCGCCTTGTTTCAAGGAATGTAAAACTCATAATATATAAAACACGAATAACTTTACCGGTTGTTTTCTATGGGTGTGAAACGTGGTATCTTACCTCACATGACGAAAATAAATTCAGTGTTTTTGAAAACAATGTGATTATGAAGATATTTACTCTAAAACGGAATTAAGACACTGGGGAGTGGATTAGGTTACATAATGAGGAGCTAGATACCCTGTACTCATCACAAGACATTTAAAAGATAGTCAAATCTTCCAGATTACGGTGGGTAGGACATGCAGTGCAATGGGAGAATCTAGAACTGTGTTCAGGATACTGACTGGCAAACCTAATGAAAAGGGACCAGTGGGAAGACCTAGACGCAGATGAAAGGATAACATTAGAATGGACCTGAAAAAGATAGGGTGTCATCAAGGTCACTGTAAAGAGCTAGCTCAAGATAGGAGTAGGTAGCGTACTTTTAAGTGTGACAATGGAGTTCCTAATGCCAAGGAATAAGTAATATGTTAGGATGAGGATGATAGCATTTAGAGCAAATTTGCAGGTATTTGCATGGAGAGGGAAAATAAAATCACTATAAAAAACACCTTCGGTAAATCTAGCCATGATTTTAATCCCAACCTCTCTGTGACTGGAAAATCAGACGAGATTTTTTAACTCATGTGTCAATGAAAAACCTAAAACTAACTGTGGTTATGGAAATTATATAATGTGTGTGCTACTCGTTTGGGTTATCCTCTCAATACAATTAATATTCTGAATGATACTTAACACTCTTTTCATGCTCTTATTCATTATGTTTGACACCAAACTGACCCGCAAAGCTTTGTTTATAGAAGGAAGAACTTCTTCAAGTACCCTTAACATTTAATATAAGAAAAAAGAGTAAGAAAAATTGTCAGAGTACCTGAATCACACAAATAACTCAGAAAAAACTTTCAGTAGTTGTTGTGTCCTTTCTATCTACGTCTTTAAAAACCCAAGACCGGATTAATGGCATAGAATAAATACGAACGCAGCTTTTTTTCCTCCTTTTATTTCCACCCTTCTTCCAGTTTTTATTCTGTTTTTTTCCTCCTTTATGCATATTGCACATGGCCATGCGTTACGGCGGTAAAGCGAGGCGTTTAACGGGTGCAAAGAGCAAGACGGTGGAAGGAAAATGGTGGTAAGGGTAAGGGGGAATTGAGACCCCTCAGCTCCCCGTGTTAGATTGCTAAGTCAAGCATCCTTTGGGCAGGATTTAAAGCTGCCGTCGCCCATGACGACGCAAAACCGAGTCGTGTTAAGTTTCCAGCTGATTGAGAAATAGTATTGAAAAGCACAGTGGTCATGTACGGAAATGCACATGGTTATGGGGATTACAAATTATTATTATTATTATTGTTATTATTATTTTAGCACGGCATCTTACTATCCATTCAGGTTTTACGCTAATGTACTAATTACGCCATTAATTTTAGGAGTGTAAAAGGTTATTTTTAAAGGAAGTGTACCCATATATGAGTGAAAGGAGAGTGAAAAATTATTTTGGAAAAACCACCCTCAGTACACCCAACCAAGATTCTAACCTTGATCTCCCCGTTATCGACTAGTCTCCTGCAAAAGTAGTGTGTTTCACCACGCGGCCACCGAGGTGGAGTTACACACTTATTAAAACACTTTAAACTTTATCCCTGATTTTTTAAATTTAATGTGTTGCATATTTAATTCAAAGTATGCCAGGCAATGTGATTCGACAAAATTGAGACTTTTACCTCGAAATCATAGTCATTATACTAAATCATTATACTTAACAAATTAGGAAATGTATAGTCAAAGTTTTTTGGCCAAAATAAATAAACTGTTGCTTTAGTTGATACATTTAGTTTTAATTTCCACACAAAGTATTCCCAATAGTTATTTTATATTTTTTCATGAGGTTTGTGGAGTTTTAACTTTTACCTTAACTTCGGTTTATTCATGAAACTGGCCTGTATGAATCTTCCTACTAGAATGTAGACTAAACAATGCCTTGGAAGTGAATGTATATTTAGAAAAGGAAACCAGAAAAAGGTAATTTTGAAATGCAAGTCAATGCTGTCCATGCGCAGATCGTAGAACGAGTGCGTAAGCTCGTGAGAGGAAGAGGGAAAGTGTTATAAGCACATAGAAAAGAGGACTCATAAAGTGAATTACTAATTTGCTTCCCTCTATTTGCGAGTATATTTCGTAAATTGGTGTTTAAGTGTGATAGTGCTTTGAGTACTTAAGTGCCTCAAATTAAGATGCAACCCGCTTTGCAAAATAGATTCGAAATCACAAATTAGGCAATATTTGATATGTTTTAGCCAAAATTAGTATTTTGTTAAATAAAACTAAAATAAATAATTATCTCAACCGGTTTTCACTTCCATCCACCTTAAGGCGGCAACCTAAATCAGCGAGAAAGTATCAATCAGCTGTCAGGCCACATGGCTTGAAATACAATGGTCTGTGTCATTTTCTGGATCTACTTCTCCGTTATGTCTAAGCGCATACTCCCTTTTGCCCTTCGCCTACAACCACAATTTGTAATGTCAATAAGAAAAAGGGGAATGAAAACTACAAAACTTCTTATCTCAAGGTACAGAGGAAATCTCGCTGTAATTGATCAAATTACTTCAAATTTTCTGTTGTGAGCCGATCAAACAATTACCGTATCCGTTAGAGGAAGGCTAAATCTAGAGCCCTTTTTCGTCAAGCTTAGTCTCATGGCTCTGCAAATATGTTTAAAAAGTCGTTTAAAATGAGCTACGGTCACATTTTCAAGCATTTTATTTTTAATAAAATTCAAATTATAGGGTTGTTATGAAAAAGAGCCCTGTTATAATCTTTTGACTTTATTTTGAAGTGAACCATATTGTGAAATAACGCATAATATAATTAAGTATTGTGTGATTAGAGCTGAATGTCCACGCGGCAATTTATCGCTTACTGAGACGGCCCCCTTAAGTGAACACAACAGCTTAAGGAAGAAGTAAAAATACGGAAAAGGTAAATGGTAGATTCGTGTTCCCTCGTGGCACCCTCTTACCTCTACATATAATGAAGACAACACATGCTGTAGGAGACAACCAGTCAGACTATTTACTCAACAGAGCACTCCTAGCGAGGGTTGGCATGTCACCTCTTTCTCGAACTACGTACGTACAAACGAACGAGCGAACCAACGATCCACGACATACCTCGTTGAAATGAATCGGAGCAAGGACTAGAGAAAGGCGTTCCCTACCAGACTCCAGAAATACAAGACTTCATCCCGTTTACTTTCCTTCCTTCCCTCCTTTGGCTGCGACATGGCGCGGATGTGTTTAAAGGGGACATTGGAAATATCTGATACGAGATAATCATATTAGTTTTGAGTGGGAATGGGTCAGATCCTGTATTTCTCGAAACAGAATCTGAAATTTTCTTTCGAATCTCAAATTCAAGCTCAAATTCTCGAATCTTTAAAAATATATAATTTAAGTTAAAATGAAAATATTGAAAATTTAATTTAAAAAAAAAGTTGTGTAATCCTTGGGGCCAATAACTACAGTATTGTTATTTTGTGTGTTATGTGTATTACGTCATAAACAACAAAGATAACTTATTTTGAGTAAATTAATTATGTTAATTCAATTGTGGCCCCTTTTGTGATTTTGTTACCCTTCCTACGACACAAGTCTACATAATTCCTTTTACCAATTTTGTTTAAAATTGTTATATCAAGTCATTGTCATCATAAATTATTGTACTCGATATACTTTTTGCAGGTTTTTACGTATCTCGAATCTCTCAAATATTCAAGAATTAGAGCGTCCCATCTCTACTCTAGTTTTGAGTTGTCGTAAGGTTAAGGAAGTTTATTTTAGGAAAGTTGACGCGTATTTTTAAACAAAACAAACTTTATTAATTTTAATCCTACATGTAGAAAGCATTGTAATCGTGAGAGTTTTAGAGCTCAAGTTTAAGATGAATCGTGACGTTTTATGCACCCTCAAACCACTAAAAATTAAGTGTTCCAATTTTGTATCTGTATGTACCTGAGGCTTCAGCCGAAACGGTTTGATAGATTTTATCCAAATATGATGTTTATATATTATACGTTCATACCTTGAGATGAAATCGTGATTTTGATTCTAGCTCCTAAACTATGGGCAGGTTACTCACAACTGAATTTTGGAAACGGCTGCAGATATTATTTTCAAATTTGATAGCTGATAAGTATTTTACATGATAAATAGCTCTGTATACGTGTTTCATTGAGGAAAATTGAAATAAGAGTATTCTACCGATGACTGATTAATGATTTTCTTATCAAATTAGATTTTTGCTAAAAACGGGTATTTGAGGAGTGATGTATTTTATTATACATACATAAAATAATTGATTTTCACTAGTAAATGAATTTTGAAAGTTGTTTTTACGATTTTGTTCAAATTGTATATCTAGGGACAATTTTCAATATTAATAATATTGTATAAATGTTTTCCAAAGAAAAATTATTTTGAGAATAGTTAGTAAATTAATGATATTTAAAATTTGAATTATATATGAGAGAAAGTATGTAGGGTTTTAACGTATCATTTATCTTAGAGTAGTAGTAGTGATATGCTTTTACGTTATTTAAAAAAAAGAGTAAATCAAAATCAATAATTTGAATGATCAAGGTTATAGAAGCAAATGTTAAGAAAGTTAACTTGCACTCGTGTGAATAAAGGATGGGGAACCACAATGAATGAAAGAAAGCTCTTAATTATTGAGGGCATAACTAATATCAATTAAATAGCACGATTCATCTGATAACCAAATTAATCATATAAATGATATCAATAAACTACTTCAGTCCTTTGTGTATTCCTTCAAACATGGATTTTCTTTTTAGTGAATACAATAAACAATTCGATGTTTCTTTTTGCGGGAGAAATAGTGTCCATACCCACTTCTGTGGCCACGTAGTCTAACGCGCTACTCTCCCAGTAGACTAGAATGCCGATGACGGGGATATCAAGGTTCTAATCTCGGTTGGGTGTAGGGAGGGTGGTTTATCCAAATGCGTGTACACTTCCTCTAAATATAACCTTCCTCATCCCTAACACCATTAGTGTAATTAGTATTATTATTATTATTATTATTATTATTATTATTATTATTATTATTATTAGCACCGCGTCTTACTACCCGTTCGGGTTATACGCACTTACGCTAATGTGCAATGGTAGGGTGATTGTGAGATGAATTGGCGGACCTACAGTTTAACGTGGAATCCGAACCACGGTGGAGGCCTGGTGTAATTAGTACATAGGTGTATAACCCTTACCGGTAGTAGAATGCAGTGCGTTTTTTTAAGTGTTCATTTTGATTAGATTATTAGGAGGGGAGGGGAGTATATCCATGCTCACCCCAATGACGATACTTGTGTGTCCAGTCGAGCTTAAGTTCGCTAACGACATCTATTTTAGTACTATACGTTCGGGCTATAAGCATATAATTTTTTTTTTGCACCATGTCTTACTACCCACTTGTTACGATAATGGGTTAGGGATGAGAAAGGATGAATTTAGAGAAGGTGCATTTGCATGGAACGAGAAAGTGGGAAGCTATTTAGGAAAAACCACCCTCAGTACACCCGACCGGGATCGAACAACGATCTCCCCACCATCGACAGTCTATTGCGATAGTAGTGCCTTAGACCATGTGGCCACCTAAGCAGGTATTTAAGCAAACATTAATTACGCTTATGGGGTAAGGGTGAGGAAGATATAATTTTAAAGCAAAGGCACCCACATTTGTGTAAAATGAGCGTAGGAGACCATTTAGGAGAATCACCCAAAATACACTCAGCCGGGATTTAAACTTTAATTGTCCGTCGCATTCACTTTCATTTGACACTTTCTAAAACACACGTCAGGACTCAAAGACCGACCTTGCTATCACCAGAAAATAAGACTAGACGAGAATGACACCTTAGTATACGTGCCCATCAGTGTTTTTTTTTTATTAGTCATCAAAAACATGATCTATACTTGAGTAACTGTAGCATATTTGTCTCCATATTTGGTCTCCATCTCCCCCACAGCTATATTCATAGCTTTAAATAATTATAACAGTTTTTCATATTTAAAATAATGTAAAACCTAGCGTTACTGGTTTTTTATTAATAAAAAAACTGTAATCAAACCGCCGCACGAAAATATGTGTTATATGAAGTATGATTTTCATAGTTTTCATAAAGGTAATTTAGAATAATAAAACAATTTAATTATGATATCTTTTGGACTGTGGAAGTCAAAACGTTTCTATTGTTTGAACAAGTAGACTACCTGCTTCAGTGGCGACATGGTCTAAGGTGTCATTCTCGCAATATACTAAAATGCCGAGGTGGGGATATCACCATTCGATCCCGGTCAGGTGTACTGTTTCCCCACTCTGCACGCAAATGCGGGTACACTTCTTCTAAATTAAATCTTTCTATACTAAGCCCTAACCCACTAGCTTGATTAGTACCTAGGTGTATGACCCGAACCAGTAATAAGACGCCTTGCTAAGGAAAAAAAAACTACTTTCATCGTAGACATTTAAAATTATATTATCAAATTTGAATAAAATCTTCGTTTTCAAAATTTCAATAAGTGAGAAAAAACTCAGCGGTTGGTACGTAGACTAGACTTAAATCTCATCTAGTTTGGTTGACCAGTGATTGAGAAGTCATGGTTCAAACCTCAGACGAGTATACTGAGGGTGGTTTCACCTCTATGTTTTACCCCACCCCCTCCACGCAGACGAGGATACATTTTCCCTAAGTTCCACTGTGCTAGTCCCTATCACTGAAGGTAAGCACAGGGTTTTCGGTCTCTAAATTGCCCACTGCGCATGTAATGTGCGTGGCTACGCTCGAAGGGGACAGCCATGGTGGGCTAGGCAGTGGTTCCCAGCCTTTTTAACTTCACGCCCCCCTTGGTGGATAGTTAAATTTCCACCCCCATGGGATAAGACTATTTATAAAAATAAATCAATGATTTTTAGTTAGAAGCGCACCATTGGTTATAATCTCTGAACCCCAAATGGCATCACCGCTTTTTGACATCGGACTAAACTAATCTAACCTAACATAACCTAACCATGTAGCTTTATTATTTTATTGTAATTATTGTAAAGAGTAATAGGGTTGTTTACAATTGCAATTTTGTCACGTTATTTTACCCTGTGCGCTTTTGATACAAGGACTAGGTACGCTTTTGATTCATATCTTCGTGAGCTTTTGATATGAGGTTTCTCCCTATTGTGCGCTTTCTATGTTCCCCATCCCTACCCCATTAGTGTAATTAAATGAGAATATCTTGAATGAGTAGTAAGATGCGATGAAAGGAAAAAGAGGGTAGAAATAATTACAGATTTAAACAGATTAAAAAGTTAACTATAATTAAATGCTAGAGGGTGACTTCAGAAGATTTAATTAACAGAAGCATTTTTTATTAAAAATGTACATTATATCACAGAAATAAACAAGAAAGATTTATACAAAAATTCAATTACATGTAAATCTATCACCACAAATCAAGGTGATATTGATTTCCAAAGACAGTTCTTTGTTTTAATTTGTCGAGCTTCCTAGCCTTACCCGAGGACTTCAAAGAAGTGAAATGGCAGGCAATTACCAACAAACTAAAGACACAACAATATCAGCGTTGGTTTTAAACTCTCCCGTGCCGTACATTAAATGGGAGAGATAGATTTATATACATTCTTTTTTTCCCCCTTTGTTTTGTTCACGTAGCCAACAGCAAAGACTCAACGCTTTAGCTCAGTTAGTGGCAGTGGCGTCGCAAAGTCTTTTTAGAACGAAAGGGCGGTCGATCCAATCTCTATTCAAGCCATCCCCCTTCCACTCAAAGAAATCATTTACTATAAATACTAAATACTTAACATATTTTGAAGGTTAGAGTTTAAAAAACTAGGCATATATTAATTTTGGATTTGTAGAAATTGTAGGTCAATAATAATATTGTTTGATGCTTCTATATTTCTGTCAGTAATTGGAAGACCTTGAAAAGCAAAATGTAATCGTAATGTATTGTGGTACATTACCAATACTGAAGAACAAGGAATATTTGCTGTAGTAAATTCAGAAAATATATGCATTTATAGACTAACTACATAACTATGTATGTACATTTACTAGTTAGGTATAAAACTTAAACTTCGCACAATGATTATTTTTTGCATGGGAGTGGCTACAGGGGCGATTTAGCATATTGCGATCACGTGGCTGGAGTTATAGATATAGTTTTGGCCTATGAAGTATATTTGCGATCCTTATGAGTAAAATTGGAAACGTGAAAAAATACATTCCTATAAACTGCCAGAGTCAAGGACTTAAATCACTTCTGCTTTGAAAGGTATAAAATAAAATTAGATAAAATCAACAGGGAACTTCACGAAAAATCCAGAATTTGTTATATATAATAGGCATTTTGTGATTAGAAAAATCTAGTTTTAAGGTAGTTTTATTTATTTAAAGCCAACTTTAGAGCTGTTATTCTAAGTAGCTGCGTAATTAAAGCGCATAGGCCAAATTTGTATACCTGCTCTGGAGTATATCAGAAGCATTAGAATAACTAACATACTTTACATGCATAAGAACATCGCCATTGTTATTTTATAGTTATTGATAATATATATAAATAGTGAAAGATGCATATCACATAATTTGAAGTATTAATACGTAAAGGTAGATCTAGTAAATATTATAGTTGTCAGATAAGACCCTTGCTATGAAAATTGAACTGTACTAGGTGAGATTTCCCTTATATCACTTTGTTTTATTTATTTGAGGAACTTAACTTGCATTTGCTGGATCGAATGATTATATCAGCAAACAAGAGTTTCTATGAGCGAGAGCAAAAGGGCCACCAATTATGTAGGAAAAGTTATTTTCACAGACCTTACAGGGTTAATTTACAAGCCACAATCGACAAGGGGCCGAAGGTTTTACTTCTCCTCCGAAGGAAGTTGTGCTACGTAGTTTTATCGCTTAAGAAAAATCCGTCGACCCCGGATGGGTTTGGATCCACGATCTGAGACGAATACTTCACCCCAAGACCACCAAGGCCGACAATTTCACTCTAGGCGACAAAAATACTTTGCGATTTTGTTTATGAGTTTGTCCTTTTGCTCATGTAATAAATGCCTTGAGTTCGGTCTGGATGTAAATAGTGTTAAGTGGGGTTTACTAAGTAGAGCGGGCTGTAGTGTGGTAATATAACTCAGTGTTCAAAAGTGCACGCTAAATCCCGTCTAAGAGTCTTGACCCATTTCTGACACACACATACACAAACACACACATTTACGCCCTTTTCCCCTTATTTTCGTTTTACCCCTTTTGATAATCTAACGTTTACTTTTACACATAAATTTATTTTAAGCAGGAATAACACACCCACTTCTATGGCCGCATGATCTAAGGCGCTACTCTCAAATTGGACTAGACTGCTGATGTTGGAGAGATCGAGGTTTGAATCCAAGTCGGGTCAACTGATATTTTTTTCTCTAAATGGTTTCCCACTCTCCTTCCATGCAAATGCGGTTAGATTACCACGAAAATGCGTCCTTCCCCATCCCTGCACCATTAGAATAACTAACATATATGCATATAACCTGGGCAGTTAGTAAGATGCAGTAGTAAAATAAATAGTACGACACAATCACACGAACTTTCTCTTATGGTGTATTATGTATTCGAAGAAAATTTTCAAAAATAGGTTTTGAGGAGTTAAACTACCCCTAGGTATGTTTTCCTCATAAAAACAAACATCATCCTGTTAATGACAATATTCACTCTTTATGTATAAATTTCAAGCCAAATTGTTCAACTATATTTAACTAAATTCAAATTTTCAAAAATAAATATTTGTAAACTACCCTAAATAATTCAATTTCCAAGGTTAATTTCCAAAACATTCCAATTTTTGATAGTTTTTTGTAAGTAAACTACCCTTACATTAATTTACTTTCGATACAAATAAAAATAAATTATTATTGATGTGTAAAATAGTCTCCCGATACCAATTTTGAACCAAACCATTAAAGCTATTTTTTTCTTAAATATTCAAATTTAAGAAAAAAGTCATCATTAAGATTCCCATATCTAAATTTTCCTCCCAAAACATGTATACAAGTTTATTTGTCATGTAACATGCCCAAGATACCCAATTGGAACCAAATCCGTAGGACTATTTTTTAAATAGGCCTAGGTATTTTAAGTCTTTGAAAAATCAGTCATCAGTAAGATACCCATAAAATAGTTTCTACCCCAAAAACAAGTATACTAGGTTATTTGTCATGTCAAACACTCCCAAAATACCCATTTGGAACCAAATAGCTAGAGCCATTTTAAAAATATTACCAGTTTTAGAAAAATCTGTCATCAGTAAACTACTCTTCAATGGATTTTTAACCAAAAATCAATTATATAGTGCTATTTGTCATGTCAAACAAATCCTTGATATGAATGTTAAGAAAATCGTAAGAGTCATTTTCAACAAATTTAGAATTCAAAATAATTACTCATGTGTAAACTACCCTTGATTGAAGGTCTAAATATCAAGTTTGAACAAAATTCATCAAAGCATTTTGGGTCCATGGCCAGGGACAGACGGACAGAAAAACATGGGGACAGACAAAATTCTAAAATCAACTTTTTTGGGTTCGTGTTCAGAATTGTAAAATCAACTTTTTTGGGGGGGGTCTTGTTAAAATAACACGTAAAAATTCGTCATAGTCTCAAGAAAGTTTTTTTACGATCACAATACTTTCTATTGGTATGATAATATATAAAAATATATATTTAAACGTTTGAATAAAGTTAAGTGTGTTAAATAAGATTAATTTAATTTAGATTACAGCCACGCTCAGTGGGCGCATTGTCTAAGCAGTCACTTTTGTACTGAACTGAAATTTTTGGTAAATGGGAAATCAGTGTTCAAATCCTTTGAATTTATTTTGGGTGGTCGAACATAAAGGTTTTCCCAATATCTCTCCACGAAAACGGGGGAACATTGCCTCAGATTCTACTTTACTCATCCGTGTTCTATTAGTGTCAAAATGCAGATATCCAAAACGAGCAGTAAGACTAAGTGCAATAAAAGTAATTTAGATAATGTTAAAATACAGAAGGTCTGTACTTAAAATGATATAATAATTACTCTTAATGGTGGAAGTTCCAATTACTTATTGATTTATTTTTTTAAGCACTGCGTCTTACTACCTGTTCAGGTTATACGCATATGTACTAATTACTTTAATGAGTTAGGGATGCAGAAGATTAATTTCAGAGGAAGTGTACCCGCAATTGTTTGGAGGGAGAGCGAAAAACAATTTTGGAAAAAAAAATCAGTACACTCAACCAGGATTCTAGTCTAACACAAGAGTGACGCCTTAGACCATGCGGCCCCCAAAGCAGGTCAAATATTAGTTAATATTCTATTATACTAAATTAAGAGGAAGACCAGGAGACTTTCCACCAAAAAATCATTATTTAAAAAATAAAGCTTGACTTTAAAGCATTTTGAGATACATAAGTCACCATACCCTTTACTTAATAAATATATTTTCTACTTTAATCACAACTTGTGAATGTGTGAAATGCCAGGCCTCCACCGTGGTTCGGATCCCACGTTAAACTGTAGGTCCTCCATTTCATCTCACAATCACCCTACCATTACGTATTAGCGTAAGTGCGTATAGCCCGAACGGGTAGTGTGACGGGTAATAATAATAATAATAATAATAATAATAATAATAATAATAATAATAATAATAATAATAATATTAATCATTTTCTACTTTATAGTCATCCCGTCTACACTTAAAAAACTTCTAATCGGGATATATTTAATACTACGATACCTTCAGTTATAAGAAACTTTAATAGGGGCATATTTAATCCTACGACCTTTTCCCAGGAGATCCTCACTTATAAAACCTTTAATCGGGAAATGTTTAACCTTAAGACATCATTCCAGAATATATTCACTCATAAAACCCCTACTTAAGTAATCTTCACTATATATTACCGTACTGTTGGTATCTTTAAACTTAATTTTTTGTTTAGTCATACTTTTAAATAACAAACCTCCACTTAAATATTGCTAGACAGATTGACGTTCGTAATACGTTTCAAAACTTTAGAGAGCAGGAACCTTAATTAATAGGGAGTAGGGAAGGGAAATTGAGTTAATTTCTGTACTTTCGCATTTTTTTATGATATAATACATTCTTTTGGTCAAATGAAATAAAATATTGTTTTGTTAGATACATTTAATATTCATTTTCTACGAATAGTAATTTCAAAATTTCTTGAATATCGATCATATGCATTACAGAATTTGGCCAGTTCTTTTCCCTATCATTTTAAAAGTTTCTGGTCAAATTATGTTATGTTCATGACCAATATTATATTAAATGTTGATATCCGACACCATAACTCAGTCGGTAGTATGTCTGCCTACTAAGTTAAGGGTCCCGGGTTCGATTCCCGGCGAGGCTAAGAAATGTATCATTGGTGAAGTTGGGAAATCCCCTTTCACAGTACAGGCTGGGGCGCTGGATGTTGTGTCTGTTCTAGATTTTAGATAGGTAGTTTATGTCATGTGCTCATATAATTAGTCGGTTCAGGAAGTGTATGTTAAATCCCTTAAATAAATAATATTTAAGTAATGTTGATATTTCTATGAGTAGAAAAGGAAACTATTGTATCTACTGAATTAATATTTTATTTATTTTAGCCAAAAATGTTGTTTATACAAAAGTGTAAAAATACGGACCATAACTAACTCTTCCTTCCCTCTGACCTTAAAGTATGGCTACATCACACATGACCCATAGAACACAAATTGCATTAAGATGGAATGGATTTTATATTTCTTAACGAACATTCTGTACGCTAAATTTTTGAGTATGAAATAGAATTTAAGACTAAACAAAAAAAGAAAGCGGAAAATAATCGAAACAGCAACAGTCTCGAAGCTGCCAGCTCAACTGCCTGTATGACGAAGGGGCGCGGCTTGGCCTAAGCCACGAACACTTAGGTCATTGAACGACCTTAGTCCACATCCTTCGCCGTGTGACGTCACTAGCAACCGGGCTGTCCAAACCTGTGGCGTGACCTTGACAGGCTCAAGGTAACGTACCCATAATTACCAAAGAATATACATAAAGTGTTATACATACCTTCATGTAAAATATTATACACGTTTTAGGGGTGACAAGACAAGTAATTTCAAGCTATGACCTTGGGGTCAGCAAAGCTAAATGGTGGCACTACTATACGAGACGTCAATGTTGCCGCTGTATGCACCTGGGGGACGAATTGCTGTCATTGCGTAGCTCACAATAAGAAGTAAATCGATGCCTAGCTGCACTCTCAATATAGTCCCTTGTCAGGGCCAACAACCATATCTTTGAGAGAATCAGCAATTCCTGATGGGTAACTGTTGTCAGACAATTGATTGCCTGCTACTGGTCATAATCAGGGCCCGGATTTTGATGACATGCCATCTCTTCTTTATTCATCACAGACAATGCTATATTAATATGAACTCTGCTCATGACACCCTTGTTGTAGAAATTTATATTTTATATGTTATTTTTGTGTCATTTATGAGGATTTTAAGGGGTTTTAGAGTCACTTTAAGGAATTTTTGATTAATTTTAAGTAATTCATGTTGAATAGCCTAGGTATATTTTTAAATAATATAAATATTTTATGAGTGCAAAAATACTCTTTTAAAAGTTTTTAATCACATAATTGTCTGAATAAGAAGATAATGTAGGCAATGAATTTTTGTTCATATTTTTAGGTCATTTTTTTGAAAAGAAGAAGTCATTTTTTTTTAGAAATATTAGGTAAATTTTTGATAATTTTTAGGTAATCAAAATCAGGGCCATGGTCATAATATACACCACACTCCACATGCTATGTGCTGAAGAAGGATTAGTTGCCTACTCTTCAGGTGCTTACAGGGCCAACTTTGACGTCACTGACACCGTTCACTAAATGGAAATACCTGGCTCTTGTCCTCCCCTACAACCAGTATAGGTTTTCTTCCCTGGAGATCTGAATAGTCCTGTGTATCTAGAAGGACTCAAAGCCCTTGAATGAAACATTATTATCATCTGTTTTGTAGTTTGACCCCTTAGTTTCATCGGCCCGAGACTTATAAATCTGACATTGAATTTTTCCTCTTGCGTTAAAGAGATATACTAAAATATTTATTTTTATGGTGTACTTAAAGATATGAAATTGATTGTTATGCTCTTTTTGGTGGACAGAGATGTTCCTATTCTCTCAATGTTTCTGTAGCAGTCTATATTCAACATTAAAGAGAGAGAAAGTCACCCTTAGTACAACCAGCTTGGATTCGAACCTATAACTCCCTGTTACTTGAATACTAGAATATATGAGCTTCAATGCAACTTGATATCGATTTCCAGCTTTTTTTTGTTTACAATGGGTGTAGCCTAGAAGTTCAAAAGTATGTATATATATTATATATATATATATATAGAATTAATAGAATATACCATTTTTATATGCATATCTCTATTGTAATATATATGAAAACTAATGAAAACTGCCATATATTCTAAAATAAATATATTAAATGTATATATATATTATATAACTATTGCAGCCATAAATTTTTATTAACCATTATATGCTGAGTTTTATGCTACTTACCATCCAATTGGAATTTTTACAACTTACTTTGATTAATCTTGGAAGTGAGTGCATTGTGCGTAGTTTAATGATTTCCAACAAATGCATTCGATAATGTTTACATCAGATAAAGTCACTGATAGTTCATTACAATGATAATAGATTGTTTCTCTAGCTTGTATATAATATGCTTAAAATGTGGGCACCCGCACCGTTGGTACGTGTCGGTCTGGTTTATGATGGTAAGGAGTCGGGTTCAAATCTTGTCAAAGTTATTAAGGTTTATTCTCCTTAAAATTGTTTCCTACTCTACCTTCATGTAAATGTGTGTACATTTTATTTAAATTCAAGAGTTTTCATCACTAACCCCTTAATGTAAATATACGGTTAGCCCGGAAGAGTCTAATCTGGCAGTGCACAAAAATAAAAATACAAAAACTATATTTTCAAATTGACTTTGGAGTCAATTTATATACGTGTATATGTTTGTAACTAGAATATCTTCACTATTTGTTCTCATACGTAAACAAATTTGTTTAGTTTTAAAACAAATATATTGTTAACATGCAAACACATTAAGGGTGACATGAGTCTTTACACGTGTTTAAGAGGAGTCATGTATAATAATTTATATGTTTTGACATCAAAACTAGATAAATCAGTTTTAGTGTGTTGTCCAAGCTAGTATGATATAATATGTTGAAATGATGCCAACGGTAGATTAAGTTTGATGGGCATAGCTTTTGAATCTCAATATATGTCCCAAACCTTTCAGGGCTGTAAGTCTTTAGAGTCTTGACCAGGGGTGGGGAACCTTTTGACATTGGAAGGCCACGTGCCATTTCACGGGTTCTAATAAGGCCAAAAATCAATTTTCTTTTTTGTGCGCCGCTTTCGTTCAGGCTATCCGTATATTTACACAAATAGGATAGGGATCTGAAGGATAAGACATTTGAGGAAGTGTTTCTGCATTGCGTGAAGGGATAGTGAGAAACTATTTAGTAAAAAAAAAAAAACCTCAGTGCACAGGAATGGAACTAGAAAACCGGAAAACAAGACTGGTCGAGATTGACGTTTATTCCACGTGCCTACCGATGTGGTTTGCCGAATCAGAAGTATAAGATATAATACCATACATCTTGAGAAACTAAACCAGTCTCCCCAGACCAATAGACATTCTACCGGTTAGTTTCATCACAGTAATAGTGGTACAGTGAGGTGTTTGTTTACCGTAATAAATTATGTAACAATATTTTCATTCCTAACTTTCATACAGAAGCTATTGTTCTAGTCTTAATTGAGTCCTAAGGCAAGGTTACTAAACATACACAATACCATGTACCAAGTATTAAAAAAGTTTATTGCAAAACTCCTTCATAAATTACAGATTACTGTAGCCTGGACGGTGAAGCAAGGATTATTTATGTGCCAGTTATTGTGTGGAACAAACCGCTTTCGCAAAGCTAATGATGATTATTTATTACTTCCCAGTTAATTTAAATAGTAGCCTCTCACGGACTTTGATGACAGACCTTTTTTGAAATGTATTTTTGCCTCCTTGAAACCTTGAAATTTACCTCTCCACAGTGAATGCTTCAACCGTCAAGTATGGTTCTTCATTCGAATCAAGAGCAATAGCTCAATGTGTCGCTAACACCACTCAAGAGAATTTGTTTCTGGCAATATAAGGTCTTCTCAGCTCCATTGATGAGGTGAACGTTGCCAGTGATCCGATTTCTCCCCTAACTCCTTTTTTTTTTGACCCCCCTCAGCTGAACTTGAGGCCACACCTCTCAAACATTCTGTTGCCAATATAGTGAGGATGCCACGATGTCTGCTGCCATCGACCTCTAAAAAAAAAGCCCCATGGTCGGGCTGTTGAATCTTGAGAATCGGGAAGTGCTGGCCGGGTGGTTGGCATCAAGTGCCATCAGCCTACCCTAGCCGGTCAACCTTGCCAATACCTCGCGCGCGTCCTGACTGCCTGAATACTTAATGGAGAAGGGAGGGAACTCACTACATTGCCATGAGAAACTTATTTAACCCCGCTTTCCCCCCTCCAAGCTTTTAAAACGTGTCGTACACTTGGATCCTGAATGAAAAGAGGATTCTGAGCTAAGGAAGGGAACAGGCCACTTTAGGGCCAGTTTCATAGTCAGACTAAGCACGCCTCAAGTGCGGAGCTATACTAAATATAGGACGACACCTACCTATACCAGAATGCAATGGGACAGTTTCATAGTCAGACTGAGCACGCCTCAAGTGCGGAGCTATACTAAATATAGGACGACACCTACCTATACCAGAATGGAATGGGACAGTTTCATAGTCAGACTAAGCACGCCTCAAGTGCGGAGATATACTAAATAAAGGACGACACCTACCTATACCAGAATGCAATGGGACAGTTTCATATGGGAAACTGGCCCATTCCATTTGAGTCTAGGTAGATGTCGTCTTGTATTTAGTTTAGCACCGAACTTGAAACGTGTTCAGTCTGACTATGAAAGTAACTCTTTAACCGGCCTTGTGGCCATAGTGGACAGAGCTCCTGGATGTAACCTAGATGTCACAAACTCGATTCCCGGGTGGTATCGGAGCATTTTTCTCGAAGGGGGAATAATTCCCATGGACACAGGGTTTAGTTAATTAGGCTTAAATTAGGTTAAGATATACATTGGCTTTACCCTGTCTTATTCGCTATCATCATCATCATCGTCATCATCTCACCTCATCGGGACATGGGAAAAGACTCCACGAAAATGATGTACTATTTGTACATTCGCGCTTCCCCTAGGCAAACGGTACATTAGTACTGGCGAATCTTTCCACAAACTGAGCTACAGATTGATGTAGCCCATAAATGCCACTATTATTATATTCTTATTATTATTATTATTATTATTATTATTATTATTATTATTATTATTATCATTACTGGTCCTTTGAATATAGTAGCACACACCATCCTTTGGAGCGGTAACCAAACGGGCTCGAGCCCTAACATATACACTAAGGATAAGGGCTCCCCAAGGGACTTTTACCAGCATTGGCAGGTAAATTCACACCATTATACCCCTATACCATTATATCCCTACTCCTTATATTGAGTCATTAGTGACTATTGAATGAAACAAACATTTCAAATCCATTTATCGACTAACCGAACTAATTGGGACAAACGGTTATCCAGATAATCAACTTGTTTGGTTAATCAAACATATAAACCGAATAAATACAATGTTAAATCAACCATTTTGTGAATATTAAACTTCTTAATAAACAATAACTGCGTGACCCAACAACGATTTAGCTGAAGAAAATATTAACGAGCGACTGCAACAAAAAAAATACTCCTCTTTCCTCTCTCAATCATTTTTTTAGCACTACTTATTTATTACGACCCATTCGGTTTATGAACATTTGTAATAATTGATTATGTACGTATATGATAGGGGAGGGTAAGGTTGAATTCATAGGAAGTGTATCCACATTTGCGTGGAGGGAGAGTGGAAAGCCATTTAGGGAAAATCACTCTCATTCCTCCCGACCGGAATTAAAGACCTGATATTACCATCATGATCAGTTCAGTCTATTAAGAGAGTGATTTCTTTTAGACCACGCAGCCAAATAATTGAGTCTTATATAGTCGAGCACCTGCGTAGAAGGCTCATCTATAGAGCTTGTCACTGCTGTGCCTCCCCTATTGTCTAGCACGAGAATGACATAAAACCTAACCAATAATTTTTTTGCCCCAAAGTCTAAGTTTGGATGATCGATGTTTAGGATAGATGACGTTAGATTACTTGACACACTACTAATTAGTTGTACTTTAAGTCACACTACTCCTTTGGATTATCCACAAATTTACACTAAAGAGGCAGAAACAGGTAAGGTATCATTTAATAATGCATACGCATGTGAGTGAAGGGAGGGTGGAAAACCATTTACAAATAAATGGTACGGTGCAAAGCACATTCTCTCGCTTTTATCTTAAAATATACATTTACTATTAACTCTTAAGATTTGTGAAACGAAATAATAGGTCTATACATTGTTAGAGAAACACTGCACCAAAGATCATGAATTAAATAATATACACTGTTACTTACTATATATGGGATAAGAAACTAGGAACACTGTTACAAAGAAATTGACAAAAAGAGAAACATATTTGTCCACCAAAGAACATAAGAATCAAGTTCATTTTCAAAGACCTGAATTAAAAAGTGTATAATATATTTGCTTATAGCTCAGAAATGATTGGTTTTATAAAAATATATCTCAAATAAAATATGTTTATCTTTAATAGTACTACAACTTTACAACTATAAGTTGTTTGTATCTCAAATAATTGCGGATAAATGATGAAAATTGGAAAATTTCCCTTATGTAAAGTACTCTCAAAGTTATTTTCACAAGAAAATGAGAACTACCATCTTGTTTGTAATGATAATCAATGTCTAGATATCAAATTTAATCAAAATTGTTAGAGATTGTTTCGAGAAAATCAATTTTTTCTCTTTTTGCTCTTCAGTAAATTAACCATAAATTAATCGTTGGAAATCTAGTTTCCAAAAACCCCTCGGGAGAACCTTATGAAAACCCCAGATACCAAGTTATAGCCCAATCTGTAGAACAGTTTCGGCTCTAGCCCGAGTTAGACAGACAGACAGACAGACGGATGGCATTACGAAAACCACTTTTTTTGGTTTCAGGGGGTCATGAAACGTCAACATTTTTCAACATCTCGAGTTCGATTTTTTTTTACGATCACAATAATTTCTCTCCGAGGTGTCGAGAGAAAGTAAAACGCCTCAATACGCCAGGCCTTGATTCTAAAGCCTGACTACCCCGTCACCAATTGACCAAATTATCCTTTGTTGTTCATGCCCATCGGCACGGGTTTGTTGATGTCATTGGAATTTTTAACATATATGTTATTAACTATTTAACCTAATGGGGTTAGGGAATAGGGGAGAATTAAAGATAAAATACACAAGCATTCTCTTGAAAATAGTTTTAAAACTACCCCTAATATTCCCAATTAGAAACTAGATTGCAGTCTCAGCTTTAAGTAAGTTAAATACGCAGGCATTTGCCAGCTAGAATCTGCCATTAAAATTAATAATTCACTTTCCCACCACGACTGTTGGCGTACTGGAATAGTTTCACAAATAATTCGTGATGACAGCAAAAACTATTTAAACAGCGATAGTGTATCAGTTTTGGTGTGCTCTATGTATAATTTAAAGGTTTTTTTAAATTATTTCGTCTTACTCCCTGTTCAGGCTAAAAGCATGGATGATAATCAATTTAATGGGGTAGGGATGAGGAAGGAAGCATTTTAGATGTAACCTATCGACATTTTCATGGAAGAAGAGTGGGAAACCATTAAATAAAAAACATCCACAGTAGACCCGACCGGGATTCGAGCCCCGGTCTCCCCGTCCTCAGCAGACCAATCTAACACGAGAGTGGGCCTCAGACCAGGTGTGGGGAGCTTTTTTTAACTGAAAGGCCACATGTCACCACGTCCCGGATTCCTTATAAGCTCACACACTTAATGTACTGTAAATTTTGACAAAATTATAAAGCGGTACTATCCAAAATATAAATATTATTGTATTTTTAGGAACCCATAAACGAGCGAACATTTTTTTCACGTATTGTTCACGGCCTAAATTAAATTGATAATATTATAGTGCGCCAACAATAGATAGATAAATAAAAGGGGTTAGCTATATAAACAGTGTGCTTTTTTTTTCTTTGATTAAAATAAACAAATCCATATTTTAATTTTTACTAACCAAAATGAAAATAATTGTAAAAAACTATGAAGATACACAAATGACAAAACAAGCGTAAAGGCCGCATGTGGTCCTTAAGGTAACATTTTCCCAATCCCTGCTTAGTCATTCGGCCATTGAAGTGGATAAGTTTAATTTTAAATAAAGAAATGCACTCGTGTAGGCCTACTTGAGTGAAACCAGACACAACATGGAAGCCAATGTTCATATTAAAGTGAAAATAATGACAATGGTCCAGTTTATAACATTGTTCTCGTCATGGACTGCCACACACTCGATTAGAAAGTTTTATTTTACATTCACCAATAACATCCACATATTATCTTTAAAACCTCTGTTTATTCAAGCATCGCCAGAGTAAAATATATTATATATATATATATATATATATAATATGATTCTTGTTAACATTCACTAATGTTGTAATTTTAATTCTCCCCACCCCTAAAAATATGTAAAATATGACAAAATGCTCATATAAAAACTTTGTCAACCATATTTAAACGTCAAACTGCATAGAAATGATCCTTTAAACTCTAGTCAAATTTTGGTAGGAAGATACTTTTAGGGATGAGGCTAGTGGGGAGTGGAAGAAACAACATAAAGATGAGTTACACTGTTTTCATCACAATACATTGTTAGGATAACCAAGTATCGTAGATTACAATAGATAGGACATGCAGAGTGAATGGGAGATTCTAGAACCTTGTTCAGGGTACTGATTGGTAAACCCAATGGGAAGAGACCATTGGGAAGACCTAGACGCAGATGGGAGGGTTACATCAGAATGTAACTGAAAGAGATAGGGTGTAATGAAGAAGACTTGATAGAATTATCTCAGGATAAGAATGGATGGAACACTTTTGTAAGTGTGGCGATGAACTTTCCGAGTTCCTAACGCCAGAGAGTAAGTAACTAAGTTAACAATGATAAAACTTTACTTTATTCTTTATTGCTAATATATATCAAAGGTGAAAGCTGCAGAAAACATGATTTTAAAGTACATGAGATTAAATCTAGTAGCTTCTCTAGCTATCAGACACGGTTCCTACGAAAATGGAATTTTATACATTTTATCCTTAGTAGATTATTATATATTTTAAGGCTCTTGGAAAAAGCATATTAATAGTGCTTGAGACATTTAAAATATTGTTAACTACAAACCAACCTGTTTTCGAGCTAGCTCTTTAAAATGGATTTCTTATAACTCATGACCAAGGTGAAATCTAACAACAAAATAATTCAAAGAGCGTAATATTGTTCATTACTCCTCAAACTTTTTTTTAGATAAACTGAACCTGATTGGAAGATGGCAACAAGAACTTTTAAAAGAGCAAACCACTTAAAAAGAGATTGATATACATACGTTGAGATGAGTATATAAAAGTACACACATACACACGAACACAGAGAAAAGTTTGGCAGACGCCAAAATGGTGTCGGAAACTTGGCAGAAAGCATGTGTATGAACAGCTAGCAATCTTGAGGTCATGTTGGATGTCGTCAGTGAGGCTTAGAGGCCGCACGTTCCAAAGCGTTCTGAACAGACGCGTGCGTGCGAGAAGTGTGTACTATAAAGTTGTGGCTCGTACGCTAACCAGCTCAACAGAGTGGTGATCTGGACTTCTGACAGTTCTTCACACGAGCTCCGTGCCAAACCTAACATTTCCATTAAACAGCGACGCTAAGCTTGACTTTTGGCTGAACATTTAAGCACATCTACAAACGTTTAAAAACAGATAAATCTTACATTTTACCCACGTTATGAACACCTTGAAGGTTTTTTTATATAAAGTAAATGTTCCTTAGTCCGACAGAGTTCATGAAGTGAACTGCTTGTCCAGTTTTGATACGAGAGGTCGGGATTTGACTTTCTTTGAATACTTACTGAGTGAACTAAGGGTACATTTTCTTTTAAATATCCTCAGATTTCTTACCACTTTAGATTGAATCATTAATTATCTAGTGTTAGAATTACCAAATATTTAATAAAACATATTAAGCTTATTTAAGTTTAGGGTGAACGGACAAATTTTATATTATTATTCTCCTCAGATTATTATTATTTTGTTGGGAAGCCATTCGTTCTTTCTTTATTGAAAAACTTTTGTTGTGCTATAAACATGTTGGGGGCCTTCTGTAATATTTTTATTGCTAGAGAAAAATTGTGCCATGTTTATTGAAGTTTTAATGATTATTGGTTAAACTTCAATAAACACGTTTAGGTGGGAATGTAGGGAAGACGATAAAAAGAGTAGTGTGTTTGTAGTTTTATAAGAAAATAATTTTTTGATAAAAAATCAGATATTTCTTCTGTACAGAGAGTTTAATTTACTTCACATGATGATATCAACAGTGTTTGAATATCTGTCAAGGGTGTTCTCGAATTTAATTACAACTTTTCTCTTCATTTAAAAAGTTTGTCACTAACGACCCCATGCTCATAACAGATATTAAACAACTTTTGATATCACCATGTGAAGAAAAATTAAACGACATTTTTGTATTAAAACAATATTTTATTTATTTTGGACAAAAAATTATTTAGCTGTAAAAACTGCAAAAATATACTGAGCTTTTCTCTCGTCCTCTTCAACTCAAAGTTGTTTCTAAGCAATGAACATGTTTAGGAAGCTCTCTCACAATGTTTGTTTTATAAGAAAATTGTATCATACAATGTTTATTTAAAAAAATATTGTTAACAGTTTAAGACTTATTTGTACAACTTTAAAGACCCCGTGATCATAGTGGGGTACACAGTGAAGAACTTACGGACTAAACGTCAAGCTTGTTTAGTCTGATTGGGTGGGATCTAGTTCCGCCATGAGACCTGGTTTCCAAAATGGTCCTTTAATACTATAATCAAGTTCCTACATTTTAATGGAAGTCACTATGTACTAATCTAACATAAGATAATCTAACCTGCCCAGAGAAAATTAAAACCTTCGAAGAATAAGCGAAGCCATCCGAGCATTATTTAGTGGTTTACAATCATTTTGAAATTGAAAAATACAACTGCAGAATTAAGGATGTTAATTATCGCAAATGCAAGAGTACCGTTCGCATCACCTCCAGGAAGATTATTTCCAATTCCAGAATTAAGGAAGGGTGATAAATACCCATAATCCTAAACACATGACGAACTGGCTATTAAATCTTCCTTGAGTGTTTAGTGGATTTACAATAATCTTGTGAGGTGTCGGGGAATAAATTATAACATATCTTTGGTAGTTGAATAGGACTAACTTAAAAATACTTTTATGTCAGGGAAAGGAATATAAGTCTTTCCTAATCCATACAAACTTCATGGAGGGTTGTAGATACCATAGGACTACTAAAACTTGACGGGGAACTAGGACTACTTATAATCCCTTCCTTGAGGTGTTGTGAGGAACTAGGACTACTTATAATATATCTTTTGAGGTGTCGGGGGAACTAGGACTACTTATAATATATCTTTTGAGGTGTCGGGGGAATAGGACTACTTATAATCCCTTCCCTAGTATATATCTTCATAGGTGGGTGGAACTAGGACTACTTATCATCCTTTCCTTGAGGTGTATTTATAATAGCAAGTTTGACCCCTTTTAACGCGTAAACTGAAATGATTTGAAATCATTGAATCACTAATTATAACTTATAATCACACATTTTTTAAAATTGTGCAATAAAATTAGTATAATCGAATAATAACTACAATACTCTCCAAGAGCCTAGCTCAGTATGTATCGTGATCGTCTATTAATACCCGGCATGGATGAAATATTAATTATTTTAAAATATATGCTTCCCTGTTTAAAGTGGTGAATTTATGGATCGCAGACTGGGTTTTGTGCCGTCCTAGACTAATATTGTTTGTAAATATTTCAAAATAATAATGAACATATTCATAAAATTATATTAAGTATTGATCAAGGACTTAAATTGAAGGTGGACTAAGAGTCATGCACAAATGTAAAGCTGGCTGCGTAGCTTCAGCTCTGCAGGGGACTTCCAGGACTTTTTTCTGATAAGGGATCGGACGCAGGTGCGGATCCAGATCATTTTCATAGGGGTCATAATTATAAATAACATAGTTACTTACAATGTTAGATTTTTATTTAAAGCCATTTAATAATTTCTCATTCATATTTGATGTTATTTATGTTTTAAGCCGTGGTCATCTTCTCCAATTTTTTAAATAATCAGATAGTTTTTATAAACTATTTTGATTGACCCTCTAGCATTAAAAAAAACGGTTCACTCTATAAGCTATGTATTTTATTTAAATTAGATTCTTTTATAAGACATTTAAAGTGTTCCTCACCTAGAATTTTTTGAAATTTGGATGCCCCTAGAAGCTATTTAGAGTAATCATCACCTTAATTTTTCACGATAGTTAGATACCTCTAGAAGATAATCTTTGAAGTGGTCTTCCACCGAAAAAATTTTGAAAATTGAATTATTTCATAAACTATGCTATTTAAGGTGGTCCTCAACTTAGAATTCTTCAAAATGACATGCTCTTTACAAGCTACCTACAAGCTATTTGGAGTTGTCCTCTCCCAAACATTTTTGGAATTTGGATGATCTTGGAAGCTATTTAGAGCTTCTCTCCACTGATTTTTTTTGCAAGCTAGAAGCCTCTAGTCTAGTATTGATTTGAAGTGGTCTTCTCTGACAGATTTTTGACAAGAGAATGCATTTAGAAGTCATTTGGAATTTGATTTAAGGCCATATTTCAGCTTCATATTTGATAATATCAGAGGATTTGAAATATATCTAGGGGGGAGTTTATTACATACAGGGGCAACTTATGTTCAGGAGGTCAGGGTCCTCCACAGTTCTGCCGCTTCTGTTGTCCACACATACTCTATATTCGGTATTCGTGGATGAATGCTCTCAGGCGATTATTAGTCTTCTTTGATGCGTGGTAGTCTACTGTCTCTATGCGGAACTATGTTTGCTACTCGCTATGCACGACAAATATTAATACATGAAAACGAATATTTTTTCCACACTTGCGTGAGTCAGATCGAACATTAAATAAACGTTGACGAATAACGCACGTGTGGACACGGCTTAAGCGGTATCTGCGCGTAAAAAGATTTTAAAAAAAGGTATAATTTACTTGTGTTGTACTTTATTTCAAAAATTAAACTTCTATTTTGAATTTTATATTAATTTTCTCACCTTCACAGGGGGCCATGAGTGTTGCCCCACCAACAACGATCATATATTACATGCGTGGAAAATGCGAGCTAAGAGTGTTTACAAAAAACCAAAAAAGTTCTATGAGAATTCAAAATAAACGTTCTTATGCGTATAGCTAAAATCTCTCTTTAAGAATGGATTTGTCAATATTCAGAAATATTACTTCAGATTGATGTGCCACTTTAAGAAACGATGATTTAGTTTATCAACTGGTGTGGTAACAAATGTTTGGTAGAGATTGGCGTGCTTTTGCGAATTGTAGATATGTTTTCCTCTAGATAGGTAACATTGTAGTTTACAGAACTAACCAACTATAATTATAAGTTGAATTTGCTAAATAATTAAATGGTTCCCACTAGAAAGGTATTCTCAAGTGATTATATATGCCTAGCTAGGTGTGGTAATTTGAAGTGGCTTAATACAAGCAAATTAATAAATTGACCAACCATGAACTGTTATTTAGGTCGTGGGTTCTAAATCAATTGAGAGCCTCATAACAATAAATCAGACAAGTTTTAAAGTTGAAAATCTAGGTTATGGCACCATCGTCATTTATAATTTATGCTAAAATATAAAACAATTTAATTGTTTTAAAGTATTAAGATAATAATGTTTTTAAAAATAAAAGAAAAATAAACAGCTCCATGGAATATTATATATTTGATGAAAACGACGCTAATACGGTAGCATTTTGTATTATAAACAAGACAAGTCCATGGAAATGTTATGTTTTATGAAAATGACGATCACGCTTCAGTACTTTATATTCAAAAACAAGACAAGTCCATGGTACATGATATTTCTATTTATAGCACAAACCCCACTAGCGATGTATTTATTTCATTGCGCTGTTTAATGTTGTATGTGAGGGCATATGCTATATGCTATTAACAATGGGACCTTGATTACAAATGATTGTACTATATATGCCCATGGAACTATGCTTATAGCCAATTTACGTCACCCAGATACCGATTTCACTGGTAAAGAAAAAGGGCCTTGCTAAGTTAATACCTTTCATTAAACCTAAGTAGAAATTTTGTATGAAAATCTGGTTAATTGGTCAGGACAAGAGACATCAAATTGGAGTGGAAGTGCCTAGTGATTATAAGAGTAAATGTAGCAAATATTAAAGCGTGATATAAAATGACAATACTCTATTATTGTCACGTATCTTAATTTTTCTGTGTAGTAGAATATTTTAAAAATATTTTTCCTGCTAATTAAATAAGTGATTTTCAGCAATACGAAATAATGTATTTTGGTTTTCATAATTGAATAGTAAAATATTTTAAAGCTTAATATGGATCACACATAAGTTAACACTCTTAGAATTTTTATATATATATATATATATATATACACATAAAGAAATAGTAATATTATGTATGTATCACAAAGCAAGATTTTCTTTTTCTTTTTTCAAAGTGTTGTATGGACTTGTTTTGATATTGAATACACCCTTAAATTCTTTGTTTGGGTGTAACCATACTGTAATTCACATTTGTTGTCCGTGTTCACTGAATGCTAATTTAATTTACCTAATTTGATTAAACACAGTAAGTCAATTAAAAAAGCTTCCTTAAATATGAAATATAAGCTCTTAAGTATAATATGGTCGTCTTAAAATGCTTTTAGAAAGCCAACAACTTTTTTATTTTAACATAAATTAAGTTTCAAAGATTAATCTAAGCTGGTTTTCCATTAAAAGGGAGGACAGGGTTCAAGTACCGGATGAATGTACTGAAATATTTTTTTTTTCTAAATATTTATATACTCTCCCTTTTCGAGAATGAGGGTAGATTTCTTATACATTTCTACATTATTCATCCCTAACCAGAAGGGTGTATAAAGTCGTACAACCCGCACCAGTGAGCATGCAGATCAAACGTCAAGCTAATCTAGTCAGATTTGCCGGTGGCGTGGGGATTTGGGTACGAATCCCGTACAAGTGTTATTCGGGTGATTTTTCCCAAACAGTTTTTAACTCTCATTTCACGCAAATAGGTGTACACTTCATCTAAATTATATCTCTAGCCTCCTTTAGTTTAGCTATGCTTCCATCCCGGACAGATACGAAAGAAACGGTGGGGGAAAAAAGTATTATCTAGAAAATATTCGAGATGTCCTAAGTTTTTTAAGGCACACTGTATATTCTCATCCCACTCTACCTACCTTTATCCTTCGCGACAGGCCTGCGCATGCTCAGTGGCCACTTTGCAGTCCAGGCTTCTCTGTCTCCGTCGCTCGATTCAACCGCATTCCAAACACACTCCATTATGCTAATAGCTAATCTGTCCACAAGAGTGGAACTCACACCCAGTCGACCAGTTAAAAAATACAAATGCTAAAGTCCCGGCACACAATTACAAGAAAGATAAGCTTGTCGGAAAGTAAGAGGTGGTTGGGGGGGGGGGGGGCTTACTTAAGTTAGAGTTGCGGTTACTACTTGTAAACCCGATCTACATAAAGTTAGCTCATTTGTCTTCTACTTTTGCTTTCTTGAAAGTTTATTTTATTTTTCCGTCGCGTCTTACTCCCGGGCTGTAAACATTTTATTACATTAGTGGGGTATAGGTGACTAAGGTAGGATTTAGAGGAAATGTAACTGCATTTGATTAGAAGAAGAGTGGAAAACTATTTAGGAAAACATAGTTTCATAATACCCTTCCAGGATTTGAACAATGACCTCCTCGTCATCTGCGAACTAGACTATAAGCTTGAAGCTTAGTCCCCGTGTCTAAAAATCTTGGTTTCTTGAAAGTTAGATGGCTTTTATTTCAATACTATGCACCTTTCTGCTTGTTTGGGCTTTCCTCTGAATACATCAAACTATCTTTCTACGAGGGAGAATTGAATGTTTTAAGGAAATAAATTACTTTTATCTTGTAAGATCATGTTTGTGTGTGTGCATCACATTTTACTACACGTATAATTTATTTGCATATCTATATTAAGCTTAGAAACAGAAAACTCTCAAATAGCGATAAATACAACCATAACACGTTGAGGTGTTGGAGAAACAGCCACAACAAGAAATTTCGCGTCCTCATTGCTTTTAAAAAACCACTACTACGCGTTCTGGCATTTTAAAAATTGCCATTCAGCGAGATTCGTGTCACGGTTGTTAAAGAAATTGACCGCAACACGTTCTGGCACTATGAAAATAACACAATGCATCCTATAATATTGTTTTTTTGTTTTTAACATAAAGTTTAATTTATAGTTGTCGGGGTAGCCTTACCATTTATTTAAAAGGAATATAGCTAATAATACCAAGCCATTGCTGAAAGCATTAAAAAGTTCTTCCGTTAACTCTGATTTTTTTTTAGTCTATGCTCAATATGTCAAGCGTAGGCTCAAAGCGCGAATTCTCTAATTAGGATATTCCTGCTCTGAAAAACAACTCTGTAAATTTTTTTTATAATATTAAATGCGTTTACTTTTATTCATTCTACTCCTCCCTCTATTCTTATTACAACGTTCTCTCATATATCCTGTTTTTACCATAGATTTTCTCCTCCAATTAAGACATTTTATTTATATTATCGTTTGGTTCTTGATGTATGGTGGGAGTTGTGTACATTACAAGCTACTTATACCATTTCCAGCTATTTAAACTGTTATCAGTACAAGTACAAACCAATTCTCATAGGAAGGACCTTGTCTAACAGCTAGAGAAGCTATTGATCTACCTTCATATATTCATGCGTCAGGTTAAATGAATTGAATCCGTTACTCTAGATAAATAGTGTCTATATATATAAACATATATGTAAACATATATAAACATATATATGTTTATATATATAAACATATATATATAAACATATATAGATACATAGTGTATATATATTAACATATATATTTTATATTGACATAAACTATCAATATATATAATAATAGAGTGTATATATTATATATCTAAAGTAACGGATTCATATCATTTAACCTGACGTATGAATACATGAAGGTAGATCAATAACTTATCTAGCTGTTATACAATGTCCTTCCTAAGGGAATTGGTTTGTACATGTCCTGAATATCAATATATACAATAATAGATAGTATATATAGTATATACTCTCTCTCTCTCTCTCTCTCTCTCTCTCTATATATATATATATATATATATATATATTATAATAACACCAATAAAATGGTAAAAGTTTTCAATATTGGTCGGAATAAAATGTGAAAATTGGATTAATTAAAGAATTTGGCCAGCGGTCTGGAGGATTCTTGTTCCCGCTATGCATTTTCGTATATATTTAATATATATTCATTTCTTTAATACCTATACATATTATAAGTGGCAGTCCACAATTTAATGTTTGAATAAGCATAATCGATAGACTTAAAAACTGTTAAATTCACCACTTGAAATTTCTCGGTTGTATAATGTAGGCTCTTTCTAAGAATTGACATAAGAATCTTTATATCACAAGTCAGACATACTAATACTTATGTAAGCCGTTTGAATCGATTAGAAAAATGGCAACGAGATGAGACCTAACATTGCTTTGTTGGAGAGATAAGTCGGTTGAGAGTAAAATTGTTCTTTAAGTCTCTCGTGAGAAGTTCCTGGAGGGTGAATATGAAAATTGGGATATATTACAAAGGATGAACACATTGTCTACCTTCAAGTCAGGGATATGTTGCAGGGATGAACACATTGTCTACCTTCAAGTCAGGGATATATTACAAAGGATGAACACATTGTCTACCTTCAAGTCAGGGATATGTTACAAAGGATGAACACAATGTCTACCTTCAAGTCAGGGATATGTTACAAAGGATGAACCAATTGTATACCTTCAAGTCAGGGATATGTTGAAGGGGATGAACAAATTGTCCAACTTCAAGTCAGGGATATGTTGAAGGGATGAACAAATTGTCCACCTTTAAGTCAGGGATATATTACAAAGGATGAACACATTGTCTACCTTCAAGTCAGGGATATGTTACAAAGGATGAACCAATTGTATACCTTCAAGTCAGGGATATGTTGAAGGGATGAATAAATTGTCTACCTTCAAGTCAGGGATATGTTACAGAGGATGAGTACATGGTCTACCTAAAATTCAGGGATATATTAACGAAGAGGAATAAATTATCTACCTTCAAGTCAGGGATATGTTGAAGGGATGAACACATTGTCTACCTGCTTATCTATTTTCTGCATCCAACTCTCGTCTTCCCCAATCTATACCGCACCCCTATTTCAGTACATGATCTAGAGTCAGCATGTATAAGAGTTTATCAAACTGTGAGGCGTAAGGATATATCAGGGATGCGTAGCATGCTTATATCTTTGAAGCATATGTTCAGTTTTTTCTAACATGATAAAGTTTTAGCTACCTTAAAAACAGGAATTTTCTGCTTTGACACCTAAATCAATAAAAACGAGTAAGTAGTTGGCATCAGCATAGTATGTGTGAAAGTAATTTCTCAAAAATGATGGTTATCAAACTTAGGTTCAGAAACTGATTGGCCGCTAAAAATGGCCTTCCTCTGTCTTTCCCAAAAAGAAGTTTGGCCTGAACCTTCTGTGTGATAAACAAATACTAGCTCATCTCTCCTACTGACAAGTAAATTGTTTTAGTTTTTTAATGTTTAGAAATATATATTTTACAGCATTATGATATTTTTATAAGCAGTAATAATAACTTATACCATATTTCAATATTTTAAGTTTTTTATAAATCTTTTTAATATTCCCACAAATTTTACCAAATACTTGTAAAAAAAGTAGTAATCAAAGCATAAATATAATTATTTATTTTTGTTTTAATTTTAACATTAAAGGATATTTCAAGAAATATATTATTTTAGTAATGATTTAACAACTATTAATTTTAGAAAAGGCTAGATTGCAAAGCGTTTGAGAAATCATGGCTTATACTGAGACTTGAAAGGTTATAATAAAGTAGTTTCGTTTTCTTCCTCCATCTCGCAAATTAGTTTTTTTTTCCTTGACAAATGATGTAGATTGTTATCATTTGTCAGAGACCCATAACGGTGGGCACGAGGACTAAAAATAGGGTTTACAGGCGACAGGGAAGTCAGGATTCGAATTCTCGCAAGGTGTACTGAGGGTGGCAATTACTAAATGATTTTCCACTCTTCCTATACGCAAAAAATAAATGGTACGGAACTCCGCAAGAACTCTCTCACTCTATTGTTTAGAAATGAATATATATATTTATATATTTAGCACCGCGTCTTACTACCCGTTCGGGTTATACGCTTAAGTACTAGTTACGCTAATGGATTAGGAATTGGGAAGGTTGAATTTAGAGGAAGTGAACCCGCATTTGCGTGGAGGGAGAGTGGAAAACCATTTAGGAAAAACCACCCCCAGTTCACCCGACCGAGATTCGAACCTCGATCTCCCCGTCCTCGGCGGTAGAGTTCAACACGACTAGCGCGTTAGCCAACTACGCCACCGAGGCGGGTAGAAATGAATATAGTTATTCAAAATTCGTACTATAATATACACTAGCAAACCCAAACACAAATTAAGCTAGACATACATAAAACATTTTTTATTCATGGTTTTAAATTTCATAATTTTATTTTTAAGGAATTAACGTATTCATTTGTATATTTGGACCAATAAATATATCGATTTTGGGTCTCCGGGGACACATATTTCGTATTAAAATTTTGACTTCCTGTTAAAATTTTCGTCATTTTACTAGGGGATGCATATCTTATGGTTATCGCACTGCTATTAATTAGTGGGTGTACTGAGGGTTGTTTGGTCTAAATGGTTTCAAACTCTCCCTATCAGCAAATATTGGTCAATTTCTTTTTAAGGCTCTAGTTTTCTCATCCCTACCCCATTGGAGTTATTAAATGCGGATAAATTGGACGGGTAATAAGACGATATGTAAACAAAAAGGAAGCATTGACTATTCATATACATCTATTTATAAATGCTCTCAAATATTTTTCTAATGGCCACCAAGAGCTGCCAATCCAGTGATTTGCATCTAACTACGACCGACATTGTTTCCCACTTTCCTACGACCTTGTAAACTATTTCGCGGCCTACAATTCCAATGTGTGGTATCTAGATGAAAGTCTACTAATCAACGCTAACAAAGCACTGAGCGAGCAGTCACATGGGATTGGCAGCCCTGATTGCTGCCAAATGATATGTGGATTCACGCCTGTTAGCTGTTTTCTAGCTAACAAATGAAGTCTAGCACCGACCCGTATGCCACTTTACGCAACAACCTTTTCGAGAACACTTTTTAAAAATTTGCATTGTATTTTTATTGATGAGTTTTGTAACAATTTGCTGGAGAATGTGTAACAAAATGGACCGTTAAAAGAAATATATCGCTCTACTAGATTTTTTAACATTTATTTAAGTGGATTTATAATGAAATGCTATTTAAAACTCTATGTTTAACGATTGAAATTAAAATTAGTATGCCATTGCATTTGAGTTAAAGTTTTTGAGGAGAACGTGCTAAAGGTATGTTAAAAAACCTTTTTACTGAGTTTTACTACTTGTTCAGGATGTACGCGTATATGATATTTATTCTAATTAGGTAGGGATGATCAAGGAAGAATTTTAGAGGTAATCTACTTAAATTTGCACGGAAGGAAAGTGAAAAGCCATTTAGATAAAACCACTCTTAAGTAGACCCAACCGGGATTCAAATCCTGATCTCCCCATCATCAGCTAACAAGACTAAACAAAATTGACTTCTGTGTCCACATACCGATTGGTGCAAGCAATATCACGTCAGTGTAGTACATTTTTCATTTATATATTATGATGTGTATCTTAATTTAGAAATATAAAAACTTAGATGAAAGCACATATAGCCAATGAATGTATATAGTTCAAAATATCTAAGAAATGACATAGTGATTTTATTTAATTAATTTTATCTATGAAAGTATTTTCTGACAAAAAAAAGTTTAGATTTTCCCTTTTAGAATGACCACTGCTTTCAAATTAAAATTGCTTGAGAATTATATAAAACAACTGTAAGTTTGTCTAGATGTAAATATCTGACAAACTGTACTTTACATTTAAAAGGAATAAGACATACTAGGATTCAACAATTTCTTATTACAATTTCTTCATATCTAACTCAAATTGTAAATACTATCAGTAATGGGTACTAGAGTTTTAAGGCTTATGATTTTAAAAGACAAAAGCTTGCATCATCATATAAATACTATCCCCACTTATTTATAGATTAGACAAAATATGTTTATATAAGTTAAAGTGTTAGACTATTATCAAAAAAGTGTTCTACAAACATATATCTTCCAAAAGATATATAAGTAAGAAGAATTTAAGTAGACCATAATTTGATTTTTCAAGAGATCCAGAGACCATTTTTAAAACGCTTTATTTTATAAGTTCTAGCTTAAAAAATGTTCAAATCAAGTAGTTTTTCTAAAAAGATGTATTTTTAAAAATGTTTGCTTTAATTTTATTAAAATTAGTTTAAGGAAAATGGTATATATTTATTAGGGATGGGTCAAATTTTTTTAACCTCGGTTATGACGGTTATTCACTTAAGAACAGGAACAAATTTAGGTCCATAGAAAGTTAGTTCCCGGTCCTAATATAAATGTTATATATGTATAATTATATGTATTTATGTTTACATTTATTTTAAATTATACCTTCCTCTTCCCTACCCCCAGTTTAAGTAAATAATTATATCCCGGACAGGAAAAACATAACAATCTAACCTAAAGACTAAACAGCTAACAGCTAAATGCAATTATGAATTTATTATATATATATATATATATATATATATATATATATATATAAACATACTAATAAATAGTAGTTAGTTAAAAGCGATTCAGTGTAGGATTTTGCTTAATAATTTCCCAAATTCTTACAACCCTTCCGGGATATAATTATCTACTTAAACTTATGGGGTAAGGATGAGTAAGATATAATTTGTAACAAAATTATTTACGTGAAGGAAGAGTGTAAAAACAATTAGGGAAACTCCCACTTAGTATACTATGCCAAGATTGGAACCCAAACCTTGCCATAACTGCAAAACATGACATTACAAGCTTTACGTTTAATCCGCATGACCATCGATGTGGGCTACAATTAATTATTAATTTCTAGAATTGTATATATATATATAATATATATGTATAGTTACATGTATTTTAAAATAATCTCACATAACTATGTTATCCAACTCAACGAGACTAGACATTTATTTTAAGCTGTTGCCAAACAGTTTTTAAAACATTACTATTTTTGTAACTCGTATGCTCTAAAAGGTAGGATTATAAAACCGAGTCTTTAGAGTTGATTATTATATTCCAGCGTTATTTTCAGTCTTTGGATTTTAAAATTTGTCTTTAAATTAAGGTCCTCTAATGTGTTTACGAATGGATTTAAATGAATAAAAGTTCTAGTATAAAAAAGGGAAGAGAGGAAATGAAAGTTTTGTTGTTTTTGCTTTGTGTCTTAAGGCAACCGCCTCGCTCAACGAGAAAGTATCAATCGGTGCTCAAGCCACACGGCTTGGAAAACCATGGCCTGTGTCGTTTTCTAGAACTACTTCTATAAATCTGTCTAAGCCTATACTCCCTTTCTTCCTTCACCTACAACCATCCTTTGTCATGTCAACAAGAAATAGAGGAAAGAAAACTGTGAAACATCTCTTCTCAAGGTAAAGAGAAAAGCTCGCTGCTAGTTCTCAAAGCTATTACAATTTTCTTTTGCAAGCTTTTTCTAAAATTACTGTATTTGTTAGAGGAAGGCTAACTCTAGGGTCCTTTCTCATCAAGCCTAGTCTGAAATCTAAGCCGATATTCCTAAAAAGTTGTTGAAAGCGAGCGGTCACATTTACACATATTTTTTTCTATGAATAAAACTTTAATTATAGAGTTGTTAAGAGAAGAGAGCCTTGTTGGAATCTTTCTACCTTATTTTGGCGTGAGCTATATTTTGAAGTAACACATCATTTATAGTTAAATATTGCGTTAGAGCCGAACGCCTGCGCGGAAAATTCTCGCCTTCCGAGGCCGGGCTATCTGTATTTAACCATCCTAAAAGAGTAGGGTCCAGAAATGAGGGGGTTTGGCAAAAACATGATGACCCTCATTGATAGGATATTTTCACTATTTAAGCGTATATAAAAACCAGAGATCTAGCTATAAAAAATAAGTAAAATATTCATGGATATTAGCTTTCCTTAGGGTCTTGACTGACTTTAAAAAAAACTTGTAATTCAAGTGGTATGTAACCAGAAATCATTGCTAATATATTTTGTCGTCAATTGAGAGTTATCATGTTTTTGCCCCGACCCCCTCCAATGAAGAATTGATAGGAAAGGCACCCACATTAACGTGAGAAGCCATTAAAATAAAACCACCCTTAATAGATCCAGCTGGGATTCGAACCCATATCTCTCCGTCACCAGAAAACCAAACAACACGAATCTGATGTCTCATATGAGTGCCCACCGATATTGACTATGATCATTAATTTAGTTTTAATGTTTTTAATCCTACTGTAATGTTTATACCTAATTTTGATATACCAGTTAATGATCCATTTGAAATATCATACATTTTAAAAGTAATATCGAATTTTGAAATACAGTAAAACCTTGGATTGCGAGTAACTTGGTCTGCGAGTGCTTTGTAAGACGAGCAAAAATTTTCAATAAATTTTAACTTGATAAACGAGCGATATCTTGCAATACGAGTAGTACTATGGTTATGCTTTGTCTGCCGAGCAGTGTCATTGGATAGGTTCTTTGTTAAAGTCGCACAAAAAGAAAAATATTTGAGTGAGCCAACATATAGCAGTGATTCCGTTAGTGACAGTGAAAGTCATCCTAAACAATAACCCACCTCCTCCTCTCTTCTCTCTCGTCTACCTCACACCATTCACGATTAAATTTAATTAATAAATTTGATTACAGTACAGTTACATTTAAATAACGAAAATAAAAAAGGTATTAATTATTTTCAGATTAAATATTTTTGGGTTGAGGAACGAATCATCTGAGTTTCCATTATTTCTTATGGGGGAGATTCGCTTTGATATACGAGTGCTTTGTATTACGAACACGTTTACGAAACGAATTATGCTCGCAATCCAAGGTTTTACTGTAGTAACTTTTATTTAATGAAACTTGAAACTAAACTTTGTAGTGTTTTCCAGCTTTTGGGTGGAAATCTACGAAATGATTTTGTTTGTGTTTTCAAGCTTTAGGTATTTACGAACTGAAATTTGTTGTGAATTAAACCTAAGTTTTATATTTACGAACTGAACTTTAATGTGTTTTCAAGCTTTAAATTTGAAATCTAGGAAATTAGCTTAGTTGTGTTTCAAGCTTTAGATTTGATAGCTAGTAAACTTTGTTTAAATTTAAACTTTGTTGTGTTTTCAATCTTTAGGTTTGAAATCTATGAACTGTGCTTTGTTGTGTTTTCAAGCTTTAGATTTGAAATCTACAAACTGAACTTTGTTGTATTTTCAAGCCTTAGGTTTGAAATCTACGAACTAAGATTTAGATTTGAAATCTAAGAAATTATATTTGTTGTGTTTTAAAGGTTTAGGCTTTAACTCTACAGATAACCAAGCTTTAGGTTTAAAATCTACGAACTTTACTTTGTTGTGTTGTCAAGCTTTAAGTTAGAAATCATATAGCTATTCATGTCTACCGATTCAAAAACAGACCTTGGCGATTTAAGCAATGGAACTTATTAAAGCTAGCTTACAGGAGTACTACAGCAACTTGTTTACTCATAAATTAACTACATAACTATATATAATATAATCCTACTATTTTAAAGTATTTCCCTATTAATTTTCAGCTTATAATCAAAGTCATACTAATGTAAAATAGTAGAGAGAAAGGATCGTTACCCCTCCATTGTTAAGTCCAAAAGGCTGACGGCAAAGAAGAAACAATTTACAAAATAAACTAAACAAATTCAATCAAATTATATTTGCAGGAATAAATAAGAGAGTCTTTAAACACTAGCAATAAACACTAAAAAATTATATTTTTCAGATTAAAAAAACTATGGGTGATATCTACATACTTAAAAAAAATGTTATCAGCAATAGAAAATGCAATGAAATCATGTATCATAAAAACCAAAAACGGTGTGTAACAATTTTATTTAAATAGTAAAATTAGGGAGTGTAGCAGTAAACAAAGTGAAATAAAAATATTTATTAAAAAAAAGAGCAGCACAGCACTTTTGTTAGGACTTAATAAACTGTATTTATTTTATGAGATCTGCATATAGGAGCACGATGGTTAAGACGCCAACCTTTTATGGTCTAGTTTTCTGGTGACGGAGAGGTCAGGACTCAAATCTTACCTGAGTGTGCTACGAGTATTTCATTTTAAATTGTTTTGCACTCTTCCTTAAAACAAATGGGGATATATTTTCTCAAAGCTATCCCTCCCTCGTCCTTAATTCATTAGTTTAAATATGCGGATAGCCTGGCTGGTTAGTAAGACGTGGTACAGTAAAAAATAAAAAATAAAACATAAGTAGTTTGTCATAGTGATTCTTTGTTGTAGTTGATTTTGCATCATACCATAATTTTAGTCTACGTTTATTTTTTGTCTTCGCACTAAAATGGTAATTACTGGCATTATTATATTAGGTAGAGACTGTCTAGTGAGAATATAACTTCTAGATCCCAATGAAATAATAAAAATTTACATGAAAACGGACCGGAAACCAATAATAATAATACTCCGTGAAAACACTGTTAGGATTTGTACGCCCCTCACAATTATTAGTCACTCTGCACGCAAAACAGTAGAGCACTGAATTATGATCAACTTACCTTTCAATCCCCTGTCGTCATCTTTCTCGTTGTTATTATCACATATTCCACTTAAAATTTCTGAAAACAAAAAAAAAAAGAGGAACAAAATAGTATTGCAAACTTGTATTTCGTTGCTTATTTATTAAAAAGGGGTGAAGGGGGGTTAGTGTTTAAGAAGTAATTTATGTATGAGTAAAGAATCAAGTTACGATGAATAAACTAATTTTTTTCTTCAAAAAATCAAAAAATATTAATTTATCAGGACATTTTAATGTCAGATATGTATCTGACATAAAATACCAAGAATTTCCAGATTGAAGAATATTAACTTAAGATTTGCTTCGGTGGTACACTTCGCGAGTACACTTCCTGTAAATATAACTTTCCTAATCCATAAAACCATTAGCGTAATTAGTACATAAGCGTATATCCCGAAGGTAATAAGACGCGGTGTCAAGAAAAAAAAAATTACTTAAGGAAAGAGGTTTGAAAACCATATTGTGGAGAAATACTACCTTTGATTTATCCTGTATGGAATCGAACCCTGATCCTCTTTTGTCAAAATCAAGCAAATTATCGAATACCCTCTATCGGTGGCATTTCAATTAGCCCCATTTAAGAAAACTGATTAAGTAGCTAGTATAAATTTATTCTAAACTAATATTGCTTAATTCTCCTAAATTTAGAGTTAGTTTCTGTCTGTAAATATTATAACGACGATATGAACCCCACCCTTTGGTATCAAAGAAGAACTCATTTTTAATTACTATTAAAGTTTATAATACAAGGTACGGTAAAGAATTAAAGCTAAATAACATAAATCCGTTTGATAAAGTTAGTTTAGTAGGCGCTACCTTATTTTTTAACATACAGTTCAATTTGTTGTCCACAAAAAATACCATTTATTACTGACACAGAATTTTAATGTATTATTTAGTAATATTTAAATTGTTTTGATTATATAGCAACTAATAACAAACTGACTATCTTAGTTTATACTTAAATATAGGAGAAGGCCAACGAATACATTTGATACATAATAAAATAAAATGTTAAGATACTGGTATCTCAAACAAATAGAAATGTTTGTTTTAGTGGTGGAATATCTCTGTTATCAAATTTAAGTAAGTACTTAGGACTAAATGACGGAGTTATGGGTAGCGTAAAATAAATTATTTCCTATGAAGTTTCTGGACTCTAAGTAAACTCTGACTGATTGTAGGCCTATAGCTGAAAAAACTACTCTGAAGATAAAAAATAATTGACACTACTATACTTTAAAATAAGTTACACTGAAAATAAACATAAAAAACACACACTTTGCTTTTATTAATACCTTAAATAAAGATGCAAAAACTAATTCAGTTATTAAAACTTATAGGTTATGTCTCACGTCAACATGATGATCAGAGAACCAAACAGTTGAGAATAGGCTGGTTAGCTTGCCCTGAGATTTGTACGACAATCATGTCTTAATTGTTAATGGTGCAGCTGAAAAATGTGGTTCAAGACACTAATTGGAGATCAACTTACATCTTAACTCTTTATAAAGGGATTGATTATTTTTTGTGCATCCGGCCCTTAATGTGTTAAAAATCTTAAATTTTTTAATCGTATACTTTGTACTACAATATTATGGCAAGGAAAAACTTGATAAAAACACAAGCAAATTATTATCCGACCAACATTTATAACATTTTACTATTTCATTAGTATTAAATTTATAAGTAGTGATAATATCTGTCAATAGTGACGGTTGAATATCACAAGATGAAACATATGAGAAACTAAGATTAGACCCAGTAACTTTTCTAGTTGTCAAATAATGTTTCGCCTATCAATATTTGACTTTTAACGTTATGTGGTATTATCAACTTACCATACAAAAAGTTGAATATGTAAAATAGCACTACTAAAATTATTTCGAGGCACATCTTGTAAGTAAGTAGTTAATGTTTCAAAGAATAATTTAATATTATCCGGTTTTTATGTGAAGGATCAAATTTTGGTTTTAATTCTAAAAGAAAGAAAAAAGTGTTAGGAGAATCGTATGCCCATTTTATTTTTATTAATATTTAGATTTAGAATTAATAGATAGATATCAACCAAACTTGAGAAATCTAACGGCACTTCTCAGGGCACGTCCATTCCATGTTTATAAAATTTACATTACTGTAAAACTTCAAATGTACTTTCATTATTATATACTTTTAAAGAATTTATTCAAGTTTCTATACTAAACCCTTAACGCTTCAATGCACATGTAAAAAATGTATCTAGCAAGTAAAATATTGTGGAAGGTCACAAAAGAACTCTCTTACAGTTATTATTATGTTCACAAGTTAATACAGAAAACAATATTTTTCTACAAACAAAATTATATATTTAAAATAATACATACAACCACATCAGTATACACGTGGATTAAACATTAAGCATGTCTAATTTGGTCTGACAGGGACGGGAATGTAGGGATTCGAGTCCGCGTCTTAATACTCATTCGGGTTATTCGCTTATGTACTAATTAAGATAATGAGTTAGGGATTAAGAAGGTTTAAATCAGAGGAAGTGTACCCGCATTCACGTGAAGAGTGTGGAATATCACCTCCAGTACTCCTGACTGAGATCGAACCACAAACGCCCCCTCATCGGCAGTCTAGCATATTGCGAGAGTATCGCCTTAGACCCTTCGGCCACCTAAACGGGTTGGATTTAATAATTATTTTCATAAATTGTTTATTACTATTCATTCAACACAAATAAATGTTCATTTACTTAATATTATACCTTCCTCGTTCATACTCAAACATTTTAATCAAATGTGGATAGTCAGGACTTTTAGTAATTCAAAATGCAAATAAAAATATAAATCTCAAGTGGTAGACGAAGTCTTAAACCTTGAGTTAAAAGCACTTTTATCAAAAGAACAAACTGTATAGTGGTAGTAATAAGTTATTTCTACTACTTTATAAAAAGCTTTAATTCGAGTCCCAATATTCGGTGTAAATGTATCTAGCTTGGAATATGCAAGTACTGCCGCAGTACTAAATGGCTTATTTCTTGAACATGAGATTAAATAATTTATTTTGAAAACTTAATATTTAATTAATAAACAAATAAAAGAGTAAAATGTCCTAAACAGGTTAAACTACCATGTTTTTCATCCGAAACCCCTAAACCTGTTTTATATAATTATCAACCAGGTTTTGCCTATTAGAAATATCGAGCACTGAACTTTTTTAACGAATGTCAATTTCTAGCTTCCAGCTGGTTTCCAAACCAATGCTGTGAGAAAAGATTTAAATCTTTTGAGATACGTTGCTTTTTAAATTAGGGCAAGTGTCCTGTCGATATAAATAAATAATGATCTAGTTTAAGAGAAATGTTACGATTTCACACATTTAAATTCTACTGTTTAGGTCAAAGTTTAATAAATAAGATAGACAAGTTTATTTTTCATCTGCAAAAGAACTGTTACGTATGTCACACCGAGACAGGTTGGATCTATAGGTCAACCAGTAGGCGTGATCTAGATCAATTGTCAGCTGGCGCCAACACCAGACAGAATAATAAGTAAGAACGTCTCAGATAAAATTCCAATCAGAAAATCTACACGAGACTCAGCATAGAAATAGAATAGTTTGATTGTGGTCATCCTTCGTAGACAATAAAGTTGTTCTAGGATCTACTAAACATGATTCCTTAGCTTGGCAGCTGATCTCTTAACTAGCTTCTTATTTTAAAAAATTTTCAGCATCACGTCTTACTACCCATTAAGGATATACGATTATGTACTAATCGCGCTAATTGGTTGTGGATGAGGAAGTGTACCCGAATTTGCGTTGAGAAATGGGGAGCGGGAAACCATTTAGGAAAAACCACCCTCACTACACCCGACAAAGATTGAACCACAATATCCCCATCATCGACAGTCTACTATATTGCGAGAGTAGCGTCTTTGACCATGCGGCCACTGAGAAGGTTATCTTCTTACTACAATATCTGCCTTGATGGACACGTGTTATAAATTTCAGGCTCAATAAGTCTGGTTTGTTAGTGATGAGGCGGTCAGATTTCGGATCCCAAATGTGTAAGTTATACTGAGGGTATTTCTTTTCCTAAATTGCTATTCACTTCCCCTCCATGAAAATGTGGTACCTCTTCTATACATTCTACCTTACTCATTCCTTACACATTAGCGTAATTAACATACAGGATGTCGCAAATAAAACCGGCCCCAAACACACGGTATTTCAAAGTTTGTGTTCATAATTTGCTCCATCAGCCGCTATGTATAGTTCCGCTCGCTGAACTAATAAACGTTTATTAATCTAAACTAATTAATTTAGTAAAAACACCCTCAATAAATTTGATCGGGATTCAAACACCGACCTCCCAGATAAGATGAGGTTGACACCTACCAACGGACACGGGTGTTTGATGAATAGCCTATATACCAAGAAGTGACCAGTTTATCAAATAAAGCTGATGGTTTTAAATAAATATCGTGTTTTCAAACCCCAGTAAACGTTTCCCTGACAATAACTTTTTTCTTTCTGAACCCGCTTCAGTGACTACATGGTCCAACCAATATTAATGATATGGTTTCTATCTATTTTTTACGTTTATATTTTTAGCTAATCATTTATGAAACAACAAATTTAGTTTTATATTTAACTTGTAACAATTTTAAATTATTTTATTTAACATTTTATCTTATTTACTCTCATTATTCTTTTAATTTCTTTGATCTAATTTATTAAAGAGATATTTTCAAATTGAACATTAATCCTAATATATTTGTAGAACCAGTTAAAGTGTAATAAATTTACATTTACTAAATAGTTTTGAAATTAAGGTGTAACGTTTAAAACATTATAGCTTCCCACATTTTACTAGTTTGAGACTTGATTATTTGTAAAACCTTTTTAAAGTAAAACCAACCGATTCAAAACATTTACTTCATTATTAATTTACTTTAAGCTCAGACTTACGATACTTCACGTTAAACTTTGTTAAAAATTAACTATAAAACTTAAGATAAAAGGTTTTTTATTCTATAGAGGTATATTAATACATTTCATCTCCATTTTGGCATTAAATATATTTCAAATAACAAACAATTTATTAAATAAAGTGGAATTTCTGGAAGGCCACAACGCCTCTCAGCGCTCCGGTGGATTGCCCACTTAAGAATGCTCTTCAGTGACCGCTCTTTTGTGACCGCCACATTGGCATTTTTAAATGTAATACCTGAATTTGAGAGGATGCCCACTTTAGACCACCAAAACTGATTGAAAGTTACTAAAATTTAGCATTGGCATTTGGCATGTTTTATTTGATTTAACGGTTAAAAAGTTAATCTAAAAAATTATCAAAGAATTCCAATAATACTCGCATGGATTAATGTTTAATTTATCTTTTAATCATTAGCTAAACGGACTAAGAATATAAATACATAGCAATTCTATCCACGCCATTGTGGCAACATTAATTCAAATATTTATCTTCCTCTGAAAATCTGATTGGTCTCACATTTACGGCATGAAGGTTTTTTCTTTCTTTTTATAGAACCACGCCTTGTGGTTTTATGCATAAGAAGGCTAATAATCACACTAATGGGATATAGATGAGGAAGGTTGAATTTAGAGGAAGAGTACACACATTTTCGTGGAGGGAAAGTGGACAGCAAATTATGGAGAACTACCTTTAGTACAACCGACCGAGATTAGAACCCCAATATCTCTGTTATCGGCAATATAGTCCAGCGCAAGCGTGAATCCTTAGACGATGCAGCCACTGTAGCGGGTATGAAGGTTTATTTTAATCTCAACTATTTTATTATTATTATTATTATTATTATATAGTTTTGACCGTGACGGGGAGGTCAGGGTTAGTATCCAGGCTGGGTTTATCAAGGGTGTCTGCCACTTTAGCTCAGTCAGTAGCGTCTCTGCCTAATAAGTAAGGGTCTAAGGTTCGATTCAAGTCATGGCCGTAAAATGTATCATTGGTGAAATGTAGGTTTACTCTTTTACAGCTATAAATTATAACGTCATGGGGGCTAGATGTTGTTCTGTCCTAGATTTAATTTGGTTTATAAGTCTTGTACTGATGTAATCAGTCGGTTCAGAAAGTGCACGTTAAATACCTAAAATATTTTTAAGATGATACTTCCTAAATTGTTTCCCACTCTCCCTCCACCGCAGTAGTGTCATAAAATAAAAATATCTCGGATGCGTTATTAGACACTGTGAAAAAAAAAAGATCACTGTCATAAATCAAGTTATTATTGTTGTTATCTGATGTTCCATCAACACGATGGAGCTATTGCCATGAACTAAATTAAAACGTCACACACCAAGCTCCCCACGAGGTAGTGTAGCTTTAGTGACGTGTTTCCTACGTCACAGGATCGTCTAGGATCTCCTTTGGCTTGCTCGAGACTATTAATACCAGAGCTTCTGGGATCTAAGTGTGTGTATGTGTGTGTGCGTGTGCGTGTGCGTGTGTGTGATGTCTTCACATCGTCGCAAATCACCGCTCACAGCTTATGCCATGAAATGGTCTTAAACCTCTCATCAACGCTAAAAAAAATCCATACTTTTTAAAAGGACTTTGGATAAGATTTTAGGTAAAGCTTCCAAACATCATCCAGATTGTGAATTGTATAAACAAATTAAAGTGACGTGTAAAAAATGTGTCCTTTATTATTTGTTGGTGTCAAAGATGTTTTTAAGAGGACAGTATCTTAAAAACTACTTCGGTAGCAGCATGGTCTAAGGCGTCACTCTCCCAGTAGACTAGATTGCCGATGACGGGGAGATCAAGGTTCTAATCTCAGTCGGGTGTACTGAGGGTGGTTTTCCAAAGCGGTTTTACACTCTCCCTTCACGCAGGTGCGGGCACACTTCTTCTAAATATAGCCTTACTAATCCCTAAAATCATTAGCGTAGTTAGTATATAAGCGTATAACCCAAATGATTTTTAAAACGCAGTTCTAAAAAAATAAAAACATAAATCTTGAACCAGTCATTTATTATGAAGGTCTTAACTGCCGACAGTTATTTTTAAGTACTTTAGGAAAAGATAAAAAAAATTGTTCTATACGATCCTTATTTATAAATTAAAGTAGACCTAGTGCTAATAGTTTGTAAACGGAATGTTAAGACCACCATGTAATTCTAATAAATTTAGGCAAAAACCCTAAACACACTTTGAAGCAACAATATTATATATCCTTGATGTAAAACCTTTTTAGTACGAATGGACAAACATGGCTATTCCTTATAATACTTTGGTTTCACTCACAAATCAATATTGCTTTAAATCACTTATTCCTTTTTTTAAAGTAAAAATTATTTGTTCATGGCATAGCTAGAAATATTGTGCCAGATTTATATTTTGTCAACAAAGGAACAAAGGCTAATCAACATTTAATGAATGTATATAGTGCCTGTACATACAGTAAACAAAATAATATAGTGTCTGTTCAGCTTAGGAATTGTTCTCTGAAAGGCCTTTTTCGCTACCAGAAATCTAATATATAGTAGGATATTGGTAGTAAAAAAGACCTTTCAGAGAGTAATTCCTACCGTGAATGGAGTATAGTTAAATTATTCCTAGCAAAAATACTTCAGATTACGATTTGCAGAAAATGTTATCTCGTCTATAATCTTTTATTTTGAGCGACGCTTTTACGGGTAGCCTATGAGTAAAGTTTATTTCTCACCCGAAACGTCTTGTTTAGTGAAACGCGTTGCGTTAATTCCTAGAAATATGCCAATTCATTTGATCAGTGCTTCTCAAAATTTTTGATACAGTGGCTTCCTAAATTAGATGGAAAAATTGCAAGGCTCCCTCGATCTACTATCAAAGATTTAAATTTGTAATTTCTAACAATAAATATTAATTTATCATCCTACACATATTTTTAACTAATAAAAATAAAACAAATGTATTGTGGTAAATACTGAAAATATTAAATAATAGTCTACTATTTTTTTAGGTGTTACTTTAGTGAATATATTTATAATTCTCTATCTTGAGCTAGTTCTAACCAGTCTACGTCATCACACCCTATTCCTATCTTGAGCTAGTTATATCCAGTCCATCTCATTTCACCCTATCCCTATCTTGAGATAGTTGTATCCAGTCCACCTCATCACACCCTATCTCTCTCAGGTAGATTATAAAGTTAATCAATAACACTAGCGATAAAAACTGACAAAGAGATATAAGTAATAATACGCGAGATTACGTTGAACATAGATAATAGCAAACACCATAGACCCCTCTCTTGAAACTGTTCCTGGGTGAGTCTAAATTTGTTTGCACCACATACAACCCATTTGGGTTATAAACCTATGTACTAATTATACTAATGTGTTAGGAGTAAGAAAAATTGAATTAGCGAAAGTGTGCCAGCATTTGCGTGGAGGGATAGTGAAACGCCATTTAGAAAATCCATCTTCACTACACCCGACCGAAACTCGAACCTCTATCTCCCCGTACTCGGCAGTCTAGTTCAACACGAAACCAGCGCGTTAGATAACTACGCGACCGAGGCGGGTCTGTAAGGGGAAGGGTTAGTAAACATCAAACTAATATATTTCATCAATTTAAAGTGAAACAGATATGTCAGATTCATTGAGACGTGTTGATAATGATAAGCCTTAACTGTCTTACCTAAATAAATTTCTTCAATTTACCTATAGCATCCTCTTAGATTGTCCGTCTTAAACTCATTCATATAAGATCAACTAAACAGTCCTAGCACGATAAATCCCTTCAACTTTAGTGCCCCACTTTTATGACCCTATGATTAAATTAACACTTAGACAATATTAATTTGTTTTTTAAATTAGATCATACCTGTAAAAAATTATATTGCTGTAAAATAGTAGAATACAACGTTTTATATGTTAACAAACAACATTTAGTACCCTTATTGGTGGGCACACGGACTAGACGTCAATATCGTATAATATAATTTGCCGATGATGCGTGGTAGGAGTTCAAACCCCGACTTGGTGTACTCAGGATGGTTTTCCCCAAATGTTTTCCCACTCTATCCCCACTTATATATGGGCAGTGGCGCAGGAACGTTTTTATTTGGGGGGGGTAAAAATAACCATATGGGATAACATTTTTGAGATTAAAAAAAGAACAGGAAAATATAATACAGCTGTCCCTCACACTACGCGAGTGATTTGTTCTGATAAATAATTGCGTAACACGAAAATGCAAGTGAAATAATTTTAACATGAGTGATATAGGGATTACTCCAAAGGAAATAAAAACCTAGAACTTGTAAATGAATGCCATTTTTTTTTAAATTTATATAACTAGTACAATGCATTAGATAGCCTATTCCTATTGTCATTCTTCGATCCCCTGAAATTTGTAAACTACAAAATTTTTAATCACTGTATCTAATTAATACAATGCTACAGGAACACTTACTGTTAATCTTCAATCGCATGATAAAATAACTGGATTTGGCAAATCTGGATTATCACTATCTTGCTCTTGACGGTACGCTCTTGCTCTCTTGACGGCCCTTGGACGGGAAGCTCTTGATCTCTTGAAGGTCCTGGGATGGTAAGCTCTTGATCTCTTGAAGGTCCTGGGACGATAAGCTCTTGCTCTCTTAAAGGCTCTGGGATGGTAGGATTTAGCTCTTCGGAATACCCTTGGACGGTAAGATCTTGCTTTCTTGAAGGCCCAGGTAAGGTAGACTCTTGATCTCTTGAAGGCCCTTGGACGGTAAGCTATTGCTTTCTTGAAGGTCCTGGGACGGTAAGCTCTTGCTCTCTTGAATGTCCTGGGATGGTAGGCTTTGGCTCTCTTGAAGGCCCTGGGACGCTAAGCTCTTGCTCGCATAAAGGCCCTAGGACAGTAGGCTCTTGCTTTCTTGAAGGCCCTGGGATGGTAGACTCTTGCTTTCTTGAAGGCCCTGGGATGGTAGACTCTTACTCTCTTGAAGGCCCTGGGATGCTAAGCTCTTGTTAGCATAAATGCCCTAGGACTGTAGGCTTTTACTTTCTTGAAGGCCCTTGGGTGGTAGGCTCTTGCTTTCTTGAAGGCCCTGGGATGGTAGACTCTTGCTTTCTTGAAGGTCCTGGGACGATAAGCTTTTGCTTTTGTGAAGGCCCTAGGTCTTTAGATTGATGATTTTAAATTTCTTTGATGAAATGGTAAGACTCAACTGACGGACAGCATTTTCCCTCTTTCTATAGAGTTATTTGTAGCAAGCCAAAGAACTCTGGATCCCTCTGGCAGCTTTGGTGCTTCTATCCATGTTAGGGTCATTCTCTTCAATGATTCTAATTGAACTGTCAATGTGCTTAAATAAATCAGCAAATTGTTTTGTTGAAAGTTGTTTGATAGGCTAAACAACATTAGGCTCTTCCTCTTAATTCTTTATGCCATTCTCCATTTCTAGAAGATCTTCTTTGGTGAGTTCTGTTGAGTGGGATTGGAATAATTGATCCATATTTGCCTTATCAATGCCCCCAAATCCAACATCTTGCTATGTCAACGATGTCATGTCTTGAATTGGAAAGCTCGTGGTCAGGATCAAAATCATGAGACTCAGAAACTTCAGGCCAAACATTTTTCCAAACTCCATTCATACAGGATTGTTTAACTTCTGCCCATGCATATCTAATGTTGTCAATACCACCCCCCTAACACCAAACTGTACAGTAAATATCAATGCTTTCACTGGAATGTGTGTATACAAGGTCACCCCATCACCGCAGAGGATGACTGCGAAATTCCAGTTGACCACGCACTATTTTTGTATTTCTTTGACTCGTGTTATAGCGAAAACGTGTAAAGTGATATCACATATAACGAGGGATACTTGTATTTAATGGTCCCACTGTGCATTTTTCTAATTTATTTTAGTCATTCCAAACATATTAAGAAAAATGTAATCTGATGCAGCTCAACTAAAAATTATGAAACACTGAAAATTAAAGTAGATTTCCATACATCTTTGCCCTATATTTGTTACTAGCTATAAAACCACTAACCAGTTTTACTATTTCAATTTTGTTGAGCTTCTCAGGTGATTTAGTCAACATTGCCTCATCGTGGAGCGAAGATAGTTTTTAATGCATCCAAGCATTGAAAAACTTCTTTCTGCAGTAGCTGATGTAGCTGGTATTACTATCAAAGTTTTCAAAATCTCTTCAGTGTATGCTCCAAGCATATTTTATTTTTACTATGTTAACATGGTGTGAACATTGTATCTTGCCTCAATAAGATGTTTATATTATCGCAAAGTTTTACTATATTATTTTGGGGGGTAAAAATGATACTTTTTACCCCCCCTCAATTTTTGGGGGGGGGGTAAAATTTACCCCCGTACCCCTAGTTCCTGCGCCACTGTATATGGGTAAATATTTCCAAAATCCTATTTATATCGTCACTACCCCATTAGTGTCAGTAATTGAAAGTAACCCGGACGCATATTAATAAAAGAAGCATACAAACCAGCAGTGCTTAGTAAACCTAGATTAGTTGATGTTGCAGCTAGGTTGCTTACTTAAATGTAACAGCAACCACCTTAGGAAAAACATAGATGAAAAATAAAATATATTTTTTAATTTAAGTTTATTTATTAGTTTTAAACTTAAGTTAAATATAACTAAATTTTATTTTTATAAAATATGAAAATGATATAAAATGTTATTAATCAAGATAACCAGAATATAGACTCTGGTAGTTTTTTCCATTATCTGGTAATCAAAGAACACCTTATTGATAAAAATACATGAATGAAGCTCAATTTTTTTCGAAAAACTGTACCCCGCTCAACAATTAACTTTCATTTATTTATTACATCCATACCTATCACGTCGTTTCTTTACGAGGTAGGCTAAAAACTGTGCATATAGCTCAAAAAACAACTCAGTATCTAATCCATTCTCACTAACGTTCTCCACACTTCCCTATTTCTGCATACACCCTTCCCTTCAATACCATCTTTACATTGAGTCATATAAGTTAATTTATTCTTAAAGCTCTTAATGTTTCTCCTGTTCATCAAGCCTAGTCTCTTAGCTCCTCAAATACGCTAAAAAGTCGTTGAAAATGAGCTAATGTCACATTTTCACACATTTTTGTTATTAATTAAACTCAAAATATAGGGTGGTTAGTGAAAAAGAGCCATGTTGGAATCTTTCAACTTTATTTTGGCGTGAACCAAATGTCCTAGTATATAAAGGTTATTTTCTTCTTTAATCATTAAAAGTGAATAGCTATAATTGAAGAAATTCAACCTATTGAAGAAAATATGAAGGTTAATTTAAATTTTAAAGAAAAATACACGTGAAAAGATTGATTGATTGAAATTAATATTTTTAGCTTAGAAATAAGCCATTTTCTCATTAATACTTTGGTACTGCTACTTACGAATAATTCAATGCATTAATTTAAAATATCAATATACATTTATATATATATATATATATATATGTATAAATGTAATATACATTTATATATATATAAATGTATATTGATGTTTTATATATATATATTTAATAAGTTTTAGGAAAAGGTATATCTCACACGCTCAGTGAAATATTATCATAACTCAAAATATAACAACTTTGAGGATTATTATAATAAATTTTTGAGGTATTTGACGTGCATTTTTTTTTCTGAACCCTATGCTATTATCAGAAAACGATTTATTAAAATAATTTTAAGCTTAAAAGAGACATAGCATCCAGCTCCCAGCCGTTAGTTCATCACTGTGAAAGGGGAAACTTATACTTCGTAAATGATAAATATTTAGGCCATGCAAGGAATCGAGCCCGGGACCTTTCTTTAAATCACCAGGCAGATACGCTACTAACTGAGGGGTCTAGTTTCATAGTTGGACCCAGCACGCAGGATGACACATACCTAAACTCTAATTGAATGGGCAAGTTTCGCATATGAAATTGTCCTATTCCATTCTGGAATAGGTAGCTTTTGTCTTATATTTTGTATAGCACCGCCCTTGAGGCTTATTAAGTCTGATTATGAAACTGGCACATCCGTTTGATTACGAAACAAGCTGATTTTATTTTTTATTTGCGGCTCTTGTTATGGTATTCAAACTAACTTTTCCTAAAAGTTCAAATATTTTAAATGGTTAGTCACGAAAGTATTATTTTAATTTACGACGGTATTTAACTAAGAGTTCGATGAATTTGTTAACAAAAATAACTATAGATATATATGACATAATCTTTATAAAAATTTACTCATGCATCTAGAAAATAAAATAATTTATACTTAAAAGAATATTATTGCACCCGCACTGGTGAGTAGGCCGACTAAACGTCAAGTTCATTTATTCTGGTTTACATGGCAAGTAGTTGTTGGGGTTTTAATACCTGTTCGGTGAACTGGAGGTTTTTTTTAAAAATAATTTCCCAATCTCCCTCCACGCTATTACGGGTACGGTTTCTCTTAATTCTACCATTCTAATTCCTGTACCATTATTGTAATTAAATGCGGATAGCCCAAGAGGGTAGTACCAAAAGATGTAAAAACAAAAAAAAAAATCAAAGCTTCGCGTAGCTAAGAACTCCCTCCTCTTTAATTTCTAGCCTTCGTAGAGGGAAAAGATCAATACATATTTTAGTAAAGTTGATAAACCCAAGAAAGTGAATAATAAAGAGTATATTGGTTGGATTTGGGTGTGGGTGAGGTTAAATTAGGAAAAGTATATGATCATACAGAGAACACAGATTGGGGTTGATAATTTAGAGATTACTGAAAACAACATATCATTTGACAAGGTTAATCGGTTTAAATATTTAGGAACTATTTTAAATAGCAATAATGATATTAGATTGGAAATTAGGAAAAGAATACAGTCGGGAAATGCATGCTATTACTCAGTCAGTAAGTTGTTGAATTCTCGCCTGCTTTCAAAGAATGTACAACTCAGAATAAACAAAACAAGAATTTTACCGTTTGTTCCTTATGGGTGTGAAACGTGGTACCTTAAATGACGAAAACAAAATTAGGATGTTCGAAAACAAGGTGCTTAGGAAGATATTTGGTCCAAAAAGGGATGAGTCTACTGGGGAGTGGAGGAGGTTACATAATGATGAATAACATAGCCTCAACTTGTCACAAGACATTGTTAGGATAATCAAGGCCCATAGATTACGGTGGGCAGGACATGCAGCGCGAATTATAGAACCGTGTTCAGATTATTGACAAGCAAACCCAATGGGAAGAGACCGTTGGCAAGACCTAGATTCAGATGGGAGGATAAAATTAGAATTGACCTGAAAGAGATAAGGTGTAGTGAGATGGACTGAATGGAACTAGCTCGAAATAGGGATAGGTGGAGTACTTTCCTAAGTGGGCTTATGGACTTTCGAGTTACTAATACCATAGAGTAAGTAAGTAAAATTGCACCTCATCTTTAAGTTCCAATCCATTCTGCTTCCTAAATACACATAAGTTTAAATTTTAAAAATGCTCACATTAACAGTTGATTACATACATCTCTAAATCTTGAAAATTCCCATGTCATTGTGGTTCAGCCATTTATTTTCTTGAGATGCGAGCTTTGTATTAATTAAATATTACATTTTCTGTTCATATGCCATTCAATACTCTCAAATCTTGTTGCTCTAAAAAGATTTACACTTGAAACCTAACATATTTTTTTAGATATATAAGTCAACACGAAAATTGGAATTTTAGCAAGGTGACTGAAGTAACAACCTTAGGTTTATTTTAAAATGATATATAAAACTACTTTTAAAAGAAATTAATATTTGTCGCAAAGAACGTTGTTTCTGTAATCTATTACTTTAAAAAGGTTTAACTTGATACCTATCACATTTTTTTGAAATATTTAATAAATCAACACAAAAATTGTTATGGGAACTAAGTTACCAAATTAACAACTTAGAACTTTTGAACTGAATATTCAAATTATATGAAACTACTTTTTAAATAAATTAATGTTTGCCATTAAAAAACTTTGTCATGGTACGTTAATTATAATTATAGTATTATTGATAAATACATGTTTTATACATATAAATTTTTATAGATTTTTTTTGGCATCATGTCTTAGTATCCTTTCGGGTTGTAGGGGAGAGTGGGGCAAGACGGGGCACTTAACAAAAAAATAGCTGTAGTGAATAAAAAAACACAATTGAATCTGAAAAGTATGTATTTATTAGTACAATGTTATATAGTATTTATAAAATTGAAATCAACATTATATTTTCAAAATGAAATTAAACACAAATTTTGTAGTTATTTAAGTCAAAAACTTCATCTTGCCCCACCTGGCGGGGCAATATGGGAAAAAACATGGCGTAAGATGGGGTTAGTCTTTACATATATCACAAAGATGAACAGCTTCATCGTCTTCGTCCTCCTCCCCTGCACACGAACAATGAGCCCATTTCTGGCATCGCCAACACTTAATCCATCCTTCATTTGATTGTGAATACAAATATCCACAATATAGGCATTCAGCATCAGAAGTCTTGGACGATAATGAAGAATCATATCTTTTCCTTTTGAGCGGAGGCCTTGTTTTAGGTCTAGTTTTGTTTACTTTCTCACTTTTATGGTTTGACTGGTCAACCTTTTTCTGTTTGGTAGTTGTTGGTGCAAAGTCACACTCTTTTCATACCTTAGCTTTGTTTTTCTTTATTTTTTTATCTTGAATCATTCGGTTTTCTTCCCTCTTCTTAGACTTTCCTATCTTTTGTTTTTCTTTTTCAGCTTTCACATTAATCTCACTTTGTAATTAATCTTTAAAAGGGAATTCAGTTACAACCGCAGTTTTTTCGTGTTTTCGAGGCTTCTTGTTAATTCAGATCCCACTGCAGCTGGGTATTGGTAAAATGTCATCAGGAAAACAGGAGGGCTTTGACAAAACCTTGAAAAGTTGAGAAAGCCAAACACCTGTCTTACGGAAACCATTTATTGCAGTTGTCACTGTCGCTCCTCTCACAAAGGCGTTTACATAAAGTTTTGCTATTTGTAACTGTGGAAAGACACGACCAGGGTTTGACCAAAGCCAAGTAGCTACCTCTTGATCATAAAAGACACTCAAAGGTTTCATGAAACTCACATCAAAGGGCTATAAGCGGTGAGTACAATGTGGCAGAAAGCATAACATAATTACACCACTGTCTCTCACGTAATCAATTAAAGCCATGCTTTTTGTGTGTGTGAAGTGTCAGTCAAGCAGAAGTAAAACTGGTGAATCTTTAATTGCTCGACTCCATGCCACAAATTTCTTGAACTATGACACAAATATTTCCAACTGCATCCAACCACTTGAAAGGTATTCAGCCCATGCTCCTGAGGGATAATCGTTTATGAGCTGATCATTTCCACGGACGCGAGGAAATACAAAAAGGGGAGGCATGTATTCTCCGGCAGCACTGAAACAAAACTTCAATGGTGATCATATTGCCTCTCTCAGCAGTCAGGCAGCCAACTTGCTTTCTGCCTTTCAGTGAGAGTAATTCATATTTGTGCTTTGGGACTACTGACACGCCAGTCTAGTCACAATTGTATATCCTGTCTGGGGTTAGTTTGTTTTCCTCCACAACTCGGGTCAAAAGATCAAAAAACTCTTTGTCAAAAGTATCTGCTCTAGCCGCACTTGTGGCTTCTGGTTTTCTAAGTGTCAGTTGGGGATGGCGAGATTTAAATCCACTTAGCCAATCTTTGCCAGCTATATTTTTTTTACCTTTATTAAAGCTATGATGTTTCTTCAATTTTTCAGCCCAATGATACGCTAAGAGCCTGGGGTCATACGAAGTCAGGACAAACAGCCTTTCTTCCATTTTAAAACTGTAGTCAACAAGAAGGTCCTCTTCTTCCAAAGAGAAAACAGTTTGAATAGGTCCCAACGGTTGAACTAAAATTGGATTTTGTTGATTTTGATAAATATTTTTGGAAGCAGAAATTGTCAAAACTCCCCTGTCCAGTGGCAGTTATTTAGCTTTTTTCACTTTTCTTTCAAGAGTAAACTGTGGAACATTAAATATTCTGGCTGCCTTCTTATAGCCCATGTCTCCGCTAATAATGGAATCAATTGCACCTTTCATAGATTCTGGTGACCCTCTCCCCTGATCAGACTTCCTTTGGTATTATCTCACCATCTCATTAAATCTGAAAAGAATAAAACAATTCTTGGAATATGAGTGGGGCAAGATGGGGTACTACCCCGTCATGCCCCTCCTAAAATGCCTCGTCTTGTCCCACTGACGCCATTTAGCGTGATTACTGTCTGGCCTGGGTTAGGTTTTGAGTAAGTTACAATTCATCCACTGTAAAAATATTCTTGTAAATTATCTATGTCACTAATATGATAAGAAATAGGTTCTGTAGAAAACTACTTACCAAAACACACGTTCAAATATGAGCCAACAAAGCAAGGCCAGAGCGAAAATAACTAACTTTAGACTAAAACATCCAAACACTGCAAACAACGTGAGCAAAATGGCCGCTGTGCTCAACGTCATTTCTTTATTTCTCACTACAACTAGTTTGATACTTTTCCGGAAAGTAGAAACACCTCCCGAGCCAGGAGCCTCGGTACCCCGTCTTATCCTGGTACCCCATCTTGCCCCACTCTCCCCTACGTCAATTTACTTAGTACTCTCATGTGTTAGGATTGTGAAAGATTAATTAAGAAATAGTATACCCGCATTTGCGTGGAGCTAGAGTGGAAAATCATTTAGAAAAATTACCCTCCATACACCCTACCGGGATCGAACATCGATCTCCCCGTAATCGGCAGTCTAGTTAGTCTATTTCAAGAGTGACGCCTTAGACCATGCGGCCACCAAAAGTGATATTTTTTTATATAAACTTTAATATTATATATGCTGGTGTACTCTATAAAAATAAAATATGATTTATTATAAACTGCAATATTTTAAAAAAATAAATAGTTTAATACTCAAGATAGAGAAAATTGTTAATCTGGGATTAGTAATTTGTATAAAGATGGCTAAGAAAAATATTTTTTTAAAGGTTGGTAGAGTAGAGGGTTTGGATTCGATCAATGAGGAGCATTAATCCTCATCGGTGTTCACGTTGTCTAACGCGCCACTCTCAGGTTATACTGAATTATCGGTGATGGGGAGATTGGGGATCGAATCCCGGTCGGGCAAGTTATGGTGTTTTTTCCTCTTGTATGGTTTCTCACTCGTCTTCCAAGAAAATGTAGATATATTTCTTCTAAGCTTCTATCTTCCTCATGCAGCCCTAACGGGTACTTATACGCGGTGAAAAATAAAATAATAAATCAAAAGCATATGAACACCTACGACTAAAAGCCTGATTACCACACTAATTTTTAATTTATGAGTAGATTAGTTTAGTACCAAGTGAAAAGGATAGTTATCATATTATATGATAATAACTCTTCATCTACTATATTGAAAGACTTATTTTAAAATATGGTTACATCCAAAATGGAAGTGGCAGGTTTCAAAATGTCTCTTATATGATTAAAAACCTTACGTTTTAATTTTTTAAATTTAAAATGTGTCCCCAGAAAACAAAAAATGTGTACGGTGCAGGGAAAACTTTCGCTCCTTTACGTTAAAAAAAAGGAGACATTTACTTAAAACTTATAAGATATGTGAATAGTGTTGAAGAAACATAATGGAAAAAAGATCTACATAATACGCCCAAAAAGCGTTAAACACTGTATATATACACTGTTACAGAAACATACTGAAAACAAAGTAACAGTTCTCGGGCTTACATTTTAAGAATTTATATGCTTATAATTCAGAACCTTTTTTAAAATATATTTTGAATAAACGTTTTTTATTTTTAATAGTAATACCATAACTTTTCTGTGATGAGTTATTTCGTGAATTGAATCTGTGTGAAGATATGATCATAAATGGATATAATAATAATAATAATATTTAGCACCGCGTCTTACTACCCGTTCGGGTTATACGCTTAAGTACTAATTACGCTAATGGATTAGGAATTAGGAGGGTTGAATTTAGAGGAAGTGAACCCGCATTTGCGTGGAGGGAGAGTGGAAAACCATTTAGGAAAAACCACCCCAGTTCACCCGACCGAGATTCGAACTTCGATCTCCCCGTCCTCAGCAGTCGAGCTCAACACGACTAGCGCGTTAGCCAACTACGCCACCAAGGCGGGTATCATAAATGGAGATATCCTCTTAAGTAAAGTATGCTCTAAGTAATTTTCGTGAAAGAATGAGATGCGACATTTTTATTTGTAATGTTAAAAAGTCTAGATACGAATTTTAATCAAAATCATTAAAAAGGATTTTGATTAAATCACTTTTTTTTTTCCTCTTTTCGCCCTTAATAAGCTACCCTTAAGTTTGGGGTTCGATATCTCATTCCAAAAATCCCTCTTGGGAACATTATTAAAACACTGGCTACCCAGTTTTAGCCTGATCAGTAAGATGGTTTATGATCTATGCTGATATAACATACACAGAGAGACAGACAGCATTTCAAAAGCCACTATTACGGGATATTCATAAAAATCATGAACGCGATTTTTTTTTTAACTCTCGCAATACTTTTTTCTCTGCGTGATCATGAGAAAGTAAAAATATAGCTAGTTTTAATAAACATTTTTAAATTATTTTCTTTTCCAAGTTCAGAGATTAAAGTAGTCTATTCGCCAGAGGAGTAGTGGAAACTGGCAGCTAGCAGAAAATGTAAAAAAAGGTTAAAAGAAAAACATAACTAATAACAAATTGTTTTGTTGTGAAAGTTTGTGACTGACAAAATTAACAATAAATCAACATATGGTCTTGCGGATAATATAGTTTGGTGAATGGATACATGAGAGTAGTTCTGGTAACTTTTACTAGCTGTCACTTAGCTACACTCCTACCGTAGATGAGGTGTATATATAGTTATGGACATAGTTCTATGCTTCCTCAAACTAAGAATAATTTTTATCAGGGTCCAAACAAAGCAACAAAGCAATTCTCAGATTATCGAAAATTACTCTTGGCTAGGTGCTTTGGAGCTTCAGAAGTGCGTTTCTTATAATATAAAATACTGCAGTTCAAGAATGTATCCCTTCAAATAAGCTGTGGCCTTAAGGTGGGATTGAAGGAAACGTGAGTTAAATATATTTGATGTTTTTATAATAAAAAACTATTTTTGGCCAAAATAAATCAAATATTGCTTTAGTAGCTAAACTTAGTTTAATTGCCTATAAATAGAAATCTCAAAAGTTTTTGAATATTACTCATGAACATTGCAAAATTTGATAAGAAACTATTTAAATGAAGAGAAAAAATCTTGGTCAAATTACGCAATTACCTTAATAAATCTTAAAAATTTTATGAGATTATTTTGAGTGGAAAATTAAACCAAATGTTTCTACCGAATCAATATTTAATTTGTTTAGACCCAAAATTCCTTTTTGGCATTAAAACTGAAAATACAAAACAATATGAACCTTAACTCACGTCATATTCTATCTCATATTAATACTATTACTATTACAGTTTACAAATGAAACTTTTTTTTAAGATACATACATTCTTCTCATACTGTCTTTCCTTGTATCATCAAAACTTGGTGAGGATGGTACAAGTCAGTCCCTTGCCCCCTCCCCCCTGTAACCACCCTCCTACCCCCCCGGCAGGCGCCAAAATAAAACAAGCAAGGGAGTGTGTCGGTGGGACTAGGGCGGTAAGGCTGATGTACGGCGGCGGGCGGGCGACGGGGAATCAGAAGGGGGGGCGGCGTAGGTTTTCTTTTTTAGGGAGAGGATTGAGAGAGGGGGCGAACAGACACTGTGATGAGCAAGGGGGGCAGGAAGGGGGTGGGGGAATACGTTCCGCTACACTACGCTACTGCATACGCAGCATACATCACATGTGGTGACGAAAAGCAAAAATAGAAAGTTTATGTAGGTACATTCTATTTATTCATTTGGACGGAGAAGAATTCAACATCAACAATTTTAGTTTAACGCATTGAACGTTACATATAGAACACGCGAGTTCAATACCTTATTCCTAATGTATTTTAATTTCTCATATATATATATATATATATATAAAGTATTGTAATCATGAACAAATTTAATCCGCTTCGATAGTCGCATGGTCTAAGGCGTCACTCTCGCAAAAGACTGAACTATAGATGACGAGGAGATCAGGGTTATAATCCCGGTCGGGTGTACAAAGGGAAGTTTTTCCTAAATCCTTTTCCCCTCCTCTGGCAGGCAAATAATTGTACACTTCCTCTAAAATCAACCTTCCTCATCGCTAACACATTCGCGTGATTAGTACATACAATTACAATAATTATGTCTATGTTTTGAACTACAACCAAATGGTTCATGGATTTCAATAAAACCTGATATTATATGTCATACGATCATACCTTAAAAGTTATTTGTGATTTTAGTCCTGACTCTAAAATTAAGGGTAGTTTACAGATGACTGAGTTTTGAAAATTCAAAAATTTCGTAAAAGGCTTTAATAAAATACTTTTTTTAGCATCGAGTCTTACTACCTGTTCGGTTTATAGAGAGAGATATGTACTAAATACACTAATTTGAAATGTATGTGGAGAAATTAGTTTAGAGGAAGTATACCCGAATTTGGATATTGGAAGAGTGGAAAACCACTTAGGAAAAACTACTTCACTACAGTACACCACACCGGGATTCAAACCATGATCTCTCAGTCATCAGCAGTCTAGTCTATTGCGAGAGTGACGCCTTAGATCATGCGTCCACCGAAGTGGTTCAAAGATATTATTCATATTACGTATATGGTAACTGTTTTGCACTATTTATCACAGTGTCTACACGTTTTTTTCAAGAACCGATCAATTACAGGTATCTTACTGACAGCATATTTTTTTAGTATTGTTTCAAATTTTAAGAGATTACATAAGAAATAAATGGTAAGGAACTCCGCACGAACCTTCTCGCTCTATTTTTTAGAAATGAAGATATTTACTCAAAATTCGTAATATAATATATACTAAAAAACCCGAAAACAAATTGCGCTAGACATACGTAAAACATTTTTTAATCATGGTTTTAAATTTCATAATTTTATCTTTAAAGAATTAACGTCTTCATTTGTATAATTGGATCAATACAAAATATCGATATTGGGTCCCCAAGGGTCAACACTTCCTATTCCAATTTTGACACCCGGTTAAAATTTTCGTAATTCTACTAGGGATATCTTATGGTTATTGCATTGCTATTAAATTTCTCTTTTATAAATTTTGACCAATAAAATAAGTAAATATTGACTATTGAATATAAAATGATAGAGATAGATCATTGTTGTACAAACATTTCCCCTAAGAGGTTTAAAGAAAGAGAACATACACTTTTTGAGAGACTTACTCATTTCTTACTCTATGGCATTAGAGAATTGTTGCGTTAAAACTTAAGTAGTATCTCTTTACAACTAAAGCTCACAAAATTGTATTAAAATATTTGCCAATATCTCAGATATTGATGGTTTTATAAAAATATATTTCATGTAAAAGTTCTTTTTAATAGTACCTACTACAATTTTGCAATGATAAGTTATTTAGTATCTCAAATAATTGCGGAGATACGGACATTTCCGCGTCTGTAAAGTAACTAAAAGTAATTTTAATGGAAAAATGAAAATAGCTAGTTTATTTATAACCTTAATCAACGCATAAATACGAATTTTAATCAAAATCGTCAGAGCCGGTTTGAAGAAAATCGATTGTTTCTCGTTTCACTTTTTATTAATCTACTCTTAATTTTGGGGTTAAAAAGACACACAGACAGACGGCATTGCAAAGACCACTTTTTAAGGTTCGGGGGTTCATGATACGTCGACATCCGTCAACATTTCAGGTTAGATTTCTTTTACGGTCGCAATACTTTACATTTAGTGTTCGAAAAGTTTAAATAAATAAATATATATATATATTTGCGTATAGCTTGAACATTATTGGTGTTATAAAAATTTGTTGCGGATCAAATATTTGTATTATAAATAGATCTACATATTTACAATGATAAGTAATTCCATATCTCAAATAATTTCGGAGATATGATAAAAAGTTGAGATCTACGCATCAGACCAGAGCCCTTAAAGTCATTTGCCGAAATATTGAGAGTAGCCATTTTGTTTAGAATATTTATAAATGTTTTGAAATGAAATTTAATCAAAATTGTTCGAGCCAGTTTTGAGAAAATCGACTTTTTCTTGGTTTGCCCTTCAGTAAACTACCATTAATTTTAGGGTTAGATATTCAATACCAAAAACCCCTTGGGGCGACGCTATGAAAATCCTAGATACCAAGTTTCTGCCTGATGGGTAAAATAGTTTAGGCTCTAGTCGTAGGTACAAACAGACAGACAGACGGAAATTCAAAAATCACTTTTTCGGATCGGGGGGTTATGAAACGTCGAGATTCATCAAAATCTCGAGATCGATTTTTTTTATGATCACAATACTTTCTCTTCCTGTAAGATAGCGAGAAAGTAAAAAAATGATATAATTTTCGTAACACTTATTTTCTAATGTCATCATATCTCGATCTGTTTAATATTTCCTGAGATTAAAAATATTTTCCTACTTTTAATTTGATCTAAGAATAGATAACGCATTTTTTTTTCGTTGCATGAATTTGAATTTGTTTTAATCCCAAAAAATTTACAACCGAAGTCTTCCTAGCGCCTGGAATATTACTGGTTAAGCAACATCGAGATAAAGTGCATTATTTGCTGTACTAACTAATTTAAGACCCACTGAAGCCCAAGGTTTATAATAATCCATCCATACTTTTATTTTCATGGTGACACCTAAATGGGCTACAGTCCTACCTTGTCCTGTGTGATAAACCGTTGGGTAATTATTCAATCGGTCATGAATAACGGGTAGTTTTGACAGCAAATATTGCTGGGTACTTGAAGTCCACCCTCTAAAAGCTTTGAACTAGGACAGATTATTTTGTATGTGTTTAAAAAACATATTATATCAGTCCAGTTCCAGTACTGACCATAATTGAACTACGATACAGACCAAATGTAGTCAGTAAAATATAAGAGGTATTGAATTGAAAAATTAGATAACTATGATAAGCTTGTAATTACTTTATGGGGTAAGGATGAGGAAGGTAAAGTTTTTTAAACGTACCCACATTTATGCTGAGAGAGAGAAAAAGTAGAAGACCCTTTGGAAAAAAAAACACTCTCAGTACTCCCGATTGGGATTCGATCCGCTACCTGCAGGTCACTAACAAACCAAACTAGATAACTTGACTTTTGGTCTGCATGCTTACGAATGCGTGTATCAACCCTATTTATAAAAAATAAATTGAAAATAATATTTGGTTCAGATTATGTGACACTGAAATACGTAGTTCATAAATGTTTAATAGATGGTACAGACTTTCCCTTTTCTCTTAAAATGAAGACATTTACTAAAAACTCATCAAATCTGTGAAACGAGATAGTATACATTATTTCAGAAACAATCTATCAGAGAGCATAAATGAAGTGATTCACAGTATTAGAGTGTTATTTTAATACAGAATCGATTTTATATATATATATATATATATATATATATATATATATATATATATATAACCTAATCATAAACCATGAAGATGAGGCCTATATTGTATAACTTTTGTAGAACTAACTTTTACTATTCGGAAGCATTAAAAAACTGACCATAAGTCGATGTGGTTGATGGCTACTAAGTATCTGACGATCTCACACGTACGATTAGATTTCGCCTTAAAATAATAAGTCATATATAACACAATGCTAACATGGAGAAATCAACAGAAGTTCAGTGGCGAGCTAAGCCAAAGCTGTCGGATTCGATTATAAATCCCAGGTATTAGTTTTATCACTTATTTTAACTGTCGATAAGGTTTAATCAAGGTAAATAAAAGCCGAATAAAGATGGGTTCAAATATTGAGGTTTTTTATTCTCCTTCCAGGAAAATAGTGATGTGTTTCGTATTACCTAACCATCTTATTCTTAACACCAGTTGCTACCAACGTGGGGTACGCGTACCCACAGGGGTACGTGCCAGGACGTGTGGGTACGCTAAGATATTTGAATAATGGCGGAAAGGGCCATTCCAGCAGTGTAAGGCAAAAGATCAGTCAAAATTATGAAATTAACTCAACGATATGGTGAGGGGCGATGTGGGTTTTCTTCTATATTTGACCTTGAGAAAAAAATATCAATTTCAAGCATAAACTAGTTTTTATGATTATTAGTAAATATATTAAATGTGTTAGTTTTTATTGTGACTTTTGCTTTTTGAGAGCAAAAATTTCTGCCCTCTTTACTTAGCTTACTATCACATCGTTTTTTAATCCCATTACTAGTCCATTTATTTTCAATTGCAACAAATAAGTCATAAATAACTACTACTATAGTGACTAAACATTTTGCTAAAAAATTAAGAGCTAAATTTATGGAAATGGGCAGCCACTGGGTACGCAAGCGAAATTAAGGTTGGGAACCACTGCTTTACACCAGTGAGACATTAATAAATTTATGTCAAAAGTATCAGTTAAGACAAACACCCACTGAAATGCCATGACCTTGACTCAACGATTGCTCGTCCTTTCTTGAATCGCCTGCTTGTTGCGAGCAAATATATAGTAAGGGAATTCAAGCTAAGAGTATCTGACTTCATAGCGCTAAGGAAGAAAGATCTGTTATCAAGTGTACAATAATTTAGTTGGTATCATTAAAAAAAAATTACTTGTTATAACGTTTACAAAAAGTTATTCGTTACTATGAGAACAAGGATCTATTCGTTATCACGGGAAGAATGAGCTATCTTTATCATATGAACAAGGAGATAATCTCTATCATGTGAACAAAGTGCTATTCGCTATCATGCTAACAAGGAGCTATTCGTTATCATGGGAACAAGAATATAGTTGCTATCATGTAAACAAGGAACTACTCGCTATCATGGGAACAAGGAGATGGTTGATATCATGGTAACAATCGTTATCATGGGAACAACGAGATAATTGCTATCATGTGAGTAAGGAGCCAATATCTATGATGTGAACAAGGAGCCAATTTCTATAATGTGAGCTATTTGTTATCATGGGAACAAGGAGATAGTTGATATAATGTGAAAAAGGAGCTAACCGTTATCACGTGAACAAAGAGATAATCGTTATCATGTGAGCAAGGAGATATCTCTATCATGTAAACAAGGAGCTAATCTCTATCATGTAAACAAGGAGCTAATCTCTATCATGTAATGTGAGGAATGCCAGGCCTCCACCGTGGTTCGGATCCCACGTTAAACTGTAGGTCCTCCATTTCATCTCACAATCACCCTACCATTACACATTAGCGTAAGTGCGTATAACCCGAACGGGTAGTAAGACGCGGTGCTAATAATAATAATAATAATAATCTATCATGTAACAAGGAGCCATTTGCTATCGTGGTAGCATGGAGCTATTCGTTTCATGGGAACAAGGAGCTTAGTTGCTTTCATGTGAAAAAGGAGATATTCGTTATTTATAGTACTAGTAACAGACAGACAGACGGAAATGCAAAAACAAATCTGGTTTAGGGGTTGATGAAATGTCGACACACATCAATATCTCTTCTTTTTTTTTTTTTTTACGATACCAATACTTTCCATTTCCGAGGAGTCGCGGGATAGTAAAAGAGCTATGATGATAGCTGAAATGTTTCTAGAGTACACTATTTTCCTCCTAGAAGTGGTAAATTCAGCCTCGTGACATTATTGTCTGGCCAATGCAATAAACAACTTGTATTAATCTCTGCATTCAGCTGAGTGGCGTGGGTGGGTGTGTCACGTGAAATGACGTCACCACGCCAGTAGGATTGCAAAACTGAGTATCTAAGTATACGCCTCTTAACTCGTAAACAATGTCTCACGTAACATTTTTCATCTATCTGGTAAGTACAGAACGTTGATAAAGGAGTAGGAATAAATTCAACCTTCCCAATTCCTAATCCATTAGTGTAATTATTACTTAAGCGTATAACCCAAACGAGTAGTAAGACGAAGTGCTAAATAATAATAATAATAATAATAATAATAATAATAATAATAATAATAATAATAATAATAATAATAATAATAATAATAATAATAATATATTGATCAAAGCTTAGAAATCAAATTTAATCAACATCGTTAAAGCCGATTTTGTTAAATCGATTTTTTCTCTTTCCGCTTCAAGGAAATTATCCCTAATTTTAGGGTTGGATATCCAATTCCAAAAATTCCATGGGGTAAACCTATGAAAACCCTAAATACCAAGTTTTAGCTCAATCGGTAAAATAGTTTAGGCTCTAGCCCGAGGGACAGACTGACAGACAGACATGCGGAATTGCGAAAACACCTTTTTTTAGGGTTCGGGGGTCATGAGACGTCGACATCCATCAAAATCTCGAGTTCAATTTGTTTGACGATCACAAAATTGTAAGGTAACGAGAAAGTAAAAATATTGATATTGGGTCCTTGTGGGTCAACACTTCGTATTAAAATGTCGACTTCCTGTTTACAATTCTCGTCATTTTATTAGGGGTGCACATCTATGGTTATTGCATTGTTATTAAATTCCTCATTTATAAAATTTTGACCAATAAAATAGGTAGGCTAAATATTGACTATTGAATATAAAATGATAGAGATAGATCATTGTTGTACAAACATTTCTCCTAAAGGGTTGAAAGAAATAGAATATACAGTTTTTGAAAGACTTACTCATTTATTACTCTATGGCATTAGAGAATTATTGCGTTAAAATTTAAGTAGTATCTCTTTACAACTAAAGCTCACAAAATTGTATTAATATATTTGCCAATATCTCAGAAATTGTTGGTTGATAAAAATATATTTCATATATTTTTTTTATTTTTAATAGTACTACAATTGTGCAGCGATAAGTTATTTAGTGTCGCAAATAGTTGCGGAGATACGGAAATTTCCACTTCTGTAAAGTAACTAAAAGTTATTTTCATGGGAAAATGAAAATAGCCAGTTTATTTATAATCTTAATCAACGCATAGATACTAATTTTACTGAAAATTGTTAGAGCCTATTTTGAGAAAATCGATTTTTTCTCTCTTCGCTTTTTATTAAACTACTCTTAATTTTGGGGTTAAAAAACACACAGACTGACGGCATTGCAAAGACTACTTTTTAGGGTTCGGGGGTTCATGAGACTTTGACATCCATCTACATTTCAGGTTAGATTTGTTTTACGGTCGCAATACTTTACCTTTAGTTTTCGAAAAGCTAAAAAATATATATTTTTGTGTATAGCTTGAAAGGTTTTGGTTTTATAAAAATATTTTTATTATAAAATATTTGTAATATAAATAGATCTACATATTTGCAACTATAAGTAGTTTCATGTCTCAAATTGTTTCGGAGATATGAGAAAAAATGAGAATTTACGCATCAGACCGGAGCCCTTAAAGTCATTTTACCGAAATATTGAGAGTAGCCATTTTGTTTATAATATTTAAAAATGTTTAGAAATGAAATTTAATCAAAATCCTCAAAGCTAATTTTGAGAAAATCGTCTTTATCTCTTTTTGCCCTTAAGTAAACTACCTTTAAATTAAATTCAAAAACCACCTTTTCAGATTCGGGGGTCATGAAACATCGAGATTCATAAAAATCTCGAGATAGATTTTTTTGACGATCACAATACTTTCTATACCTGTAAGATAGCGAGAAAATAAAAATGATTTACTAAATTAAATGTTTAAAAAAATCATATATTTACAATTCGTTGGTAGGTAATAGTTTTTTTTATCTTTAACATTCTAAATATATTAATTTTTGATAAATACAATTGTTCAGATTTGTTGACTTTAGGTTGGTACAGACCTCTTTTTCTATGTTATTTATGTCTACAGAGGAATCTTTGATTTTTAATTTTTTTTATTATAGGCCTATGTGATCAACATTCTTTAATTCATATATATTACTACAAAATTTCTGAGGATCCTGTGGCCACATGGTCTAATATGTAACTCGCAATAGACTAGATTGTCGATGAAGATAAAGATAGGGGATCGAGCTCGGTCAGATGTACTGAGGGTACCCGCCTCGGTGGCGTAGTTAGCTAACGCTCTAGTTTCATGTTGATCTAAACTTCCGAGGACTGGGAGATCGATGTTCGAATCTCGCTCGGGTGAACTGGGGATTGTTTTTCCTAAATGGTTTTCCACTCTCGCTCCAGGTAAATGCGGGTCCACTTCCTCTATATTAAACATTCCCAATTCATAGTCCATTAGTGTGTAGCCCGAACGGTTAGTAAGACGCGGTGCTAAGTATTATTATTAATATTATTATTGTACTGAGGGTGCTTTACCCTTAATGGTTTTCCACTCTCCTTCCATGCAAATGAGGGTACACCTTCTCTAAATTCAACTTTCCTCATCCCTAACACATTAGCGTAATTAGTGCATATGGTTACAGCCCAAACGGGTAGTAAGACGTGGTGCTAAAAATATTAAAATAATAATTTTGGCTAACTTATTTTAGTGATAGTAGGCCTATTATCTATCAATAACCTGCACCACTGAACACGTGGACCAAAGGGCAAGATCAAGTCTAGTTTGACGGTTATGGGTAGGTCAGGGTACAAATCTTGCCCAGGTGTACTTAGGGTGATTTGTAATAAACGTTTTCCCACTCTCTCTACTCGTGAATGGTGTTACAGTTACTCTTAATTCTATCCTCATCATCCATACTACATTAGTGTAATTAAATGTTAATAACTCAAGGAGTAGGACACGGTGAAAAAAATATATATAAAACTATCAGCCAGATATATATTTTACAGAACATTGTTGGTAGGTTTCAAAGAAATTATCTAGGTGCTGAGATCTTGGAAAAAGTAAATTTAACTTTATTTTAACCTTTAAGGGAACCCAATAAGTTAATCAAAATAAATCTGAATGTTTATTCGTTTATTTAAAACTTCCTCAACCCTTTGTATTGTTGTGATTAATTCGTTTTATTTTCAGGTATTCTAAACGAACAGCAGTACTTGAATCTCGAATTAACGAAATTGGTTGAGTTTGGCGTTTAGTTCGCGCAGCCACCGATAGAGATAAGAGCGAAATTGAATGTGTTAAGGTGTCTGATCAAACAGCCTCATTAAACGTTAGACCAACTTTTATGAATGCTTTGTTGTCGTAAAAAGTTATTAGCGTATCGTCCACTAACACGCGTGCATCTTCTCATCGACGATAAAGATGTAGCTCTTGTTTTTGTTGAGTGGTGACGTGCGTGATATGATCTGATTTTTTTTGTGTGTATGTATTACCAGTGGAGTGAGGTGTCGGCTTGGTACATGGGAGGCCGAAAGGGGGTGAGACGCAGGGAGTATGCGCAGTAACATCCTCTTGCGGGTGAAGAGGGAGTCACTGAGTCGGCAGCCAGTGAAACGGAACAGTCGGTCACCGACAGTCCGCAAGGTGACTACGATATCTACTAGGGATGAACCGAGTTTACGTATTTCCCCACACACATGAGCGATGTTTTTAAACTTAATTCAATTGAGAAACTTTTGCTGAAACCATTATGTAGATTCTTAAGAAATAACTAGTTAGTTTGTGTCCATCCTTATTTTGGAAATAGTTAGTCACCAACAAAAATAAAATTCCTCTCATAAAATAGTTTTCTATATTTGTTGACACAATACAGCATATTAAAAATTAAATGAATATACACTCCTTTTACCCTAAAGAAGTTTTGCCTTGACGAATTAAACTATGACCTTATCTAATAAGCTATAACTAGGGACATACAAAATTTGGATTTGCGATCAAAATTAATTTTTACACGAATTCTACTATTTTAACGCAAATAACACGAATTTAAGTTTTTTATCTAAATAAACACAATTTATTTGTAATTTGGAAAATACCACATCGTGCAATATAAATTCAACGAGGTAGCACTGTTGATAGCACTATACCAGGGCTGCCGTTTATACGAATAGTATCAGTTTTTACTTATTTTATAGGAATAAAATGGATTACAGGAAAAATGAGGGTTTTCAGGATATTTAAGCTTTTTACTTTCTCGCTATCTTACAGGTAGAGAAAGTATTATGATAGTCAAAAAAATCTATCTAGAGATTTTGATGAATCTCGACGTTTCATGGCCCCCCGAATCCGAAAAAGTGTTTTTTGAATTTCCGTCTGTTTGTCTGTCTGTTTGTACTTCCAACTAGAGCCTATACTATTTTACCAATCAGGCTAAAACTTGGTATTTAGGGTTTACATAGGGTTGACCCGAGGGATTTTTAGAATTGGATATCTAACCCTAAAATTAAGGGTAGTTTACTGAAGGGCAAAACCAGAAAAAGTCGATTTTCTCAAAATCGGCTCTTACTATTTTGTTTAAATTTCATTTCTAAACATTTATAAGTATTCTAAACAAAATGAATACTCTCAATATTTCGGCAAAATGACTTTAAAGGCTCCAGTCTGATGCGTGAATTCTAATTTTTTATCATATCTCCGAGACTATTTGAGATATGAAATTACTTATCATTGTAAATATGTACATCTATTTATAATACAAATATTTTAATCGAATCATATTTTTATTAAACCAATAACTTTCAAGCTATACGCATATATATATTTTTTAACTTTTCAAACATTAAAGGTAAAGTATTGCAACGGGGGAAAAAAAAAATCTAACCTAAGATGTTGATGGATGTCAAAGTCTCATGACCCCCCGAACCCTAAAAAGTGGGCTTTGCAATTCCGTCTGTCTGTGTGTCTGTTTAAACTTAAAATTAAGAGTGGTTTAATAAAGTGCGAAAAGAGAAACAATCGATTTTCTCAAAATCGGCTCTAACGATTTTGATTAAAATTCGTATCCATGCGTTGATTAGGATTAGAAATAAACTTGCTATTTTCATTTTCCCATGAAAATGAATTTTAGGGTACTTTACAGAAGCTGAAATTTCCGTATCTCCGCAACAATTTTAGATACTAAATAACTTATCATTGCAAAATTGTAATAATAATAATAATAATAATATTTAGCACCGCGTCTTACTACCCGTTTGGGTTATACGCTTAAGTACTAATTACACTAATGGATTAGGAATTGGTAGGGTTGCATTTAGAGGAAGTGAACCCGCATTTGCGTGGAGGGAGAGTGGAAAACCATTTAGGAAAAACCACCCCAGTTTCACCCGACCGAGATTCGAACCTCGATCTCCCCGTCCTTGATGGTCTGGCTCAACACGACTAGCGCGTTAGCCAACTACGCCACCGAGGCGGGTTGCAAAATTGTAGTACTATTAAAAATAATCTTTAATATGAGATATATTTTTTATAAATGCAACCGTTTCTGAGATATTGGCAAATATATTAATACAATTTTGTGAGGTTTAGTTGTAAATTTTAACGCAATATCTCCATTGCCATAGAGTAATTAAATATAAGTATATTTCTCAAAGAGCTTATGTTATTTTTCCTTAAACCTCTTAGGAGAAATTTTTGTAAACAATGGCCTTTCTCCTTCATTTTAGACTCAACAGTAAATATTTGCATTTTTTATCGGTCAAAATTTATAATTGAGGAATTTAATAGTGATGCGATGACATGAAGATGTGCAACACCTAATAAAATGTCAAAAATTTTAAACTGAAGTCGAAATTTTAATATGAAGTGTTGACCCTTTTGGACCCAATATTGATTTTTTTTTATCGGTCCAAACATACAAATGAGGACATTAATTCTTTAAAAATAAAATTATAAAATTTAAAACCGGGACTCAGAACATGATTTACATAAATATAGCGCAATTTATGCTTGGGTTTGCTAATGTATTATTTCGTTGAACATATATTACGAGTTTTGAGTAAATATCTCAATTTTTAACAATAGAGCGAGAAAGTCCGTGTGCAGTTCCATTACATTTATTTTTTATCCAAGGTTAGCATTGAAAATCACGATTTCTTCTTTTAAACATTACGATAAAGTCTGTTCATCGTAGGAATTGTTTCTGAAGGCTTTTTCCCTACCAAAAAGCTATTATATAGTAGGATATTGGTAGGAAAAAGACCTTTCAGAGAGTAATTCCTACCGTGAATGGAGTATACCTAAATTTAGATTGATCGATCTTTGTTTTCAGCCTTTAAAAGATTTCATGCTAGGTCCAAGCAAGCACATTAATATATATGGACTTTGCTATATGCGGTCATGTTTAGCAAAATTATATATTCTTAATTTGTATTCCCTTCTCCTTATTTTATAGTAGTTTAGTATTCTACGACGGCATGTTTCGGTGTTATTATTGTTTGGTCTAAACCGAAGATGATAATCGATTATTTCGATATTGCTATTTCTAAGACTTGAAGGTAATGATATTGAGTTATCAAGTTTGATATTACTTAGCGTGAAATGTTTTGTGCATATTTATATTTGATTTTTCTCCGAATATGTTAATAAACAGTTAAATACACAGTATGAACGAAACATGTAAACAGTTGTATCCTAGTTTTTTGTAACGAATAATAATTTGACTTGTACTTAAGTAAATAATAACATTACTTTCAGCTTATAATATCTTAGCTTTTTGAGAAAAATAAGACCACTTTTCCCCTAAAAATAGCCTAACCTTTTGCATGTCCCTAGCTATAACATAGTGTAATAATGCAAGGTAAGCTTTCTACCTTAAAGGTAGAAGAAGTGTACTACTTATTTAACTCGGCCGGTTGGCATGAGGCTAAATCTCAAGTTCATATAATCTGGGTTGTCGGTTACGGGTCAATGTTCGAATCCCAGCCTAGTTTAGTGAGCGTGGTTTTGACTAAATGAATTGTCACTCTTCCTTCATGCAAATGAGATTACATCTATTCTAAATTATACCTTTCATTATATATTTAGTTTAGTTTTTTGTAGAAATAAACGTCCACCGGCTGATTTCAGGTACAGTTTTTTTCTTTAGCATCACGTCTTACTATTTGTTCAGGTTGTACGCATATGTATTAATTACGCTATTGAGTTGAGGATGATGAAAGTTGAGCTAAGAGAAAGTGTACCTACATTTGTACGGGGGAGAGTGGAAAACTATTTTTGAAAAAACCACCTTCAGTACACCCGACCTGGATTCAAAGTTTGATCGCCTTGTCATCAGAAGTCTAGTCTAATACGAGAGTAGCACCTTAGACCATGCGGCCTTTGAAGTAGCTCAAATTTACTCAAATTAACCAATACTGCCAGGGGTCACTAGTAATTTTGTCTAATAAAAAAGGGTTACGAATAAAACAAGATTTAAGAGTCTGTGGTGTAGGCTGAAATCTGTTTTGAATCAAATACAGATATTTAAAAGGCAAAATTAAAGCACCCTAAAATATTAAGTATACAACCATCGGTTGGACGAAACCTATTGGTTATTTCTTGAAGCATAGTAGCACTTTAACATAGAGGTAACCCACTCCGGTGGCCACGTGGTCTAACGCACTACTCTCGCAGTAGATTATAATAATATTTTACCAGAAATTTTCCAAGAATATGTTTATATTAAATTGTTCACTTGACGTGGGTTAGTCAACCTCAACGTTTTATACTTATATTAACCTGAAGTTTAAGTCACAATTATGGGATGAACGGACTTTGCATCGGATCAAAAACCTGTTTACGTAGGAGCTACAAAACCTGACATATTAAACAGTGGTCCTTAGAGCACAAAGTGTTAGTTGAGCAGAAGAAAGTGTCTTGCATGCATTATTAGTGAAGACGAGTTTGTCACTACTCCCTGTGAATCATATACATTATCTAGGTTTACAATCACAGTTCTGGGGCTTATTAATAAATGTGAAATAAACTATAATAAACCGCTTCGATGGCCGCGTGGTCTAAAGCACTATGGTCATGTTGGATTAGATTACCGAAGACGGGGAGATCGGGTGCACTGAGGGAGGTTTTTATTAAATGGTTTTCCACTCTCCTTTCACGCGAATGTGGGTGCACTTCCTGGGAATTAAACCTTCCAAATCCCTAAACGATTAGTGTAATTAGTACATAGGCGTATAACCCGAACGGGAAGTAAGACGCGGTGCTAAAAAAACTATAATATTTGGTAATAGTTTTGAAACAAATTACAACTAGTAGTTCTGTGAACAGTAGACCTCGCTCCCTCCATATTCTTATCGTTACTACAGTCTTACTAGTAGTTCTGTGAACAGTAGACCTCGCTCCCTCCATATTCTTATCGTTACTACAGTCTTACTAGTAGTTCTGTGAACAGTAGACCTCGCTCCCTTCATGTTATTATCGTTACTACAGTCTTAATAGTAGTTCTGTCAACAGTAGACCTCACTCCCTTCATGTTAATATCGTTACTAGAGTCTTACTAGTAGTTCTGTGAACAGTAGACCTCGCTCCCTCCATATTCTTATCGTTACTACAGTCTTACTAGTAGTTCTGTGAACAGTAGACCTCGCTCCCTCCATATTCTTATCGTTTACTACAGTCTTACTAGTAGTTCTGTGAACAGTAGACCTCGCTCCTCCATATTCATATCGTTACTACAGTCTTAATAGTAGTTCTGTGAACAGTAGACCTCGCTCCCTTCATGTATTATCGTTACTAGAGTCTTACTAATAGTTCTGTGAACAGTAGACCTCGCTCCCTCCATATTCTTATCGTTACTACAGTCTTACTAGTAGTTCTGTGAACAGTAGACCTCGCTCCCTCCATATTCATATCGTTACTACAGTCTTAATAGTAGTTCTGTGAACAGTAGACCTCGCTCCCTTCATGTTATTATCGTTACTAGAGTCTTACTAATAGTTTCTGTGAACAGTAGACCTCGCTCCCTCCATATTCTTATCGTTACTACAGTCTTACTAGTAGTTCTGTGAACAGTAGACCTCGCTCCCTCCATATTCTTATCATTACTACAGTCTTACTAGTAGTTCTGTGAACAGTAGACCTCGCTCCCTCCATATTCTTATCGTTACTACAGTCTTACTAGTAGTTCTGTGAACAGTAGACCTCGCTCCCTCCATATTCTCATTTTTATTACAATCTCAACATTTCTCTTTGGATTTAAAGTTAAAATATATCCTTTAATTTCTCCTTGGATTTCAAGTTGATATCTTTCATTGGTGATCAAGTAGGACAGAAAATCTATTTATTCTATTTTCAATAGTATATTATATTTATATGGAATAAGTGTGGTACACCTGGTTTAAGACACCAGTATCCCAAGTCTCAAAATGAATTGTAAAAAATGCCCTAGGTACTTGATAGATTGCTTAAAAGTATATAAAGTCTAATAACTTGAGATGAGCTATTAAACAAAAAATCATTTGAGAAAAATACATATTGAAAGGAATAACCAGATTGAATGTGCCTTTCAGATTTCGTTAAAGATGGTTAGCTCATTTGCTAGTTATTGCTGAACAAATAAACAAATTTATTTTTGAGTGGATGATATTTTGAAACGGATAGCCAGATCGTGAAACCCTTTTCATGCATTTTTCGGCCTAGAGTAGAATAATATCCCTGCTAAATTGCGTTAAAATTGGTTCACGTATTTGACAGTTATCGCGGGACAAAGAGGCGAAATGCCGAATGGTCAAGTTAAAACAGAACCTTTCTTCTCTCGGCCAGTTACAATTTTTGAATTCTATAAACACCGTATGTTTTTATAAAATTTTATTTTTTAATTGTATTATTTAGGTCTTCAACTACTTCTCTCTTTTTATAAGTAAAGTTACTGTGGAATATTTGAGTTAACTAGTGTTTTTTATTCTATTTTTGCGTGGTATATGTTTACAGCTACGATAGCAATCATAGCCTACATCAATCAACATAAGGACTAAACGTCAAGCTTGTCTAGTTTGGTTTTCTGGAGAATTGGAGGTCAGGGTTTGATATCAGGCTATAATAAAGGTGAATTTTTCTCAATGTTTCACTAATCATCATCCATACAATTGAGGGTAGATTGCCACTACATTTTACCTCAGTAATTCCTACCCCATCAGCGTAATCAAATGTAAATGTTGGTAAGATAGGGCCTAAAAAAACCAAATAGGCATGGATATATTAGCTTTGAATTTTATTATATTAAGGAAATCCAAGGTCCATCTTACTAGGAATGACAATAACCTAAAAAATATACAATAAAGCTAGATTCTTACAAACAATCTGTTTTTGAATTTTTACAAGTTCAATATTATCCTCAAAATAGTTGAATGTGGTAGGCAATAATAAAATAGTGTGGAAATAGATTTCCACGTTTAATTTAGTTTGAAACTATAATAGGTAGAAGGACATAGATGAAAGCAATCTAAATAAAATAAAGGAGTCGGATCACATCACAAACGTAAGATGATTCAAACCTAAAATATTAACACTCTTGAAAGTAATTATTCCACTATAAATGAGTATGTCATAAAATAGTGTGTTGGTAAATATTGCAGTCTGCTTAGGCAGAAAAAATGGTTGTTTGGTACGTACTCTATATTAATGCACCAAGATTGATGGCAATATGGTTCAAATTCAATTAAAAATAAATGCTATGACCAAATCACACAAAATTTCTTTTATTGTGTATTATAGTTTCGAAGAAAATTTTCAAAAATAGGTTTTTTGTATTAAACTACCCTTAAATAAATTTTACTAATAAAAACCAACACACCATCTTGTTAATCGCAATCATAACTTTATATACGAATTTTAATCCAAATTGCTCAAATATATCTAACAAAAAAATTCCAAAAATAAATTATTTGTAAATAAGCCTAAAATTATTATTAGCACCGCATCTTACTACTCGTTCGGGTTATACGCAAGCTTAAAAATATTTGTTATTTATGAAATAAAAACTTTTCTTATTTATCAAAAAAAACTATTCAGATTACCATTTTGAATTCAACCTTCATGGTCCATTTCCAGAACATTCAAATTTTCTATAATTTGTTTTAAGTTAACGACACTCAAATTTATTTATTTTAGATAAATAAAGATATATTATTTTTAAGATGTAAAATAATCTCCAGATACCAATTTTGAACCAAATCGCTAAATACATTTTTAAATATTCAAATTTAAAAAAGTCATCAGTAAACCACCCATAGCTAAATTTTCCGGTAAACTACCCATAAATTTTTACCTCAAAAACAAGTAAACAAGTGCTATTTGTTATTTCAAACACTACCAAGATACCCGATTGGAATCAAATCATTAAAGCCATTTGTAAAATATTTCAAGGATTTTGAAAAATCAGTCATTAGTAAACTACCTACAAATGAGTTTTACCCCCAAAACAAGTAAACTGTTGTATTTGTTATGTGAAACACTATCAAAATACCTATTTGAAACTAAATAGCTAGAGCTATTTTTTTTAAATATTTCAAGTTTTTGAAAAATTAGTCTTAGTAAACTACCCTTAAACGAATTTTTGCCTCAAAATCAATTATATAGTGCTATTTGCCATGTCAAATAAATCCTAGAAATGCATTTTAAACAAAATCGTTAGCGCCATTTTTGAAAATTTTGAAATTTAAAATAATTACTCATCAGTAGACTATCCTTAATTGAAGGGCTAGGGTAAAACATTTTTTTGTGATAGCACTATCAAATCTAAATATAAAGTCTGAACAAAATATATCAAACCGTTTTGAATCCGTGGTTAGGGAGAGATAGACATTGGGGACAGTCAGAATTGTAAAATACACTTTTTTGGGTTCGTGTTAACATAAAACGTAAAAAAATATTCATAATCTTGATATCAATATTTTCTCAATCACAATACTTTCTCATGATATGAGGAAGTAAAAGCATAAAATTTAATGAAACAGTAACATTTGTGTCGATAAATATTATTTTCCCACTACCTTCCACAGCCCGTCCAGGATATGCGCATTTTAATAACGCTTTTGTTTTATGGCTAGGTAAGGTGGAATTTAGACGAAATCTAACCAAATTTGTGTGGAGGGAGAGTGGGAAACTGATTAGGATAAACAGTCCTCAGTACAGAAAGTTGGATTTAAACCCTGACCTCCCCATCACTGGCAGACTAAACGTGTTTGATGTTAGGTCCACATGCCCACTGAAGCGGGTAAGAAATATTTTTGTTCAAGTAAAAATGCATAAAATTATATTTGTTTATTTTAGTTGAGATATTTAACGTGTACTTTATGAACCGACTGATTATATAAGCACACGAGAATTTCTATGAACGAGAGCAAAAGGGCTTACCAAGTTTGACGATAAAGGTGTGTTCACATACCTTACAGGGTTCTTTTACATGCAACAATCAACATGAAACCAACGGTTTTACTTCCTCTTAAAAGGAAGTTGTGTGATGAATTTTTATCGCTCAAGAAATATCCGTTGACTCCATTTGGGTTTGAACCCACGAACATTGGTTCTTGAGACGAGCGCATTACCCAAGACCACCAAGGTTGACCATTATATATATAAATTTGAGGAGCTTAATTACTACGTGTAAAATAAAATGGCAAAGAGCCGATTCATGTTAAAATAATGTGTAACGGATTAAAACTTGAATTAATGATATCAGTGAACACATGTGAGCTAAGTCGTCAGTCAACCTACCAGTCAAAGTAACCATACGCTTATGACAAATAAATAAATAAAATATAGTCAACCTCGTTTGGTCTGGTTTTCTCTCGAAAGGGAGGTTGGAGTTCGAATACAGGCTGGGGCTATCGAGAATGTCCCCCCCCCCCACAGATTTTCCACTCAAATGTGGGTACATTTAAAATAAAACTCTACCGTATGTATATCTAACTTATCGGTGTAGATTTGCGGATAGTCCAGCCGGATAGTAAGGCAAAGTGCAAAGGGCCACATATCAACATAATCCTCAGCATCCATTTCTTCGTATGAAAAATACAAGATAGTATAGAGAGCAAGTTAAGATGGGATAAGACAGGTATTTTTGCAGTTTTTGACAAAATATTTTTGTACACAATGAATAAAATATTGCTTCAATAGTTAAGTCGATTTTAATTTTATACACGAAGTAATCTGAACATTTCCTGAATAACTGTCACGCCCATCAAGAAATTCATAAAGGACCTTTCCTTATTCATTTTAAAAGTTTCTGTTCGAATGGCGTTATGCCCATACATATTTTTCAAGAATTGTCGATATCACTATGTGTATAAAACTAGACTAAACGTATCTACTAAAGTAATAATTTATTTATCTATTTTGGCCAAACCAAATTTTTGCTATAAAAATAGCAAAAATACTGGCTTTAAATCCCGTTTCCAAGCATCCCGCCTTAATGTACGAGTAGGCCTACAGATAATAAGCTTTAATTAAATAATTTTAGAGTTTATAAAAAAAATAACCATGTTTATGGCATTGTAGCCTGGTGGAAGGTTTCTACTCTGTGAAGGTATTTCTACCAGGCGACGGGTGGCGTAATTACTAAGCGAACTGGTTTGACAGGTTCTGGTTCTGGAATTGTGATATATCTATTTATTAACAAAATGTGCATGGACACAAGGTACAGAGTGGCTGCCTTGCCAACAGAACGGGCTTGGTTGTGTTATTATTACTACTATCACTATTATTATTCTTTATTTATGGACTTAACGTGCGCTTTTAAACTCAAGGTTATTCGAATGCACGACTTTGATACTAACCTAGTCTAGCATAGAACACCTCACATATAGTAAAAAATGAAACCTAGCGACAGCAATTCACAACCATTGTGAATAGAAATACTTTTTTACACTATATTAAACACTTTTATGTTTATTTGGACTTGAACCATGGTCATTTCGTTCACTAGCCCTCATTCCTAAAATTTATGCCAAGGGAAAAAGGGGCGTGTTTCTATTTTCTCTATCAAGTAGATTTCTGAAATTGTTAGAGGTATTTTCAGCTTTGGTTTCAATGATACATATGAACAGGAATATAACAATTCAAGACATTCAAAATAGTTTATGGCAAGGATGTTGCTAGTTGAGGGGGGTTGAGGGGGCACCCCCTATCCCCTCTCATAATAATAGTCTCAAATGGGACACTCTTGATATCATAATATAAATAGTGAAGTGTTTTAATCAGAAAAATAAAAATTCAATTTTTAGAGCCATGCATAAATTATAAAAGTAGCTTTTTTATATGACTCGGATAATTAATTCCACTATAATATTATTGTTGTTAATTTGGCAAAGATTTTTTTAAGGAAAAGATGCTCGTTCTGTCCCCCCTCTACCCTCTTTCTCAATAAGTGAGATCTAATGATTTTTATATTCGTTGGAAAAGTACAGATTTTGGTTTTAGCTTTTATAAAGCAGTCGCAAAATAACCATACGCTTATGACAAAACTATGGCTTGGTTTCAAATAAAACCGTATTAAGTAAGTATTGGTTTCTAAATAAGGTCTGATAAAGTATAGTAATTGTTGGTATATAAAACCGACAAGCTATATAAACTATAGAATAATTCACTAGCCAACAATTATTTTTTCATACCTTTAGGACATACATAGCTGATTTTAAAGTAAATTCCAAAAATGCCACTAGATTTTTTGTGTCCCGTATACATCAAAAGATATACTCAAATTATTTTGTAAATTAATTACCAATTTCTAGTACCATTCAATTATACATATGGTGTGCAATATTCATCATAAACTTTTTCATATTAAAATACAACAATTTTATCAATTTATATTATCATACAATATAATATGTAGATTCTATTTACTTAAAAATGATTGCCACAGGTATATTTTTCTTGTAGTCTGTTTTGCATTCCCTTTCAAGAAACAAATAGCAATCTCCCATCATGGAGGTATACCAGCAACCTTGATAAAGCTTTTCCATCGTGGATATATCCTGATAAAAGCATTTTCTTTGTTCATCACTCACTGCTCCCAAATTATCAGGATAAAACCCTAAAGGCGAATGTAGAAAATTAATGTTCAAAGACACTCAGCATCCCATATCTTTATAGCATTGTAGTTGACATCAGAGATGCATAAATGTATTTTTTCCCCGTTCCCAAGAAATTCATTAACAACTTATTTAAACGAAAGTCAAGCTGTCAGTACAGTATTCTTAGCTTAGTCTCAAATACAGTATATTTCAGAAGTTTTCTTATTTGAGGCTCAATGAAAATTTATTCTTTCAGTAAATATCTGCTATATTGGGGGAAAACGCCTGCGACAAGGTTAATATTCTTCCAAGTTTATCTATAACCTTAATGAAACTCTTAATTAAAGCAAATGTAAATTTGAAAGTTCATTTTTTGGTTCAACCAGTGTAAAACAATTACATTACTTTTTACGGGTAAATATTCGCTTCTATTTTAAAATTTTTTCATTATGTAGTGCTTTTATGTTGCCTGACTGTCTCCCAAACATAGAAAACAACAATATTTTGTGAAACCTCCCCGTAGACCTGTAGTAATACCTTTAACATTCAACCTATAGCCTTTAACTACCATAGACATACCAATAGTAGTCTTGCCAATTTACTGCACCCAGAATCTTCAACAGAGTTTCATACATTTCTTTCAAGCCAGTGAGTGGCATGAAGTAGAGGAAATGATGAGTATTTGCTTCCATTAAGCAGCAGAACTGTTTTAAAACTTAATTTAGATGGATCAATAAATATGCGCAATTCATTGGGATTTAATCAGACCACTAATATCTTCCCTAAAGTGTGATTCTTAGTGAAGTACTTGGAATATATATCAATGCGTTGTTGATACAATGCTATTTTTGTTCCTGCTTTAAGTAATTTTCATTTCTGTAACCGGGAACCAAGAAGTTCATGTTGCTCTTTGGTTGACTTTAACTACATCATTTAAATATTCTTGCTTAGTTAAATGTAGTTAGTCATCAGTTCCCGAATGGTAGTCCAAACCCTTAGAAGAGTATGGTTAAGTATTGTTTGCAGTACATTTATCTGCACTATCTTTGTCACTGGTTCCTTCTACTTCATCCCATGCTATTGGAGGCAGGTCTTCACTATGTGGAATAGACTCACTTATTTCGGATAATATGTTGGACTTTTTGAAACTTTGATTGCTCTTTTACTTTCTCTCTATCTTACAGGTAGAGAAAGTATTGTGATCGTCAAAAAAATCGAACTCGAGATTTTGATGAATTTTGACATTTCATGACTTCCTGAATCCGAAAAAGTGGTTTTTGAATTTCCGTCTGTCTGTCTCTCTGTCTGTCTGTCTGTACCTCCAACTAGAGCCTAAACTATTTTACCGATTGAGCTGAAACTTGATATATAGGGTTTTCATAGGGTTGCCCCGAGGGGTTTTTGGAATTGGATATCTACCCCTAAAATTAAGGGTAGTTTACTGAAGGGCAAAAAGAGAAAAAGTCGATTTTCTCAAAATCGGCTCTAACGATTTTGATTAAATTTCATTTATGAACATAAATAAATATTCCAAACAAAATGGCTACTATCAATATTTCGGCAAAATCGTTTTAAGGGCTCCGGTCTGATGCGTAAATTAACATTTTTTATAATAGCTCCGAAACTATTTGAGATATGAAATTACTTAGCATTACAAATATGTATATATATTTATAATACAAATATTTTATTCGAAACATATTTTTATAAAATCAATAACTTTCAATATATACGCAATTATATATATATTTTTAACTTTTTGGACATTAAAGCTTAAATATTGCGACCGTAAGAAAAACTAACCTGAAATGTTGATGGATGTCGACGTCTCATGACCCCCCGAACCCTAAAAAATAGTCTTTGCAATGCCGTCTGTCTGTGTGTCTATTAAAACTTAAAATTAAGGGTAGTTTACTGAAGGGAAAAAAGAGAAAAAGTCGATTTTCTCAAAATCGGCTCTAACGATTTTGATTAAATTTCATTTATGAACATAAATAAATATTCCAAACAAAATGGCTACTCTCAATATTTCGGCAAAATCGTTTTAAGGGCTCCGGTCTGATGCGTAAATTAACATTTTTTATAATAGCTCCGAAAATATTTGAGATATGAAATTACTTAGCATTACAAATATGTATATATATTTATAATACAAATATTTTATTCGAAACATATTTTTATAAAATCAATAACTTTCAATATATACGCAATTATATATATATTTTTAACTTTTTGGGCATTAAAGCTTAAATATTGCGATCGTAAAAAAAACTAACCTGAAATGTTGATTGATGTCGACGTCTCATGACCCCCCGAACCCTTAAAAATAGTCTTTGCAATGCCGTCTGTCTGTGTGTCTATTAAAACTTAAAATTAAGGGTAGTTTACTGAATGGCAAAAAGAGAAAAAGTCGATTTTCTCAAAATCGGCTCCAACGATTTTGATTAAATTTCATTTATAAACATTAATAAATATTACAAACAAAATGGCTACCCTCAATATTTCGGCAAAATGGCTTTAAGGGCTCCGGTCTGATGCGTAAATTAACATTTTTTTAAATAGCTCCGAAACTATTTGAGATATGAAATTACTTAGCATACAAATATGTATATATATTTATAATACAGATATTTTATTCGAAACATATTTTTATAAAATCAATAACTTTCAATATATACGCAATTATATGAATTTTTTTAACTTTTTGGACATTAAAGTTTAAGTATTGCGACCGTAAAAAAAAAAACTAACCTGAAATGTTGATGGATGTCGACGTCTCATGACCCCCCGAACCCTAAAAAATAGTCTTTGCAATGCCGTCTCTCTGTGTGTCTATAAAAACTTAAAATTAAGGGTAGTTTACTGAAGGACGAAAAGAGAAAAATTTGATTTTCTCAAAATCTGCTTAAACGATTTTGATTAAAATTCGTATCTAGGCGTTGATTAAGATTATAAATAAACTGGCTATTTTCATTTTCCTATGAAAATGATTTTTAGGGTACATTACAGAAGCGTTAATTTCCGTATCTCCACAACTATTGGAGAAACTAAACAACTTATCATTGCAAAATTGTAGGACTATTATAAATAAAAAACTTTTATTTGACATATATTTTTATAAAAAACAGCAGTTTCTGAGATATTTGCAAATATATTAATACAATTTTGTGAGCTTTAGTTGTAAACATATACTACTTAAGTCTTCACGCAATAATACTCCAATGCCATAGAGTAATTAAATATAAGTAAGTATCTAAAAAAAGTATGTTATTTTTCCTTAAATCTCTTAGGAGAAATGTTTGCATAGCAATGATCTATCTCCATTTTAGACTCAATAGTCAATATTTACATTTTTTATTAGTCAAAATGTATAAATGAATAATTAAATATCAATGCGATGACTTGAAGATCTGCAACACCTTTTAAAATGTTAAAATTTTAACCAGAAATCGAAATTTTAATACGAAGTGTTGACCCTTGTGGAAGACATTAAACTGTTTGAAATGTTCTTAGGTGGACAAAGATGCGCCTCTTTTCTCATTGATTCTATATCATTATATATTATTTTATGCGTGTTCTTATGTGGAGTGGTGATGATACAATGTACATTATTCCGTTCAGAAATATTACGAGTTTATAGAAAGAGAGAGAAAGTCTGTGCGGTGTGCCGTACCATTTATTTTTTTACATCCCAAATATGTTTTTAATACAAAGATAGTCATCAACGTGGCTACGTGGTTCTCGCCACATCATAGGTACAGAAAAAGATTTTTTTTTTTAGTTTACCAACTAGCCACATTCTCAGATTTGTTGTGCAGGTAATACAGCACATAGAGTTTGTCTTGACCATGGTTACCAATATTTCAACCAAAATACAGAGAATATGCTCGTTCAGTAATTTAAAGATTTACTTCCTCGGCGTTATTGGGGTAAACCTATCACATACCCAACAAAAAATGCCAGGGGTGTTAAATAAGACACTACCTTTTATTCAGTATTGTAACAATACAATGGTAGGCAAAGCTCACAAGATAAAAAAACACTCTCCAAATAAACAAATACATTCAACCGCTCATGCTATAGCGGTATATACGTAATTGAAATACCTATTGTTTGAACATATAGTATGCAGTACAGCAACGATATTCTCCGAGACATTATTGCCATCTATGAGCAAATGCAAATGAAAAAATAATTGTTAAGAATCTAATAAGAGTCATGTTTTATTATAAATTACTCATTATGATTTCATTCATTTCATATGACAGATCAGGGCCAAATTCTCCGTACTTAATCTTAGTAAGATACACGTTTTACGCGTAAACACAAATAACTATATAAAAAAAGTGTTGTGATGTAAAATTTACTGTTATTTCCAAGATCTACATATAAAAATTGAGTAAAAAATCCAGTATACTGTTGGAGGTAGAAATCATCTAGTATAGTACTTACGTTCCAGTATTTTCAACTGAGACATTGGTTTTCTTGTATGGTTAAGAATAACTGATACCTTACTCACGATTTTTAAAATTTATTCCAGAACTAGCTATCTATGAAGATTATATAAGCTATGTTTTTCAAATTTATTTAAATATATGATTGGTTTTGCATTAAAAACAATTGCATGGCTCGAAAAATGAAAATGTCCACACGGTTCAACCGAGATAAATTAAATGATTGAGTATTTATAAACGTTATCGAAAAAGATGACCAAACTAATCAGAGAGATAAAATGAAATGGCGTATTCGAGCTAATAGTAGACGGGAACGTGATAGCAGCCAGGGATTATAATTGTAGAAAGTAAAGTTGTGACTAGTAGGTGGGGTCCTAATAATTAATGGCCAGACATGCTTAATTGTACCAAGGACAAGTATTCTTAGAATGTGTCATGTTCCTCACACTACACAATTTTCCTAGTAGCACTATTCATGATATTCAAATCCCTGACTTCAACTCTGGGCTGAGCTTTCCTAGTAATTCCCACACTTTTCTTCATGAAAGGGCCATGTCATTCAACTTTTCATTTTCATTTGATTCAAATTCAATTCACACAGTTTTTACACAGTTTTTTTTGTAACCGGAACTCCAAAAGTAGTCGTGTGCCTCGATTTTATTTGGGGTGAAAAGAAAAGTAATTAATAGTAGCCGGGCCCAATATTATGTCAAATATATTATGCACAAAGCTATGTTTAAAATATTGACTATCTACACCAAAGAGCATAACAATCAATTTCACAGCTCAAAGATCTTAATAAATAAACAACTTATAGCTCAAAAACTATTGGTTTTATAAAAATCTATATTTTTATTAAAACATTTCTATTTTTAATAGTACTGCAACTTTACAATGAAAAGTTATTTTATATCTTCAATAGTAGATATGATAAAAATAATAAATTTGCGTTTTATTAAAGTAACCTTAAAATAATTTTCATGGTAACATGAGTTTTGACATTTTGTTCGCTACATTAATCGAAAATTTAATCAAAATCGTTAAAGTGGATCTAGATAAAATATATTTTTTCTCATTTTTCTCTTCAGTAAACTACCCTTAATTTTAGGGTTGCATCTTTAAATCCATAAAAACCTTGGGAGTATCTTAGAGAAATCCTAGATACCAGCTTTTAGCCCGATCGGTGAGATAGTTTCGGCTCTAGGCGTAGATATAGACAGACAGACGGCATCGCGAAAACTACTATTTTGTTTAGAGGGGGTCGTGAAACGACGATATTTATTAAAACATTGAGTTCAATTTTCTTACGATCATAGTATTTATCCCTCCAAGAGGCCAGAAAAAGTAAAAGAAAAGGTCTTCATAATATACCTCAATGATATAAGAAGTGACGTAACCAGCTCCTTTAACTTAAAGGTATCAAGTAGGATAATTTATTAAAATTATATACATTAGGTAATGTGTAATGTATATAATTTTAATAAATCATCATCTTAGACAGTTTTTATTTTAAAACAGTGATACATCCCTGAACTAATGACTATGTAACTAACCCAATTATCTCACTTGTACTCTGGTGTATTTCTTTTGTTCAACTCACTTTGTAGGAAGGTCAACGCGTAACCAGAGGATCAGAGTTTAAATCTATCTATAGGTATCGTTTTTCTAAGTTATTTCAATCAGAGTCTCGTCTGGAAAGAGTGTTTTTCTGTTTGTTAGTTTATTACACATTAATTTTCAATAAATTCACTCATCAAGGTTTTTTAGAATACTAGATTATTTAATTGATATTTCTCCTTATGTCTCAATACTAAACGAGACAATTAATTAATATAGTACTAAGTAATTTTACATATTTAACGAGATCAATGCAAGGCCAGGATTCGTATAAAGAAGGGGTTCTTAAACTCAGGGTCCAGTTGAGTTTAAGGGCTCCCGTGAATTGACACAATAAATAGCATACAATCACAGTAGTTGCCATGTAATGAGATATATAATAGTTTTCCGTAGATAAGAGTTACAAAAACTTAACTACAGCACCCTTGACTTTTACTTTTGAACAGAATCAAATTTCAATTTTTAGTTGAAAAGTTTGGATTGACTTCACTTTTCTTTATAAAGTGACAGTTTATGTTTACATGAAAAGGGAAAGTGAAAGACATAATATTTGTTACTAAGATTGTTTTTATATTATGTTCATGTGAATATAATCACAGCAATAAAGTAAATTATATACAACTTTTTTTGTGTGAGTGTGTTTACGTACATTTTTTATGGGGAGGGGGTTCATGGTCTTTGTCAGATTTTTAAAGGGGGCCATAACCCAAAAGAGATTAAGAATCACTGCTATAAAGAAAGCATCAAATATTAATAGATTTAGTTGACACCTATCACTGATACTGGAAGGCCGAACGCAAAATAAACGTGAAGCTCGTCTAGTCTGGTTTTCTAGTGACAAGGAGGTTGGGGTCGAGATGCGTGCCAGATGTACTGAAAGAGGTTTACCATAAATGGTTTTACACTCACCCTTCATGCAAATTAAAGAACATTTCTACTGACTTATAACTTCTTCATCCCAGCGCTATTAGCCTAGTTAAATACGTAGGGCCCAGACGAATAGTAGAACATGGTGCAAAAAATATATACTAAATGTACACTCATCTATTTTTAATGCAGTCTCAAATAATAACAAAAATGGGATTTCCTTAAATTTATAATTTATTGAAAATTATATATTTCCTCTAAAATACCTTATTGAATGTGATATTTATTTGGTACATGGTAACAGATATTAACCTACTTTAAAAGATCGGCGTTTAAAAAAATATTATAATAATAAATATGTGTATTATTTAAATTCTCAAAGTATTTTGAAGCTGATTTGATAATATTAACTAATAAATTATTAATTTGCAAATTATTATTATTATATATAAAGGTGAACTTAAAATAAATTTACCCACATTTGCGTCGCTGTAGATTGGGAGACCATTTAGGAAAAAAAACTCAGTACACCCAGCCGGGATTCAAAACTTGAACTCTCCGTCACCAGAAAACTAGATAAAATTAACTTGACATTTAGACCACGAGACTAAAATAAACTTTATAGATTTATATATTATTCTCGCAAAATAATGATTCCTATTATTAAATCGGAGACTTTGTGAAAATTTGAAGAGTAAAAAGAGTCCAAAAATGTATTTACAAAACTACTAACGGAGTTAAAGAAAAACCAACTAAAGGAATCAGAGAACAAACCAACCTCTTTGAATTCTTATACACTTTTATGTTAAACATGCTGTAATAGTAGTTATATAATTGAGTGGGTTTTATCAGTCTATTGTACACTATGCATTCTAATAATTCCAAAACCAAAATAAATCACTCGACCTATACCCTTAGAGCACCATCAACTAGATTAATCATAATATAAAGTACGTTGCTAATTACAAGTCAGGTTTGAATGAAAGAATTGCTTCATTGGATAAGAGTTTTTTTTTATTTTGCAATATTTTTCTAAGTTTAATGAGGTTAGTGTAGGGTTAAGAGTTATCAAATATACTTGTCGTATTCTAAAGTACACTGCTAATAACATGTAAGATTAAACATTTATCTTCACTATGTGTAAGACTTATTATCAAGATTTTATTTTCAATCGAAAGTTCAATGATTTACATTTATTTATTAAGTATCCCTCTGTATTCAAACAAAAGTCCTTACACCCTGTTATCTATCCATTAAAAAGCGGAATTTTAATTGTGAGCCTTAAAATAAAATAATTCATTTCATGCCTAGATCACAATAAATTAACGTTACGTAACGTAACGTTTACTTAATGTAAATATACTAAAGTGTGATCAAGATTCACGCAGCTTAACGTAAAAGCTAGAGCAAAACACAAACAATGAATATGAACTGCGAAAAAAAAATCACTAAAATGAAATTCAAGCATTTAGGACTGATTAGGCTGCAAGTACTTGCAATAGAGGCTTTATTGGATATACAAAATAAAGTGTTCTAAGAGGCTACAACGTTTTATAGCTCGTGAGATGCGGACAAACTATACCAAAGATGTCATCTGGATACTATAAAAAAATTAGGCACTTAACATACCTCTTAACATGACTCCGAAAATTATTGTTTGGCTAGAACACGTGGTACCCTTCACTTAAGTTCACTCTGGAAAACTCTTAATTTAAGTGAACGTTACGTTAAGTTAGCTGCAAAGTGATGGCTTTCATTTAAAAACATAAAGAGAACCGTTACGTTATGTGAATATTATGTGAAATTTACGTTAATGTTAGTTGATTAGCGTATAACTCGAACGGGTAGTAAGACGTGGTGCTAAATAAATAAAAGTTAGTTGATTGTTATCCCGGCATTAGTGTATTGGGTAGTCTAAACATTATTAGTAAAATACCAAAATACCAATAGAAAAGCTATCAAAAGAATGGACCGTCCAGGTTAACACGTAAACGTTATTATAAATTATTTTAAAAAGATTTGTTTGGTAACTCAAGTTCGCTATATATACACACTAACGTCACATCTGTGTGCACATGTATTGGCATATTGTACATCCGTAACTACGCACATTATAAGTTCAAAAACACCCGAAGACTAATTTTTAGACCACGTGTTTGGAACTTTACGGGTTATTTACCAAATATTTGTAATATATAGCAAGACTCATCCTTAAAAGAAGTGTTTATATAAATTAAAATTATTATAAGCAACATTTAATCTCCTAATGTTATTTTATTAAGTGTTTTAAGCAAAATATCTTATCAAGCCTAATTATTTTTTATCGGTGGACATTTATATCATACTTGCTTTACTTTACTTCTTGCACTGGAATTCGAAACAAAGAAACCTAGAGTTAAAGGGCTAGATTCATTTATTTGTTCTAAAAAGGGTATTTAACACGCACTTTACAAACTAATTGACCCCCACACCCTTTAAGTGGATTGGATACTGTTACCTTTCCATACGATTTACCTCCCTAGATAGATTGGTAAATGATAGTCTAGCCTAACCTTACCTAATCCAACCTGCTTTGGTGGCCGCATGGTCTAAGGCATCACGCTCACAATAGAATAGACAGCTGATTACAGGGGTTAGAACCCCGGTAGGGTTTACTTTAGACTGGGTTTTCCTAAATGGTTTTTTACTCCTCTTCCATACAAATGTGGGTAGATTACTTCTAAAATACTTCCTTCCTCATCCCTACCCCATTAGAGTAATTGTCATACATGCGTATAGCCTGTGATAAAAAAAATCTAATCTAGCCTATGCTTGTTCCCCCTATTTTTTAGCACCGCATATTACTTTCCCATTCGGGTTACAGGCCCTAAGTTTAAGTATATTCACGCTTATGGGGTATGAGGAAGGTTGAAGTTAGAGTAAGTGTACCCACATTTGCGTGGAAAGCGTGGTAATTCAATTTGGGAAAAACAATCCTCAGTACATCCAACTGGGGTTAAACCACGATCTCCCCGTCATAAAACCAAGATCTCCCCATCATCGGTAGCTTAGTATATTGTGAAAGTAGCGCCTTAGATCATGCGGCCACCAAACCAGATCGTCTGCTCCTCCTCACTAGGAATTAGTTCTTCTTCGAAAATATTGTATGGAGTAGTTAAAGTTCAGCTGGGTTGCTTGTACTGAACCAAAGTCTGCCGGCGACTTTGTATTCTTTCCAATTAGTATTCTAGTACATATTTAATCCTACCTAGTATGTGCGCAATCCACCGTCTACAATTCATTCTAGTCGAATCAACGGTTTCCAATCCACAAATCTCTCACACAAAAAGTGCCCAATCCACCACTTTCCAATTGGTTTAGGAACACCGATAATCGATGCCGGGACTCTCAACTCGATGTTCAGACGCTCTGCCGAGTGAGCGGAGGTGTCATGCGGCTGGTACTTTAGCATCCTCGGGAACGTGAGGGTTTCTGTTCGCTATTTTAAAGCAAGCGCCACCCACTTAGGTTTTGTTGCAACACCTGCGCTGAGGCGCCATAACCATAAAACACAATGGCTTCTTATGGACGACAGGCGTAGGCGGACCCCTAATTTTGAAACTTACAAGAAAACTCACAAGCTAGGATCTCGAAAACCACAGGCTCCATCAAAACAGAGCTAATTTTGAAACGTTTTTACTGTCGTGTGAGTTAGGGTGGTGTCCGACACCTTGACTCAGAAGGTTACGTGTATGTATACTGAACTATTGATCCCGGGTTCTAAACTCGGCAAGCAAAAAAAAAAAAAAATCATCATTGATGAAATGTGGGTTTCCCCATTCTCAGTGATTAATTAACAACCGGAAGCTGGTTGGTGTGTCTGTTCTAGATCTAAGTTAATGTATAAGTCGTGTGCTTATAAAATCAATCGGTTCAGAAAGTGCACATTAAATACCGCAAACAAATGAAAAAAAAGTTGTTGTGGCGTTGGGTTGCTAGCGACTGAGTCCTTAAACAATGGCAAATCGACAGTGTTCCAAAATATTACGTCAGATGGGATGAAAACGCACCATTGTACAAGATGCGTAAACAAAGGCAAACACTATTATTGTATTGAGTGCAACATGTTAAACGATTTGTTTGGATTTATTAGGAAATTACTTTCCATTTGTTTTCAACTATTCTGTCTAATATTTGCACAGATTATAGAAGTATCAGTTAAACGCCATCCTCACTTTATCTCATTTGTGGCATGATTATATATATCGTCATAAGTCACGAGATAGATCCCCGTTCGATTTTAATTTTCTTAATTTCTGAGAAAAATCACTTGTCAATTCAAATTTAATATACATATTCCTATTTTATTTTCATTTGCCTAAAGTTTTTCACCACCCAAATAATAATAATTAGATTGTTTAGCCGTATTTTCAAATATGCACATTTTCAATATTACGAAACTCACTAATTTAGTTTTTAATAATCACCTAAACATACAAGTTCTAAGTTATTGTAATATTTCCACTTTACCTTGTTTGATTATTTTAAAGAAAAAAAATTGGGGGCAAATACCTTGTACATTTTAAGAAAAATATTTTTAAATAAATCCCATGTTTATTAATACAATTTATGAAATGAAAGGTTTTTTTCCACCACAATAGAATAAAAAGATATATATATATATATGATTAAGTCAAGATTTGAATCCGGGAAATCTAAAATGTGAGGAAGTCATGATGTCAACCCAGTAAAAACTATCTCTTTTTGAAAATTATTTATTTCAATTTCACACAAACAAATAGTTTTATTAAAGGATTGCATAAAACGTTCAAAGCAATAAGATTTTTAAAAATTTGCAAACATATTTTGTAGAATGTCGCACTGCGTTCAATAAAATTAGTCTCAGAATATTGCAACCAAAGAAGGAGAGGTGCGTCTATTTTGTTTTATGTTGCTTTAATCACTAGACAAGCCCTGTCTTGCAAGGTGTTTAGCTGGCGAGGGTAATTATCTCGCAAGCCGCTAGTATGTTTACAAGATTGTGTGTGAGATGCGAGCAATCCACTAGTGACTCAAAGCCCGCGCGTTTCAAAACTAGTTGCGACAAGGCCTAGTGAGGTGCCAGTTTGATAACTTACTTCAAGATTAAAGTTGGTTTAATCACACATATCTTCTCTAAAAACGTACTCAAATATATTTTGTGAAAGCGATTCAAAGTGACCTCTTTGAAAACAAATTGGCACAGGACCCACATGGCCATCATTCTAGTTGTGTCTGGTTTGCTGGTGACGTGTAAGACGGGGTTCAAATCCCATACGGATGTACTGCAGGTAATTTTTATTGAAGTTGGATTTTCTTACAAATTTGGAGCACCTTTTAGAAAATAGAAAAATATGTTTTGCGGTCTAAATTGATAACACTTTACTGAATTATTAATGTAATTTTATAGGTATTGATTTATATATATATATAATAGCAAATTTTTATCAGTTAGATATGTTACTCTTAATTAATTTAAGGTTAGGGTTTCACAATATCCCTCCACATATGTGCGGGTACAGTTTATCTAAGCTCTGCCTTGTTAAAATGTCTAACTGCACATGTATCCGACTGGCGTCCTTGGCTCAGATCCTGACCTAGTTAGCATATGACCTGATTGCCCTGGATTCACGTGCGTCACTTTATGGCTCATCGCGAGATTTAAATAAATTGTATTCAGGTGCCAGGTAGTTTAACGTTCCCTACCTACGATTATACTTGGTTTGATTTAAATGAAAGATAACATAAATTAAAGATCAAAAATTATTTATTAGGATTACTTTGGTTCCAGTTAGCATCTAAAGGATGAATATAAATAATATAAGTTGAGCTTGAGTGACTAGTTCATCTCCAACTCTTTAGCTGCGCGAGTGTTTAACAACGTCCAATCTGTTTGCTGGTGTGAATGCGGGAGAATAACACACGTCCAACTGTTTACTGGTGTGATCGCTAGTGATTCTTCAATGGATGCTGCGAGGTCTCTTTGCAACCTTTGTCGCGGTCCAAGGGAGCGTCCACTGCCCTGGGGTGATTTCCCTTGTTAGAAAGACATTAGCCAAGGTCACTTTAACTGCATTAAAAATCTGCAACTTGGGTTGGGGGAATCTTTTACTATTTGTCCTATTATTTACTAGTTTTTTATGTAAGCATCATAAATATTAAAAAACACAATATAAATATTGTACCTTTGTTTTCGAAAGTTACCCACCTCGGTGGCGTAGTTGGCTAACGCGCCAGTCGTGTTGAGCCAGACCACCGAGGACGGGGAGATCGAGGTTAGAATCTCGGTCGGGTGAACTGGGGGTGGTTTTTCCTAAATGGTTTTCCACTCTCCCTCCACGCAAATTCGGGTTCACTTCCTATAAATTCAACCCTCCCAATTCTTAATCCATTAGAGTAATTAGTACTTAAGCGTATAACCCGCACGGGTAGTAAGACGCGGTGCTAAATATTATTATTATTATTATTATTATTATTATTATTTTCGAAAGTTAAAACAAGTGACGCTCCAGTATGTACTTCACTGTAACTCATAAAACCTGATACATAGTTAACATGAAATAAAGGTTATGTTTCAAATTCTTGGCGGATAAAAGAGATACTCTTAGAATTTACGCGAATAGCGTAAAAAGACACGTAAGTGGCGCGCGCCTCTTAGCCTAACCTTTTCCTCACACTCTCACTTTCTTTCTATCTCACACAAACACACATACACACAAATACATGCACACATCTCATTTATACAATTCTTACAAACAGACCAAGATTCACACGATCCTACGAACACTCACATTGTGACATAAGTTCCTCTTGTCCCAAACCCTAACGTTGTTAGAAGAGCCCAGTTGTTATTTTTTTTAGCACCGCGTCGTAATACGCGTTCAGGTTATACTCTTATGTACTAATTACGCTAATGATTTTAGGAATGGTTGAGGTTATATTATAGGAAGTGTACCCGCATTTGCGTGGAGGTAGAATGGAAAACATTTGTTACAAAACCATAGTACACCCGACCGAGATTTAAAACCTCGATCTCCCCGTCATCAGCATTCTAGTCTACTGCGAGAGTAGTTGCTCGTTAGACCTTACAACCACCGAAGTGGGTCCCAGTTAATTACAGAGGAGCTAAAGCTATAATTACGGATGTACAATACACCGATTTTCATTCGCTCACAGGTGCGTCAACTGCGAATATCAACAGCTGTATTCTGACCTGTTTCCAAGTTTCGACGGAATTCTGGCAGGCTACATTAATTGGGGCATGAACAGTGTTGTTTTTAATCTTCTCACTGTAAAAGCTGTGAATAGTTCACTATTAATCACCCCTTAGATTAGGTCGTTAAAAGGCCTGTTTTGAAAATATTAATACATAAAGTTTAGTTCTGCATAAGACAATTGTTGTACGCTTAATACTTTTCAGGTTTTACTAACTACTTATATAAAAACATATATAATAATAATATATATGATAATAGATATATATTATATATATATGTTTAATATATATGGTTATATATAATATATATGGTTATATATAATATATGGTTATATATAATATATATGGCTATATATAATATATATGGTTATATATAATATATGGTTATATATAATATATGTTATATAAATAATATGGTTATATATAATATTTAGGTTATATATAATATATATGGTTATATATAATATATATGGTTATATATATATATATATGATAATAGATATATATTATATAATATTATGTGTTTTATTATATAATATATATATATATATATATAATATGGGGGGTCGATTTACGTGGGAAGTAACAGGGGTGTGGATAGTAGGCCTCAAAACAACACAAAAAGTCCTTATGAATACGAACATATGTCCTATGTTCGATAGTTCTTGAGATAAGGCCATTCAAGATTATATTGGAATTGTTAAGAGCCCTACTTGCTGAACCCCTGTTACACTTCTTATAAGAAACGTATCATTGCTGTTACAGAGGCAGGGCTGCAGCTACATATTTGTAATTCTTTAATTTATATAGTTGTAAACCATATATATCATATACATATTTGTAAGCTTTATGTATTTTTGCTTTTAAAACATATGCATATTACATAATAATGTATATAGTTGAATTTTGAGCACCTGGAGACATTTTTGTGTACAACGCGCTTTCATACCCTTTTGGGTTATCCTCATATACTAAATAAGTAACTAAGAGAAAATCAGAGTTTTAGAAAATATACCAGTATTTGCTTGAATGGAATTAGGTTAACTATTTATGAAAGTTTACCATCAGTACACCAAGCCCGGAACCTACCCATCTTCATCAAACCATTCCAGACGAGGTTGACTTCCTGACCTGCGTGCCCACCGATACGGTAAATGTATTTGGTAACGTTCCTTTAAAATTAAAACTAAAGCAGAAAGCACGGTCGTGTCCTGCTGGTCGCACGGACACACATTCCAACTCAAAACACGCCACTAAAGCAAGTCAGTTAATGAGCTGTTTTCGTTCAACAAAATCCTACATCTACATTGTAAGTCATAACCAGCTGTTCCTCCATATGATGACCTCACATAAAATAGAGCGGCCCACCCACGAGATTCGTTCCCAAAACATCCAACTCTAGAAATAATAGAACAATTATGAAATATTTTTATATCACCACGTCTTACTAACATTTTTTTTTATCCGTCGCCACGTCTTACTACACGTTCAGATTATACGCTTAAATTCTAATTACGATAATGGGTTAGGAATTGCTAAGGATGAATACAGAGGAAGTGAGTTCGCATTTGCGTGGAGGGATAGTGGAAAACCCTTTAGGAAAAACCACCCCCAGTTCACCCGATCGAGGTTCAAACCTCGATCTTCCAATCCTCGGCAGTCTAGCTCAACACTAAACTAGCGCGTTAGCTGACACCGCCACCGAGGCGGGTCCTACTAACAGTTCAGGCTATACACATATAATATGATAATTACTACAATGGGGTAAGGATGAGGAAGGAAACCTTTTAGAGGTAATCTACCAGCATTTGCATGGAAGGAGAGTGGGAAACCATTTAGCGGAAAACCACCCTCAGTAGACCTAGCCAGGACTCGAACCCCGATCTCCTCATCATCAGCAGGCAAGTCTAATAAGAAAGTGACGCCTTAGACCCCTCGGTTACTAAAGAGTGTCCTTTGAAATATATTTTAGGCTTGAATACATTTTAGGTTTGAATGTTTATTTATAAATTTAATTTAGCAGCTACCACATCGTTGGACATGTGGGCTATATTTAAATTGCATGATTATCTAGTACGGTTTGCTGGTGGCGCGGAGGTCATAGTTTTAATCCCGGCTAGGCATACATTTTAGAGTGTATTTAAAAAATTAAAAATGGCTTTCCACTTTATTCACGAAAATGAAGGTACAATCCTTTTAAATTCTACTTTCCTCACGCCTAGCTCAAAAGTGCAATTATGTGAGTAGTGGTAGTAAGACACCTTGCACATAAAAATAAAACACGGTTCTTAAGTTTATTAAGATGCTACTGAAAATGTTACTTGTGTTTGTTTGAACCAAAGTTCTAGAAATATAATGCGTGAATAATACATCTATAGATTTATTTTAAATTTTATTTGTAAAGAATTTTATATTCATATACAAATACATTTTCACAAATACAATTTGGGTATTTCCATCTATTTTGTACTGGTGTATATATATTCTGGTGTATACACTGGTTAATATATATAGGCCCTACTGGTGTGTGCCTATACATACTTTTATAAATATCTATACATATGTAATTTTGGACTAAATAGTAGTAACTTATTTAATATATTATACATGTATAGGGAACACAGGGACCACACCCCATATATATACATATATATTTATAGTATATTCAGTCTAATGTTCCGTTTTAGAGTATCGTAGTAGCCTTGTGATTAGGTGAGTTGCGACGGTCAGTCTACCTATCTGGGATATACGAATAAATTGTCAAATAAAATAAAGTAAATATATATTATATTTGACAAAGGTGTATTTTGTCTGTTGCGTTCTATTTTTTTAAATACTCTTCAATTCAAATATTGACTATCAGCGGATTATTATATTAAGCCAAGGAAATAGAAGCGAGTACCTTTCTAAGGGTTATTTATTTGTTATTTTTGTATGTTTATAAGACGCATTATTGACGGCTAACCTTAATTCTAAATGATGGGGTCATTGAAGTAGGGATAAAGTAAACGCAGCCACATTATTATATGAATAGGATGATAGTGACTAATTGAAAATCACTTGTAAAAAGTAAATTTCAATGTTTCTGGGCCTTCGCGTCAACGGTGACCCAGTGTAATGCGACTCTAACGCCAAAGACAACTTTCCCACTGCTGTGGGTTCTAACAAAGTGAAAATGTTGGTGAGGTTAGTTAAAAATAAAAAATTGATGAACCATTAACACCATCGTTTAAAATATGTGAAATTAAAACATTTTTATGGAGAAATAGAAAATTTGACGTTCTAGACTTTTGTTAAATATTGTACAGATTTAAAGGCGTTAATTTAAAATTAATATATTTTTTAAAACAAACTATTAAGTAAAAGGTATGTTAAAAAATAAAGATATAAGTAAATTTAAAAAATACTCTGTAAATTATTTATTTTGTGTATTAACTTATAAACTAACTTAAATCTAGAACCGACACAAAGTCCTACCCCAATCCTTTATTTAATGATTGTGAAAGAAGATTTTTCCAATTTTACCAATGATAAATATATTTGTAAAGTAAGGAATTGAACCCGAGACCTTTAAATAAATAGACAGACCCAGTACCGACTAAGATAATGTGTCAGACTTCAAGAACAATTGTATTAACAAACCAAATATCAAATTACGTATAATTGATATGGGTTTAACATACACTTTATTTTTGATATAGACTTTTTTTTAAATTTAAACCTAAACAAAGAGCATTATTAATCATAGTAAACATATTAAAGCACTTTAAATATTAATATTATGATTATTGTTTTAATATATTAAGAAATAATACTTGACTCGTCTACCCAACACGATGACTATGAAGTTTCTTTCGTGATTTATTGTTTAGAGAGCAATTGTAAAACTATAATACATATATATATATACTTTTTAGTTATAATACGTTTACATGCTCTGCATTTTGAATAATCCCAGTTAACAAACTTAAAACTTACATTTTAAAACATTTAAACGCTAAATTAATTTAGGATGGGTAATATGATTTTAGCTAGACTTTTATTTTATTTTATGCAACGTTGTCACGGATTAATAATAAGTGGAAGAAAGATATAATCAACAGGAATAAATATAAATTATGTATTTTATAAGTTCATAAGTTGGACAGTTAAATCTTAAATCCAATAAACCAGTAATCTTAATAATGATGTCAATACTTTTATGTGTTAATTATTATTATTAACCCTCTTTCTAAAAGAAAGTGTGTGTTTTAACCACTAGAGATTGAACCTCGACCCTCGCGACCTAAAGTGAAGACAACATGGCCGACTAACGCAAGTTGTCGATCTTTCGATCGGAGCTAGAAGCTAATGTCTAGTAAGAAAGTACTCACCGTGACTGTTAATGAAGTTAGCCAGATAGAGGTCAAGTTCTCGGACGGAAACGTTGATGTGGTACGGGTTAACACAGAGGCCGGGGTGCGCGCACTCAGGAGACTTTTCCAGACGTTCGCCGTCGGTACTTTCCAAGGGTATCGCCTTGAAAAGGATCACCATGACAAGGTCAAGCCGCCATACCTGGGAACAAATAGTCCAAACATCACTCTTGACGGGAGAAAAACGTATTGGGATACACAGCTTTTTATTACTTCAAACACAATGGAGGCCCATTCTTAACAAAATAAATGAAATTTTTATGTATGACACCTCAGATCAGTCAGTGGAGAGTCTCTCCAATGAGATTAGGGACCCGATATTGACCACCATTATGGGTAAAAAAAAAAATATTATTGGTGAAATTGGGACTTCCCCTTTAAAAAAAACTCCATGGCATCAGCCGACAATCGAACCATACCGGCCGACCGAACGGCCGCTTACTGTTGGTGAAGATAGTAATTCCTGCGGATAGGTGGTATCATGTGGTCAGCACTACGAACCCTTCAGGCGTTAATCTCAGTTTTTTAGACCGGAGCCGTTACTTTTTCGTTCAAGTAGATCCTCATTTGTCCTCACGAGGATGCTTTGATCCCGTTCTAGACCCAATGCTTCATAGAAAATCTGGAAGAACCAGGGATCGAAGCCGGGACTTATGGATCTGTATCCAGCAACTCTGAGCTCTGGATCACAGAGGCAGTCTTTCTTCTTTCAAAGTGATGAACAAACGGCTGTGGGACTGGGTTTTGTGTATGTTCTTAGAGTTAAATTAGATTGTAAGTCGTGTGCTGATATGATAAGTGTATTAGAAAGTGCATGTTAAGGTGAGAGTGTAGGGAAAGTGAGTTAAGAAAAGTACTCTTTCTTTTTTTAAAGCTTTTTTTAATATATAAAATATTGCTCCAGGAAAATCATAGAGTTTAATTTACTTCACATAGTGATATCAACAGTTCTTGAATATTTCTCAAGGGTTTCCTAGAATTTGATGAAAACTTTTTCTCTACCCTTAAAAATGTTTCTCAGCAGCTTCGGTGACCTAATGATCTAGGTCAGAGGTGGGCAACATATCTTTCAATGTAGCCACAGGTGTGGCGAATGAGAAGTGAAACTCGCCACCCTATATAAAAATTGAGAGATTAGGTTGCTCAATCGAAAAGCATAGCAACGCACACTGTTTGAACAAGTTTATTCAAAACATGTACACTTTGACTACTCGTTACTAACATCGCAAACGAAAATGACTTAAAATTGTTCAAATCAATAATGTGAGACAATTTAATACGAAACTTAACAATAATTTGTCTGACAAATTACATAATAAGGCTGAACATCTGAACCAAATGCATACCTTGAATGCCTCCATAGCAAAAACCATCAGGAAAAGGTTTATTTTTCTGTGAAAGCTGTAAACTAAAATTTTCCACAATATTATAACAATTCGCCGCTTGTAGCAATTGGCAACACGGTTGCCCACACAAGGTCTGAGGCTTCACACTCGCAATAAACTAGACTGCCGATGACGGGGAATCGGAGTTCGAATCTCAGTCAGATGCACTGAAGGTGGTTTTTCCTAAATTGTTTTCCATTCTACCTTCACGCAAATATGGATACACTTCTTCTAAATTCAACATTCTTCACCCCTAACACAATGGCGTAATTAGTACATACACGCACAAACCAAACATGTAATAAGATGCAGAACTAAAAAAAAAGTTTATCATCAAATGTAGTTATGCCTATGACATATATTCAAGAACTGTTGATATTACTATAAGTATAAAATTAAAATATATTTTTCTGCTAGAGAAATATTTTAATTATTTTGACAAAAAAAGTTTACCCTAACAACTGAAAAACACCTTTTCTAACGTCCTCATTTCATCCCACCTTAAATACCCCAGATAAATAAATATAAACTTAAAGTATCATTTTAAAATATCAAATGCAACAATTTTAATCGATAGTTACTCACAGTTACCCACATAGATGGTCAAGCGGATTAAACGTCAATCTCGACTCTAGACTTGTCTACCAGTGACTTGTATACATTTCGGTGGTCTTGGCAGACTGAATTGCAAAAATACCTTCTGGCTCATTGAGGAAAGCAACGGAAAACTTCCTCACTCCTCATTTCTTTAGCACACTTTTTCAGTGCGCCTAGGCTTTACAGCTGACGGTGGAACTGTTGAGGATCCAATCGACCTTCGGGTTGAGTATTATTCATACATACATACCTAGACAACCAGTGACGAAATGGTTGGGATTTAGAATATTGTCAGAGTGTAATGAGCCTTGAATACCATCCTCCTTCCACGAAAAGACTTATAAATTTTCTAAAAATTCTACTATCCTCATTCTTAGCCCATAGTGTAATTAGATGCTGATAGGCTGGACGGGTGGTAAGACGCAGAGGGAAAACAAACATACAATAAAAGCACTTAAAGAAGGATACAAAATACATTAAAAAGAGTTACATTTCATTCGTGCTAGTGTAAACGTCACAAATAAAACTTTATTGGCACCATAAACCATCCAAAGCATTTATACAGTTGGAATCTTGTATTTAGCAACAACATTCATTGATATATAGTTCTCTATATATATTATTTAAAAAAAAAAGCCCATCTGAAACAATAGATAAAAACATTACATATGTTTACCAACTAGTTCGCACCAACAATACACCAACCAAACTAATTGAATTGAATTATTTATGTTAATCATCATTGAATACATCTATTTAACAACCAACTTTTACAGCCAAAGCTATAGTCGGATAGCCTTTATGGACCAAATATCTTCCCAAGCACCTTGTTATCGAACAACCTAAATTTGTTTTCGTCATCTAAGGTAAGATATCACGTTTCACATACATAGAAAACAACCGATAAAATTATTATTTTGTATATGCTGAGTTTTACATTACTTGACAGCAGGTGAGAGGTCAACAACTTACTGACCTAGTAGTAACACGCATTTCCTGCCTTTGGTCTTTTCCTAATATATAATCTAATATTATTATTACTTGACGTATCATTAAAAAGGAACATTATAAAAACAAATAAAGCGTGAAGATAGTAAAATAAATTGTATGATACACTCGCACAAACTATTTCATATTGTGTATTATCGCTTCCTTAGAAGATAATTTTCAAAAATTTGTTTTGAGTAAGCTACCCTTAAGTATGTTTTCCTCGTAAAAACAAACACATAATCTTGTTAGCCACAATAATCACTCTTTATATATACATTATAAACCAAATCTTTCAAATATATGTAACAAAATTTAAGTTTTCAAAGTTAATTAATAGTAAAATACCATAAATTTATTATTATTATTATTAATTATTATTATTATTATTATTATATTATTTATTATTATTATTATTATTATACATTTGAATAAAATGATTAGAGCGTTTTTCGAAATATTTGGAGTTTTCAAAAATGTTCCATCAGTAAACTACCCTTCAATGAATTTTTGCCTGAAAACCAACTCTACGGTGCTATTTGTGATGTCAATCAGATTCTAAACGAGCATTTTAAACAAAATCGTTAGGGCATTTTTCAAAAATTTAGAGGTAAAAAAAAAGCACATCAGTAAAGGACTAGGGTGAAAAAAAGTGTTGTAGTATAGCCCCATAAGATCTAAGTTTAAAGTTTGAACAAAATCCATCAAACCCCGTGGCCTGGGAAAGACTGACAGACAGACAGACATGGTGACAGACAGAATTGTAAAGTTCACTTTTTTGCGTTCGTGTTCACACGTAAGGATTCGTCATAATATCGAGATAGGTTTTTTCACGAACACAATACTTTCTCTTGATATGAGAAAGTAAAAATGTACGTACCCTTTGTTCTAATAAAATCTGCCCCCCCCCCCTCTATTTTCAATTCTACTTTTCATTAACATGAAAGGTCATAAATAAGGGTTAGATTATTTGTTAATAATAGCATTGAGTACGTTAACCTTCAGTGTGTTGGTGATTTGGTGGTCTAGAGGTAAGGTGTCAGACTTCTGTGCTGTGGGTCCGGGGTTCGATCCTAGGTCCCGGCACAGATTTATCTGATTGTCAAACCCTTCCTTCACCTCTGACAAGACGTGTATTAATCACAGCTTGTGAATGTGTGGACTACCAGGCCTCCACCGTGGTTCGGATCCCACGTTAAACTGTAGGTCCTCCATTTCATCTCACAGTCACCCTACCATTACGCATTAGCATAAGTGCGTACAACCCGACGGGTAGTAAAACACGATGCTAATAATAATAATTCACTGTGTTAGCCAACAGGGAACAAATTTAAAGATGAGTGGAATCACATTGGCATTGACAGTATATTTGAAAATTATCATAAGAAGAAGAAGTTACCTAGTCAAAATCAAAGAAATAAGTGGGCATAGCACAACACTAAATATGGAATTTTAAGAATTCAGATGTATCGTAAATTGTATGTCAAGATGTGTATATTTAATATGTTTGTACCCAAAAAATATAAATTCAATGGTTATTTAAATGACAATAAACACGTAAATAATAGAAACGGGATAAACTTTTAGAATACAAATTTCTTTTAATTTTTGATGATATGGAAGGGAACGTGACTTTGATTCAGTATGTTTGCAGTTTTTATAATCAAATAAATGGTAAGGCGCACCATGGACTTTCATTGGTTTTTATCTTAAAATATACATTTACTAAAAACTCATAAGATTTTTGAAGTTAAATAATAGGTATATACATTATTGTAGAACATACACCAAGGATCATAAATGAAATAATATACACTGTTACTCTGTAGTCCATGGCATTAGGAACTAAGAGCACTGTTACAGAAAAATTGAGAAAAGAGAAATATATATGTTCACCAAGGAGCATAAGAATCATATTCATTTTCAAAGACCTGAATTAAAAAGTACTAGTGGATCGTTGCAGAGATGGCTGCATATTATTGTACTAAAATTAATCTAGATTTTTTATTGGGAAAAAATCTATATAATAAGAGATCATTTGACTTTCTAATTAAAAGTTTAACTCAGCCAAGCTATTAAATTACATGGATATTTAGCCTTATTGTTTGATTTGAATCAAAACTTATATTTTCCCTCTTCCATCCACGATGAGAAATTTAAAACGACCCCTCTCCTAGCTCTCTAGCTATTCGTTGCACCAAACCACTCAAGTAATGAATTATTAAGCTGTTATTATTTTTAACCAAAGAGAAATATTTTATTTACCGATATACAATAATATGCAACTAAGTGTTTCCATAGAGATGTAAACAAAGAATGATTGTACAGTTTAGCCGCTACCCATACAGAATGAAAATATGGAAAATTTACAAGAAAAATTTAATTTAGTTTTAGGCTAATATTTTTGGTGGCACCCTGGACTCTAACCTTTAAAATGACTTAGTTGGTTAAGATCGGTAAAACCGTTTACTCTTAATTTCAACTATCAAAAATGGGCTTATTAAATGTATGTATAAAAATGTGTGTTTGTGTGTGTTTTGTGTGTGTGTGTGTGAGAAGAGAGAATGTGTGTGAGAGAAAGAGTGTGTATGAGAAAGAGAGAGAGAGTGTGTATGAGAAATAGTGAGAAAGAGAGAGTATGTATAAGAGAAAGTGAGAGAGAGAGAGAGAGAGTGTGTGTGTATGAGAAATAGTGAGAAAAAGAGAGAGTGTGTATGAGGAAAAGTGAGAGAGCGTGTAAGAAATAGAAAGATAATATGTGAGAGAGAATGCGTGAAAAAGTGTGTATGTGTGTGTGTATGAAATAAAGATAGGGTAAAATTTTGAGAGCGATATTGTGTGAAAGAGAGAGAAAATGTGGGGGCATGTGAAAGAGGTTTTGAGAGAGAAAGTTAGAGAGGGAGAGATTAGATTATAGAAAGAGTTAGAGAGAGTTTAAGAGAGTGATGGAGAGAAAGTTTGAGACAGAGTTAAAGAGACATTGAGAGTGTGAGTCTGCGAGAGAGAGAGCAAGATTGATATATAAAGATAGTGAGAGTGATTTAGAGAGGGTTTGAGAGAGGAGTTTAAGAGAGGGCTTTTGAGTGATAGAGAGCGTTTGAGAGATAGAGAGCGTTTGAGAGATAGAGAGCGTTTGAGAGATAGAGAACGTTTAAGAGATAGAGAGCGTTTGAGAGATAGAGAGCGTTTGAGAGATAGAGAACGTTTGAGAGATAGAGAGCGTTTGAGAGATAGAGAACGTTTGAGAAAGAGAGTGTTTGAAAACAAGAGCGTTTGAGAGAGCTTAAGAGAGAGAAAATATAGTAAAGATATTGTGAGAGAAATTGTGTGATAGAGAGTGTATATGAGGTTAGATCATGTGTGAGAGAATGGGATAAAATGCGAGAGAGAGAATGAGAGATCATATGAGAGAGAGTGTGTTATAGTAAGTGTGTGTGTGTGTGTGTGTGTGTGAGGGGAGAGTGTGTGAGAGCGTGTGAGAGTGTTTGAGAGATTGTGTGTGAGAGCGTGAGAGAGTCAGATAGAGATATAGAATGTGAAAATATAGATGTGGTGCACAAAACATTAAGGTACTATGAAATAGCATTCCCTCAAAATTAAGTATCAACATGGAAATATTAATGAACTAACTGTATTTGTAAAACTGTGAAAAGATTGATGGGGTACACAAAACATTACTATTAAATATCACATCCTCAAAACTAAGCGTTGAAATTAAAACATAGCTTAACTTATGTATTTTCATTTTCCCGTGAAAATGACTTTTAGGGTACTTTACAGAAGCGGAAATTTCCGTATCCCCGCAACTATTTGAGATACTAAATAGCTTATCGTTGCAAAATTATAGTAGTATTAAAAATTAGAAAACTTTTATATGAAATATATTTTTATAAAACCAACAGTTTCTGAGATATTGGCAAATATATTAATACAATTTGGTGAGATTTAGTTGTAAAGAGCTACTACTTAAGTTTTAATGCAATAATTCTCTAATGCCATAGAGTAAGAGATGAGTAGGTCTCTCAAAAGTTTACGTTCTATTTCTTTCAACCCTTTAGGAGAAGTGTTTTACAATAATTATATATCTCTATCATTCTAGATTCAATAGTCAATATTTACCTATTTTATTGGTCAAAATTTTTAAGTGAAGAATTTAATAGCAATGCAATAACCATAGATGTGCAACCCCTAATAAAATGTCGTAAATTTTAAACCGGAAGTTGACATTTTAATACTCATACTAAGTGTTGACCCACGGGGACCCAATATAAATATTTTTACTTTCTCGCTACCTTACAGTTTTGTGATCGTCAAAAAAATTGAGATCGAGATTTTGGTGGATGTCGACGTCTCATGACCCCCAGAAATCTAAACAGTGGTTTTCGCAAGCCGTCTGTCTGTCTGTCTGTCCGTCTGTCCACCTTTCTGTCAGTTTGTTCCTCGGGCTAGAGCCTAAACTATTTTACCGATTGGGCTAAGACTTGGTATATATGGGTTTTCGTGGGTTTACCCCGAGGAATTTCTGCAATTGGATATTAAAACCTAAAATTAAGTGTAGTTTCCTTAAGGCGGAAAGAGAAAAAATATTTTGTTTAAAATCGGCTTCAATGATTTTGATTAAATTTCTTTTCCAAGCTTTGATCTATATTACAAACAAAATGGCTACCCTCAACTTCTCGTCAAAATGACTTTAAGGGTCCCGGTCTGATGCGTAAATTCTAATTTAGAATTTTATCTCCGTAAGTCTTTGAGATATGAAATTACTTATCATTGCATACAGGTGGATCCATTTATAATAAACATCTTTTACTTGAAATATATTTTTATAAAACCAAAAGTTTTCAAGCTGTTGATGGATGTCGACATTTCATGGACCCTTGAACCCTAAAAAGTGGTTTTTGCAACTCCGTCTGTCTAACCCTAAAATTAATAGCAGTTTACTAAAGAGTGAAAAGAGAAAAATTCTATTTTCTCAAAATCGGCTATATCTTTCTTATTTTAGACTCAATAGGCAATAATTACCTATTTAATTGGTAAAAATGTATAAAAGAGAAATGAAATAGCAATGCAATAACCATAAGATATCACCTAATAAAATGAGGAAAATTTTAACCGGAACTAAAATTTAATACGAAGTGCTGACCCTTGGGGACCCAATATCGATATTTTGTATTGATCCAATTATACAAATGAAGACGTTAATTCTTTAAAGATAAAATTATGAAATTTAAAACCGTGATTAAAAAATGTTTTACGTATGTTCTCGGGTTTGCTAGTGTATATTATATTAAGCATTTTGTGTAAATATCTCAATTTCTAAAAAATAGAGCGAGAAATTTGTGCGGAATTCCGTAACATTTATTTTTAACATTAGTCAACATCATTTTATCGTTTTTGAGCTTATAAAACAAAACTTAACATATTTAAACATCTTTTATCATTCGCGAATCAAAACGTAGACAATATTTTCCCGAACTTAACAACTTAACCTTTTAATTTTCTAATTATGTGCAATGTTATTGATTTAAATGCGAATTAACGATAACAATATTCCAATATTGTTTTCCCTTTTTTCTCTTCAGCAAATTAAGGGTTCAGTAAATTAAGGTAAAATAAGGGTTAGACATCTTATTCCAAAAAACCCCTCGGGTTGACCTTAAGAAAACCCCAGATACTAAGTTAGAGCCCAATCTATAAAATAGTTTCGGCTCTAGCTCAAGGTACAGACAGAAGAAAAGACAGATGGCACCGCGAAAACAACTTTTTTGGTTTTAGGGGGTCATGCATGAAACGTCGAAATTTATCAAAATCTCGAGTTCAATTTTATTGGAGATCACAATACTTTCTCTCCAATGTATCGAGAGAAAGTAAAACTTATTGGGCTAAAATAAATACAATATTGATCCAGTAGATACGTTTGACTTAGTTGTCTATATATAGTATTCTCAACAGTTTTTGAATATGTGTCGAAAACATAGCGGCATTTGACCACAAACTTTTAAGATGAAGAGAAAAATTCCTGGTCAAATTCCACGGTTTCCACGACATAAATTCAAAAACTGTTGAAAATAAATTATATATAAAATTAAACTAAACGTGTCTCCTAATGAAGTGTTTTATTTATTTTGGCCTAAGAACTTTTTTTAGTCATAAAACTATAAAATTACGGACCCTAGCTACCATTTCCTTCCAACCTAACTTAATTCGTTCATGAACTAAGTAAAGCAAACAGCAAACTAAAGTGCAGCATTTCTTAAACTCGTTGGCAGTTTAACGATACATTGAAGTTGTTTAGAAAGCGTTTGAAAATGATTTATGTTACTCGTTTCTCATCGTGTCTAAATTGTTTTGGGAAATGGCGAGGAGATTCTAGATTTCAGGAGGTACCTTTCATTTGGGTACTTTAAGATGGTAAGCTTACCTTACATTATTACATTATGGTATTCTTTATAAAGATAACGTAAACGAACTATTCATAATTTTATATTTTACTAATTTTCTGATGAATTGATTAGTTTTTTTAGGATCTGTATTTTTTGAAGTGAACCTTTTTGTTTTGCATTTAGCACAGTAGGTTTAAAAATACTGCATTAATCGTCAGCTAAAGGTGTGTGAGCTGAAACAATAGTTTTTATTTAAAATAAAAACAACTCACGTCTAACGACACTTGTACTAAATATCGGACTCATTTACTTTTGTTTTACTAGTGACGAGTAGGTTGAGGTTTAAATCCCAAAGAGATATATTGAAGTTTGATCCAAATTGTTTTCACCACACACTCCTGCCGCTAAAATTCTGCTACATTTTCTCGAAATCATATCGTCCTCATTATTACCTAATTAGCTCCGAAACTATTTGAGATATGAAATTACTTAGCATTAAAAATATGTATATATATTTATAATACAGATATTTTATCCGAAAAATATTTTTATAAAATCAATAACTTTCAATCTATACGCAATTATATGAATTTTTTAACTTTTTGGATATTAAAGCTTAAGTATTGCGACCGTAAAAAAAACTACCTAGAAATGTTGATGAATGTCGACATCTCATGACCCCCCGAACCCTAAAAAATAGTCTTTGCAATGCCGTCTGTCTGTGTCTATAAAAACTTAAAATTAAGGGTAGTTTACTGAAGGGCGAAAAGAGAAAAATTTGGTTTTCTCAAAATCCGCTCAAACGATTTTGATTAAAATTCGTATCTAGGCGTTGATTAAGATTATAAATAAACTGGCTATTTTCATTTTCCTATGAAAATGATTTTTAGGGTACTTTACAGAAGCGTTAATTTCCGTATCTCCACAACTATTTGAGAAACTAAACAACTTATCATTGCAAAATTGTAGGACTATTAGAAATAAAAAACTTTTATTTGACATATATTTTTATAAAAGCAACAGTTTCTGAGATATTTGCAAATATATTAATACAATTTTGTGAGCTTTAGTTGTAAACATATACTACTTAAGTCTTAACGCAATAATTCTCCAATGCCATAGAGTAATTAAATATAAGTATCTAAAAAAGTATGTTATTTTTCCTTAAAGCTCTTAGGAGAAATGTTTGCATAGCAATGATCTATCTCCATTTTAGACTCAATAGTCAATATTTACATTTTTTATTGGTCAAAATGTATAAATGAATAATTAAATATCAATGCGATGACTTGAAGATCTGCAACACCTTATAAAATGTTAACACTTTAACCAGAAATCGAAATTTTAATACGAAGTGTTGACCCTTGTGGAAGACATTAAACTGTTTGAAATGCTCTTAGGTGGACAAAGATGCGCCTCTTTTCTCATTGATTCTATATCGTTATTGTTGTTATTAGCACCGCGTCTTACTACCCGTTCGGGTTATACGCACTTACGCTAATGTGTAATGGTAGGGTGATTGTGAGATGAAATGGAGGACCTACAGTTTAACGTGGAATCCGAACCACGGTGGAGGCCTGGCATTCCTCACATTCACAAGTTGTGATTAATACACGTCTTGTCAGAGGTGAAGGAAGGGTTTGGCAATCAGATAAATCTGTGCCGGGACTGAGGTTTGAACCCCGGACCTCCAGCACAGAAGTCTGACACCTTACCCCTAGACCACCAGGTCACCGATTCTATATCATTGTATATTATTTTATGCGTGTTCTTATGTGGAGTGGTGATGATACAATGTACATTATTCCGTTCAGAAATCTTACGAGTTTATAGAAAGAGAGAGAAAGTCTGTGCGGTGCGCCGTACCATTTATTTAAATTTACGACTATAATAATTGGTACGGCTATACCCGTAACCTGTAGAATATAGATTATTTTGACCTTCCAGCCTCGCTATGCATGTGCATTTAATTGTACAAGCGTTATCTTTCTTTCATATTAATGCAACTGGACACCAATGTAAAATGTGAACTATGTTCTTATTTTCATTTTAAAAGCCATATTGTATTTGTTCCCTTTTATATAGGTTTTTATTCACTTTTCCTGTACCTTCTTTCAAATACATATAACAAAATACCGCAAAAAAATGAAAAGTGGTTATCCTTACAGAGCTATTAGGCCTACTATCTAAATAATTTTGGTTTTCCAAGAAAATATTATTTATAAGTAGTTTACTGATAAATCATTTTTAAAAGTTTGTCAGAAACTATATTAGGTTAGACTATATGAGGAAGTATGAAAGATAGTGTGGTAAAATTTAATAATAATAATAATAATAATAATAATAATAATAATAATAATAATAATAATAACTATTTTAAGGCAATTCTTTGTTTGATCATTTTAGCATGATTATGTATACGAAATACTCAAAGTAATTAATTTTTATGATGCTTGATAAGAAAGTGAACTCATTTATCCAGCTTAAGACAACTGAAATTGGAGCCCAACTTAGAATTAGGGCTCCGAAATTTAAATTATTTAAAAACACAAACAGCTTAGAGTCTTAAGAATGTTTAGCCAACTAAATGTAAAAGTTTCTAAAATTTGCCATATTTGAGTACAAACTTTCGTTGACTACCATTTCCTGCTAGGAGGAACCTAGCATAAAAAAAAAGTCCTTGCACTTTGACGTACATCCCAAAACGAAGCCAATAATTTTTCAACGTAAACACTTGATGGATTTAAGAGCCCTTCTTCTGAAAGAAGAAACACAGCTTCAGTAGATGCCAACTCAACCGAGAGCGCTGCCAACTCAACAGGTTGTAATACACTCTAGCCAATAGACACACATTTAACAGCCAAATACAAATCGAATGGGATAACTCGGTGGCTATTTACGTATCTACGCAGGTCCACAAATACATTTTGTAATTTCAGATTCAGCCATTTAAATAATGGCGATTACCTTGAATTAAAACATACATTTTAGCAAATGGGTCATTGTTGAGCAACCTTTATAAGAATTAACACTCGTGATTTTTTCTTAATGGCCCGTGTTACAAAAAACTATCCTTTCCCAGACACGTTGAGCTGGAAAGGAAAATTTAGTTTATTTTCGAATGGTTTTTCAAATACTTAAGAAGAGTGATTTGAACCCACAGTCTCCTGATTAAAAAACATGTGTATTAAATCTGATTTTTTTTTAATGAACCGCATCCTACCACCCATCTGGGCTAGTCGCATTTTATTTCACAGATGGGTTAGGTATGATGAATGTAAAATTAATAAGAAATATACCCACATTTATGTAGCAGGAGAGTGGGAGGCCATTAAGGGGGAAAATAATACTTGGTACATACGGCTGGGATTCAATCCCTGACCTCCTCATCATCGGAAAACAGGGATAGACAAGCTTGACGTTTAGTCAACGTGCCCACAAATGCAGGATGTCTAGTAAAAATCCACTTGAAATAATCGACTGGGCTTCAAACTCGAATCACTGAGGACTTTGGAAAGCAGTTCATAGCGCCTTAGACTTCTCGATCACAGTGGTGTAAGATATTTATTTCCCTATACAGGACACTTTTCTCTAATTAAAAATACACCACTCGCTAACCATACCTACATTTTATTCCATATCACAAGCAAACTGCATTCAATATCATTTCAAATTTAATGAAAGACGGCTGGGTGTTAGAATCAAGAATTATCAACCTGGTGACTTCATTTTTTTTAAATCTGTAATGCTATTATTTTAATACGTCAAGAAAATTGTTTCTCAAAATTAGTTAGTCAAGGGCCATTATCTTATATCAGGATTAAAAAGCACGTAAACGTATTAATGACTAGCTGGTGTACCCGTTCTTCGCTCGGGGAATCAATAAATTAGCTTTGTTATTTTAAGTATATAAATTAAACAAATCTTAAATTATGTTTAAATATTAATCTTTTATCGGTTTGGATTGTGATACAAAACGCGGAGGTATGCTGACTAATACACGATATCAAAATAGAGATATAATGTGAACATTTTTTAAAAGCTGACATTTCTTTTGAAGATTTAATTATAACTTCTCTTTAACAGTACTTGAGCTCTTGCCTGTGGATGCTAATGAAAAAGTATTAGTGTCACAGAATAATTAAGTGGATGTTTAAGGTTTTTTAAGCACCGCGTCTTACTAACCGTTTTGGTTGTAAGCCGTTTAAGGGTTGTAATTAAAATCAATCAAAGGTATTTTAGCATTATTTTACCTCATTTACCCCGTTAACCTTTTTAACCCGTTTACCCTCTTTAACTATTTTTCACTTCTTGCCCTTTTCACAAATTTCTAACTTTTTTACCCCCTTTGGCCTAAATAATACCCTTTATGTCATCCCCCTGATTTCCCTGGGTTTTTTTAACCCAATAAGCTTTTTACCATTTTTTCCCTTTGCACCTCTCTAGGCGCTTTTGCGGATTTTTTTAAAAATATTTCTTTTACCCCTTTTAACCATCAGGCTATATACTCTTTTATTTTTTTATGATTTAGTTTCGGCCATTTTTACCCTTTTTGTTATTTTTATCATATTTGCTCAATTGTGCCCTTTTATTCCTTTTAAACATTTTGGTCATTTTTGGACAATTTAGTAATTTTTGGCCTCTTGGTCTTACTTCTCATTTTGATAAAATTTACTTTTTATTTTTTTACAATTTTTGACCTTTTTGCCCTTTTTTACATTAATACCCGCCTTAGACCCGGACAATTATTTTAGGATAAAAAGGGTGGAAAAGTATTAATATATAAAATATATTTATTAGAAATAAATCACAACATTTAACAAAAAAGTGATCATGGCGACATGAGAAAAAGAGTTTGTTTAAGGTACCAAACTCTTCTTGTTTACTCTCCATGCCAACCAAACTTCCATGGCCACAAAACTACATTACAAATTGTATGAAATTTAGTAGTAAAGCTTTTTCGTGGTGTTAATATTTATTAATTTTTTCTGTTTCTAATTAATTAAGAAAATTATATTAAAAATTTCAAAATTTCTGCTTCTAGATGCAGATGTTTGTGTGCAGGGGTTACTAATAATTAAATTTCAGACCTCTGTATGTGGTAGATATCGCGTAATGCTCATGACAGACAAACTATTCATTGTATTGATATAGATGAATAAATTTGACTGTGCGAAAATTTGTCAACCACGAAATACAATTTTAATACGATTATAAACAGTTATAATTCGAAATTAAAATACATAGAACTCCATCTCAAAATGTATTACAATAAACATTTAAAATACGTGATTTTTACTATTTATAGTCTTTATTATTGATTATATTTATAGCACGCTTATCCAAAATTGCTCAACGCATATTTTAACCTAGCAACCAATTATTTTTGTTTTTACTTGAGGTATTTAACGTTCACTTTCTGAACCGACTGATTATATCAGCACACGACTTATAAACTAACTTAAATACTAAACAAACACAACACTTAGACCCCGGCCGTTAATTCATCAGTGCGGTAGGGGAAACCCACATTTCACCAATGATACATTTTTCGGCCATGCCATCAATCGAGCATAAGACCTTTAGCTCAATAGGCAGACAAGCTACCGGCTGAGGTAAGCTGTCGGACTATTTTATTTCTACATCCTCAAAGGAATAGGGTGGAGTAAGTTAGAATTTACCTACATATGCGTGTAGAGAGTGGGAAACAGTTTCGGAAAGAACTTCCTCTATACATTTATGTGGGATTCCAACTTATACTACAACATACTCAGAATCCGATTTTCTCATTTGTCAGTTAAAGTTGTTTTTTCAATTTTCTTTTACTACCGTGTCTTACCTGTTTAGGTTATATGTGTAAATGATAATTACTCTAATGGGGTAAGGCTGGGTAAGAAGGTATTTTAGAGGTAATATACACACATAAGCGTGGAAGGAGAGTGGGAAACAGTTTATGAAAAACCACCCTTAGTAAATCCGATCGGGATTCAAACCCCGATTTCCTCATCATCTGCAGGTCAGTCCAACACTACAGAGACGTCTTAGATCAATCAGCCATTAATCGGGTAAGATCAAGTTGTTCAAATGAAATACTAATAAAAAAATTACAATAAAAATTTTTTTACTAACATTTCTGCATACAGACTGTAACATTTAATCATAGACGAAGGCGAATGTTTGTCGCTAATATGAGATCTTGTTGATGGGACCGTGGAAGCCGAAACCAGACTATAAGGTCACTCCCGACGCGACGAGGATGTCGACAAAGTTCACGAGAGGAAATATCACACCACTGCCACCACGTGTCTTTTCTACATGGTTTCACCCTGATTCACTCCACTATCCCGAACCCTTCAAAACTCAAACAGCAGGCACTACACTTTGAGCTTTGCCCAAGATGTATGCACTAGTGGGTAAGGTAACCTCTTAGATTACCACTACCTATGATGAGTATTATTTCTTTAGTTTTCCTGAACAAAAGTTTTCACAGCATCTGACTAAAAAACTCTTCATTAGAATAATTGTTTACGTTATGCAAAGTATTTTTGAGAACACTTTTTTCAACTACACTGTGTGTACATAAATGTCATCAAATAACTATGTAATCGGGTTATTTAAGCCCTTTCACAAGAAATAAAGAGTTGAAAACTCCGATGACAATGCAATACATTTTAAATTTTAAGGTTTAAAGATCTCCTATTATCTAAATTTGGTATATAATGTTCCTCTGATTTGTAAATAGCCTTTAAATAACTTATATTTTACCCGAAGAGCTGAAATTTGGCATAATGACTCAGCTTTGGTAACAAGATCTTTTGTTAAAATTTGAGGTTTTAAACATTCTATTAAGTTCATTTGGTACTAATGTATTTCTATGTAACTAAAAATAAAAACCAGCAAAACAATGAATAATTGAGTAAAAACTCCCTTTCGTCAGCCTGCAAACGAGCTAAACAGAGCAGCCTCCACATTCTGGCAATGATAGTGTCCACATATGCAGGTAGGGGGTTTCATATTGTCACCAGAACGAACTATTCAGCCATTATTCTCAGTTTTCTAGACCAAAGCTGCCATTTTATTGAAGTAGCTCCTCATTTGTCCTCACAAGGCTGAGTTGACCCCGTTCCAGACCCACTGCTTCACAAAAAGATCTGGAAACGTCTGAGATCAAACACGGAACCTTTGGATATAAAGCCAGGAACTCTGACCACTATACTACAGAGGCGGTCAAAATTTAGTTAAATAAATTGTTTATATTAACATTAAACTTCTCTCAAAATTTAAAAATGAGTTTTCTTCTTATCAAATCACAGCAATTTTGGTTTAGACACAAAGGTTTTTGACGTTTTGCCATTCATAAATGCATATATAGTGCATGTGTGGGATAAAAAGTGGTCAGGTGTAACTTATTATAATGACTTGCGACCAATATCCTTGGTCATTCATTATTTTTTTTTTTGCAAAGATGATGCATGCGTTGAATAGTGAATTAATGAGTGGTAAAGTGATCAAAATCCTTCAGCCTGAACCAAAATGCCAGCGATAAGAATATAATAAAATCAAATGTATGATTTTTAGTTCAGTTTTATCAACTAACATGAGGGTATTATTGAAGGAGGAAAAGAAATATTGTCATTATTATGTTTGCTAAGTTTCATTGTAGAGTATTTTTAGTTTACGAAGTATTATGTCTCGCTATCATCCAATAGGTTTAATACCTATATAACAACAAGTTTTGTATGTATATGTGTCTGTATATGTTACATCCTTTATTTTTTTACGACGAATACATAATGCATTTTAACCAAACCTTTTATAAACATAGCCCAAACCATCAATTATTAATGGATATCAATTAAAATATCATTATAATTAAAATAGTTTATTGTGGTTTATACTACCTCTCTCCTGACGTGTGCCCAATTTGAATATTTTAAAATTATATTTAGAATTAAAAAAGATAATATCAAATACTATTAGCTTATCACAAAAGCTAGAAAGCGTCTTTTCCAGCTACCATAATATACTATAAAGAATTTTTTTAAAAAAGGTTCAGAATTTAGGATCGAGGGGCAGAGGGGGCAGGTGGAATGTGACTGGATGTATTAAATTGGTTGAGGTGGTTCAGTTGGAAATACCCCCCCTTGAACCCCTCCTTTGATACTCGGAACGTAATCCTTTGAATTTTTTTTGTGGATATACTTAGAATTTTGTATATTCGTCTTCAATAAATGATTTGGCAGAGAGACAGACAGATGAAAATGTTTTCAGACGATTTTGAAAAAATCCAGGGATTTTTCATAAAGGACGCAACAGTCTGATTTTAAGATGTGAAATATGTGTGGAAATGGAAGGACCACATGTAGAATACCTTTTTGAGTCATAAGTTAATAAATTTGTTTTATATAAACCCAGATAGCATTTACAATCCATCTAATTATATTTATTAACGAAAGACAAATTTGCCTGTAGCTCTGGGTGAGTTGGTTTACGGTCCTAAGTTTACCTACAAACTGTATATTATAGAGCCTATCACTAAAATTTGAAGAAAAACAAACACAGATTATTTTTTGCCTAAGCTTGTTAATATCGATACATTTATAATGAAGATTAAAAATTACCCATAAAACAACGCTTGAACTTGTTAAACTATCTTAAAAAATTCTGTCCGAAGTAGGCTTAGGCCAAAACAAAAATTTGGAGCTTTTGAACAAACTAGGACATATATTCTCTTCCTGTTGGACTTAACTTATATACATATAGGCTACTTAAAAGGCCGTAGTCTCAGGGCGGGGGGTTCAAACCCCCCGACATTTAATAACAAAATGTATATAGCTTTATTTATGGTTCAAACAATATCAAAATTAAGGTACAAGTACAAATTGAGGGGCTGTGTTAAGGCACTTCAGAGAACTTCTAGAAGTGTTTAATATTTAGAATTTTTCCTAGCTTCCAGCAGTAAGGAGGTTATGTAGCAAAAAAACACTCAATGCTTTATTAATTATACTAATAAAGTAGGAATGGGGAAGGTAGAATTTAAAATAAGTTCTCCCATATTTGTGTAGAGGGAGAAGAGGGTAGCCATTTAAGGAAGAATCACCATCAATATCAAACCGGAATTCAAAACCCGACCCACCCACCATCAATAATCCGATTAGATGAACTTGAAATTTAGTCCGAGTGGGTTTGGAATATTTAATTTATTGATAAAGGATTACAGTTTCATATACTTATTTGCTAAATAATGAACTAAGTAAGTATTTAGCGTCACTCGCAGTATGTTCGTTGTTCTGGCAAAACACACGACTCGACCTAATCAAGTCCTTGTGCTTTGAGCTTTCACCTTTAATCTCCATCTGAAGCTAAAGTAAAAAGTTCACCTAAAGAAGATCATGTATTTGTTTTGTTTGGTGCATGGCAGACCACGTTTACGTGATTTATTCTAATCTCACTAGCATCGGTGAGCACGCACACTAAGCATCAAGCTCATTTAGTATGTTTTACTGGTACGAAGAAGTCAGGGTTCAAGTCCTGTAATGGTGAAATGAGGGAGGTTTTCACTGAATGGTTTCCCATTCTCCTTCTAATAAATGAGAGTACGTTTCCCAACAATTCTACCTTTCTTATCGCTCTACCCCATTAATTTAATATAAATTGATAGTCCATGCGGGTGGTAAGACGTTTTAGGAAAAAATGTGGTCGGTTGAACGAGTAGTTAGATGTAATGTACTTCGCTGGATGAATGGTCTAAGGCATCACTCTCGCAATAGAATGGAATACAGATTACAGGAAGATCGAATTTTGAATCCGTCAGGTATTTTAAGGGTGATTTTTCGTTTTTCACAAATGTGGGTACATTTCTTATAAATTATACCTTTCTTATCCATACTCCACTAGAGTAATTAATATATATGCGTATAACACTAACGGGTAGGGAGATGCAGCGAAATAAAGAGACATGGTGCAAAATACAAAGTGACCAAGAGTTCGATCTACATCTTTAAAAACACTTTTCTGTGATTTTTCATTATTCATCTACAATTCCAAAAATAAATGTGGAAATTGCGAATTTGTGCCACCAATCCTTTAGCGGTAGTATTTTGCCCTCCACACATAATATACTAATTCAGCCCTATAGACCGTACAAACTCTGTCCCGAGAACCAACCAAAAAACTCACATTTTACATAACTTAGGATACTGCTACGCCTTAGATTAAGTTAACTTGTTTATATTTAAGATCGTGCTGTGCCATAGGTTAGTATAAGCTAGGTTTGTTTTGTGTTATCGGTTAAGTTATATTAGGTTAGGGATAGGTAGTGTCATATGATTCATCCCTTGTATTTCGTTCACCTTGAGAAAACTTTGACATTTATCTTTAGTGCTACGCCACAACAACCGGTGTCATGTTAGTACACAAGCATGGGGCCAACTCCGATAACCTGGCTTCCCAACCACTCTTAAGGTAGGGTGGAAGGGGGCGCAGTTTTTATAGCAAAAGTTTTGTTGGCCAAAATAAATAAAATATATCTCCAGTAGAAACATAGAGATTAACTTTCTTCACATTATGATTATCTTGAATATTTGTCATGAGCATAGCTTCATTAGATGACAAACTTTTTAAATTAAAAAAAAGTCACTAAATTTCAGAACAGCCTTGACAGATGTTCAAGAAATTTTGAAGTTACCATGTGAAGAAAATTAAATTATAGGACTACGTTTCTAGTGGAGAAATATTTTATTTCTTTTGACAAAAAAAGTTTTATTATAAAAATTGCAAAAAAATTGCATTTTCTCGAGTCCCCTGCCACACCACCGTAATAGAGGGAGATTTATAATGCAGCTGAAGAAGTAAATTTCAGTGTTTTTATCAACAAAGGTGCATCCAACTGTAGTGACACTCACCTTGTCCGCTTGTCTAAGACAGTCGATGCGTCTCATCTTGCCTTTCTGGTCGGGATTGGAGAGAACGCACATGGCAGGTTTCTTGCCAGTGATACTCAGGACAAAGTCCTCGCGGCATTCCTGGTGATGTCCTTTCTAAGTTTGCCCAATAGCCGAGACGCCCATTTCTGCTTCACTTCCACTTTCTCGTTCTGAAATCAGAAACATCAAATTTACAGTGGATTGTATAAGTTAAACTTTAGGAAAATGAGAAAAACGGAGAACATTATATTAAGAAAAGCCCTCGTTACTAAGGTAAGATGCGAGTTAAGGGTTATATTTTTAAAAATTTTATTTCAAAAATATTTATTGTCTTAGGTAAATATGTTTAGTATAATTTTTTTCACAAAGTTATATCAATAGCTGTTCATGAATATGTATTATGAATATAAGAAACATTTTAAATGAAGAGAAAAAGATATCATCAAATTCCAGGAAGCCCCTGACCGATATTCAAGAGCCTCAGATATTGCTCCTGTGTAGAAAATCAAACTAAACGCATCTACTGCGAAACAATGTTTAATTTATTGTTTCTAATCATTATTTTCATTTTAAAAAGTGCAAAATATTGGCCTTAGCTTGGTTCACCTTCCATCCCACCTCAATCAATTCATTGCAACACTGCAACGTACACAGTCATGAGAGTTACGAGCCTTCGTTTGAAAGTTGGCTAAACATAAACAATAAATGCTTATTATTATTATTATTATTATTATTATTATTATTATTATTATTATCATCATCATAATCATAATCACTATCATTATTATGATGATTATTATTATTGACTCATGAAAAAGGAATGAACTTACACCTTAATTTGTTAGTACTCACTATGAAAAGGGGATCAACTAAAGAACATATTTAGTTTATGACCATTTTAACTAGAAAATTAACAAAACAAGGCATTTTGTTAGTACTCACTATTATCCTTCTTTTTGACGGAACGAATACAAGTGAGTCACGTAAGATTATAAGAAATTATATGGTAAGAACATAAACATCGTTGATTTATAGCTAATGTGCAAAACTATGTTGACTAATTTTGTAAACTCAACTTGTTCATTTGATTCTAATATCCTTTTTAATAATGGAATTTTTTTAACGCAATTGACACGTTAATCACTCAAAAATAGCAATATGCATTAAAGTCCTCTTATTAAAACTAATTTTATTTTTCAAGAGGTACCAAAATAAGAAAATACAATTATTTAAATTAAAATAATGTTTTTAAATGCACTTAAAAATCATAATACTTTAACTAAACTTAGTATATAAAGAAATAAAACAATATAAACAATAATTATCTTTGGTGCGTACTCAAACTAGCTGTTTGTGTCACTATCGAATAATTTCTATGAATAGTGTTTTGAATATATATATATACATATTAATATGTATATATAATTAATATTATATATACATATTTATCATATATCTATTTATCATATACCTATATTACTATTATAATCTTTAAAAAAATCATGTGTGTTGATTAAATTTTAAAATAGTTATTGAAATTGCATTTTAAAATCTATTAAGCAATACGATTTTTTTTTAATTTTTAGTTTTTTATCAGTGTTTATAAACAAATTATTGTTATTATTATAGTAACAGTGCACATATAAAAAACAAGCAATATAACACAAGTTACAAACCAACTTAAGAGGATACGTTTAATAATACACACCTAGCTATAGCATAAATATTTTCTCCAACCCGATAGCACAATTAACTCCTAAACTAATATTAAATATATTTATCAGCATAGCCTGGAATGAAACCAGGTTCCCCAAGACTGGTGGTCGACCATCATATATACTTAGTCAGGGTTACGTGACATACCTCAACTAAAAAGTGTGTGGTGATAATTTTTTCTAAAAATGCAATCACTGATTTAAAATTCAAGTATGAATTGATAAAATTGTAACTAGTTCTGAAAAGCATTAACACATTTGTTTTTTAAACGTTTTGATAGAACCTAAAAAACGATACAGAAGAGTTACAAAATATATTACACCTTGAAGAATAATAAAATTACCCAATTCGGTAGCCGCATGGTCTAAACCTTCAAACTATACTAGACTGCTGATGACCGGGAGATTGGGTTCAAATCCCGGTCGGGTGTACTAAGGGTGGTTTTCCCTGAATAGGGGAAAGTTGCCTATATTGTACCACTTTTTAAATTTTTATTTTTATTTGCCATAAATACTAACCTATGATATTAAGTGTATTTTTACACACACCTGTACTTATTTGCGGATATATTTCTACTGTTTCAAGCTCAAAAGGATGTAATTGGAAATAAATACAGAGATTTTTCTAACAGGCTGCAATCGGTACGATATAGGAAACAGGTTTCCTAAATTGTACCACCCATGTCCTAAATCGTACCACTACAGTATTTATTAGGAAGAAGCTACTAATAAAAATATAATATTATACTACATTGTAGTGTGATTCTTCGGACGAAAACTAATTGGATCAGACACATTCTTAGGAGGCACTATCTTCTGCATGACATCATAGAAGGCAAGGTTGAGGGAAAGAGAAGCTTAGGAAGAAGAAGAAGGTTTCAAATATTGGATGACTTTAGGGAAGGAAGAAAATGCTGGGAGCTAAAGGAAGAGGTGGAGGACAGGACGCATTGGCAGTCTAATTTCACTGACAAAATAATTAATCTGTCATGTGACAGAACACCTATTAATAATCACAGTACAGAGGTATGTTTTAGTATTTAAATGTTTATCAAAACTTTTTCTATTTGCAGTCCATACAAATAAACTGTTTTAATCCTGACTTGACCCCTGCACATCTTTCATGCACCCAGGACCAGCATACAAAACACTGCACCATATCCTCAACATAATGATCTTCACATACGTAACAAAACCATTCTTCTTGCTGGATTTCAATTCTAACATCAGTTTGTGTTGAAGTAGATGGTAGGCTTTCTCCGTTGGTTTGCAGATCTGCTTTTTCTAAATTTCTCCACACAGATGAAACATTTTTCTTAGCATTGGCTACTTCTTTTTTATCTTGGACTTTGCCAGTCTCAATTAATTTGCTTTGGCCTTCTCTATTTTCATTTTCAACTGTTTTACTTTGGCCTGTGCCATTTGCAATTATTTTGCTGTTTGCAAATCATTCTTGTATGGACTGCTTGTTAGCACAGTAGCTCGTTGTAGGCCTTTGTTTGTCAACCCACCTCGTTTTGAAATTTTTTTTTTTTTGGGTGGGTTTGGGAATTGGTGAGATAGCTTCAATTGACACATTAAGTTGAGAGGTGTTGGCTGGTCCAGCCTTTGGCTTTACTGCAACATCCGGTCGGTCATTGATTTCATCTGCAGTAGGTGCAGTGGGTGGTCCATTGGTGACATCTTTAGTAAGTGGTGCATCTACATTGGTATCTTCTGAAGGCTCAATATATTCAGATGGTAAAAAGTCAGAGTCTTTAAACCCATTACGGTCAACTGGCCAGACTCCACATCCACGGAATCCATTAATGGAATTCTCAACTGTCGCTGCCCTTGCATATGCTTCTGCCACAAGTTGAGTCACCTGGTATTGTGTAACACACAGTCCTGGATTGGTATGAAGCCAATTTTCAACCACTTGTGTGTAGTACCCTTTCATTGGTTTAAAAAAACGACTTGTCTAATGGCTGAACCCGATGATTTGTGTGGCCAGGCAACTGCAACATAATTACTCCGGCTTCTCTTGCTATTTCCAAAGCTTCCAAGTTCTTTGAATGTGTTGTGTGGCCGTCTAGAACTAAGAGAATTTTATTATCGTTGTTTGGTTTGACGGCAGCAATAAAATGTTTTAGCCACTGGATGAAGAGGTCAATGTTTATGTAGCCTGTTTCAGAAACTTCAACCAAACCCCCAGGTGGAGCCCCAAATTTTAATTCATTAGCCATTCTCATGCGCTTAAAAATTAACATGGGAGGGACATAGTCTAATTAGCGCTTGAGAGTTGGCTTTGAAATACCGTATTGGCGACATCATTCATTAAAACTCATGTCCCCATTTCTATAAGCTGCGAGGGCTCGTTCCATATCCGATTCACTCCAAGCTCCATATTTTCGCTTCGTCATTCTGTAACACACACGGACACGCGCATTATTTATGTTTATCGTGGTGTTTAATAAAAGTTTGGTAAAAAATAGCAAATATGGAACAAGGAAGATTATAGGCCCCCAATTCGTACCGGTACGAATTAGGAACCCACTTGTGGTACGATTTAGGCAACATCCTGGAGCTTTAAACATAACCTTATTTATAACCTCAAACTATCGCTACGATAAGAATAAACCATAGGTTTCTTGTAGAATTGGTTATATTACAATAATATATTCATGAAAACAAGTAAAACATACCTTCGGGTTCAGTATTTCCTTAGATACAAAGTCCAAAAATTACATCCAGATCCACTGAAACTAAATAACATTAATAAAAGCGTTCAACGTGGTCATACCAGTGTAATATTTTCGCGGGCTACTTAAAACAATGGGAGGTTCAAAACATAACCCCTAGACCACTCTACCATAATCATTTCCCAGAAAATCAATGGTGGTACGATTTAGGTGGTGGTACAATATAGGCAACTTTCCCCTAATTTTCTACTTTCCCTTCATGAAATGAGGGCACATTTTCTCTAAAGTCAACCTTCCTTCTCTTTGATACACTAGCGTAATCAGCACATGGGCGTATAATCCAAACGGATAATAAGACACTATCCTAAAAAAATTATAATCTACTGTATATTTAAAATGTCTTATTTAAACGTAAATTTTACTATTTTATGTTTAAAATAGAATGTACTTTTTTTCATATAAATAAGAGATACTTTTTTCTTGGAGTGATATTTAGAAGAGATTTTATAGAAGTGAACGAAGTGTTATTTTCGTTTTGAAATGTTTTGGAGTCAAACAGATGTAGAAAGAGTATTCTCCAACATAACTGCGTGTATCATATCATGCTAAACATTTTGCTAGATTCTAGAGCGTTTGTCTGGGCTCCCCCGGGTCTACTTTCTGTATCTCATACCCTTGAATCGTCAACGGAAGACTTCTTTTATCGTGGAACATGTTGGGTTTTTTTCCCCCGTGGTGTATTCTGAAGCTATCTCAGAATTTCAAGACGGAAAGCAATGAAAAAAATCTAGACCAGACAAAGTTAGTGAGAGCTGTTACTTTACTACATCCCTAGCCTCATCATCCACCGTCAATTTTTTTTCTATATATTTTTGACGAAAAAATGCTTTCCTAATTTTTGTGCACTTCAATGCAGTAAAAATTATGTAAAATAAAATTGTTTTAGTACTTTAAATCCCTTTTATTAAACAATAATTACATTCACTATTATATTAAAAGTATATTATTAACCTTAATTATAATCTTTTAAATGGATAAAGCTAATACAGTTCTGTCTGAATATTTCCCTTAACTATTCTATTCGATTTTAATATACAAAGCTTAAACAAATGGGCTGTGAATATTTTCCTAACATAATACATGTGGGTTTTCAAGTTTAGGGTTATTTTTAGATACAAGAAGGATCAGTTAATACCCATGGAAACCCTAAATTGTAAATCTAAATACTATTTACAATTTTAATACTGCATAATCTGTGACTCAAGGAAACGTCTTATATTAAAAAATGTATGACTTATATTTATTTGGAATTTAAATCTATACGAGCATATAACCCGAACGGGTAGTAAGACGCGGTGCTAAATATAATAATAATAATAATTAAATCCATACGCATTTATTCGGAAATAAAGTCTCGAAAAACAGCCATTATAAGATAGGCTGAATCTGCGTTTTGTTACGCTAATGGAGTAAGAATAAAGAGGATAAGAATTTTGAGCAAATTTGTCCACATTTACGTGAAGGGATGGAGGAGAACCATTTAGAAAAAAAATACCTCTTACACCAAACCGAGATTTGAACTCCAAACTTCTAGTACCAGGAAATCCAGACAAGACAAGACTAATGTCTTAGTTTAAGTATCTATCACTGCGGGTCACTTTGTGATGAAGGTAGGAAGAAGCTTTTTTTATTTTAACAGCAAAAATATACATATATATATATATATGTATATATATATATATATGTATATATGTATATATATATATGTATATATGTATATATATATATGTATATATATATATATGTATATATATATTTTTGCTGTTAAAATAAAAAAAAGCTTCCTGTATATATGTATATATATATATGTATATATGTATATATATATATGTATATATATATATGTATATATATATTTTTTGCTGTTAAAATAAAAAAAAGCTTCTTCCTACCTTCATCACAAAGTGACCCGCAGTGATAGATACTTAAACTAAGACATTAGTCTTGTCTTGTCTGGATTTCCTGGTACTAGAAGTTTGGAGTATGTATATATATATATATATATATATATATATATGTATATATATATATATATATATATATATGCATACATTTGTAACTTAACATAATACTTAAAATAATTTAAGAATATTTATACATATACTTAATATTGTTCTGAAAGTTTAACTACATTAAAACCAAATCGTTGATTACAATATATGTGCTTAGTTATTTCAATGTACATTTGATCGGGACACTATTAAAGTGAGCATTATACATATGAACCCTATTGATTATCACAATAAGCGGTGTTAATTGTATGTAATATATAATAAAGTAGGGGTGTGCGAAGCTTAGAAACTTTTACTTGGCTTCGAAAAAAACATCAGCTTCGACTTCGCTTCAAAACAAATTCCTGCTTCAAAACTTCACCAATAAAAATATAGAGAGCTAAAATACTCCATTTATATTCAATATAACCAATCTTAGCTGTTTTGTACATTAAAAATTAATATTAATATGGAGAAAATCTGAAGTTATTGAATTGCATGTTGTGACGATCACTTGATTTATCAGATTAACATGAAATATTACAAACCAATGTGGAATTAAACATTTCCCAAGTAATTTTAGTGCATAAATTAATATAAATAACCTCAATATAATATTTTTTCAAGCATAAAACAACTAAAAAAAATATTCGAACTTCGATTGGGCTTTGAGAATATTGCATATATCAAATAGAGTTCGCTTAGAATTGAAAAAAGTGGATTCGCACACCCTATATTAAAGAAAATCATCTATAGCGAATAATTAGCGGTTTAACGCTTTTTAAAGACGTGTTTTAAATGGTATTTATTAAACTAGCAATTATCCAATCCTTAGGTATACCATATAATATTTTAGGTTATATTATAAGGCAATGAGCACGCATAAGCATTAACTTGACAACTATTATTCCGTTAACCCAAATTACCCTGATTATTTACTGGTTATATCATGGGCATATATTGAGAGCTACACACGATTGAAACAAAACAAGGTAATGATGGATTAAATAGCCAACCTATTATAGTTGTTAAGTATGGTTATCTTCTTCTTACGTCCACAATTTGAAGGTTGGTTTGATTTAATTTATATCCATCCGGCGCTGGGCTTACACTCAGCTCTTCAGCTGGTTAGTGATGCCTGCATCATTTAGTAGAAATTGTATGTACTAGGGGCGTTCAGTAAGTGTAATGGCTCCCCGTTGACATTCACAATGATTTTCTATGAGCAAGCGAAAAAGAGCCTATCATTTTTTTCTGGTAAAGGTATTTTCACATACCTTTCAGGGTTATTTTACATGTCACAATCAACATGGGACTGATGGCTCTACTTCCCCTCCAAAATAAGTTGAGCTAAGGATTATTAACGGTGATGAAAAATTCGTCAACCTCAGCTGGGTTTGAACCCACGGACATTGGTACTTGAAGCAAGTTCTTTACCTCAAGACCACCGAGGTCGACAATTACGGTTTTAGCCGAATATAAATATTCTTTAGATTGAAAGATGACACTTGGACACGGGAATCGAACGCGGGACCATGACAGACTCTGCCTTAAATATGATTGAAGAACGACTTTGGGCACGGGACGACTCCTAGATAACTCAGTTTTAAGACCATTGGCGTAGTAAGCCTAAGGTCCTGTGCTAGATTCCCATGTTCATTGTCCAGGTGTCATTTTTCTGTTTAAAGTATAAACAATATAAGTTTACTACTTTTCAAGGAAAATGAAGGTTCAAATAATACCATTAATTGCTACTAAATCGTAAGTACATTCATGGATAGTTTGGTTAGTTAAAATAAAAGTTATTTGATAGGCTAAAGACTTCTCATAAACACCCGCCCTCACTATTCACAAAAATCCCACCTGGTAGGGGAAAAAAAGGTCCTTTTTGCCACTTTGTCATGAAAAGAAGTCATCAACTTCATTCTTCTTTATTTGTCATTGAGCTCTGTTGAAGGGAGACGACCATACCCTCTTTCCATTTATTTCCAACCCTTATCCCTCTTTCCCTCAAAAAAACACTGACCCCTTTCTGTGCCCTGAAGACCCCAGCTCTGCTTAAATTGCAACTCAGCCAACAAACCCAATCTTTTTGGCATTCAAAAAATTATATTCAGCATTTCTCACAGTTCGTTGGTTGGATCGTGTCCTAACTTGGGTCATTCCTCGTTTTATTGTTTTTCTTTTAGAAAAAAAAATTTTATTTTATACATTTAGCCTTGGTCCCAAAGAAGAATCACATCTTTAACTGTATGTTTAAGTAAGAGTCTCTTAGATAATGAGTTTCACATGTGGAATTTTATAGAAAAAATCTTATATACATTTCCTTTTCTTAGTAAGTTTAAAATAAAACAAGCTACGTATAGTAATGATTTATATTATGCTTGGATATAGAAGTTTTAAATAGTTATTTAGATTTATTTTAACGTTCAATATTTGTGATTAATTATTTATTTACTGGTTTATTTAGAACTTCAAATTATTTGCAAAAAAAAAAGTTATGTTTATAAATAATGAAACAACCCGCCTCGGTGGCGTAGTTGGCTAACGCGCCAGTCGTGTTGAGTCAGACCGCCGAGGACGGGGAGATCGAGGTTCGAATCTCGGTCGGGTGAACTGGGGTGGTTTTTCCTAAATGGCTTTCCACTCTCCCTTCACGCAAATGCGGGTTCACTTCCTCTATATTCAACCTTCCCATTTCTAATCCATTAGTGTAATTAGTACTTAAGCGTATAACCCGAATGGGTAGTAAGACGCGGTGCTAAATAAAAAAATAATGAAACAATAAATGAGGTGCAGAATTTTCCCTAAACATATACACAATTAATTTGGCAGTAATTATCACTAAGAATAAAAGAGTTAAGATAAATTAACTTTAGTAAAATTAGGTAGGTAGTTTCTAGATAGATAACTAGTTAAAACACTTTAAAAATATTTGCCAAACTAATGAAAGGAAGTAGTAGCTAGGAATATCTAGAATTCAGCACACACATAATATAAATAAGATTAATTAGAATTTAAAATAGAGATGACAAAGAAACTATTAAAATTCTATTTCAGAGATGTCACTGCTCATACAGTACCATCTATTTTATTCACCATTCATATATTTCCATCTCATTGTTAAGAAAACAATGGCTACACTAGTTTATTATTCAAATTGAAATTACATAAATAACTTCTGTAGTATAATTTAAATAATCAAAATATATATATATAGCTTCCCTACTATAAAGGTTGAGGAAAAAATGTATATTTAAATACACTTTCATATAATAGAAATATGAATTATATATATATTTTTTTAGCACCGCGTTTTACTACCTGTCCAGTTTATACGCCTAAGTACTAATTATACTAATGAGTTAGGAATGAGGACGGATGAATTTAGTGGAAGTGTACCCGCATTTGCGTGTAGTTAAAGTGGAAAACCATTTAGGAAAAACCACCCTAAGAACTCCCGACTGGGATTCGAGCCCCTATCTCCTTGTTATCGGCAGTCCAATATATTGCGAGAGTGACGCCTTAGACCATGCGGCGATCAAAGCAGTTTGTATTTCATTTGAAATATAGTTCTCTTAAGAGAGGACAAAAATAAAAGAATGTTACAAGTAAATATAAATACTGTATATGTTGAAATAACGACTAAAATATGACGATTGTTGTAGGTAAAGTGTTTAAACAACTGATTATAGCTCGTTAATTTTAATGGTAATTTGAAATGGTATATTAGGTGTATTTTTAGCACATAAAAAACTACATAGTGTGAGCCCACCAGAGAGATATACTGACCGAGCGGCCACCACCGTTAGCGACTATAGTGACAACATTTTGCGGATACAGGGTGTCATGTGGTCAAAACAACGAGCCCTCCAGCTGTTAATTTCAATTTTATAAACTGAAGCTACTACTTTTTATTCAAGTAGCTTCTTATTTGTCCTCACGAGGCTGAGTTGACCCCGTTCCAGAACCACTGCTTCAGAGATATATTTTTGGAATCACCGGGGATCAAACCCGGGACCTCTGGATCTGTATCCAGGAACTCTGACTACAAGACATACAGTTTTTCATTTTAATTTACTATCTAAAGCCTTCACACATTTAAATTATATTTATTTAAGGTGTACTTCTAAGATAATACACAAAAATCACTAACAATAGGATGTCAAGTATGGGGGTAGAAGGAAGGTGGTATAATGTTGTCATTAATAATGTACCGTACATTGTCCTACAGAAGAAAAAGAATTCCTAATGCCATAGAGTGAGTAAGTAAGTACTTCTAACATACATAGTTCCAAAGTTTAGTTCACTACTCTAAAAAATGTATGTGTTAAAAATACACCTAAAGATAATGATTAAATTAAACACGTGATAGTTTTAAAGTTAAAGAAGGTAAAGCAATGGTTAAGACTAGCTGCATTGCCCTTGTGAAAATGTAAGGAAATAAACCAAAATAAAAGTTATTAAAGAGAATAAGAGAAAAAAATTGAAATAAAGATGTTCTTCCTTGAATATTTTGATTATTAATTACTACTTTAAATTCCTTATAAGAATAGTTTTATTTTACAAAGTAATTAATCGATTAGGAATTAATTAGCATATTAAAGGAATTAAGGTTAATCTGATTAATGTTCTGATTCAATTGAATTATAAGTTAAAAGTTGATGGATCAATTAATGAGATTAAATTTGTTATCATTTTTAATAATAATAAAAATAGTATTGTTATAGCTCATATATTAACTTGAATTACTATAAATGAAAAAAAATTAAGGTTCTGAATTTGTATAAATTAATAATGAAAATATAAATATTAAAATTCATCTAATAGGTCCTATTTGTCGAATAGAAAGATATTAGATTAATGCTAATAATTTCAAAATGACATATTGATTGATTGATTTAACTAATCACTGTTTAGTGAAAATAATGTAGCTAGCAAACAAAGTCAAAAACAGGGCATTGACTTCCCATCGCTAGTCAATGCAACAGTAGAAATTGCGCGGAGCCATCCAGCTCGTAGGCCTATGTCATACTGAATTAAGGTAGAAGATTAGGGAACGGGAAAAAAGGTCAATATTTTTGAAGTTTTTGTATAAAAAAAATTTGTTTGGCCAAAATATAATATTGCCCGAGAAGAAACATAAGGGTTTAATTTTCTTTAAACGGTGATATCAACAGCTTTGAATATTTGTAATGAGCATAGTGGTATCAGATGAGAAACTTTTTATATGGAGAGAAAAAGTTGTCATTAAATTCCAGGACACCCTTGACAGGTATTCAACAACTGTTGAAGAAAATGAAACTATGGGCCAGTTTCATAGTCAGATTTAGTACGCCTAAAGTGCGAGTCGATACTAAATACAAGATGACACCTACCTAGAACAAAATGGAATGGGCCAGTCTCGCATATGAAAGTGGCCCATTCCATTCAATTTCAGGTAGGTGACGTCTTGTATTTAGTATAGCGCCGCACTTGAGGCGTACTAAATCTGACTATGAAACTGGCCCTATATGTTTCGACTATAGAAATAGTTGATTTATTTAGATCAAAATGATATTTTTATACAAACACTGAAAAAACACTAAACTTGTCTCCCGTGCCCTACATACATATATTAATAAGGTACAGCCTGCATTTGTGAACTCGATGTTTAACGCGTCGGCGCTTTGAAAAATATTTTATTTTTATTTTTTAAATGATAGAGTGACAAGGAAACTAAATATTTTACTGTTCCGTTTATCATATTAGATCACTATTATTTATTTTATATTTATGTTATAAGACAACAACATTTGAAACCAGCATACGTGGCAACGTGGATTAAATTTCAGGTTCATCTAGTCTGGTTTTACGGTGACGGTGAGATTAGGGTTTGAATTCCAGCTGGATGTAATGCTGTTTTTATTCCTAAATAGCTTTACGTTCTCCCATACGAAAATGCGGGTACATTTACTATACATTCTACAATACTCACCATACTCTGTTTGGCATCATTAAATGCCAATAGTATGGACTAGAGGAAAAAATAATTAAAAACACTGTTTGAAGCTTTATCGGTATCGCTTTTCCTGGTAATATTTAACCAAATATAACAACAAATAGTCCGCTTCGGTGGCCAAATGGTCTAAGGTGTTACTCTCGTGTTTGACTGGCTTTCTGAATACGAGGAGATTGGGGTTTAAAACCCGGTAAGGTCTACTGAGGGGGATACCTAAATGGTTTACCACTCACTTTCCACGTAAATGCGGGTAGTTTTCCTCTAAAATATTTCCTTCCTCATCCCTACAGCTTAGAGTAATTATCATCTATGCGTATAACCTGAACAGTTTTAAAACTCAAAATAAATAATAAACGATTGCACAATAAAACCTTCTTGAGGCTTTAGATAATATTTTAACTGAGATTGATTGTACTTCTTTGAGCTCTGGGCAAAATGACAGTGCTAATTAACAAGTTACCATTAAATTGTTGTTAGCTGCATACGAAAGATCTTACAAGCAGGGGTGCTCAGGCGGAAATGGAGACGAGGTTGCATGAGGGGGGAGGGGTAAAGCAAGGGCCACGGGTAAGAATAAATTGGGAGCCGGGGGGGTGGGGGTCAGGGGGGCACGACAATATACACTGGAAGAAGTGAATGAAAACTGTTCTTCCCACATTCTCGCAAAGAAAAGCAAATAAGTTAAAACGTGGTGTAACAAAACAAACAAGACAAAATATAAGATCGTAATAGTGGAGTATAACCACGTAAGAAAACTACCAAATAAACGCCAACTTTCTCTTGTTCATATCTCTTTTGGGAAAATAAGTCACTTAAAATGCTTAGTTTGTCACCGTTTTCCTCTTTAATGATTCTTTAGTATCTTGGAATACATTTGGGAAACGAGAAATGTTAAAAGCGGAAAGTTTAACGTAAGAAAACAGAGGATATGAATACATTAAAATAATGTTTAAAATAATTTTCTCACCAAAAAAGTTTATAAAAATTGTCACGTGGCTCAATCAAACAAATGAGTCGGTGAATCTTAGTTTGACCACCAAATGACATATATTAACATATGTTAATGATTGTGCACTTCTCATTTACCCCTAAAATTAATTTCTTGCGAAGAGTTTTTCAAATTTTATTTATCAGCGTTATTCTTGGCCAATTTATTTTTACCATCATTATTTTTTTCAAAATTAAAGACTAGATTATTTACCAATAAATAATATATATATGAATGTGATAATTATTGGACGTGTTTCAGGGTATGAATTTCGGTCGGATGTATTGAAGGGGGTTTCTAAAACTATTTTCCACTCGACTTCCACTCAAACACGGGTACACTTCCTCCAAACATAGCTTTTCAAATCCTTAAAACCACCAGCGTAATTAGTATATAAGCGTGTAGCTCGAACGGGTGAAAAAATGCGGTGCTAAAAAAAAATCCCACGTGGGTAGCCTTGTTTGTGCCAAAAAATGAACTGTTCTGAAAATCTCAAATGTATGACAAGACATTATGTGTTTGTGTTTGGAAATGTTTATACCCTCGACCACACTATACCCTTAACTCAAAATAATTGTTTTAAAAACAATAAAGAATTCAGCCAACAACAATATTTACTTCCTCAACCTTCACATCTGTGCCAACTCTGACAAACCGGAAACTATAAGGGGGAATAAAGTGCACAGAAGAGGAATGTTAAGCTTATATCACGCTATGTCGTGACGCTGCATCCGAGAGTGTAAACAAAAACAAGTAGCAGTGCGCAATTATATAGTGTGGTACTAGTTTCCAGCCTTGTTTTGCTTGTCAATATTATTTCGTCACTGTTCATAAGAAAGGAGTTTTTTTAACGCGCAACTTACTACCCATTCGGGCTATATGGATATGATCTAACTAGGTCAATGTATTAGGGGTTAGAAAGGTTGCGTTTATAGTAAGTGTACCCGCATTCACGTGGACGGAGAGTGGAAAGCCATTTATAAAACGCCAACTTCAGTACACCTAACCGGGATTTGAGCCTCAATCTTACCGTCATCGGCAATCCAGTCCATTGAGAGAGTGACGGCTTAGACCATGCGGCCACCGAGGCGAGTCTTTAGGAAAATTTCATCTATATTTAATAAACATAAAGATTTTGTTTTACCTAGTAACATATATTATTTCTAAATACATGACATAGATATAATCTATAACAATCCCCATTTAGAATAAGTTAAGCCGAGAACCTTCAAAATCACACACTTATTTTTGGGTGTACTCCTTTATTGACGAGAAATTGAAGAAGTTGTTTTATTGTTGATTAAAAAAATTGAAAGTAGTTTCAATCAATTATTAATTTTTTAAAGAAGTAAGAGAAAAATATTCGAAAGATTTCATATATTTATTTTTCAGAGAATGTAATGGATTATAATCAAAGGGGTGAGTAATTAATGAGGAATCTGAGAATTTAGTTTCTTAACCAAAATTTTATATAGTGATCGAATAAAGGAGACTCACACACGCATTTCCTGTTCAACTAAGAGAAGTCTTTCTGCGCATGCGTATGTCCGAGTCTCCAGTAGTGGCGCCAACTGGCAAGATCAGTGTTCCGCGAGGACTCACAAGTCACAACAAATAGTGCACCGTGAACAATAAAATATTGAGAATCACTGCTCTAGTGTATTTCAAAGACACTGCTGCCAACGTGCTCCATTCTATCTGACCCGTTTAACTTGCAAAGAAGAAAGGAAAGGGGGCTGGGTGACGGGGGACGGTACGGGATACAGTCTTTTGACTCGTGGTCAAACTTAAGCCCCATCTATAGACTCCGTATCCGTAGGTGCGTAAGAGATAAGATTTCACACTAACAGATTTCTCTGTCTACAGAATTCATATTCTTAACACCTTCTTAGTCTTTACCACTCTTTTGGTCCAACTTAACGGTTTAAAAGCACTAGATGATACGGAGTGTTAAGGACTACCAATCACAGCAAAGTAAATCTATGCGCGTGCATCGAAATGAAAGCACCAATGGCAGCGAGTTTTACTAACGTAGCTATTTCAGACATATCTCTCTGAAAATTTAAAAACCCTGGGGAGCGTGGCATCTCAAAAACATTTTTCTGGGAAATACCAAGTTATCAAAGAAAAAAATTGCGTCGCTTTGGTAGGTTAAACTTACAATACAATTCTTAATTCTACAAATCACGTAAGCTTGCGTCTTGCTCTAGATAACTTCAACAACAAACGACAAGCGTCATGTTAAAAGCTCAAAGGAGCTCAGACAACTGAGGCAACAAACTCTAAGACATCGCAAAAAAAGGGCGATGGTTCACGTTTCGGACGTAGGATATATTAGTGCCATTTCATTTCAGTTAAATACATGGAACCACACATCATTCTAGTAATTAATATTATTTAATTATCTTATAACCTTTATACAGATAGTTCAAGTAACTGGGGAGTTGAAGAGTTACATAATGATGGTTTACATACCCTGTACTCATCACAGGGCAATGTTAGGATATTCAAGTCTCGTAGATTACGGTGGACAGGACATGCAGTGCGAATGGGAGATTCTAGAACCTCGTTCAGGATATTAACCGGCAAACGTAATGGGAAGAGACCATTGGAAAGACCTAGACGAAGATGAGAGGATAACATTAGAATAGACCGAAAGGGATAGAGTGTAGGAAGGTGGACTGGATATGGCTCTCTCAAAATAGGGATTGGTGGCGTACTTTTGTAAGTGCGACGATGAACTTTAAAGTTCATAATGCCATAGAGTAGGCTAATTAAGTAAGGTATTATAAATGTATATGTTTTGACATCTAAAATTTTAAAATATTTTGTAAAATATGGGATTGTTATTTGGTGTTAACATTTAAAGATCTAAAGTTGGAATGTTGCATATGCAGGGAGGTTATTAAAGATTTGAAAAATTCTCCAAAGGTTAAATATTAAAATGTTAAATTTTAAATATTATCTAAATGTTTAAAACCTTCTTTACGATGAATATACTATAATATTTTCACGAACAACAATAATATATAAAGGTGAAAATAAATTTTTGTTACGATACATTCGTTTATAAATAAATCTTCAAATTAAATTAAATAAAATATAGTTGTAAAATGACAGCTTGATAATTTGAATGAAATTCAAGATCATGATACGGCAAGATAGATAAAACAATAGCTTTTAACGAGAATGTACTATTCGCTCGAGCTGTACACACTAATTACGGTGATGTTTTAGAGTATTAATAGGTTGAATTTTGATTAATTGTACCTACATTTGCGTGTATGGAAAGTGTAAAATCATTTAAGTAAAAAACCCTCAGTACACCTACCGGGATTCAAATTCCAACCTCCTCGTCATCAACAACCTAGTCTAATTGAGAGAGTGACCCCCTAAATAATTTTATCTCCGAAATGCGTAGTAGAAAATTAATCTTGCTATATCTTGAACCTTGTTATTATATAGTTTTGTTAGCACCACGTCGTACTACCCGTTCGGTTTATACGCCTATGTACCAATTATACTAATGTGTTAGGGATTAGAAAGGTTTAATTTAGAGGAAGTATAACAGTATTTGCTTGGAGGAAGAGTGGAAATTATTTAGGAAAAAACACTCAGCACATCCGACAGGGATCGAACACCGATCTCCCATTCTTCGGCAGTCTAGTCTATTGCAAGAGTGTTCTCTAGTTTATATTTATCGATTGTAATTAAAATGCTATCTTCATTCTATCTTTAAGATAAGACATTGTATCATATAGCTAGCCAAAGTGCATCATATAGAACACATAGAATGAAAATACGATATCATCATCTTTGTACCTTATGCTAAATGGTTAGCGTCACAGATAGGTACCGCCCTAGAAATACGTGGAACTGGCTAGTAGAAGCTGTAGTGGTTCAATCCATAAAGGGCCCTAAAATAATTTACAATTGGTGTAATAGCTACATTTTATTTTATAAATTTAAACAGTGTCTATGCATTATTTTTTAAATGATAGCAAATTATTTTTAATGCTTACTTTTTTGAGCTGTCTAAAGCATCAATATTCCAACAAATTTAAAAGCAATCGTACGCTTCTTTTAAAAAAGAGCCTAGATACGACTTTTCTATCATCACCACTTCAAAGGTTAACTCGTTTGTAAGTAACAGCGCCTGTGTTAAAAATACACATAAAACTTCAACCAAATAATTTAAAAATAAATAGTAGGAAATAACAAAATGGCTCGCGTTCTTTTTCATGAAATCATCTGTTGAATTCGGCCTTGACATTTCCGCTCTTTGGTCAAAGAAGGTGACCGTGGAAAGGCGCCTTAAAAGTTACACACGCACGTAAACGGCTACCAACAGGATTTTATGATATGTTTAATGTCAACCAAACCTATTTCAATCAAAGCTCAAGAATCCGTTCGTGCGTCAGAGCGGTTATTCTATTTATTGACAAGGTGAGTAACAATGGGTCGTGGTATTCACTCCCTCAGAATTCAGGAGGCTGTTTTTGTCACCACATCCAAGTACCCGTTCGGCTTATACGCATAAATTAAATAAATAGGTGTGAGGAAGGTGGTGGGAGGGTGGGAAAGCATTTAGGAGAATCCACCCTTAGTACTCGCGACCGGCATTCAAACCACGAGCTTTCCGTCATAGGTAACCCGGTCTAGGACAAGAGTAAAGCGTTAAATAAACCATATGACTAACGTTGCGGGTATTCATGAGTTCAATCCTTACCGGTTGCATTGAACTTTTTTTCAACTCATGGTTTTTCATCCTTCCTAAAAAGCTGACTTCCAGCGCATATACATTTACTCTTACTATGTCATAATCGAGTTTTACTACCAGTTAGGGCTAGATCCATTTAATTATTAGCTACTAAGGAGATAAATAAGGTAGAATTTATAGTAAATATGACAGCATTTGCATGTAAGGAAAAATGGGAGACCATTTAGAAAAACATACGGCCTGCATTCGAATACTAAATTTTCCATCCTCTGAGAGCCAGATTATATGACTTTCACTTCTAGTCCACATGCCCATCTATGCGGGTTCTGCTTAATTTTCATAATAAAAATACCTACACTACCCGCTTCAGTTGCCACATGGTCTAGGGCATCACTCTCGTGTTGGACTAAACTACCGATGACGGGGATATAAGTGTTCAAAATTCGTTCAGGTCTTCTGAGGCTGGTATTTGCCAAATGGTTTTCTACTCTTCTTCCACGCAAATGACGGTAGATTACTTCCTTCCTCATCCCTACCCCATTAGAGTAATTATCATGTGTGTGTATAGCCTTAACAGGTAGTAAGACTCGGTGACCAAAAACAACACAACAATAGTATTAATATACATGTAACGGGTAGTAAGACGAGGTGCTAGAAAAATAAAAAAGTATTTTTAGTATATATATATATATTGCAAAATATATTTGAAGTAATGTAACTATGTACAGTGCTAAGTCAGTGTGCATGCAGACTAGATTTCACGCGTATCTACTCTTGTTTGACGGTGGCAGGGAGTTTGGGGTTTGAATCCCACCTGGATGTAATTTTGAGTGTATTTTCCTAAATAGATTTCACCTATATATTCCTCACCCATTTGCGTTATTAATAGCGGATAGCCAGGTGAGAAAATAAAAAAGTATTAAAAACAGATATTTCGCTAAATATTTACCAGTCATAATACTTTTGTATTTCCTATGAAGAACAAAAATTAAAACATAGTTACACACTATCTAGCTATATTGGTCTGACAGATTCTTCACAACTGATATATCTTAATGTTTATAATTCACCAGCTATTGTTTTGCTTAAATAATGTTATAAACATTAAGCAGCATGATGTAAAATTATTATTATTACTAGCACCACGTCTTACTACACGTTCGGGCTATATGCACTTACGCTAATTTCTCATGGTAGGGTGATTGTGAGATGAAATGGAGGACCTACAATTTAACGTGGAGTCTGAACCACGGTGGAGGCCTGGCATTCCTCACATTCACAAGTTGTGATTAATACACGTCTTATCAGAGGTGAAGGAAGAGTTTGGCAATCAGATAAATCTGTGCTGGTACCGAGGATTGAACCCCGGACCCCCAGCACAGAAGTCTTACACCTTATCTCTAGACCAACAGGTCACCATGACGTTAAAGAGCCCTACCTTTCCGTGTGTGACCAATGGAAAGTATATTTTGCGATACAAGTGACCTTGAAAGTAAAGAGGAAGGCCCTCTGTATCCCCAAGGCCTTGTGTGGAAAACCTTCGATTCCTCAATATGTGGCTTTAACAACAACATGATGCAGTTGAAAAGACTGGCTTTTAAATAACATTTGTATGAAAGAGAAGTCAGATTTAGAGGAGTGAAGCGATAAATGACTACACGAGAAACAAATTGTTGCCAATAGCTTACTTTAGTTTCAAGCTAGGATTTGACCAGGAAGGTCAATGAACTAGCGTTCCGATTCAAAATACCCATGAAAAGGATTACGGCTCTTTTAAAATATGAAACAGTTCTGAACGCTAGTGTTGGCTTTCCTTGGCGTTTCACCTTCCATGAATGGTTGGTTACCTTTGATTCAAACCCAAGCCATGAATATTATTATTGTCCTCAGAGTTTTCTTGGCATTTATCCTGTACTTCCTATAAAATAGTACTATTCGGTATATGAGTTGAGTTGTGCAATGCTAAACATTTACTAACACTAACAGCCTGGTTTTTTTTATGATTATTGCTAGTATTTAATAAACATTTTGTTTATTCCTGTAAATCTTGTCTGACTGATTTTTTGTTTTTTATTTAATCGAATAACATTAAAATATAATTTAAAAGATATATTTTCTATCAGCAAGTCAAAGATAAAATACACTACATTTTAATAACAGATTATGTCTTTAATAGTAGAGGTAATGAGTCAGATGGAAGTTATTTTAGTGAAATCGTATCAGAAAACGACTAATATGTGAGCAAGTAGTGTTATGATTACTCTTTGTTTTTAGCACCGCGTATTACTAACCGTTCAGGTTATACGCTGATTATTCTATTAATTGGTTTCTGTTGTTTATTATAATTTATCATAATTAATTATGTGACATATATGTATAATGTGACGTGATCTAACATATGGTCTATCCTTAGAATATTCAAATAAGTAACTTTTCAACTGATTAAATAAAGTATACAATGGTAGCTGACATTATAATATGCTACTTACTGTTAGTTGAAAAACTCTCTGTCGATGCCTTTTTCCCGTGCCTACCAACTTTAAAAAAAAATCTGATCGCTTTATTGCTTTAACGGTTTTGACCATTGGCTAGCTTGTAGCGGCTTTACTATAACAGTTTATTTAGTTTCAACACTTTATTAGGCTTAAATTAGTAGATGAATGAGGGGTAAGTTTTATTATGCCTCAAAAGTGTTTTTTTTTTATCACCGTGTAATATTAGCTGTTCAGGTTATACTCAGGCATGATAGCTATTCTAATGGAGCAGTAATGATGAAGGAAGCATTTTAGAGGTTATCTACCCACATTTGCGTGGAAGGAGAGTGGGAAACCATTTAGGGAAAATCACCCTCACTAGACCCGACCGTAATTCGAGCCCTAATGTATCCGTCATTAGCGGGTCAGTCTAACATGAGAGTGACGCCTTAGGCCACGCGGCCACCAAAGCAGGTAAGGTATTGATCTAACAGTTTATCACCAGTATGGTGACTATATTTTAAAAACTAACTGCAAGACTATGGCACCATTGAAAAAATAATATTAGCTTTACTTTGAGTGCAAAATAGGTCAATTGAATTAACTTTCTACTCTTTACATTGCCTATGCCGAATGTGTGGTGTATTTGAAGGGTTTGTTGAAAGGTTCTACGAAATTATGTCATTTGATACTCCAATGTTCTATCGAGAGCAAATATATCATTTCGATGGATTAAGACTTCTCCTTAATTAAGATATGCGGATTTTCCTTGAAATATAACGTTTCCTTGAAATATAACGTTGGTATACAATATACATCATTTTATTCCACCATCAACCCATGATGTCCAGCTGAATTATTAGAGCCATGATTTAAAGGATGAAACCTGCTGAATAGAATTACAAATATTTTGCTATCTTGTTCATAGAAAAAATATATTTATAGCTATTTTTATTCAGGAAATGATTTCCTTTACTGTGAAAATATTTTATAAAGTCATGTCTGAAGTAGGACATGATTATAAAACCAATGAATAGAGTTATCTTAAGAGATTCATCGAAGCGTGGTCTAAAATTAGCTTTTATTCACAATTACAAGCAGCCCTTATACTTACGCAGTGCACACTAAGGAAACCTATTAAGACTTGAAAGTTATAAAAAAAATGTATTACAACAAGCACTGTTTGAACATATGTGGTGACTTGAAAGTTATAGAAAATGTATTACAACAAGTATTGCTTCATATGTGCATTGAATTGAAAATTATAAAAATTTTGTTAGACATGCATTGACGATATAGAAACTTATTGCTGCTTTATTGAAGAATGAGAGAGTCGAGTCAAAGAAAAGCACCACTCAGTGAATTATCGGAAAATAATTCAAAAACGGACCCCACGCGAAGAAAATGTGTTTCACGATCACTTATTTTATGCTGCAAAAGTAATCAGAAGAATGACCCTGGTTTGTACTTTCTCATGACCCCTTGTCAAAAAAAAAATCAAACTCGAGATTTTAATGGATGTCGATGTTTCATGACCCCCTTGAAGCTGAAGGAGTTTATTTTTTGCAATGCCATATGTCTGCTATTGGGACTAGGGCTGAAACCATTTTAACGAGAAGGCTAAGGCTTGATATATCTCCAGAGAGTCTTTTTGAAATTAGCTATCCAACAATTCACTAGTTTTAAATTTAATAAAACACACAAAAACAAAATATTTTACACTGTTGTATATTTAGTCATTTTGTTAACGTTTTACGTAAGACGTAAGTGATGAAAATGAATTATTTATCAACATTTAATTATTGAAAAATGTTTATAATATTTTGAATTTTAAGATGGAATCCATAATGTGTTTAATTTTTGAATGAGGTAAAAGAAAAAGTTTCAAAACTGATTTAAAAATTTTAAGACATGTGGAATTACCTTGCATTCTATTTTAGGACTGGGCGTCTTACGGATGTATGGGCTTTCCGTGAATGTAACTCACTAAGCATTAAAACATTAAATTAGGAGGATAAATATTAATAAAACTCGCTAATCTTTACCTGGATAGAGGAGGGTAAAATAAAAGTGAACATCAGAAGTGTTAAACAGTCCCCAGTGCCCCTGTGTTGTTTTCAAAACAAATTCCCAGACTCCCAGCTCAAAGCTGAGTCACCAGTCAATCAAATACACCAATAAGTTACTGGCCTAGTGAATAAAAACTACGTTTTTTAATTAGTAATTAATGTTTATCCACCAGGATCGTTAGTGTTTTCCAATACAAGTAAATGTTACTCTAGCGGTCACTTAGTTTATCCTTTTCTCTTTTTCTCTCCTCCCACATTTTCAATGAGTGACTTTAAGGTGAAAAATGAATAGAATATATTGTAACGCCCTCAATACTCAGTCACACCATCTTATTATTAGTGCTTTCCAGCAGCTACTTTTGAATATAGTTTTCAAATTTCAATAAACTGTATAGGGTTTTGTTCATTCAATACTTGACAACATGTTATCTGCAGTAGTCATTTTTGATATATATTTTCAATAAGTAAAAAAATAAAAAATTATCATAGGATTAAATGTTATCACTGCTGTCCACAAAAGAATATGTTTTTATTTTCTGCTGTGTCTAAGAAAATTGATCTGCACATTCAACGTCAATACCCTCTCGAAGTTTTGAAACATGTGTGCGAAGGCGTGAGGCGTGAGAGAGGCCAATTAATTTGTTAGGATGTAGATGCCGCACCTGATGTCTTCAGAAAATGTTTCTCGACCAGTGATTGAAACCGGGACCTAACTGTTAATCAAAATCCGGATTTACGTAACCAGAAGATGTTTTTATCTCTTAAATAGGAAATACTGGTTATACCGTGTCAAACCAAAAGCTATCCCGTATTCTTATAAGTCTAAAAGAATACTTTAAATGGGTTCCAATAGCTGGTCATTATTGTAAGAGAGTTATGACATTGAATTTCCTTAGATTTTTTCTAACAAATGTATCCTAACGACGTCCATTTTATTTTTTCTTATATACTTGTGCACCGCTTATTACAGCTCATATGGGTTTTACGCATCTAATTTTATTAGTTTAAAACTAAGTTTGAATATCAAAGTCAAATAGACCTTATATAAGTAAATCAAGTTGATATATTATGTAGGCCAGCTTCATCCATTAAAAATGACGGCTTAGCTCTCTTTGGATTTTATGACTAGAGGAAAAAATCACGCCTAAAACCTTGAGCTAGTCCAAAAATGAAATAATTATTAAAAGACCTATTTGTTTCACAACACTTTTGTGTTTATTTTACAACGCACCTTAATACCCATCCAGGACAAAAGCATTTGATTGAACTAATTGGGTAAGGGCGAATAAGGTAAAAATTTGAGGAAATGAAACCGAATTTGAGCGGAGGAAAAGTGGAAACTAATATAAGAAAAACATTATTTTAAGTGCATATGGTCAGGATTTGAGCCCTGAACTTTTTCTTACCGGCAAACCAGAATATATTAATTTAACGTTTATTCCACGTACCATTCAATGCAGGCTCAATACATTATTATTATTATTATTATTATTATTATTATTATATTATTATTATTATTATTATTATTATTATTATTATTATTAGCACCGCGTCTTACTACCCGTTCGGGTTATACGCACTTACGCTAATGTGTAATGGTAGGGTGATTGTGAGATGAAATGGAGGACCTACAGTTTAACGTGGAATCCGAACCACGGTGGAGGCCTGGCATTCCTCACATTCACAAGTTGTGATTAATACACATCTTGTCAGAGGTGAAGGAAGGGTTCTGGCATTCAGATAAATCTGTGCCGGGACCGAGGATTGAACCCCGGACCCCCAGCACAGAAGTCTGACACCTTACCCCTAGACCACCAGGTCACCCCGGGCAATAAATTAATAGGCCTATTTAATTTATAGATATACAAAGCAAAATATGCTGAATATATTTATGATCTCTTTACGATTATTTAATTCTATAATCTAGGTATGAAAATGAATAAGTCTTCTTGGAAATTTTTAAAATATAGAAATCTTAAAAAAGTTTTCCTTTATGTATATGTATTTTAAAAATTGAAATAGTTCTCACAAATAACGAGAAAAATAAGTAGTTTTTAAATTAATTAAATTATTTTACAAGTTATAAATAGCTTGAGTTTAATGGTATTGAAGCTAAACACTGGCAAAAATCAAATGTGGGGTTTCTTCTAGTTAACTAATTACATTTCTAAAGTTTAAACTTTTAACAGTTTCATAAATGGAAAGGAGAAGGTAGTTCAGATAGTTAAAAAAAGCAAAGCGAGGAGCTTTTAAAAAATACTGGGGTGATTTTGAAACATCTTCAAATGAAAAATGCCATATTACAAAACAAACTAATACCCCAGAACTCAAAGTTAATGTTTTTAATCTTGATTGTATAATATAATTTATCCATACAAAAGAAATGGATCTAGTGATTAATTTTTAGCTTTGACTATATTTAAAATCTATTAAATCATAAAAAGTAAATAGCTCAAATACTAAAATTGATCGAGTTTTACTTGGTTATAATAACAAATAAAAAGGGTTAATTTATATAGAAATAAATTAATACAAAATTTTAAAAACAAAAACAAATTAATTATTAAGATTTCAGTTCCAGCTCCTTCAAATAAGATTAATATTGATTTATGAATTTGAGCAGATATTTAATTTTAAAATAGTTAAAAAATAAATTTAAATATTTCACACTTTCCCAAAACAAATAATTTTGTAAAGAAAAAAAGTTATAGAAAATTGTGTTATGAGCGCGAAAGCGTTGATCTGTTTATTTATTTATTCTACTAATGTTCAGAAGCTATTATTGACAATATTTATTAATATAGGTCTAATTATGTATGTGAGTGTATGTATGCATGTATGTATGTATGTATGTATGTATGTATGTCAGTATGTCTGTCCAGATCATGTTTAGTACTTCCCAATGAGCTATAAAAGCTGAAATTTGGTTAAATTGTAGAGGAACCACTCAAGAGATGCACCAAACTGTCAAACGTGTTAATTGATAATATTAAAAATCATAAAACTTAAATGTAATTTATTTAATCAATTTAATTCATCATGACGTTATTTGCACTTTAAAAGCAAAGATAAACTAGATTATTGAAATTCAAATTTCAGATCCAAAGAGAAATTGCATATTATATATAATACAATTACCTGTTTTCATAGATTTGTTTTTTGTTTCGTTATTATATTTAAATAAAGTGTTTCTTTGGCAAAAAATATTACACATGTGATGTTCAACATTCTTAGTTAATTCAAGGTTACATTTACATCCATATGTATTCAGACAAATCAATGACTAATTTAATTGAAAGGCATCTTGAAAATGAAAACGTTTGTGAGGATACATTGACTGCCTTAGGGAAAATCTCTTACCCTTTCAGGCAAATATTACCTTCATTTTTGTATTTGTTAAATCGGCTGAGCCTAAGATGCAGTGAGAAACTTTTTTTTTGTATGTATTCACGAGGACTTTGCCAGGAAACGCGATAACCATACTCTCTGATATTTTGATTATAAATATTTATCTCCTAGATGAACAAAACATACTGATTCTATAAGGCAGAAATTGGGAAGACTAACTAGAGAAAGTCTCTACACCACCTTCCGGAAATTATCCAAGATATATTATCTTACATAAACAAGGAAGAAAAAAATTTGCAACAGCATGTATTTAGGCAGTTAAACTATTGTTCTTAATTATAACTGTATTAACAAGTTACAAGGTCAAACCTTGGTCAGGGTTAGTATATATTTGCCCAAGCCCACTTTCATCCGTGGCCAATTGTATGTGACCTTTTCGTATACAATTTAATTATTCATTTAGTAAAAAATTATAATTTATTTATTTAACACTCCCTTTATCCATTATTAAGTAATAGAATTAACTGAAAGTAAGATACTCTTTTAACAAACAAATCTTAACCTTCAACACGCTTATCAGTTGAAGGTAGGTTTTGTTAAGTTATTTAATATTATTATCAATCATTCGTAGACAGGCCTAAAAATGAGTACCTATTAAAAATCAATTACAATAATTTATATTATTTTTATATTCACTATTGTATTTACAATATTTGGTTGAAAGAACAGGTACGGTAGAGATATATTTAGTAAAATAACATTAAATATTTGTATTTTTCTAAGGTATTTCAATTAATGTTTTAAGGATTAAATTTCAAAAATTATCTAAGCTTTGTACAAAATATTTAATTTGTTTAAATATTTATTCTAGCAAAACTGATACTTTTATTTGTCCAGTGAATAACGATTTAAAACTAACTCAAAAATATATGCTACAAATAAACAAAATTATGTAATTTTTTTGCCAAAAGATTGTTGGTAAGAATATTTTATCAAGAGAGCTTTCATAGTACTACTAGTTAAAAGCAGATATATCTTTACCTAGCTTTGGCATAATATATATTTTTTAGCTATACATAGAAAGAAATATAAATACATTGAAAGAGTAGCGCGTTGGTAAATTCCTTATAGAAACGTATTCCATACATTATTTTATTAATGTGCAATAGAGGGCGATAATAGATTTGAATTCCTTATTTGTGAAGGCATCAGGTGAAGACTATTTTGCAACTAAAGCTAACCAATTGTCTAATTACGCAAGACTCAAACCCATTCTATCATTGAAGGTCACCGACAACAGCAGTGCCTCACCACTTCTCCCTTATGCCCCCTTTTATGCGTTCTTTCTTTCTTTTTCCCCCCTCTCTCCATCTTCCTCCCTGTCAAAGGCAGTTTCTGGAGGAATGAAGTGGCTGGAAGATATAAAGATTGTAGTCTACCCCACCCACTGGCCTTTCTGCAATAGCCCTATGGCACCCCACCCTAACACACACCTCACCCCTCAACAAAAGAAAAATGGTGCATGAATTTAATAGAGCTGAAATGGAATGGCTTCCTTCACCCATTTGCATTCAAATTCGAACGGCATAAGAAGGAGTGGCATGAGAGAGTTGGGGTATGGTGTGTGGATTCAGTCGTAAGATATACATGCACACACACAAACGCATCCGCACACACTTGGTTCCCCTCTTCCTCAAAAAAAGAAGGAAAAAAGAGAAGTTTTTGTGGAGAGCGAAAGAAAGACAAAGTGCTAAGAGTGACATAAAATCTGTAATTAAAATGCAATTTTTAAGGGGGCAAAGAGAAAGTAAAGGATCACCCACGTTATCAAAGCAAGAAGGGAGACCCAGAAACCATCGCCTCAAACGGTTAACGGTTTGTACTTAGTCATCTGGAATGGTCACGATGAGGAAATAGGACGTTTGCGGTTTTCCGAGACACACCTCTGTGCCATCGGGAGAAGGGGAAATTTGCAAATGCCATTAGTGATTACCACTGGGCCCTGCAAGTGTCTTCGACAAAATAATATGGATGGATTTTAATGTTATCACGTGGAGGGAATTTAGAAGCTTGAGGTAAAGACGAAGAAAACGTCGTCTAGAGCTTTCGGTAAAGATACGACGATCCTGCAACGGAGGGAGCCAAAGATATGCAAATACATTTCCTACTTCTCGAGATAGTGAGTCTCAACAAAGAGTTACGAAACTTAGAACCCAAAATCAATTCTTTTGAGAGAGCTTTTGGAAGATTTACCATGTATGTGTATCACAATATAACTGTTCCAATTTTAGAATGAATTTATAACTTTAGATATTAACGAACAAACTTGGTTTTAAAACTATATACTAACATGGAGTTTCTTTCAATGCTAAATCAAATTGTTATAAAATATAAATATTAAAAAACATTTTAACATCGCGTCACACTCCCTGTTCAAGCTATACGCATAAATTAGTTACACTAGGGGAATAGGGCTTATGAAGGTAGAATTGAAATAAATGTACCCACATTTTCGTTGGCGGATAGTGAAAAATCATTTAGGAAAACACTGCTTCACTACACGCAACCGGGATTCGATCCCCGATATCCCCATCATCGACAGTCCATTCTATTATAAGAATGACTCCTTAGACCATTCAAACACCGAGGTGTTTATTTTTTACAAAATAAATTAATCAAACAGCTAACAATATATTCTTGAGATTTACAAAAAAAAAGTTATTCTGAGTGAATTGAATACTTAGATAAGTAACACGTCAACTTATGAATTTACTAATATTATTTTCAGTTGTCGTGTACATTATATTAAAGACGTTAGCATGTTTCATTAAATATGCAGTACACTCCATTGAATTCAAAGTTATATTCTTCCAAAAATAAGTTACTATAAACATTGAATAATAAACAGCACTATATTAAGGTACTTGGCCCTGTAAATTACAAGTCTAAAACCTCTTTCGTGGGATGGTGGGCGGGAGGTTGAAAGGTGTGGCATGGCTTCACAACCGACAAAAGTATCCTTCCGCGCCAACAAGAACAGATGGATCCCGGAAACCATAGATGGCGCTAGCTACCGGACAAGTATCGCGGAAAAGTCATACATTTACTTATTTTTTGCTATGAAGCTGGCAGTTTTCTAGTTAAAAATGTCAATTTTAATCCATATTTGATCACTGTTAAAATTATACAGGAGGTGTGTGTATAAAAAGTATAACTTAATCAACATGCTTCTATTCTTGAACAAACCGTTTCCAAAAAGAAAATTTAAAACTTTAAAATTTTTTGAAGATAACCGTTTCGTTTATTCCCATGGTTCTGCATTTCCACGCCAAATGAAAAGGGCCAATCGCCTTAAATTGACAGGCCCGACTTGGACCTGAAAGCTCATTGGTCGAGTTTATATCCCAGATGAACGCACTTTGGATACTAAAAAAAAGTCGCTGCCCACCCTTTCTTCAGGCGAATTTAGTTTCATTAACCTTGTATAACCCTTATTATGCTTGTCCCATTAGATTAAGTTGGGATGTAAGGGAACGTGAGTTAAGGCTAAAATGTTTGCCAGTTTTATAAAAAAATAATTTCTTGGCCGCAATAAATAGAACACTTCAACAGTTCTTTAGTATTTGTCATGAAAATCCTGGAATCTGATGATTTTTTTTTCTTTCTAAAAAAGCTAAAACATTAAATTCCATTATTTTCATGACAAGTATTAAAAAAATGTAACTATGTGTGTAGTATTACAATAAATTCATTAATACTTAATAAATGTTTTATTTATTTTGGCTAAATAAAAGGTTTTGCTATAAAACTTTAAGCATTCTCGCCTTAACTTATGATCTATTCCATTCCATCTTAAGTAACTGAAGTAAGCATGATAATATTCAAGTATTTAATTATTTTAGCAAAAACCTACTATATATTAACATAGTTAATAAATGTATAGAGTAAACTATTCTGTATTATAATTTAGTGTACACTCCAAGTATTAAAATATACGTTTTTAAAATAGTATTTTTTTATTTTCAATATTAAAGATATGTTCTTAAACTACTATAATAGGTTTACCTATTTTCATAGAATTCCAGTTTACAAATGTGAATATAATAGAGTTTGTCTTAGAGCTAAACTGATCATGGTCGAAAGGTAGATTAAAATATAATATAATAATGAAAGATTAGATCGTATTTTGTCTTAGGAAAAAAAATCAGTAGTAAATTAATTTATAGCGATGAAAATATTTTCTCTTCCAACTCTAGATAAATCTATAAAAGGTTGATAAAGCATAATTATCTATTGCTAATATGTGTACAATTTAAAATTCTAACATAGGAATAAGTAAACAATACACTTTTGAAAAAGTGAATGGAAATATGTGAGGTTTTTAAAATAATAACATAATACAAGTTTATAATTTATTTAATAATTTAACAGAAATTAATTATATTATATAGAATATTTTGTCAACATTAAGAATAAAGTTATAAATTCTAATAGGTTTATTTTATATCTGAAAAAGTAGGAGGATTTATAAAGGAATTGGTCAATAAGGACATAATTTTATAGACTTTATAGTTTAAAGAGGCCAACAAATAGCCTAGATCTAATTTTAATGAATATTTACGTATGTGAAAAGGAAAAACAGGGACTTTTCTGTACTATATTGTAAGTTTCCCGTCGAAAAAACATTAAGATGACAGTGACAATTCCGATAATTAGCAATATCATTAATTTAAATATTTTAATAGCATTATTTACCCACAGTGTTTTTAATAAGTCTAGATATTTCTAGAAAGGTTTTGTTGCTTTAATTAAAATATATATATACATATAGTTGGAAGCTAAGGGTCCCGGTTTAGATTCCTAGCATGGCAAAAAAAATGTCATTGGTGAAATATTGGTTCCCTCTTTCACAGTGATGTATTAACGTACCAAGTTTAAAAGTCGTGTACTGATATAGTCAGTCGGTTCAGAGAGTACACTTTAAATACCTCAAATAAATAAAAATATATCTTAATAGGCCTACTAAAATACATATTTTTGAACAATACTTGTGGAATATTAATAAAACATTATGTAAGTTATTTATCTAAGCATGGGAACCAAACTATAGCTTTTTATTTCAAAATAAAATAATAAGATTGTCCCTTTTACCCTGAAAGTCTTACCTTAACGTAATTATAATATCACACTATATTATAAGCTGTACCATAGTGAAATAATGCAAAGTAAGCTTGCTACCTGAAAAGGTAAACGATTAGTACATAATCTAAAGCAATTTGAAGTTTATTTTATACAAATTTTTCTTCTAGATGAGTATTTATAAGACACTAATTATTGCATTCACTAAGGGCAGAGGAGGAACTAATTCTTAAACTACTAAAACCCCAGAACAAACAGGCTTGATTATTGTAGAAAATAAAAGAGAGGTGCGAGAGAGGTCAACTGAACAGCATTAAGCTAAGAAGATGTAGTGCGCATGAGCACTGTCAATTAGCGGGAACACGGGAGAGCGGGTGGCCGACTAATCTAGGGGTGCGGGCAGTGTCTGATAATACTCGGCGTGGTCTCGGAAAAGCGAAGAACAAGAGAAGGAAGGGCCCGAAGAATTGGCCGCTTGTCCGCCCGACAACGAGTGCGGTGGTGGGTTGCGGGAAATTAATAGCGCCTTGTTACCCAAGACACGTTTCATTAAGAGATCTCTCGCAAAGATAGGGCTTGAAAGAGAGAGAGGAAGGACACGATTCGCTACTACACCTACCCCTGGAAAACCCATGGGAGAGGCAGATTGCAAGACACTGAGATTAAATCGCACTTGCACGCATTCGGCTCCGCTTCGACTTAATTGTTACCGCCACCTTAAACGTTCTCCCGGTCCCTTTAACACCCTCATCCCTGTCTATTGCCAGCCCTCATCCCCAACGACAAAACACATAGGCGCCATTAAAAAGTTTCGTTGGGACGGGATTCACCTCCTTAGAAAGTGTGAGGTGGAATTCGTACACAGACAGAGTTTGGTGCTGTGGTTGAAACATTTTATTGGCCGTTTTTTAGGAGTATGTTCAAAACTGATGGGGTTAATTGTCGCCCATATTTTGTCACGGACTAGGTATCAAGATGAATTACATACAGTTTTTTTTTCCGTCACGTCTTATTCCAGTTGAGTTGAAACGCATACATTAACTACGCAACCAGAATAGGGATATGGAAGGTATGGTTTTAGAAGAAATGTATCCCCATTTCCATGGAGGAAGAGTAGGAAACAAATTAGGGAAAACCACCCATAGTACACCCGACCAGGATTCGATCCCCGATTTCCCAGTGTTGGACAGTTTAGTCTTATACGAGATTGACGTGTTAGACCATGAGACCACCGAAGCAGATAAGAAGGTAAAATAAGAGACGAAATTTAGAAAAAAAATTAATTTTATTAAGAGAACAATGCGATTTATTCACAATTGGTTTTCAGAAAAGTTCCAGTTATTTAATAAACTAACGGAAATATTATAAAATTATCTTAGTATTTGTTCAGGTTATACGAATATGTACTAGTTATGCTAATGATCTATGGACTAGGAAGGTTGAAATATGAGGAAATGTACTCGAAATTTGCGTGGAGGCAAAGCGGAAAACAGTTTTGAAAAAACCCTCCAAATACACCCGACCTATATTTAAACCCCGATCTCACTGTCTTTAGCAGTCTAGTCTAATATGAAGGTGACGCCTAAGATCATGCAGCCACTGAATCAGGTAGTTATTAAAATTATTAAAGAATGCATTAGCAATGGTAATGAATGAACACTCCGTTTACGTTGAAACGTAGTAGTCATAACTTGTAAGATTACACAATGGCACAACATAGATGGATGTATATCCATATTTTAATATAAACAGAATGTTCGTATTTCTTTCATCTTCAAAGGGTTTATCAGACAGAGAGTCGAGTGTTGACATTAATGGGACTACCAAGGAAAGTTTTGATAGTAATGTGAGATAATCTACATGATAGATACGTTTTGTTACCCTGACATTTAGCCAAACTACCTTAATTGTTCCCACTATAGAGCTGCTTGTACATGGTTCGTCGCAGCATGGAAACATTCTTCCCGGGGCGCATAATTCCCCAGTTTGGTGATGTTCCATGGCCTTCGTGGCAACTGGATTGAGATCTCCCGATTTCTTCTTATGGGGTTATTTGAAAGAGGTGTTTTCTCATCGTCTCCATGATACTAAAAGACTTAAAGGCCAGAATTTGACCAGAGGTTGATGCCAATTTCACTATATCGGCTTCGCAGGGTCGTGCACAGCTATAGCCGGTGAGTCCAACAGTGAATCATGTCAATTGTGGCACATAAAAGAAACTTGGAAAGTATGTGAAAATACCTTTCCCGGCTAGATTTGTAGACCCTTTCAATCTCGCTCATAGATATTCTCGTTTTCTGATATATTCAGTCGGTTCAGAAGATACATGTTAAATACCTCAAATAAATACAACTAGTAAAATACTTAAAGAAAAGAAATGATAAACTATTAGTTCGGAGCTTTTAGCCATTTTATGCGAAGAAATTGACTAGTTTAAATCATTATTATTGTCATCATAGTTCCTGGTCTAAATTCCCTTTTAGTACTCAACCAACATCCACAGTATGATTCAACTTTTCTGGAAGTCCCTTTGCAGACGCTAGTCGGCGACAAACCTAAGGACGACTTTGCGCTGATTAACCGAGACTGGAATACCCCTCCACACCCCTCCCTTCACCCCGTTGCCTTCCTTCCGAGTGCCACCACTGATTTACACCGGTGAAAACCTCTACGAAGGGGGAGCTGTAAAATTGGGGTAACACGATCCCTCCTACTAAAGTGGGATGAAGGTGCATCCCCCCCCCCTTTCTAAACCATTTTAGAGGGTTGAGAGGGGTTTACAAAGATAATGCTACGACTCTAGGGAAAGGAGACCGAATCAGAGGAAGAACGTTTAGGGGACTTGACTGCGCATAAAAATCATCAATTGTTTACATAAGTTAAACCCCACCTCGTTGTTCGAATGTCCTAAGAAGGCGTCACTCTTGCAATTTACTGGACTGCCAAAAACGGGGAGATCTAGGTTTCTAGTCTCTAACGTGTGTACTGAGGATGTTTTTTCTAAATGGTTTCCTAATCTTCCTCCATGCAAATTTGACTACATTTCCAATAAATTCTTCCTCTCACATTTCTACCACACTAGCGCACTTTATTATATATATATATATATATATATATATATAATATATATATATATATATATATATATATATATATATATGCGTACTACTTGAACGGGTAGTGAGTAACAAAAAATTAAACTAAGTTCTAAAACTTAATAGATGTATTATCTGATTGCCAAACCCTTCCTTCACCTCTGACAAGACGTGTATTAATCACAACTTGTGAATGTGAGGAATGCCAGGCCTCCACCGTGGTTCGGATTCCACGTTAAACTGTAGGTCCTCCATATCATCTCACAATCACCCTACCATTACGCATTAGCGTAAGTGCGTATAACCCGAACGGGTAGTAATACGCGGTGCTAATAATAATAATAATAATAGGTGTATTGAACTTTTTGGGATTTGAATCACGTCTTACTACGCGTCCGGGTGATCCGCATATTTATACTAATGAAATAGGGAAGAGGATGGTAAAGTTTCAAAGAAAATTACACACATTTGCGTAGAGGGAGAGTAGGAAACAATCTATGAAAACCAGCTGAGTACAGATGGTCAGGACTCAAATGACCCCGTATTACACGTATTACAAACTAGCTTAATTTTATAACAGAACTAATACCTAATCTTCAGGCTCTTAATCAATAAGAAATGGGAAGTCCTAAATTCATAAATGATAAATTAATACTGCGACCATAAGGGGATGTGAACTATAGACCCTAAGATCAGTTGGCAGACGTGCTATAGATTGAGCTAAGATGTCGGAGAGTACCCGTTTAGAAATATAATTTTCATAAAACATAATCATTTTCACAACCTAGTACTTCTACAAAATATAGGGCCTCTAGACAAATTGAGGTAACTTTGAGGGATAGGTGGAATAATGATAAGAAGTTAAGTTTTGGTAGCAGTTGCAAACTAAACTGTTATCAATTGAGCACGGGAGGCGCTTGTGTGCTGTAGTTTAAATAATATCATTGATTGAGTTCTAGTTCAACCTTATTTTCCTCATTAAGAAATATATTAGTTCAACAAAATTAATTATTGTAATTTATTTAATTCGTCACCACGTCTTACCACCCGTAAGAGTTATACGCTTATGAATTAATTACGCTGGTTTGGGCTAAGAATGGGCTAGGTTCAATTTAATAGAAATGTCTTCGAATTTGCTTGGAGGAGAGTGGAAAACATTTAGGATGAAATACCTTCAGTATAATGAATATCATCACACAAGTTGAACATTATTGTAATCACGGGGATATCCATAGGAGGTGACAATATCTTGTATCGTGTACTTGGCAGCAGATTACTGTGGTATCTGAGAACTCACAATACTATTGGTCTTTCATATTTAGCTGACGATTACCACAAGTCCATAAAAGACTCAGCCTTAAAATATGAGCGAAGAATGACCCTGAGAACAAGACGATTACTGGATAACTCAGAGGTAGAGCAGTGGTTTCATGCTAAGCCAAAGGTCCCGGGTTTGATTCCAGTGTTCAAGCATCATTTTTCAACTAATATAAATCTAACTTTAGTATACCCGTCACCAGCAGTCTAATCTAGTGTATTAAACCTGGATATCCGTACACCCGGGGGTACGTGAACACATCTTAGGAAGGACGTACAATTTAATATATTGTATATATATATACATATTATATAAATGATATATATATAAATGATACATATATATTTATATATATCATTTCAGGATAGTCACTAAATAATCAGGGCTAGAAAGGTTAGCCACACAAGACAAGAACGTAAGGACATGTGACCTGGGAGCGCCAGTTTAATTTTAGATTTAGATTATATACTATAGCTTGCATTATGCAACAATAATTTTAGGGGTACAAAGTTTAAGAAAAATTATATCTGGGGGTACATGAACAAATATGTTTGCATACCAATAGTCTAGTCCATCGCTAGAATGACGCCTTAAACCATTCGATCACCGAGGCGGGTCAATAATCTTAATTTTAAAGTGAACTGTCAAATCATTACAGTTGCTACCACAAGAAAGAAAAAAGCGGATACAAGCAATGGTTAATTGATTAAAATGTATATTTTGTGATTAAATTAGAAGTGGCCAATGGCTTTAAAGTAGATGAAAATACAAACACAAATATATTACTAGATGATTAAAAAGCGTTAGTGGGTCTTTGAGAGTCATTTGGAAATGATTTCAATTTACAAAGTGATTATACTCCCTAAGCATTAGTATTCAATATTTCCTTAAATTTTAATTAAATAACGTTGAAATATTATATATCTAAAATGTTTGTATTTATTTGAGGTATTTAACGTTCTCTTTCTGAACAGACTGATTATATCAGTAAACGAAAATTTCTGGGAGCAAGTGCAAAAGGGCCTTTTAATTTTGACCAAGAAATATATTTTCACACCCCTTCCAGGGTATATTTACATTCCACAATCAACATGGGACTAACGTATTTACTTCCCTACGAAGGAAGTTGTGCTACGTATTTGTATCGCTCAAGAAAAATCCATTAACCCCGGCTGGGTTTGAAACTACGAACATCAGGTCCTGAGGTGCGCACACTAACCCAAGACCACCAAGGTCGACTATGTATCCATTGAAGGTCGATAATCTACATGAGGAAAGATTAGGAAAGAGTTAAGTTTACATTTTAATTACTGCAAAAAATGATGTAATATAGAAGTAACTGAGCGTTTTTAAGCTGATACAAAATAATCTTGATAACTTCAACATGATAATTTCCCACCATTCTTGTAAAATCACCATAAAATTCCGACGCAATAAACAACAATACAATATGAACAACTCAAATACTTATTTTAGTTATATTTCAATTCGAACGAGACACAAATGATAAGTTTTTTTTATCTTTACTAATGTATGCTCCTTATACAAACAAAATTGATTTAATTACTCTAAGTTCAATGAATGTTCTTAAGTAAAATTATTTTAAAAAGGGGTGGTCAATTAAATTAGTCAATGATTCACATTAAAAATAAAACATATAATATTCAAAAAGCAAACGTGAAACTTTATCACGGGATGTTCATGTTCAATATTAAAAAAGACGGTACTGTTTGTTTGTGTTCATTATAATGTGTGTATCTATTTTACTTGAAGTAACTGTTCGTGTAATTTATTACTACATGAACTTTTTCCTCTTGGATTAAGCCGCTAGTGACAATTTGTTGAGTGTTTTAGTTAAAAAAAATTTTAACTCAGAGAAATGATAGTAAAATAATAGTCAAAGATTATATTAAGCCTCTAGGAAATAGATTTGAAACAATAATTTTCTAAAGCTAATGAGAAAAATAATCGTTTATGTAATGATACGACTATATAATATATTCAGCAATAAAAAGGTTTATTACAGAAAAAATCGTAAAGAGTAGGACATTATTATTTTACTATATTCCATTGAAATGACGATTTCAGCAAGTCATGCTTATTTAGTCGAACATTTCATTGAACATATTTATCATTTTATAACATCGAAAATAGATTACACGTTTTTTTATATGAATCCTGTTAGAAGTTATTTAAATAAAATAAAACAAGTAAAATATGTTTTTTAAGCTTTAACGATGTTTCTGTCATGCACTGTTGGATATTTATCAAACGGTACCATATTCGATAAAGATATTTCCATCCGTATTCATGGGTGGTACGAATGAAAAGGAGAAGTTTAATCTTTACTCAAATAGTTGAAATATTTACCTCAGACTTCGTTTTGTGGAGAAAAAAAAATCAACCTACTTCACTTTGGTATGAATATAAGGTTTATCTCAAAAGATAGTAACTGACATGATTTTTTGAGTCTGCCCACTGCAATTATTGTAGAGAAAACGTGAAAACACGTTGCCTGAGTAAAGGGGGGGGGCTTATCGGCATCAAAAGCTATAAACTTATACTATAGACATTTCATTTCGTGATTATCTTTCTATTCATGGGATTAATAAAGAATATACCCAATGGCTAAAACAACTAATTTTGATAAAATTACATCAAGGTAGGAGTGTAGGAGACGCGAGAAAAAGTCTTTTTAAAGTGTCTATATCAAAACTTTTTTTGGTAAAATAAGTCAAATATTTCTTCAGCAGAAACATTGATTTTAATTTTCATCACACGGTGTTAAAACAATTGTTGATTATCTATTATGAACATAGCGGCATTAAATGACAAACTTTTTAAATGAAAAGAAAAATATGTCATTAAATTCAAGAACATCCTTGAACTATATCCACGAACTGTTGATATCACCATGTGAAGAAAATTAAACCCTGTGTTAATACTGAAGAAATATTTGGTTTATTTTGACTAGAAATATGTTTTGAGGTAAATATTGGAAAAAACACTGACCTTTTCTCGCGTCCCTACACTTCCACCTTGAATATGAGTTGGGACTCTGTATATTAAATTTTTGCTTTCGTTATCTGCCTCTTTAAGGACAAGCTTAATTTCCTTATTTAATTCACGTGAAGAAAGATTAGTAAGACGCGGTGATGTAAAAAAACTTAACGTCGCAGTCAATCTATTTTATTATTATTTGAGGCATTTAAAGTGCACTTCCTGAACCAAATGATTAAAATCATAAGCACAAGACTTATAAATTAGCTTAAATATAGCATAGCCACAATATCCTGCCCCCTCCCATTAATTAATCACTGTAAAAAGGGAAGCCCACATTCAACAAATGATACATTTTTCGGCCATACTGGGAATCGAACTCAGTATCCTTAACTAAGTAGGCAGACAGGCCACCGTTTGATCCAAGAGGTCCATCTACTGCTGATAAAATATATTCAGAGAGTGACATCAATTTGGGTTATATATAAATATTTTTACAAGTATTTTAATATAGTTTATACATTGATACAGATTATTGGAGTAACGTATAAAGTAATTTAAAAACAAACTCTTAGGTTGGCTGGGGGGAGGGGGGGGGGGGGTTCGAACAGTTGAGTAGCGCAACGCGCATCACAAGGTGTTCGGTTGGTTTATTTGTGTACTATGGCGCAAGAGAAGAAGAGCAAAAGACAACCAAGGGATGAAGGTAAAGAAGGGTTAGAGGGGAGAGAGGTGGTAAAGAGGAACAGGCAAGATTGGAGGGGAAGAGAAGGCGCGCGCGCTCACCTGCTCCGCCAAGCGGGCACATTTATAAACTGTTTATTTCTGGACCACGCTATTCCGCTCATCCCGAACGCCTTCATTCCACGTGACGTGGCCACGTGTGCACCTCGCGCGGCCACGTGGCATCACGGTAGTGACGTCATAGACTGATATCAGCCTCGATCATGACTTTTATAGGTAACCCCTTAGTTGGTGATTTATAAAAACTGTAGGGTTTTTGGTTCGACGCAAAGAGGGATGAGCACAGTTTTATTTATTTTATTTTTTAGCACCACGTCTTACTTTCCGTTTGGTTTGTACGCCTATGCACTAATTACTCTAGTGTGTTAGGGATTTGGGAGGCTGAGTTTAGAGGAAGTGTATCAGGTGAGTGGAAAACCATGTAGGAAAAAAAACCTCAGTACACCAGACCAGGATTGAAGCCCGACCTCCCCGTTTTCAGCAGTCTAGGCTGAAATAATATACACTTTTACATAAGCATTGAGAAAAAAAAGAGCACCTCTGTATACTAAAGAGCATAACAATTAATTTCAATAATGCCCAAGAGCTCCATAAAATAAATTATATATATATATATATATATATTTGCATATAGCTCCTAAACTATTGATCTTATACAAATATATTCCAAATAAAAGATTTTAATTTTGATTAGTATTACATCTTTATAATGAAAAGTTATTTAGTGTCTCAAATAGTTGCGGAGATATTACCATAATGGTAAATTTCTGCCTTTGTAAAGTACATTCAAAGTCATTTTCATGTAAAAGTTAGAATTGCCATTTTGTTTGTCGTTTTAAACAATACCTGGATATAAAATGTAATCAAAATCGTTAGAGCCTCGGAGTGAGGGATAGAGCGAAAATAAAAAGCAAAAAAATACTTGGTATTTTGTTAAGTATAAACGGTAGTTCCAAATGTTAATAGAGCTAAATAGTAAGTTTAAGTGGAAGAATGGAAGACGCGAGGAAAGGTCAGTGTTTATGTAGTTTTTATAAAAAAAAAACCTTTTTTTGGCAAAAATAAAACAAATATTGTTTCAGTGGAAACACGGAGTTTAATTTTCTTCACATGGTGATATCAACAGCTGTTCTTGAATATCTGAGTGATGAACATATTAACATTTTAATGATAACAATTTTAAATTAAGACAAAAAGCTGTCATTCATTACATTCCAGGGTAATCTTGACATAAAAAATAACTGTGTATATCACCATGTGAGGAAAATTAAAGTCTATGTTTCTACTGGAGTAATATTTTATTTAGTTTAGCAAAAAAAAAAAGTTTGCTATAAAAACGGCAAAAATACACCTTTTCTCGCATTCCCTGAATCCCCACCTCAAACAAAACCATGACAAAGAGAAAGAAAGGCGGATTGGCGGAAAGGCAAGAAATGTTCATAACATTTCGTCAAAATCTGCGTCAAATTGTTTATTAGACTTTATTCTCTCCTCAGAGCAGTCTGAATCAACTTTGGGAAAGTAACCCAAAGAGCTTAAATAAGATGTGGTTTTTTTGTGTGTTCAAAGTGGTTTCAAAATAAAAAGCTCTATACAGATTAATGTATATAAATCTTGGTGTGCGTACAGTTCTGATTATTTGAATAGTTTATTGATGTTTATTATCGTATCTTTAATCGATAGGTTTTGACGAAAAGAACGCTAATTATTTTATGAAAATTGTCTTCCTGTTTGACTTCAAAACAGAGGATACAAATAGTATTTCATTTAGCAACGTTTGGGTACCTCAATAGTGAACATTACATTATAACATCCAAGAGAACCAAACTTTCTTGTATGTGAAACGTTTTGCAAAAAAAAAAAAAAAAGTATATTTGGTCTATGTAAATACCAAACTTGCTCCGCTTCGCTGGTCGAATGGTCTAACGCGTCACAATATACTGGAATGCCGATGACAGGGAGATTGGGGATAGAATTCCAGTCATATATACTGATTGTAGTTTTTCCTAAATGAGTATCCATTATCTCTCCATGAAAATGCGTGTACACTTTCTCTAAATGTAACCTTCCTTACTCCTAACATACTCGCATAGTTAATATATATGCGTATAGGCCTACACCCAACGGGTAGTGAAATTCAATGACAAAAAAAAAGTCAGATACAAATTGTTTGGTATCTTTCTTTCAATGTGACTCGTAGATCAAAGGCTGGTTTGATGTGATATCTATCCATTTGGAGTTGGGCGTGCACTTAGCCCTTGGGCTGGTTAGTACTACTTGCACCATCTGGTAGAAAGCACATGTACTAGGGGAGATCAGTAAGTGTGATGGTTCCCCGTTGCCTTCAACATTGAATTTTATGAGCGAGGGTGACAGGGCCTACCAATTTTAGCCAATTTTAGCTTTAATTCCCCTTCGAAAGAAGTTGTGCTACATATTTTTATTACTCAAGCAACATCCATCTACCTCAGCGGGGTTTTGAACCCATGAATATCGTGTCCTGAGGCGAGAACTTAACCCGTGGCCACAACAAATTAATGTTATGTTGACTTATCTTACATTATCTTTGATTTTTGGGATGTATTTTCTGAACTATAGCTATTTAATTTAGTTTTAAACACTATATTTAGATCACAAAAATTGCTTCATTACTAAACGTCTTAGTACATTATACACCGGTACTATGTAGAGTTAACCATTATCTCTGCAAAGTTAAGTGGCAAGGGATTCTGAATTCATGTGCAAGAAACCCTAGCTCGAATTCAGCTGATCTTCAAATTAATTCTCCATTTGTGTATAAGTTCATAGTTTTACTAAGTTATTAACATTTCTAAGGTTAGGGTCGAGTTTAAATTATAAGTTTTTATTTTTAATTTGTACGTGTAACACAAAGCATGACTCAATGTAATGGGTAAATATTAATCGAGGGTATTAGAGGTCATATACTTGTATCAGCATGGAGAGAGGATGGAAAATCTATAGTGAAAACCTCACACTCTCAATTAAACTTACGCGGACTCAAACTCAGACTTTCCTGTGAACTATGAGCAAGTTCAACTCCAGTGTGCCATATACTACTTTTCAGATATTGACCAACCATTAAAGCAGCTTTCACATTGGTGGCCGCATGGTTTAGGGCAATGTGGTCCAACTGGCAGCCCACGTTCATTAATAATGTGGCCCTCACAGTATCCAGGAGGAAAATTAAAGAACAACCTTCTGTGGCAGATGTGAAATAATTAATTATTCAAATGAAAATATTTATTTAAAAAAGGTCATGATTGCATTTTAATGTGCACTTATTTGACTAACGAAAATATGTATAAATAATTATTTATAGTGTTAAGTTGTTTTGTGAAAATGTGTGAGCTTGAGTTAGGTTGGCTTAGTTTATAATACAGATCTGAAGACTAATTTTAGTTAAGCTTGTAGTATATAAGACAATAATTTCCAGGTCATGAAATGGGCAAATGTTCATGCAATTTTTCTCCAGTTCATAAAATAGTCTATAGAAGAGGCCAGTTAATGAAAATGGACCGAAATTTGACCAATTTTTTAAATGTGCAGTTTAACCAATAGGGTGTAACACATACACACACATAAACAACAAAGTAGCATTTTATGAGCTTTCCTAGTTGAAATATTGAAAATAATTTTTACAAAGCTCAAAACTTGAAGTCATAGAATCTGGAGAAAAATACAGTGATATGGTGATATATTACATATGTAAATCCAACCTTTTGTGAGACCAGAACAGAATTTAGCCAGCAAAGCAAACCTAATTCTTAAGACATCGTGACCACTGATGCGGGGAGGGAAGCAAGAGACGGGAGAGCGGGGAGGACTAGTGTTATCATGCAGTATAGTCTACAGGCTTACAGGGCTATAACATATTTTTGAATTTTTGGGACCAGAAATGAAGAATATCAATGATTATATAACCACTTATAATATATAAAGTATTATTTAGTCAAAATAACATATTTCCCTCCTAAGTTAAGTAATTAGTTTTAAGCAAAACTCTGGTTTATCAAGGGAGAAGGGCAACTTATTAATTATTTAATTTATTTAAATAAAAGTACTCTAGGGCTACTTGAGTTAAGTGTTTACAAATGAGAGGGTATTCAACCACACAAACTTTGAAAACCGGTAGTCTACATAATTTTTTTTAGTAATATATGTGTGTGGTTTATAAGCATTTAACTACGCTAATAGATTAGGAACTAAGAAGATAGAATCTAACCGCTTCGGTGGCTGCAAGGTCTAACGCGCTACGCTAGCAGTAGACTATACTGCCGATGACGGGAAGATCAAGGTTCGAATCTCGGTCAGGTGTACTGAGGGGGTTTTCCAAAAATGGTTTTCCAATCTCCTTCCACGTAAATTCGGATACATATTCTCTAAATATAACCATCCTCATCCCTAAAATCATTAGCGTAATTATTAGGCCTATATAGGCGTATAACCCGAACGGTTAGTAAGACACTGTGCTAAGAAAAAATAAAGATAAAATTGTAAGGAAATCACCCGCATTAGCCTAGAGAATGAATGAGAAAACAATTTAGGAATAAACACACCCTTGTTACACCCTGTTATTGGTAAGCAAGACTAGGTGAGCCTGACTTGAATGCGCGTGACCAGCGATGCAGATGCCAGTAGCCTAGTTACTAGACCAGGCGTTAAATATGCTATTTGGTATGGATATTGCCGGTGCCATTTATCGTGTGAAAATGACCTCATTCCTCATAGGTCTGCGGCATAGGATATTTCACTTGTTTGGGGGCACAGATTGACTTTTTGCATCTCAAACTCGAACGACCAGTTATCTTAGATTCTAGAATGGTCGGGGTTGCGAGTGGAGGGACAGGGTAGGTTTTTTCAATCAAAGACAAAAGAAGAAAGGAGGCTAGAAGAAGGAAGAGAAGGTGAACAAGAGGAGGAGAAGGAGATCACAACTCCCAAAAATAAAGGAAGGAAAGGGAATGCCGTGAAAGAGCGCGCCACTGTCTCGCTTGCTCGCTTGCTTACTTTATCGAGGATGGGTTCGTGCCAAAGTCTAGGGACCTCCTAGATGTTCTTCTTTATTTTGTCAGATTAATTCCTCCTACCCCTCTATTCCCCCTTTTTTTCATGAAAAAAAAAACCTTTCCAAACCTTCCTCCTCCCTCCTGACTGTCGACGTTTTTGCTACGAGGCAAAAGCTATACGCAACTTCCAGCCCGTATATATACCAAACCAGACCACCGAGCGAACCGACGTTACCGTACCACAATATTTTTCGGGCTATTTTTTTAAGATTTATGCTATCTCATTTAGGGTATTATGTTCCACTGGAATGCACATATTACCTTCCCATGCGTTTTTCACACTAGCTCGGCAAATAGAAATCCGATAGTGAAGGCAACAGAAGCAGTAGGCAGCCCGGCGCTTAGTAGGGGAAAAGGCGGGAAGGCGGACAGCCGCAGAGGCGGAGGAGGTTTTAACGTGGATCGGTTGACGGCGGCGGCAGATACGCTAGCGACGGGAAGGGAAAAAAGGACCCTACTCCAACACGGACCATTAGATCGGATATAGGAGGGAAGAGGGACACACACACACACACACACACACACACACCCATAGCGACTTTCCTATATATTTAAATTAACGCGGACTTCAATGCACCGTTCGTTTTCTCTCTTCTTCGCTACTTTGCCTGACTTCACTGAGGGGAAATTACCGGTTTATCACTTTTCCAATGATTTTATCCCCTCTCCCCTACTCAGAGATAAGGCTGGCTCGTCTCCTATCACTGATCCCCCCTCCCCCTTGCATTCCTAGGCGCGTTAGGAACAGACGAGCAACATGTCACATTCAGGCAGATCGTGTCAAGAGCGCCTTTAGGTGACCTGGCGGTCTAGGGGTAAGGTGTCAGACTTCTGTGCCAAGGGTCCGGGGTTCAATCCTCGGTCCCGGCACAGATTTATCTGATTGCCAAACCCTTCCTTCACCTCTGACAAGACGTGTATTAATCACAACTTGTGAATGTGAGGAATGCCAGGCCTCCACCGTGGTTCGGATTCCACGTTAAACTGTAGGTCCTCCATTTCATCTCACAATCACCCTTCCATCACACATTAGCGTAAGTGCGTATAACCCGAACGGGTAGTAAAACGCGGTGCTAATAATAATAATAATAATAATAATAATAATAATAATAATAATAATAATAATAATAATAATAATAAGAGCGCCTTTCTATAGGGCCGAGGTTCGATCTCGGGCTTGAGACGATAAAGATTCAGGGAGGGATCGCACTAGGCGGGAAAACACACACGAGGCATGTCTCCTACACACTGTGTACACTATTTAAAGACACTACAGCAGAGCAGACCTCCTACCAGAGTACTAGAACAATTTGCAGCTGTTCAGAAATCCCATGTCATTTAAGAAATCGTTTGCTATTTAAAAATACAGTTCACGCCAAGATGGAGATGGAAGCTATCAACATGTTATGATGGATTAAAAACCTTATACTTCAAACTTCATAGATCTTAAAGAGATTCATAAAAATATGGAATTAGCTCATTTTCAGAGACGTGTATCGTGAAACGTCGCAGTTCCGAGAACAAAGTAAATGGTATGGCTGGAGCCATACCTAAGGAGAAAAATTGTTTAAAGTAGTTCAGTTAAAAAAAAAACTAAATGTTTTCGATCTAATTCCCACCATCCGCTTCGCTAGTCAAATAGCCTAAGGCGTTACTCTCGCAAAAGACTGGAATGCCGACTATCGGGAGGTTGGGGTTCGAATCCTAGTATGGTATACTGAGGATGTTTTTTCATAAAAGGTTTTTATCTCTTACTCCATGCTAATGAAGGTACACCTTATCTAAATTTAACCTTCCTCGTCCTTAACAAAGTGTCGGTATAAGTTAATATGAATTTAATCTTGAATGAGTTGTAAGACATGGTGAAAAAAAAAAGCTTTCCTACAATGCAGAAACACACTAACACAATTCGTTTTGTTGAGTAGCGCTGTGTCACTGTGTGTATATAATCGCGTGGGCAGCATGAAACAGAATTAAGGCGTTCAAAATGGTTTCAAACAATTTCAATTAATTCAGTCATGCTCGGACCTAAGCAACATAGGTCTAGAATTAATTGAAAAATCACGTTTTCAGTTAATTGATGAGTGTTTTAGTGGTTCTGAAGTCCTTCAAGATCCACCCCAAATGTTTGGGTTATGTCCATTCAAACCTTCTGTACCATATTTAAATTTCCATCCTAGCTAATTTACTATTTACACTAATTAAAGGTGTAGGGTCAGTTAAGATCTAGAGGAAATGTACCTGCAAGCTAACTAAGGAGGAGTGGTAAATATCTCGTAAAAAAAATCTCAGTACTCCCAGTTTGTATTCGAACCAATAGCTTCTCGTCATTGGAAAACCACACTGGTATGATTCACGGGAAACGTAAAGTGGAGTTTTAGGGAACAAGTGACCCACTTCAGTGGTCGAATGGTCTAAGGCGTCTATCTCGTGTTAGACTGGCCTGCTGAAGACGGGAAGATCAGGTTGGGATTCAGTCGGTTCTACTGAGGGTGGTTTATCTTAAATGGTTTCCCACTCTCTTTCCACTTGAATGCGGGTAGATTATCTCATTCCAGCCCCATTAGAGTAATTAGGCTATAATATTTGCGTATAACATGAAAGGTAATAAGACGCGGTGATAGCAAAAAAAAAAAAATCATAACAAGTGGGTCCATATCAACAATCATCAAGTCGACCTTGGTGGTCTAAGGGTGAAGTGCTCGCCTCAGGTTCTGATGTTCGTGGGTTCAAGTCTAGCCGGGGATAAAGGATTTTTCTTGAGCGATAAAAATCCGTAGTAAAACTTCCTTTGAAGGGGAAGTAAAGTCGTCGGTCTCATTTTGATTGAGGCATTACCCTGGAATTTATTTGAAAATACTTCTCTCAGCAAAATTCGTAAGCCCTTTCGCTCTCACTCAGAGAAAATTTTTACGCGCTGATATAAATATTCAGTTCATAACGTGCGTATTAAATACCTAAAATAGATAAATAAAACTAAAAATGATTAAAATTAAGATATACTACGGTACAAATGCTAGCATTCTAAGTAGCTGAAACCGGCCAATAAAAAATAGGAGTGAAAAAATGGCAAACTGAACACCATCTATATGTATACATATGTAACGGAACAAATTGGGAAGCTTTTAGGTGATCTATCTGCAAGCAAATAGCCATCTATTATCAAATAATGCAAGTTGTCTAAAATAATTTTGCCAGCTAATATGTAATGTATATACAACACATGGTACTCCTAAATTTAATTCACCACAGTTAAAATAATCACCCCCATATTTAATTAAATTTTGCATATTAAAATACTTGAAAATTAATTTAAAGATTTTTGAATGTAAATACAACACATCCATTGCTGAAACGTTACATAAATAGATTGTCAGTAAATAAGTGACCATATGTCATTAAAATGTCAACCTGACACACCCCGCCTAAACGGGCCGTTAATGTACAACCCTGCTGAAACAGCCTTCTCGGGTTACCCAGACATGCCACTGCGGAGCGAAACGTGTCTAGCCCATGCTGCGTTTATACAGTCTAATATTGTCATTCGCCTCCCGATTTATATATAAAAAAAATTGAGTCACTGAGGACAAAAGTGACATATCTGTCATATTATTTTCTATTCAACAAAGTTTTGTAAGCCACTAAGGGCTCTATGTTTTTAGGTTGTTTAGCTTGCATTCCTAAACCAACTCATTAACATCACATGACTTACAAACTAGTCTAATTATACAACAGACACAACATTCTGTCCTCCTGCCGTTAATTCATCCTGTGTAGGTAAGTTGCGGCCTAATCTTGAAATCGGGCACGGGTTGCGGCCCGGCTTTTTGAGAGACACGTACGAGTTGCGGCCCACCCCACTCACTTGAGAGAGAGGTATTAGTTGCGTCCACCTAATTAACAGTGTGCTTTCTATCGTGCTGTCTTAAATTTCAGATAGAAACTATCATCGTCTCATGTCGACATCCCTCGTAATATCCAAACTTCCTCAGTTCTTGTCGTTCAATGGTTTTGGTGAAAATTTGAGGGTTTGTTAGGTTAGGTTAGATTAGTTTAGGTTAGGTCAACAGTCCGGGCCGCAATTCATACATGGCTATTAAAATGTGGGGCCGCAATTCATCTGTCGCTTTAGAGGTAAACAACTCGTGCGGCCGCAACTCACCTACAGTCAATTCATCGCTGTTAAAGGTGAAACCTAGATTTCAATTTTTTCCAGCCCGTGCCAAGAATTGAGCTTCAGACCCTTTGTTAAGTAGACAGACGAGCTACCAATTGAGTTAAGCTGTCTTACTTATAAGTACTCTTAAGTACTCAACCAATCCAAACGGCGAGGACGTCTATATTTTTTAATATTTTTTATTTAGCACAGCATCTTACTTAATACCTGTTCAGGTTAAACGCATTTGTACCAATTACGCTAATGAGTTAGGGATGAGGAAGGTTGAGTTTTAGAAGAAGTGTACCCCATATGCGTGGAGTAAGAGTGGGGAGCCACTTAGTAAAAATCATCCTCAATACACCCTACCGAGTTCGAACCTCGATCTCCCTGTCATCGGCAGTCTAGTCTAGCACAAGAGTGACGCCTTAGACCATGCGGCCACCCAAGCAGGTTTTTTTTTTTATGATAGTGGAATAGGGTAGGACGATGAAAGAATGAATGCCCCTATCCAACAAAAACCCTGCACCGGTTGGGATTAGGACTAAAAGTTAAGCTAATCTTGTCTGGTTCACAGGAGCTAAGTTATGGTTTCAAAACCCTACCGGGGGTACCAAGAGGGTTATTTTACCTTCGTCCCCCATACCTTTTTAGAGTCTGTTAAATGCAAACAATCTGGATGGGTAGTGAGGCATGGTGATGGGAAAAGACGTTAAATATGTGTCAATTAATTAATTTTGTTACCAAGCACCGCACATCTAGAATAAAAATGCTCCTTTTCTACTTTTGTACTTATCATATCTGCTCCCATCTTGAAACAACTCTGTTTCTTTTGAGTTTTGATATCTATTTCATTTGATGATAGTTTATCTCTTCTTTTATCTAGCTCGGCAAAGATTTTCACCCAATAACTTAAGTTGACTTTCTTTAACCCTTCCTCATTTCTCTTTCTCTCATTATTCTGCTCTACGTTCCTCTCTATTCCAATCTTTCCCGAACTCGTATATTCAAAGCAGAAGTATATTTTTAGGGACACTAAAAATATAATGCACAGCCTCTAAGAAGTTTAAAATATTATATGTTTCGGGCTGTTCGCTACCATACAACTTTTGTTCATTTTAAAATATCGCTCCTCAGCATTAGGGAAAACCTCTTTCAATTCTGGTATGCGTCCTGAACTATTTTTACAAGCCTAACATAGAGGTTAGGAACCCAAACTATACATTGATCCTAGATACATTGTTGACTAGAATACAGTTGTGTATTTGTTAAATTTAAAAAAAAAATTAGCCATTGTTGAAAAATTTGTCTAGTATTTAATTTACATTGGTACTTCAATGCCGAGCTCAGGTATGTTACACATCAGTGGTCAATTTGAGCTCGAAAATTCGAATTAATCGATTCTTAAACTCAGGGCATGTTGCGTGCCATAGCCATGTTTGCTTAAATAAATGTTATAATTTTGTTTTTGCAGCGCGTCCGGACTATATACAAATAATCTCATTGCGGGTATGACGTGTAGACAGCCTCCTATGGTGTACCCTGGGCATGGGCAACATTATGTGCCACTAGAGCGGCAAATAATCTACACATAAGGCGACTTAACCTGGATGTTATGTCCTTCCCGATCATATGTGCTGTAGGATAAAAAAAAGAAGCTATTTGATTCAATGTATTTGAAATAATTCATGTATATCTTAAATAATTTAAAAACTTATATTTTCCCAGATATTTATGTGGTCTAGAAAAATAATCGAAGCAGTATTTATTAAATTATGTAAATAAAAATTCCCACAATAAGTATTTAAATCTATGGAAAAAATCACAATTATAAATTGTCCTATGTAATTTTTTTAATTAAAATTATGTATACACTAAAATTAAACTACATTTTTGTGTGTGCGTATATGAGTGTAAGCAGGATAGTAATATAGAAGCAGTATTGCAGACATGCGGGCCAATCTAGAAGAGCTCACCTTCAAAATGAAGCAGCATCATGGTTGTCAATGAAAAATATTTTTGGTCACTTAACAAATTTTTCACGAGAACATATTGTGTAACTTCTTATTTGTAAGATTAAAACCTTATTGAAATTGATTCAATTAATTTATAACATTTATAGATACAAAATAAAAACTCAAAAGAGCTCTCCCCAAGAATGTAAACAGCACTATAGAGGTGACTAAAATTGTATTTTGTGGTCACTCACCGAACATTGTAACATAGTCACATTTTAATTAAAAATGGTGCTTTACATTTTGTTTGATCATAAATGTATTGAAATAATTCAATTAGGTGAGTTTAATAAACACTCATATTTTTAGTCTAAAGAAGGAAAACGAGAAGGATGAATTTTAAGGTACTGCCCTAACATTTGGCCTGTCCATTAGTGCAGTCATTTGGGTTCGTAGCCTTTCGCCTAAACCTACCGATAACACCCCCCTCTGCCCCCTTTACCGTGTTGAAGTGAAATGAGGTAGGGGGGCAGAGAGATAGGATGGCAGGATATAAAATAACTGTTTCCCAACATGTGTGTATGTGTGTGTGGGTGTGCGCGCGCACGTCTCGCGAGCGTGTGTGTTCAGGGCAAGAAGAAGCGAGAGAGAGAGGACGTGTATTAACACAGCGCAAACTATTATTAGAGGCCTAGCGAGGAGTCTGGTAGGTTGGTTAGTTGAATCTTGGTACTAGAGATCCAGACACAAGGTCAGGCGGTCAGCTGACACAAACTGGTCACGCCACTGCGCTGATGCAGTTTCAATCCACTGGTTTGAATACAGTCGGTAGGCACATCTAGGTGGGTAATACTATTATCAGGGCCTAGATTTTGGTGATAAATAATAATCTTTTATTTTTCGGTGTATATCACCGGACAGTGCTCATGTATACATACATTATGTTCATGATCTTCTGGTTGTGGAGACTCTTTTTTATGGGTCGTTCTTTGGTAATTTTTTGTCATTTTGGATTTTTATGTCATGTTTTCTTGAATTGAGGTACAGGATGTTTCACTTGCTCTCGGCCCCTCAGTATTTCTCATACACCAATTACGCCCATTAGTTTAAAGGTTATAAGATAAACTCAGGGGCCAGCGAGCGAAACATCCTGTAGCTTTAAGTCTTTTTTTTAGGCATTTTTGAGTAATATTTGGCGTCATTGTTGATTATGTATTAAGTATATTAAAAAAAGATACTATCGACGTTTTATAAATGCTCAAACATACATTTTGTTGACACACAGTTGTGTGAGTGAGAAGATAATGTAGGCCATGAAATGACATGATAGGCCTATTAGTGATTGTCTGGTGCCAAAAATTATACATATTCTGATCTCCGTGACTCACTAAGTCATTTTATGGGTAATTTTTGGATAAATTCTAGGTCATCAAAGTCCGGGCCCTGACTATAAGTTATTTCTCTCAATATTATAGGTGATAGTATGCTTTGTGTGAATGTTAAGAGATACACTTTCATTTTTATATAACAATATAATAATGACTTATTAATCGACACAACAAAAATATGTAGAATCAAATAATACCACTATTAAGATTGTTTGTAGGTTTTATACAGTATTAGAAAGTTAAAAATATACTTACCATTCAATCATAGAATAACGTACCTCTATATTGTATTACACTGCCTAAACTCATAAATTTCAGAATGGACGTAGCCTACATATTTAAAAGATTCATAGGAACGAAATGCTTCCAAGATAGGGTCGTATGCATTTTAGTGTGGAGCACTTGATAAGTTTATGATTGATAATAATCCTAACTTTACAACACCATGCAAAACTTCCATGCATTAAAATAAATTATTTAATGTTTTAGGAAATATTTGTAATGATAAGGAATGGATTATGACCAAGATAATAGAATAGGAATAGAATAGGACCCACGGTCAAGATGGCATGTCCACGAATAAGGTATTACAGTGCAATATATTTTTGAGCGCAATCAATTAATTACTTGAAACAAAATTCGGTAGCTCCGTATTCTTGGTGTGTCTATTTTAAATAATAATGCATTTCAATAATGTTGAGTAACAAAGAAAAGCATGTTTCTTCCATTCACATGAATGGAATAAATAGTTACTTTCTCACGTGTTTAAAGTATTGTGATCGTGAAAATTTTTTAACCATGAGATTATCATGGAACTTGACGTTTTATGTGCCCTCGGACTAAAAATAGTAGTGTATTTCAACAATGTCCCTCTATCCGTCTGTACAGGTCCTACAGCTTAAAAAGTTTGATAGATTTCGTTAAAACTTAATATCAAGATGTTATTTGATCATATCTCGAAGATAAATCGTGATAGCTATCAAATTAAGGGCAGTTTACTGATTATTAATATTTGAGACCTCGAAAATTTTCAATAATGGATATAACAATTTGGTTTAAAATGGACATCTGTACTGGTTTTTATATTATAAATAAAACTCTATACCTGGTTTTAGGATAAAATTTAATTTAAGAGTACCAGTAGTTTCTTAAAAACAGATTTGTTTAAACTTTGTGCTTGGACAGAATATAACCTGTTTCAGAAGCAATATAGTATAAACTCGCAATAGACAAGACTCCAGATGACAGGGAGACTGTGGTTTGAACCCTGGTCGGGTTTACTGAGGGTGGTTTTCCCTAAATGGTTTTCCACTCATACTCCACGCAAATGCGGGTACATGTCCTCAAAATTCAACCTTACTTGTCCCTTACATATTAGTAAAACTAATATATATGCGTATAACCGAAATAGGAGGTTAGACGCGGTGTTAAAAAAAAGCTATAATACACCAAGTATATGTATGTAAGATTGTGTATTCCAATTTATTTTTACGCTACGGGAACTACATCTTACTCCCCATCATGTCTGCCTGCATATTTACACTAAGAGGGTAGGGATGAGTGCATTTTAATTTATAGAAACTGTACCCGCAATTGAAATAAAGGATATCGAAAATTATTTGGAAAAACACCTGGCAGAATAAGATTAACATTAATAAATCTCTATATATAAATATGTAAGCCCTCACTGACCAAGCCACTCATATCCATTTACCGTTTAGCTAGAAAGCTAAATCTGTTCAAGAGTGTGCTTATAGGTCACAACAAGGCGTGAAAGATTTAATAAAGTGAAACAATTTCTTCCATTCCCTTTTAGCTAGAAAGTTTAAATTTAATGTAGCCTACCCTTAGTAGGCTAGTAAGCTTGCCTTGCATTATTCCACTATGGTATAGCTTACAAGATAGGGTCATATCGAAATCTTCAGGTAAGACTCTACCTTTCAAGGTCTATATTAAAAATATTGTTGCGAAAAGGTTTTTAAACCACTGCTTAGCGAGCCTCAAAACGTGTTTCAATGCCAAATTTGATATGGACGCTAAGGAGTATGTCAAATTTAGAAGAAAAATCAGAAAACTGTAAAATCCAAATTGCCGTATCCAATATGGCGGGCGAAACATACAAATTGTGTCTTATAGAGCTGAAATTCGGTATGGATGCTATGAAGCCTGCCATCTTTCTGAGAAAAATCCTAAGCTTGAAAAATTCGAGATGGTGGAGGCAACGTATTCTGATAACCTGGCAAAGCCATGGACACAAATCCACTACCTCCTGTTATGAAAAATCTAGAAATAAATATAAACAGTGAACAGGCTTCACGTGAAATCCAAAATAGCTGATGTCAGAGACAGGCATAACTCCAACTATAGTTATATTTTGTCATTAGTATGGATCTAACCTTGGTAATTATTGTTTAATTTGTGGAATATTTAGCATGTTTGCAATATTTTTAGGTTAGTCCATGTTATTATGTAGAATTTGAGACCGAGAACTGACATGATAAACCTATAAGTGATGGGCTGGTTCAAAATTATACATATTCTGATCTCTGTGAGGGGGTATCTATCTACTCCAAAACACAAGTGTGGTTACATTTATTTTATTTCTACCCTCCTCATCCCTATTCCATCAGTATAAGTATGTACAATGTAAATAGCATGGACGGGTAGTAAGACATGGTTCACTTTAAAAAAAAATTTGGCCTTATGAAATGAAGGTCTGAAATTACCGTTGATAAATCATTTTTTCACGCGAACAAAACGGACTAGCTTAGTAGGAAGATGCGCTAAAGACCAAGTGAAGGTGTTGCATGGTAATAATACACACAGTTCATACCCATCATTTGTAGGAGGGGAGCATAGAAAACTCCCAAATGGGCCATTCGTGCCAGACTTATTGATAAGTCTGTTACCGTCAGGCTCCACAAGTCTTATTTACTTCCCTGGTGGGCTAATTTACATTGCCCTCATTACCATAAGTAAGCTATTTTCCCCTGGGAGCAATTGGAAACGAGGGGTGCAGGGAAACATATTCCTAAACTTAGAGGCGTTGCCGGATTCTCCACTTAACCTTCATTCGTATTCCGAGATTGGAATATATAACTTAATATGAATGCTTAAAATATACATATAAAATTTGTAATGAGCATATACTGTATAGACACAATTATATATATTAATATATAGGCCTATATATTAAGATATAACATATATTCATATATACAAATAATATATTATTTTTTATATATATACGTATAACATATGTATGTATAATATATATAAAATTTTATGTATTATATATATTGCTGAATATTTATTTATTTCTATTTTTAAACCTTGTTTCACTATCCATCCGAACTATAGGCCTACCCCATTAATTACGCTGAGAGTAGAGATAAGTAAGGCAGAACTTAGAGGATATGTAGGCCTACTCAAATTTTAGTGGGGTGATAGTTGGAGGCCGATGAGGAAAAAAGCACATATGCACCGACCATGATTCAAATCCCAACCTCTTCGAACAAGTAGATTGTATCGAAGTTCGGTTTTCTCCATTCTTCTCTAAATCACAGCGCAATTGGTATAGATGAATTATATTATTAGGGCTATACACTTCGGTGACCGCATGGTCTAAGGCGATACTCTCACTGTAGACTAGACTGCCTATGATGGAGAGATCGAGGTTCGAATCTCGGTCGAGTGTACTGACGGGGTTTTTCCAAAATGGTTTTCCACTCTCCCTCCACGCAAATGCGGGTACACTTAATCTGAATATTAGCCTTCCTAATCCCTTAAACCATTAGCGTAATTAGTACACAAGCATATAACCTTAACGGGTAGTAAGACGGGTTGCTAAAAAAATCTAAAACTCGAATTTAACAGAATTACCTGGAAAAAAAGTTTGTCATTAAAATGTAATCAATATAAAATATTTAAGTACCTACATAAAATAAAGACGAGTTATTTAATATAAAAACATTTATTAGAGTTTTTTTGAAGCTTTTACTTCGACTTCGACACCCACAAGGCGGACACAAAGCAGGTGTAATCATTATTACTCAGTTTTTTAAAAGGCTATGTGCCCGATGCATCCATATCTAAAGCTATGCGAAACATCGAGCTATCGAGACTACTCCAATTTTTCATTTTAAAAGAACAAAACTTTAATTTCGTTTTGTTGTTTTTAAAAAATATAGTAATATGGCTTCAATGGTCTCTATTGCCATATTTTCAAACGAAGACTCGTGGTTACCGCAATACAATGCGACACCTGGTTCAAGGCCTGCGAAGACCAACGTGGGAGCGGGAGCGGGAGCGAGATTCGCGTGAAATAACAGTGCCATTGCGGGATATAGGAGTGCACTAACTGGGGCGATTGAATCCCGCGTATTTACTGGCAAACGCGGGACTGCAGCGTTGTCTCACGTGGTTCACTGCATACAATGTTTCCCCGCGTCTCGTTAGTCGTTTTGGCAGTTGGTTGCAAACGGTGGTGCTGTATCATCTGTCACTTGAAGGAGCCTTATGAAAACCAATCCCTCCTCGACATCAGAGGCCCTTGATCCGTCCTTATCTCCACCCCCATACACCCCACACAACCAGGAAAAGAACCCCAATCTCCTCGTCTTCAGCAATCCAGTATATCGCGAGAGTGTCACCTTATACCAGGGTAGGCTGCCCTTTTCGGCCCCAGTCGACTTATGAACATACCAAAAGGTCCAGAGATCAACCATAGTTTCTACACTCTACTTTTGATTTATTTATTTTTTGGTCTGTACATACACTGGTATTTTTTTATTTATTTTTAGCACCGCGTCTTACTACCCGTTCGGTTATACGCTTAAGTACTAATTACACTAATGGATTAGGAATTGGGAAGGTTGAATTAAGATGAAGTGAACCCACATTTGCGTGGAGGGAGAGTGGAAAAACCATTTAGGAAAAACCACCCCAGTTCACCTGACCGAGATTCGAATCTCGATCTCCCCGTCCTCGGCGGTCTGGCTCAACACGACTGGCGCGTTAGCCAACTACGCCACCGAGGTGGGTTACACTGATATTCTTCCTTCAACTACAGCGAGTCGCTCCTCCTCGGTATAACCACACTCAATCCCACCAATTTTTTCCCCGCCATAAATTCCCGCGTTCATTCCCGCGTCCCGCTCCCGCTCTTGATCCCACGTTGGTTTGCGCAAGCTGTATTGCCTATGTAGGATTATTATAAGAGTTTGACTGGTAAAAATATTGAGACTTAATTAATAATAAAGAGTTTAGCGAAAATATTATAAAATGGATTTTGAAAATTTTTCAGATTTCTTAACTTAGGTTTTTTTAAACATGATCTACAAAAGTTTTTAAACATTAATTGAACATTAAATCATCGCTTGTCTTAAAATTAAACTTAATGAGTGATGATATTAAAATAAAAAACTGTTGACCTTCGGCTGGATGGAATGGTGTCGACTGTCTACAATCTCGTGTCAGTATTGGCTTTTAGCAAATTCGGATCTTAAAACAAACAAAAAAACTCACGCCTGTGAACATGCGGATAAGGACGTCAGGATGATCTCTACTGGTGTACTAGTGAAGAGTGAGGAAGCTGGGGTTTGGACCCTGGTTGGGTTAACTGAGAATGTGTTATAACTAAATTAGGTATAGCTATCCCTACATGCAAATTTGGGTACATTTTATCTCAATCCTACATTTCACATTCATTTAGTGTGAATATGTGGATGGCTCAGACAGTTATCAAGAATTGGAGCAAACACAAAAAACCCATAGAAACGCTATGTGGAATGGGAGTTTGAAAGAAATTCACAAGCTTAATTTATAGAAAGTGCACAAGCATTAGCATGTAGCAGGGATGGGAAGACCACAGTAAAATGTATCATTTAAAAAACCATTATCTGTGAAGGCAGCCGGTATTAAAAGCCAGACATTCCTATCAATATAGTTCCAATGCAAGGGAATCCAAAGGACAAAAAACCACTCTCGGTCATCGTTGCGGGTGTGTAGAAAATTGAAGTACACGTTAAATAAAATGTATTATTAAAGTTTATTTTCCACTTGTTGACTATACTTTCTTTATATTTTTGGCTAGAAACGTGAATAACATGTAAGTTTAGAAATTGACTATGACTGTGAGGTTCCAGGACCTAATAGCCTTGGCATTTAACTATTTCGATTAAATAAAATTAATAATAATTAATTAACAAATATTGTTTTATTTTAAAATAAAACTATAACAAATTGGTGATACATAAAACCCCTTTCATGGTAGTCTGCTTTCTAAATCCATGTAAGCTAATGCACGGCGAAAATATCGGAATTAAACCAAGGTTTATCTCAGATTTGGTTTGTATGACAACTCAGCTCAGTCGGTAGAGCATCTTATTTCTTATACAAGTGTGCTGGGTTAGATTCCTAACATAGCTAAGAAATGTGTTATTGGTGAAATTGGGCTTATTCTTTCACGATGGTGAATTCACAGCCGAGGGACAGGGTGCTGTGTCTGCTCTGAAATTAAGTTAGTTTGTAAGTCACGTGCTGATTTAATCAGTAAATTCATAAAGTGCATGTTAGATACTCCGAACTAAAGGGGGTGAATCAGAAGTTATTGAAGGCAAAACGTCCAACGATCTTACCCACAGTCAAAGTCTTCCCCCCACATCCTTAGACGTGAGATTCTCGCTGATGCGTTTAAGCGAAGGACTATCGAAGAGTTCATTTATTGTGACAGTAATGTGTATAGGATGGTTAGTAAAAACAGCTTCAACACCGAGAATATTGGCACGCACGGCTATTGTGACTGCCCCTTAACTCGAAATGTTAGCGTTCGTTTCTAGAACTAATCCATTTTGTGTGATTTTTTTTAGCGTTTTCCCTTTGGGTGTTTTGATAAACGGCAGGCAAAGGTTGGTACCGTTTATTAAAGTCCTAACTCCTAGTCTTGCATACTTTGGATGTAAATGAAAGTATAATACCTTCACAGGGCGGAAAAAACTCCCTTATTTGTCGAAATTAAAGGGGATGCCTAAGTAAATGATATAATGCCAATCAGATGGCGCACTTAGGTTATATATTGACAAAACTTTTAATAGCACACGAGTTTGATATTTACTGAAGTGAGCAAAACATTATTTTATATGATCCTAAATATATAAAAACTGGTAAAATTGTTTAAAAGTTTACATTTTCCAAAAGTCCAAAAATGCACTTATTTTGGTTGCTCATTAAGAAAAACTAAAAGACAACTGGTATGGGAGTGGATAATGAATATTTGTGAATAGAATGATGTAATTTAATAGAGAGGTAACAACACAAATTGTATTGTTATTTGTATTTTCCTCCTCCACTGTTTGTTCTCCTACTGAGAGACAGCCCAAACCCACTTGTTTTCTGGCGTTTATGAATTTCTGCTCAACTATTCTAGCGCTTGAAACTAGAGCTTCCCAATGTTAGAAATCAAGCTCGCCATCCATGTGGTCAACCTTGCCAGTTTTCAAGTGCTGAATATTCAAACTAACGCGAAACTATTATTAAGTTTGTTGAGCGATGAACAGGTGGACAGAGGTCGACGTTTGCATACCAACTCCGTCCCTTCTAGATCATCCCGCGCTGAAGAGGTGTAACTCACTCAAGTGACGGTAATTGTCGTTAGAAAGACAGCAAGTTCGTGCAGCCTCCGCTCGGCGCACCAAATAAAGAGTTGCGAACTCGTAAGATAGGAAGAAGGCCAACAACTCCATCGCTTTCACTGAGTGAAAACAAAAACAGAGAATAAATAAGACCTTGGCTCATCGTGTTAAATAAAACAATTTAGTTGGCTACACCAAACCAGTAGTATACAAATATTATATCCAGTTAGTTTTTCTTTTATGAATAGTGGCAAATAGCGGCTAGTAAATAATTCGTAAAATATTTAATGGCAAGACAAGTATCTTTTTAACTCTCGCAAAAACTAGACATAAGTAGAAGAAAAAGGAGGAAAATTGAAATAATAATAATAAAAAAGAGAAGAAAGTAGAAACACACAAACATCCTATATTTGCCACCAGAGCACAAAAACACAACCCTTTTCCCTCTCGAAAAGCTTACAAAATCTCCAACAGCTTTTAATTATTATTCGAGTCTGGCAACAAGACGGCAACGGTTTCACTTTGTCTTTAAGAACTCGACCGGAAGAAAAGAGATAAAGAAGCAGTCGTAAGAAGATATAGAACTCGAGGCCTCCCGAGTCAAAACATGCCTGTAAGCCCAAGTCGGAGGATTGCTCGCTTCAATTAATTGTCTTACTTGCTGCGTTAATTAATCTTGCATCCCCCCACAGTCCCTTTCTTACAAATCTTTACTCCTAGATGGGGAGAAATGGTCCAGAAAGATTTAGAATATCACTATTTTATTGTAATCTTACACCATTCGTTTCGATACCGTGGAAGATGTTCGGAAGAAAATATATCACAAGGAGGATTTTCGTCGACTTAAGAAATATCTTAAAATATAAATCTTAAGAGAGGTAAACATAAACACCTTCAATCGCGTGAAATAAATAGCGCCTACCTCGTATCTTGTGTTGTTTTTTATACTTATCATTTTTTATTTTTAGCACCACGTCTAATTACTCATTCGGGTTATACGCTTATGTACTAATTACGCTCATGTGTTAGGGATGAGTATGGTTGAACTTAGAGGATGTATAGCCGCATTTGCGTGGAGAGAGTGGGAAACCATTTAGGAAAACAAACTTAGTGCATTTGACCGGGATTGAACCACGACATCCCTGTCATCGAGAGTATAGTCTATCGCAAGAGTAACGCATCAGACTATGCGGCAATAGAAGCGGATTATCGTTTATTCGTGAATATCTATGCGATACTTATCAAAGTAGGATATTTGTATCAGTATATATAAAGAATAAAAAAGCTATAGTGTTTATGCGGAAGAAGCTATTTTTGAACAATATCACAAACCACTTTAAAAAGCTTTGTCTACATCAAATGATCAAATAGCTAAGTATATGTATAATAAGAAACACAGTGACTAATGTGATAACCAGTAATTAATCGATATTTTGTTTTATTATTAATATACTTCAATATGACATAAACTTTTATAATTAAACTTTCTTCCATTTGATTTATTTTTCAAATGCATCCAATCTAAAGATTTTCATCTAAGAAATAAATGTGCCTCTATTAGAGAACCAAAACTTTAACATATTAATGACATACGGGGTTACAATAAGTGAAACTTGTAAAGGAACCAAATGAGTCACGTAATACATATTCACTCAAGTGGTGTCATACGAGCATAACCTTGTCACATGGGATGTTTCCATAAGCACGCGTGGCCCTCTGGGATGGAATTCGACCAAACTACTACCGTACTAACATTTACATCGTGAGCTTTATTTGAGTGTCAAAAAGTACGTTGGTATCTGACGCCGAAGAGGTCCAAAGACGCTGTTAAATATCAGGTGGTCGAAACAACCCGTTCGATTTGCATGTTGTTGCAGAAAAAAAAAAGCAAACGACCGGTGTTGTTACCTAGAAAGATGAGGGAATCTCGTAATATGCCACACCTTCAAGAGTTAGTTGCCTCGACAACAGGACAGGCAACTAGACAAAGAAGGCTAAAAGAAACAGGCTGGTGTTAGAAGTAAGTCAGACACGATATAAAAATAAGAGAAAATAAAACAAGACAAAACGAGGATAGCTTGAATATCTGACGAAAGGATGATTTCAGCACGTTCCTATATATTCGATTTCAAAATTTAAAACAACATTATTATTATTATGATTTTCTTAATATTACTAACATTATCTCAGAAGGGTTTATTTTTACAATTATTTCCACAAATTTTATCGATGGTGATATTTAAAACTTTAGTACGTTTTAAGCCGGATATCACAAAACGAAACGTTAGAAATAAACGTCCATAATACATACAGCTTTGAAGTTTGTTGATTAAGCTCGACGCGTTTGTCGTTCATATTTGAGTGTAATGTTTTGAAACTCTATGTACAAATGTTCATTTAAAATGTCCACACATCTTTTGTCACACTAAAAACGACGCAACGTGCCCAGTACTTTAAAAGTACAATCTGGTTTTTTGATCTAATTAGACCTCTACAACATTAAAATTGATGAATATTTATCTCGTTTATATTATTTGGTACATCTCTTCCCACTTAAAACGTCACCGATAAACAGTTAACAGTTTAGAAAGATTAAATATTCTCAATGTAGTCCCTACTTGCCAACTCGAAAAACGTAGTGCAAGGAGTTTTCATGTTTTATTATAAATAGTCGGCTTTTATTATTCGTTATTTTGTCGATTTGAACATTTGGTAATTCCACTAAGTGTAAATATAATATGTATACTGCATTTAACTATACGTTCAGGTTATACGCATACATACTAATACGCTAACGTGGTAGGAATAAGAGAAGTAAATTTAGAGGAAATTTATCCATATTTTCTTGGAAGAGCGTGAGAAACAATTTGGGGGGAAAAAAACCTCGATATACCTGGTCGGGATTCGATCCCCAACCACCTTTTTACCATTAAACCAGACTAATAAGCTGAACATTCATACCGCATTAACATCGTTGTGAGCTTTGATTATATTGTATAGGTTATATTTAATGTTAAACTTTTAAGGACACGAGAATTATTATATTCACACGATATTAAGAACTAGCTTAATTTAGAAGTATTTAATAATAATAATAATAATAATAATAATAATAATAATAATAATAATAATAATGAGAAGACTCAAGACAGAACGTGGTATAGGCAGCTTGTGCGTTCAGCGCCTGGTCTTCATTAATTTATGCATTAATTTATTTGCTGTATTTAACATGCACTTTCTGAACCAACTGATTATATCAGCGCACGATAATTTCTATGAGCGAAAGTCAAGGGCCTACCAATTTTGCCTGGAAAGGTATTTTCCCATACTTTCCAGGTTTCTTTTAAATGCCACAATCAGTATGGAGCTTTACATACCCTCCAAAGGAAGTTGTGCTTTAGATTTTTATCGCTCCAGAAAAATCCGTCAACCCCGGCTGGGTTTGAACCCAGCAATTTACCCCAAGACCGCCGAGTTCTACCACGGGATCTTCAAGTACTGTGATCGCCGTTAGTCAATCAATCAATATATAGTCAAAGACACGCAACATATGTGACATAAATGAATGTTTTAAGGTACGGTATCTTATACATGTACACTAAAGACCAAATTTCAAAGAAAGCTATAAAAGTTACTAGATCTATATTCACGTATACATACGTTATATCTTGCTATCTGAAGCTGTCTTTATTGATAGATATTAATCATATTATCAATAACTATAAAATAACACTAAAAATAAAGTAAAATGTTATCATTGTTGGCCACAAAAATGTATGTTTGTATTTCCTAAAAGGTTCTCTCTTGATGAAAATTGGACTGTAGCTACATTAGACTTAAAGATCTTACACGAAGGAACAATGTGCATGTGGAAATCCAAGATCCGAAACTGCAATCATTTGGAAAAAATTGGAAATATCCTGGGGAGAAACGAAATAATTCAACTACCGGTAATGTATGAATCAGACTTGTGCTGATTGTCAGTGAGCCCAGGACTGTAGGTTGATGTAATAGGACAAACCCACAAAGAAAAACCTCAATGGCATTAGCTCGCAAGTGAGATATACCTTCAGAGCGGCCACCACATGTTGGCGAAGACATTGCCAACATTTGCGTATATAGGGTGTTGTGTGGTCAGCACAACAAGCCCTCAGGACGTTAATCTCATCTTTCTAGACCGGAGCTACTACTTTTAAAGTAGCTCCTTACTAGTCCTCACGAGGCTGAATTTGATCCCTTTTCAAGCCCAATAATTTACAGAAAAATCTGAACGCGCAGGGGATGGACACCGATGTGTTGTCAAGAACGCTGGTCACAAGATCACAGAGGTGGTCAAGAGAAACTCACAAACTACTAAATTAATATCCGCTTCAGTGGTCACTTGGATTAACTCTCAGGGCATCACTCTTGCAATAGGCTGGATTGATGAAGACGCTGAGAGTTGGGTTCAGTTCTTGGCTGGATGTACTGAGGGTGTTTATTATTAAATGGTTTCTCCTCTTCCTTAACGCAAAATGCAGTTACGTTTCCTATAGATTCTGCCTTTTTTAATCCTCACATATTTACTAGCCAACGTAAAGTAGTAACTACGAACCAAATTGGCAAGTTGTAATGTACTTTATGGTAGAGTATTTTTAGAAACTTGTTAGCTAGTCACCACCAATGCCTAATGGAGGCAAAAATAAAATCATTGTGTAATTAGATTAAGACTTTCCCTGTGAAATCTCCCTCCATATCGGCATTTGAAAACATGTTTATTTTCTTTCAACTCAAAACCCTTTACAAACCTGTTTTACGACAGTAATGAACCGGCTCCAGCTTCTGCGTATTTGAAGGCACGTTTCTAACGCATTTGTGCAATACACACACACACACACACACACACACACACACACACACATATATATATATATATATATATATATATATTAAAATCACAGCTTTCAAACTGTAATTTGTAGTTTTTGGTGGCCACATCGTCTAAGGCGCCATTCTCACAAGAGATTGAACCACCGATGATGGGAAGATCGGGGTTAAAATCCCAGTGGGATGCGCTGTGGGTGGTTTTTCCTAAATGGTTTTCCACTCTTTCTCTACGAACATTTGTGTATACTTCCTCTAAAATTAAACATTCCTAATCTCTAATAATTAGTGTAATTAGTATATATGCGTATAGCCTGAACGGGTTATAATAATAGAACTGGTGATAAAAATAATAAAAATAATTTAAATATATAGTTTCGTGCTTCCGGTGACATAAGCCAGTCGGGTTATTCTAGCGTGGGACTGGGATGGAAACGAACACCAACCAATTAGATGGTGTCCTGACAATTGCGCCCAAAGGGCCGAGCAGGTGGGCGACCCAGGTAGGGGTCAATTGTTTATTTTGTGTGATCAATAGACTATTATTTGAAATTTTAATTTATTAACGTATGAAAAGGTAGGTAGGTTAAGTTTGGTTTGGTAAAAACCATAATTATATAGGGCCTATAGATCTATGTATAAATTATGGAAAGTTTGAAAGTTAGGTTTGTATAATAATAATGGTTATTATTTTAAACAATAATGTGAGCTTTTCTAGGCCCTATTCGTGACGTCATATAACTTTTACACTTGGGTGTGGTAACAGTTAAAATTGGTTTGGTTGGGAAAGGAAGTTGTGTGAGCTTATATTATTTAATTTCATTTATAGCCAACTTAGATAGAAAATAAAAAAATTGTACGCAATAGTCGGTATTTCTTTGGTGTACACAATTATCATAGTACGCAATTTGTCGTATATTCGATTAGATCCCTGTCCGCATTAACGTGACGTGTACATCCAAGTTTACAAAACAACATAATCAAAGGAAGTGGGAAAACAAATGAATACGCTCGCTCGCGCTTTTGCTGTGATTGCTATCGTAAACACACTCGGGCACAGCGTCCAGGAAGGCTAGCTAGAGCTTGAGTGTTTAGGCCCAAAAGTATAGCTGAAAATTTCAAAAAAAATCCTTAAAATAATAAAAATACTTTGAAAATATGACATTATTGAAGTATACCCTACATTGAATAGAATTTTCGGAAAATGTTGTATAAATTGTCTAACTATCAGATAATTCGATAGAATAATAACCTGGATAAAAAAGTATTATTTATTTATCAATTGCATGATTATATACTACTTTGTGATAGTAAAATATTAAATACTTTTTGACAGTAATTAAAAATAATATTTTAGAAAATACCAATTTCAAATTATGTACAAAAGGCCCGTAGTGTGGTTCAGTATTGCCCTTAGACGTAAAAGTGCCTAAACTATACAATTATACATAAAAGTTAATAATAAAATCTTTTTATGTAATCAGGGCAGCTAAGAATCCCTATTTTATATATTATCCTGTTCAGCAATCAAATGAAGTTTAGAATAAAAGCATGACACGTCATAAACGGTCTAATTCTAATCATAACATTGCACCAGATGGCAGAAGGGAATCAAATTCCCTATATCTTGTATAGAAACTAATAAGCTATCACTCTCAACTAGCATGGTTTCTCGGTGACTGGGTGGTCGGGGTTTAAATCTCGGTCGGGTGTGGGAAGAACGTTTTTTCCTAATTAATTTATCACTTACCATAGGCAAAAGCTCGGGTACATTTATTCTAAATGCTACCTTTCTTATCCCTACCTCATTGTGTAGCTAAATGCTGATAGCCAGGATGTATTGAGAGAAAAAAAAGGTACGAAACAATGGCACAAACTTTCTCATATCTATTTAGCATGAAATTAAATGTTATAAAATATATTTTCAGTAAACTACCTTTAAATAGGTGTTTTCAGAAAAACAAACATATAATCTTGTTAATCACAATATACATTCTCCATTATTAAATTTTAGCCAAAATGTTCAAATATTTTTATTTAAATCTTGAATTTTCAAAAATTAGTTATTTGTTAACCACCCTCAAATTATTTATGCTTGTAAAAATATAAATAAATTCTAATTTATCATGAATAACAATTCCCGGATACGCTTTTTGAACCACATATTTAAGGCCAGTTTCAAAACCTTTTAAATTTACTAAAATTTGTAGTAAGAAACTTAAAAATAGACACAAATTAAGGTATATAGAATTATACATCATATTTACGCTATAATTTAAAATAGTACTCAGATACTTATTAGAACAAAATCGTTGGAGCTATTTTCAAATAATTTTTTTTTCTTAAAATAAGTAATTCGTAAGCCACTATTGATTATTTTTTTTAGAAAAGCAAATAAATGTAATTATTTATATTGTAGAAAACTCAGAAGAATCATTTTGAACCAAATCATTTGATCAAGTCTTAAATAATATTTTTAATTAAAATAAAATACTAAACTTTAGACTACTCTTAACTTAAAGGAGAGGGTAAAAATAAAAAATATCCTGATATATAACTATATAGCATCTCAATTTCAAGTTTCAAATAAATCCAACAAACCATTTCAGATCCAGACTGAGATATAAACAGACAGACTTATAAAATCAACTTTATTTTTGTTCGCGTTACACATAAAACGTAAAGATTCATCATAATCTCAAGGTCTAAAGTTTTCACACTTAAAATACGTTCTCTTTATATGAGAGAGTAGACTATATATAAAAATAAGGACTCAATCGGTTCCAAATCCGATAAAACCGTCCTAAAATGTAACTACCACTTAAATAACTACTGCTAAAAACGTCCTTATTAGGTGCATGAGTGAAGAGTCTTATACATCCATGTGCCAGTGACATAAATGTATAATATATTAACACAAAACTTATACCAAATATTAATCCAAAATTGTAATTTAGAAAAATTCTGTTCTTCTAATAATGGCATACAATCTTTAGAATAAATGGACCTACCTACTTTTTGCTATTCCTTGACAATATCAGGTTTCTGTTACTGTGTAATCGAGCCTTATAACAACTCCTACGCCCGTCTTCTGGTCTGCTGAGCTAAAAGACGTCGACTCCAAATTTAATAAAGAGCTCTTTCCCTTTATTAACCGTATTTCCAGGTCAATAGCATTGTAACCACCAGGGTTAGCTCATTGTTAGCGTGTTCAACTAGAGATTCTAAATGAGTACAATTGTCGTAGTACGAGTTCGAATCCTGGCCGTACGCAGTGGGGCTAGTTTTTCACGATTGTGATTTTCAATCTTCTCTCTAGGTGAGTGATAATACCTACCTACATACCTACCGCCCTTGATTAAGTAATTAACTGCATCGGTGGGCATGTGGAACTAAACATCAAGCTCCTCTGGTTTGGTTCGACCACACTATTAGCAGTAATGGTGTTATTAATATACTACAATCAAAATATCAATGTTACCTAAAATGTATATTTTACAATGAGTGCTGTTATAAGGATAGGATGACTCCCGAATACTTTAGTTTCAACATATAAGGCCAGTTTCATAATCCAATTGAGTACGCCTCAAGTGTGGTGCTGCACTAAATACAAGACGACACCTACCTAGACTCAAGTGGAATGGGCCAGTTTCTTATATGAAACTGTCCCATTCCATTCTGGTCCAGGTAGGTTTCGTCCTGAATTTAGTATAGTGCCACACTTTAGGCGTACTAAGTCTGGCAATGAAACTGTCCCATTCCATTCTGGTCCAGGTAGGTTTCGTCCTGAATTTAGTATAGTGTCACACTTGAGGCGTACTAAGTCTGGCAATGAAACTGTCCCATTCCATTCTGGTCTAGGTAGGTGTCGTCCTGAATTTAGTATAGTGCCACACTTGAGGCGTACTAAGTCTGGCAATGAAACTGTCCCATTCCATTCTGGTCTAGGTAGGTGTCGTCCTGAATTTAGTATAGTGCCACACTTGAGGCGTACTAAGTCTGGCAATGAAACTGTCCCATTCCATTCTGGTCTAGGTAGGTGTCGTCCTGAATTTAGTATAGTGCCACACTTGAGGCGTACTAAGTCTGGCAATGAAACTGTCCCATTCCATTCTGGTCTAGGTAGGTGTCGTCCTGAATTTAGTATAGTGCCACACTTGAGGCGTACTCATTCGGACTATGAAACTGGCTCAGAGAGGAGAGCTTATTACTACATAATTATGTTCATAGTTATCTACAATTTTATTCTCGTGTGGATTTAGTCTTGAGGATAACTATGATCTCTGCAGGTTGGAATACGTCGATAAAGCTCCAGATTTTTTCTACTTATACGATGACAGAAAAAAAACTGATCAGGTTCCACCTGAGAGCTAAGTGCTGAATAAAATAAAAACCTGTCCTATAGATGCGAATGAGTTTCAATGTTATGAATCAAGAACGTTAAAACAGAACCCGTACAGTAATTTATTTCCCAGTTCTTGTAAATGGGAGAAAGTTGGTGTTTCATCACTAATTAAGATACGTCCAGTTTCGTAAATATTGCATTCGCCTGGAACACAAAACCAAAATGAACAATTGGTAGTCTTCAGTGCCCGATTTGTAGTGGAAATCTTGTATCAGCCAAACCTTTCCTTACTATTACTGTTACAACCCTTAGGAGTTTCCGGGCGAGAAACGACCTTGGACACTAAGGAATGACGTAAAAAAATGGTGTATAGAAAAAAGGTAATCGTCAGAGTTGAATTCGAGGGCAGTGTGTTTTCCTTTGATGGGAGGTCGTGGTTTGTTCCAGACCAGCTAGCCCGGAGGGGATTATTTAAAATGGGGTTTCCAATACTTACTTCAGGATGAAGATATTAAATTATTTTCCTTAAAAATCACATTCCTAATAGTTTAAATCCCTGAAAAATTATACCCCCGAATCATTGATGATTGTTTATGATAGCTGATAACCAACTGAGTATATCACACAGACTTCACAGACACTGCCTTAATCTATAAGTGAAGACTGACTCAGAAATTGACACTCTAATAAAAGGATCCTGGGTTTGATTCCCAGATCCAAGTGCCATTTTTAACCATATTTGACTGAAATAAAATACTATTTTAATCTAAATAAATATCTTAATATTATCCCCTTTCATTAATAAAATATGTCATTTAACTTTTTTATCACTACATAACCTGTTCAGGCTATAAGCATATATGATAACCACTCTAAGAGTTAGGGAGTAGGTATGAAAAATTTGAGAGGAAATATACCCGCATTTGCGTGGAAGGAGAATAGGAAACCATTTAGAAGAAGCCACACTCAGTAGAACTGATCCGGATTTGAGCCCCAATCTCCCCGTCTTTAGTAGGCCATTATAACACGAAAGTGATACCTTAGGCTTATAGATTAGACCAGGGATGGAGAGCCAGCGGCTTTTAGACCGTATTCGGCCTTTTGGAGTGTTTGGTGATAACTTTTTTGCATACTTTGTCAATAAAGTACCTTCGTTTTTTTTAAATCATACATTCTCAGTGTGTATTTTAATTGAATAAAATGAATAATCTATTGGGTTTTTAATCATAATGTTAGAAAATTAATCGTTTTCATAAATCTTTCTCTCTCTCTTTATGTATGGTTGGCGCACTATCATATTTTGGAAACGGTTTGGAGAAATTGGTTGTACGGTACATGAAATGTGTGGCTTTATGAGAAATCCGTGAAGTAATAATAATATTGCACATCTGGGCTCCAGCATTCGTAGCCCAGTAGGGGAAAGATTTGCTCGTACCAATGTACCGTTGACAAGTGGACGCTCGAATGTACTAATCGCACATCCTATCCGTGGAGGCTCTTTCAATGTCCCGATGAGATGAGATGAGGGTGATAGTGGATATGAGGATGTGGAACCAGTTGAAACACTTAAACCTAGCTTAAACCTAATTAACCAAACCACCATGGTGACCGTTGGATAATTCTCTTTTAGGTTAAAGTACCCAAGGTAGCAGCCAAGAATCGAGCCCGGGAGCCCTAGGCTCGTATCCAGATGAACTGACCACTACACTACGAAGCCAGTTATCCGTGAAGTTACTTGGGGTCTTCCAGTGCCAAAAGGTTCCCCACCTTTGGCTTAGAAAATTCGGCCACTGAAGCAGATATCTAATATTTAAAGTACCAGTGGAATTATGGTAAAAATAATTTCATCTGGCTACATTCTTCAATAATGCACAATCTTCGTTGAGAGGGAAGTCATGAGTATGTATTATTGTGTGTCCCAAATCTTACTGCTCTCCTGGATTGTGCCAATATTTACACTCATATAGTAGAAATAAAGAAGCTAGAGTTAAGTCTAAAATTATTTTCTTAGAGAGAGAATAGGACAATTTATAAGGAAAAAAATCAGTACATCTGGCTGAGTTTTGAACCTCGAATTCTCCTTAGCCAGCAAACCAGACTCTAGACACCGTGCCCACCGATGCGGATATGTCGGGTAGCCAGCCTGTGGGTGGTTTTCCTTGTGTGATTGATTCACTGTGATTTTCCAAGCCTATCTTCATGCTAATGCTGGTACATTTCCTTTAAGATACTGTACTTTCATTCTGGTAAATATAACAGTGATTTACAAATATGTGATTCAGAAGTATGTAATAGCCATCCTCCCTCCCACACCTACCCCTTCAACGCAACCCTCTCTAGCCTAGTTGTAGTCTCACCAGGAATGTGTATTTTACAACCAGACAAGCAAAGAGGACACAAAGTTCATTGTCTACATTATCTTCTCATACCGACAACTTTGTGTTGACAAAATGATACATTTATAAAATATCGATAGTATTTAAAAATATACTTACGTAACGTGACTCAAAATTAACTAAAAATCAAAAATGCCTACAAATGACGCAAACAAGAAAATATTAACTAAAATTTCAAAATTACAAAAAATTACTAATATATGAGCTATAAAATACACATTTATACAATCAGGTGATCATGAACAGAGTTTGTGTACTTCAGATCATTGTATGTAATGAACAAAAAAAAAAAGACATATCATCAAAATCCGGCCCCTGCTGATAAGTGAAATTCAATGAGTTGGACAAATACAAAATGGGAGCACTACATTCTTTCGAGGGAATATAAATTACTACGTTTATCCAAAGATAAGCTTCAATTTTTGAAAACAAATAGCTTCAAAAATACGTTGTGGCATTTCTATTATTAAATAATTTATAATTTGACAGAAAAATCTTCCCCCTATTCCCACTGCCTATAATTACATACTCTGTCTATACGCAATTAACTTCGCTTGAGAAAAAGGTAAAATTATGAGGAAATGTACCAGAATCTACGTAGAGGGACAAGGAAAGCGTTAACACGTCATATACACACAATAATTACTCTGCAGTGTCCTAGCCGTATTTTAATTAAAGTAGTTATCGGTTTGAATGAATTCTTATTTAGGCTATGTAAAATGTAAGCTCAAATTAAATAAAATGTTTAACGTTACGTGTAAAATTCTCATTGACCAAAGAAACACTTTTTGCTAACTTAATATGAAGACAAATCAACCAAACCATAAACAAAGGTCACTGTATTATAATCTGCAATTTCTCTTTGGATTTAAGTTTGGAATTTATATTCTAGTTTCTCCTTGATCTTTAAATGAAAATAACATGATTACACATTAAAATGCTTAGATAAATCCCATTTCAATTTTTTATAATTTTTATTTTTGATCAGTTTTCATGTTTGAAAAATCAGAGCATCTCTCGAGTGGTTCCTCTACAATTCCACCAAATTTCAGCTTTATATTTCATTGAAGAGCACTACAAATCTTTACATACAGGCATCATTAGACTTTTATTAATATATACTACTAGCAACGGAGTAGCTTACAAAGTAATTAGCCTTTTTTCGGTCACCGCGTCCTATTAGCCGTTCGGGTTGTACGCATAGCCTTTGTATTAATTACTATAATATGTTAGGGATGGGGAATGTTGAATTTATAGGCAGTGTACCCGCTTTTGTGTGGGTGGTGGGGGGAAGTGTAAAATAATTTAGAAAAAAAATTGTCTCAGTACACTTGACCGGGATTAAATCCCCAATCTCCCTGTCATCGATAGTCTAGTTTATTACGAGAGTGACATCATAGATCATTTGACCACCGTAACAGGCTATAATTAGTCTTCAAACAAACAAGAACCGTAGAGAAATTAACTCTTGACGCATCATTAAAGTATAATATAGTAATTAACTATTTAAAAAAAAACTAAAATGGTGCACTGATTTAACGAGCGAAGCGCCATTTATTTTCCTTGCTTATTGTACATAAGACCTTTTAGCTTGAAAGGAAGAGATGAATCCTCTGCATTCGGAGCACAATGAACGACAGCTAAATTACTTTATATACCTACCTTTCCACCTACCACATAAAACAACGCTTGCCCACAACAAAACCCCTTCATTGGCGAACACAAAGATTCATAATACTTGCTACCGGAGAGTTATATAGTTGAACCTGTGGAAGACGGCATGGTTTACATTTGAGTCTCCTGCAAAGTTACCAATCAGATACACGAGTCGTCAATTTTTTTCAAGGTTGTTATTAACATCCCCGTCATTTGTAATTTAATTATACATATTTCTGTCGGGAAATTTACTGGGAAATTTATAATACAAGCGATGGTAAAATATTTCATTTCTATCTATTAAATTGTATACAGTAGATTAACAACAATCCGACCTAAGCGGGACCGACAGTTTGTCGGATAACCGAAATGTCGGATAAAACGGAAACAAGGGTGGACGATAGCGAAACAAATCCAAATTAAACGTAAGTGCAGAATATGTATGACAAAGTTTTTGATAACTATTCTACAGGATAAAGTTTGCAATAAATTACAGAACTATTATTTTATTCATGTAAATAGAATAATGAATTTTTAGAATAATTAAATGTAGCTTCTATTATTTTGAATTTAAAGTGCACAATTTTTTTAAATATATATAATGATGATTTAAGTCTGTATCATAGTTTTGCTTTATTCCTTGTTGTGAGGTCACGCCAGCCTCTTGGAAACATTACATCTATAGCAATATTCATGTGTACGCTGCACAACAATGTAAATAGCACATGTCGGATAATATGAATTAATGTCAGATAACCAAAGGTTGTAATAGTCGGGACTCAGTTTACCTTGATTTTCTTACATATGAACATTTTAAGAACTTTTTGAAAATACACTTTTTTTTTTGCAGACAACACTGATAAAATTTTACCATATAATTAGTATTATTTTGTAAGCATTAATAATATCTAACAAAAATGATAGCCTCAAGTCACATAACTTGATGTACAATTACGTAAATCTAATAACTATTTCTAGCCTTCAAATATGCTCATTCGTAAGAAAATTGGGGTATATAAACGGCTGCTAATCAGTGTACTGGCATTAAAGTGAGATAGAAAGAGCGTACTTGCTTAAATATATTGTTTATTTTCTACTAAGCTTTGTAAATTTGTATTTATTATTTTATTCATTATTGTTTAGTGTTGATCTATATTGAGTTTTTTTAATTACTAGAATACCTAAAAATAAATTTAGGATCGACCAATAGATTTTTTTTAAAGCATGTAGCATATTTGACTTTGAGGGATGCAGTATTTGGTGCGGTCACCGTGTATGATTTACAAAATGTTGCCCAGGGTGTACCTTGTAGATTGTCTACACGTCGTACCCACAATGAGATGACGTAATGATAGCGATTATGAAGATGTGGAGACAGGGTGAATCTTAAACTTAACTTAAGTCTAATTAACCAGATCATGGTGATCTTAGGTACAGTTCCTCTTTCGGGGAAAGTACCTATAGTTCCACCGGGAATTGAACCCTGGGACCACTAGATCGGTAGCCAGGGTCGCTGACCTCTAGATCAAGAGGCCGGTGGAGTAAAAGGTCAGATCATCTGATAAAATTCCACCTGATGTCTCCAAATGGGATTTAAATGCAAATTTTGTTAGTGTTATTTTGAAATCAAGTAGGTATTTTTTTCGCTAGTACCTAATATAGCCCCCCCTCCCCCCCAAAAAAAAATTACGTATGAACATATCTAAAAGCTAAAAAAAAAGTTATTCGATATACTTTCACTGGGGACGCGGCAGTTGGCCTAAAAGGCATTTGGCCTAAAGGCATTTGGCCTAAAAATGAAACCAAAAGTCATTTAGCCTAAAGGCATTTGGCCTAAAAGGCATTTGGCCTAAAGGCGTTTGGCCTAAAGTCGTTTAGCCTAAAGGCGTTTGGCCTAAAGGCATTTGGCCTAAAAGGCATTTGGCCTAAAGGCATTTGGCCTAAAGGCATTTGGCCTAAAATGTAAATTTAAAACCTTCGGCTATCTTCGGAAAGTAAAAAGTACTGTTAGTTGTTTCATCTGAATATAGATAGCACAAATGATCAAGGTAGTTACAATATTTCTAAAAACATTGACACTATCCTACATACAACTAGATCAGTTCACAAAACACTATATCACCTTTTTTATGTATAGATTTCCGATATTATTTCCTTGTTAATATATCTCACGGTCATAAAGTTAACGAAAAACAATAAGAAAACACCATTCTCGGAGACTTTTGACAACTTATTTCGAAAGGCAAAATGAAAGTGGAAGCCAATATTAATAATTAATATATATAATAGTGACGCATTAAATAAATTTTGCCAGTAAATATGTAGACGTCAAACGGAGATCATAACTTGTTTACGTGGCCCAATTGTTATGCGCCCGTATATACACGTGTTTTTATATATATGTTGTAATGATATGGAATTATACATCTAAATAATTTATTATTCACATCTATATTCAAAATTACGATATTATAAATACGAGCGGGTAGTAAGATTTATTTGTGTTAAGTTGCAAGGTATGGCGACATCTTTCTACGCCTCTGTTTGATAGGCGAACTCAGTTTTGTAGACAGAGACGCACCTGGATGACCACACCTTTCTTTCTTTTGGGAAGTTTCGAGAAGGAGATGTCATTAGATATACCTACTTCAAAGTACGCATCTCTTCACTTGCAATCCTGACGAGGAGCCGTGTGGGTTGGGTTTATGATAAATTTCACGTGCCGGGAATTAACATACACATAATACAATAGTCGGGTTTTTAAATTAATATTTACAACGTGTGAAATATCTAGCAAAAACTGTTTATCTACTTAAAATAAAAAAAACTATAAAAGACCAGAACTTTTAATTTATAAAATAAGACATTATCCCCTTTTGATTACCATAATAGAGGATAGCAAACTTGGACCCAATTCAATCATTATATCAAATATCACCCTAATGGTGGCGAACGAACATTAATATATCAGGCTAACTTTTATACGTTACAATAATGGCTTCCCAACGTGGAGGGCCTGATAAACTGAAATAATAAAATCAAATCCAGTTCACAACCCGAGAAAGTGAGTGCTCAAAGAACAGTGAAAGTGCCGCAAACAACTTAAGTGCTTTATTACGGAAAAAAAAGTGACTTAAGAAGAAGAAGAAAAAGAAGCTCCAAACCAGGTGATTTTGGAAGAAGAAGCTCCAAACCAGGTGACTTCAGAGGGAAGAGTTCGAAACCAGGTAGATTCAGAATAAGGTCCAAAGCTTCTAGACTTCAGGTGAGGTACGCAAGGAAAATCTCACGTAAGTCATCAACAGCAAAACTTCATTAAATATGGAAGAGACAGACAGTAGTAGCAGTGAGGATAATCCTCCCCTAACGCAATATTCCCAACCAATGGTAGAAGACCATTCTTGTTTAGAACTATCTGATCGGGAACAAAGTGAACAACATGAGAAAGTAGTTGAACCAATAGTTCATAAAGAAGAATACTTAAGGGGGGTGGAAAATTTTTCAAAGGTAGGAGGTGTAGCTCAACAAACATCAGCAAATGACCTAAATGCAATATCAATGCAGTTAGTGCAGCAAATGAAAGAGGGTAGTGAAAAGAGTGAAAAGTTAAGTCAGAAAATTAAAGAGAGTAGTGAAAAGAGTGAAAAGTTAAATAAGAAAATAAATGAAAGGTTCGATAATACTAGCCAGGAGCTACAAAAAACTAGACAGGAGCTACAAAAAAAAAATAGCCAGGAGTTAAAAGAAATCAAAGAAAATAATCAGAATTTAAATACAATGTTTAATGAAAAATTTAAGGGTGTAAATGAACAATTTAACAGGTTAGAACAAGAATTGCAGGGTAAATTTCAAGAAGTAAAAACGGCTTTGACAAAAAATTACAGAAAATACAACAGACTGAAAGTGACCAAACGCAGGTAAGGGACGAACTACAGACGCTTAGGGAAGACTGTAGTAAGTCAGAAAAACAGACGAATGAGCAGATAAAAAAAACTTAAAAATGCAAAGGAAAACTTTAAGCTTAAACAGGACGCTTTAAATTCCAAAGGAAAAACTACTCAGGAAAGTTGAGATAAAAATAAAAATGAAATTCTAGAACAGGTACACCATTTAACAGAACGATTTGCGACTGTTGAAAAAGAACAACAAAAATGTAGTGATGACCTTAAATTCCAAAATGATTTCTTTGATGGACACACAGTACCAGATGTTTACTTACAGGAAATAGTTGACCAGAAATTGGACAAATTTAAGGACAACTTGACTGAAACTGTGGACAAGACGTTACAAACAGTCGAACAAATGCGACAACAACTAGAACAGGCTAAGTCAAAATATGACGAAGTAGTGGAAAAAGGGACGCTAATTACTGCTGGTGCCTTGGTATTACATAGTACAAGCATCCAGAATCAATTAATGGACTATGTACCCACCTTCAGTGGAAATAATGATAGGGTGCATGCTGTACAGTTTTTGAAAAAGATGGATAGACTTTTTGAAAATAGTAAACTCACCGAAGCACCAAAAATAGCATTTTTTAATTCAAAGTTAGTAGGTGAAGCTGAAGTGTGGATGAATAGTCACGAGGCTGACTATACATCCTATGAAGCAATAAAGATAAACTTTCGTAAAAGATTTTGGTCCGTGTATAAGCAGGACAAGTTAGTAAATGATATTTTTACCATTGATCTCTATAGTATAACTGGATGGACATCTGTGGCTGAAATTTTCGAGCTGTCGTCTGCATACCATTGTGTAAGAGAGAAATAAACTTTCGGGTATCTCTTTCTTTCTTTTACCCATACAAGGCAATATGTCATTTTGACATAGTTCATTAATCTGATTGAATATATGAGAAACATCAATGTGTGAGTGATTAAATTAAATAAATATGTTAGTTAAAGCTTTGAAGAGCATATAAAAGTTCAAAACTGGTTAGTTTTTTCTTTAAATAAGTGTATGTAGCCTAATATGTAAGATGATTTTTGAAGGAAGCTTACTTGTAAGGCTTTATCTCGTACCAAAATCCTACCCTATAGTTGTGTTTAGTTAGGATAAAAGACCTTAAAGAAGGAAATTTCTACTTCTGTTCTAAATTGCTGTTCATCCTACCAAAATATTATATATATGATATTATTTTGGTACGAAATAAAGCCTTACAGATTGGAATTATTACTAAAATCAGGGTTTAGTAGATAATGTACTTCCTACAATCCTATAACCTAAATTATCATTTGAACGTAAGACTTATACACAAAGTGTGTCATTCAAACAAATGTAATACAGTTTTTAGCTGACTTGTTTCATTATAGTTATCGAAATTTCAACATAATATGGTTTCTGAAAGATATGAGCCAACTTAAAAAAACAGGTATTATTATGATAATACTTTCCACAAGCCTATAACCTAAGTGATAGTTTGAATGCATGGCAAATATTCAAATTTTGTCATTCAAACAAATGTAATCAAGTTTTAAGATACCTTGTTCATTATATTTATAGAACTTTCAATAAAATATGGTTTCTGAAACCAATATACAAGCTAATAATCAACTTTAAATATAAGTGTAGTCGTGCTAGACTGTAAACAACATCGATGATAAATACATAGAAATGGGAATATCTAAGGTTTTATTCATATCTGTACAGTATTACATGTAAAACTGGATTGTATATCCTTTAATGTAAATGTTTCTTCAGGAAAGTGTGGTATAATACTTCACTATTTTCAAACAATAACACTTTTATTCATCAGAGACATGTTTTTGCATAAGAACATTTAAAGAAACAGTTAAATCTGTCCCCCCCCTCTGTGTAGCAGATGATACACTTGAGCGTCACGCTTTTGTCCTCGGAATGTGCATGTGTATGTCCATCAAGTTATATCATAGAGCTCAATGATTTTTACAGGCCGGTATGATCCACATAGAGGGCCTATGTGTGAATAATAGAGAATAGAGAAATTATGATTGGGGAGGAGAAGGGAAAATTTTCAAAAACCAATAGAAACAATTACTAACAGAACAATTTATTTGATAAGCTGAGGTGCTTACTAGAGTGATTCTTTCAAATTAATTCAAGTTTAATTAGGAAATTTAAACTATTTCTTTTGGTGTTCATTTCAAAAATGTCTCCGCATAAGCGAGCAAATATTGATGCAAAGACTGCATATATATATAATTGACTTTACTTCTTATAGGTAGTAGTTAATTTGTGGCTTCATCAACATACAAAGTTCTCGCCTCACACGTGTCTAAAATTGTATTTTTGGTAGTTTAGATCAGGGTTTCTCAAACTGCGAGGCGTGAGGGAATTTCAAATGAGGTGTGAACCAATTTTTCACTTCCTTCGACTTGCTAAATTATGATTGACTAAAAAATTAATATTCTGTTTGTCTTATGAAGCAATAAAATTAATCAATATCTTACAAATCTTTACTATTCTTAATAAACTTCTACAAAGCTCTTATCAGAAAATAAAGAAATAAATTAAATAATAAATGTCTCATTTTTGTATTTTAACGTAAAAAAGTTATCTTATTCTAAGAAAGAGAGTCTTAACAATTACTTTAAATGTTCATGTAAGGCTCAAGAGCATAGAGTTTGAGAAAACCTGGTTTAGATGATTTGCTAGAAATAAGATAATTTACCCAACTTAAATGTGAGTGAAGCCGTGGGCAAACTCGAGTAAGTTAATATGATTATAAAAAAAGAATGATTGATTAATTCATTTAGCAAAATTAATAAACAAATATACTAAGAAAGACTAATAAAATATACTTTGGCACTTAAAAAAATTCAAAATTCAAAATAAAACAAAATTATTAAAATGGTGTGACCACATGTATGTGCTAGTTAATAGAAAACGGTACGTGTACAAAACTTTTTATTTCTGGTACAAAAATTAGTTTAAAACCTTGGCAATGTAAAAAGTTCAACATATACAAAAGTGGTATTACAGGTTAATGGACGTGCTGCTATACCTTGGGAAGTAGTAAATTGAGAAAAGACTTACGTATTTTAAAACGGTAGTATATACTAGTTAACTAAACACTACACACCTCGCCATCTATTAGCATCACTACAAATCATAACGAATGTTTCCGGAGACAGCAATACACATTTTAATAAATGGTCTAAAAATTAACTTTCAAAAAGTCATTTGGCCTAAAGGCGTTTGGCCTAAAAGGCATTTGGCCTAAAGTCATTTGGCCTAAAAGCATTTGGCCTAAAAGCATTTGGCCTAAAGGCATTTGGCCTAAAAGGCATTTGGCCTAAAGGCATTTAGCCTACACTTTAGGCCAAATGCCTTTAGGCCAAATGACGGGTACCCCTTTCACTTATTCATACATCAAATCATGGGATCTGTAGCTGTCACTTTTGTAGGGATGTTGTCGCGATTCTCTTTCACGCGAACCTCCTGATGATGTTGTTAATTAAATAATGTATATATTAATACATATTTTACAAGTTTTATTTTCACATATTAAGCTGCTACATTCAAGAAATTGCCCTAATAACACTCGCGTTTCTTCATCGTGTCTTTCTCTCAGAACACCTCGTTAACAAGTGCTGCAAATTATTCATACCCCCCACCAGTTTCATGGCTATAACATCAATTTTGATACTGAGAGCTGCTGAACTCTTGCGAGCACAAGCAAAACTACCTTTTAAAAATAAATCAAAATAAATACAGTTTGCAAATGAAAAATATTGCTCTCTTTCTCGCACTCACACTGCGAGGTTTTTTTCTTTAATAATTACTAGAGCTAGAAACAAGCAAACCAAATGTTCCTAACCCGTAGCCTGCTCGCACGTGTACGGAAATGAATACACAACAGTACAGTGCGACTAATAGATTTGACACAAACTTAATTTAATTACACCAAGAGCTATGCAACAAAGCAGGATCATTACAGTACTCCCCTACTTTCTGAGTTATTTTTAGAAGAAAAATAAGTCAGGAAGTAATTCGGTCAGCTTGTTTTTACATTGAGCCCTTTGCACATATTATGACACCACTAAAGCTTATATATTTAACAAAAACTAGAAAACCAATGTATGGATTACATAGAGTAGCGGCAGGCATCAATCATCTGATATAATTTAAAATGTTTATCATTTACTTCAAAATCTCTCACTTAACAGTTCTAATAATGTTCATTTTGCTTTGCCATTTCCTTTTCTGATTTTAATGTTCTATGGCAGAAAGGTTTTAGAGTCTCACTTTAATTGATGTAATACACTAGACTAGTGATACAAAAGAGAATTATTGTTTAGAGTTTAGCTAGCCTTCTTACATGTACACTATTTTCACATGATAATATAATATAATAAACAACATAAAAAAAACATACACATTGCACTGCACATAATTAGCATGAAACTCTTGACAAAACACAAAATATAATATCTCTGACATTTCAGACTAAATTGGTAGTTCTCTTGAATAGCATTCAAAATATACACTATCCATATTTCGGTAGAATTATACCCTAAGTTAAATTCACATTACAAGAAGATCTTAAAAGATTTTTCTTATACACACTAAGTTTAAAACACAATTTACTAAGCTCATAGTAAAATCCTAATAAAAGTTTTATCATCATGAGGAGATAAAACCTATTCCTACTCCAACTATACTTCCCTACTTTCCCTCTATCTTTGTCACTTTCTCAAAATAAGGTTTAATTTCATCCAAATGTTTAGGCTGATACACCTCTGCCATTACAGTTCTCGCTCGACCTCTTCCATCATCTTGCCTCTGTCCCTGATTAGTATTTTGGGTTCCCATATCACTTTGTTCTCTGTACCTTGGTGGGTGATAATACTGATTGTATCCCTTCAGTCCCTGATTGTGATCATATTGCCTATACTGTCCCTGGTTGAATCGTGGACCACTATCTTGGTTTCCCCTGCTCCTATCTCCTTGCTCTCTCTCCCAATGTTGTGATGGAGGAGGTGTCCTGCCTTCCCTCTGAAAATGATAATTAGTTCTACCTTGTCCTTGTGGATGGTATTGACCCTTAAATTTCTGGAAACCTGACCAATTTGGTTTACTTTCTCTCCCTTCACTTCTTTCTAAATTTGAAGGTACGTGCCCATTTTGTGTTGAATCATGTTCCTGCACATCCCCTAAATATTCCCACTCTCTAGTTCTTTGACATCTATCATCAAATGCATTTAACACCCGTTCCATGTCTTGAAGGTCCTGTAAATTCGCGCCAATAAGAGCATCCTGTACATTTTGAGGAAAATGATATATTAAATGCCCCATGAGCCTATCTTCCTCTATCGGGTATTTCAAATACTTTGCTTGTACCTTATATTTGTGAAGATATTCACACATAGTTCCTGCTCGAACACTGTATTTACCATTGAAAATCTGCTGCAAAAAACTATCTTGTTTTACCTGTGACCAAAATTTTCCCAACAAAGCATTCTTTGCTTCCAAAAATGTATCCCATTCTCCTTCTACAGAATTTGCCCAGGACCTAGCTTCCTCTCTTAATCCTGATAACAAAATAGCAATCTTATTAGCTTCACTAAATCGTTCTCCTTCCAAAGTACGCTCCACTTTTCGAATATATTGGATTGCCGAAATATTTCCTTTCTGCCCCTTGAATTTGGGAATTGAAGATAACATCTCCTCATTCATTCCTCTAAACAAGACACTATGACAAACATGACTATCAACTTTCTCTTTATTTTTGACTTCGTTAAATTTGCATTCTAAGTCCTCCACTTTGTTTTGTAATTTCTCAAGATTTTTCATATAGCTATTTTTTAACTTTTTGACCTTTTCCTCTATGCTTTCGCCTTTTTGAGTTAGTACATCTTCTACTTGAGACGTAATATAATCCCTGTTCACATCCAGTTGACCCTCCAATTCTAACCTAACCTTACTGACTTCTCTTTCCAAGTTAGACTGAACTATTTTGACATTATTTTTTATTTGAACAATTTTGAACTCAATACCTTCTACCTTATTTTCTGTGCTTTTGACTGTCTCTATAAATTTCTTTTCTAGCCCTTCTATTTTTCCATTCACTTTGTCAACTCCCCCAATTAAATCAAAATGAATTTTTCTTAAATTATCTTGTTTTTGTTCCAACTCGTTTTGATTTTGTTTTACAGTGATCAAACTCTCATCCAGATCCTTTACCTTAACATTAAGTGCCTGGTGCGATATTTCCAGGTTATCTAGTTTACACTCTAATTTTATTCCTAATTCTTTAATATTGTTTTTTATTTCTTTATTATTGTTTTCTATTTGTTTATTATTGTTTTCTATTTGTTTATTATTGTTTTCTATTTGAGCTCTCAATTTTTCATTATTATTTTCTATTTGGGTTCCCAATTTTTTATTATTATCTTCCATCTGACTCATTATAGTCATGATAAGTTGTTCAATTTTTTTGTTCCCTTCCCCTATTAAATTATTTTCTACCTGAGCTGGCTCAGAATCTCTTTTACTATCCTCTATGTCTACAGTAGATTTTTTTAATATCGAAATTTCATCACTCCCATCCTTTAATTTTGAATGTCCCTTTGAGCTATTTTCATCTAATATCTGATCCTCACTATTATTTCCTGACTCCCCTTCTTCTACCTGTTCTATTACAGAAATGCACCCTTCATGTAAGTTTCTACTGTTTGCATTTCCCACCTTTAGTTTGTTTAATCTACTCTCATACATTTCATTTTCCCAATCCTCCTCAATCTCCTCTAATCCTTCTTGGTTATATGGTCTGTTCATGATGTCTTTATCTTCCGAACAAAATGGAAACTGACCTATCCCACTACTACACTCTTCCCCAATTAAATCCTCTTCTGATTCTAACATCATCAACTAAAAGAGTTGTTGAATTTCTTAAATATATTAATTTCTAAGTTTAAACACCTTTTAAGTTCTACTTACTTCATTAAATGTTATAACGAATTCCCTTACTACAATGAACCCATCAATCAATCAATTAAAATAATTAAATGTAACAAACAAAATATATATAACTACTGCTCTTCTGTTGATCTGTCCCTCGGTGATTGTCCAGCATCCGTTAATGAAATACTTCGCTGCTATCCACAATGACATTAATTAATTAAAATACTGAAATGTGACACAAACATTTTATTCATCCCCTCCTATTCTGTTGATCTGTTCCACGGCGATGGTCCAGCATCCGCTGCTCTGTTGCCTCACTGCTGTTATCAATAACATTAATTGATTAAATAATGAAATAATACCATGTAGCAAAACATATCTACGCTATTCAGTCGACCTGTCCCTCGGTGATTCGCCAACATCCGTTGATCGGTTACTTCGATGCTCTGTTGCTATTCTGCATTGTTGATGAAGTACCTACAGGAACGCCTTTGTGTGTCACAGCTGCTCCATTGCTGCATCTGCCCCGCTGCTGCATCTGCCCTTGAATTGGTTGGTAGCACCTATTAATTCCCCGTGTTCTCCGCGAGTATTTTATCAAGCCGTCGGTGAGCACCTCTTAAATTCCCGAGTTTACCGTGAGTGTTTTTTATCAAGCCGTCGGTGAGCACCTCTTAAAATACCGAGTTTACCGTGAGTATTTTATCAAGCCGTCGGTAAGCACCTCTTAAATTCCCGAGTTTACCGTGAGTGTTTTTTATCGTGCCCCGCGATTGGGAAAGCCATTTGTCGCGATTCTCTTTCACGCGAACCTCCTGATGATGTTGTTAATTAAATAATGTATATATTAATACATATTTTACAAGTTTTATTTTCACATATTAAGCTGCTACATTCAAGAAATTGCCCTAATAACACTCGCGTTTCTTCATCGTGTCTTTCTCTCAGAACACCTCGTTAACAAGTGCTGCAAATTATTCATACCCCCCACCAGTTTCATGGCTATAACATCAATTTTGATACTGAGAGCTGCTGAACTCTTGCGAGCACAAGCAAAACTACCTTTTAAAAATAAATCAAAATAAATACAGTTTGCAAATGAAAAATATTGCTCTCTTTCTCGCACTCACACTGCGAGGTTTTTTTCTTTAATAATTACTAGAGCTAGAAACAAGCAAACCAAATGTTCCTAACCCGTAGCCTGCTCGCACGTGTACGGAAATGAATACACAACAGTACAGTGCGACTAATAGATTTGACACAAACTTAATTTAATTACACCAAGAGCTATGCAACAAAGCAGGATCATTACAATGTTTGAAGGTCAATTTTTAAATGCGAAGTGAAGTGGAAATTGTAATGTGCGAAGCGAATTTCAAGCGTGGCTTGTAACATGAAAGGCAAAGCCGAAGATAAGGTTGTAGTTGTCACATAATATTACTTCTTATTTGTAAATTATCCATTAAAAGAGAAAGGCTTATAGAAACAAACACAATGTATTATTTTATGCTAACATGTCTGAAGTTATCTGTGCTTATGTTAGAGGTGGCATTTGATCACGGGTCGTTGTCAAAATACTTTTTAGTAGATGTTTAAAAATTATCTACATGTTGTTAATAATGTCATATTTAGTAAGATATTTCAAATATGGTCATTATACTATCCAAGTTAACATTTTCCTTTGAAATAATATAACGAGGTGAAGATAATTTTGGTTGTTAAAGTAGAAGAGAGAGAGAGAGAGATTTGACCTTCAACTTCATTATTTTGAAGCTTCGCACACCACTACATTTTTGATGCACATTATCAACACTTATTAAAAACAACGCAAGGGATATGGTAAAATGTTATCAAAGTTGACAGCAAAATAAATATATTCTTATTTTCGAAAAAGATTCTTCAAATGGCCGTTCGTAATATAACAAGTTATAGCTGAATGCCCTAATTTAGTTTCTATACACAGGACTCGAACCAAAAACTTAGAAATATCAAATAACAATATACGTAAATATGTAAGTAATTGCATGACTAGTGTGTGTTGTATCGTCTTGGAGACAAATAAATATTGATTGCCTCTATAAAAGTTTGTAATATTTTATTTTGATTATAAAATAGTCGACTTTGGCGATCTTGGGGTAAAGTGCTCACCTCCGGACTCGATGTTCGCGGGTTCAAACCCAGCCCGGGTCAACGGATTGTTCTTGAGCGATAAAAATCCGTAGCATAACCTCCTTCAGAGTGGAAGTAAAGCAGTTTGTCCCATGTTAATTGTGACATGTAAAAGAACTCTGGAAGTTATGTTAAAATACCTTTAACGGCAAAATTGGTAGGACCTTTCGCTCTCGCTTGTAGAAATTCTCGTGCGTTGATATAATTAGTCGGTTCAGAAAGTGCACGTTAAATAACATGAATAAACAAAATAAAATAAATAAAAAATGATAAAATGTATTCAATTTTCTCTCCAGGATCCACGCCCTATTGTTCGTCTAAATTATCCGCATATTCACACTCATCGGTTGTAGACGAGTAGTAAGAAAGTACACACCCATTTTCACGAAGGAAGCGTTGGAAACCATTTAGTTAGATCCCCTTTGTAACCGCGGCTGGTATTCTAACCGCTAACTCCTCGCTACCAATAATTCAGACTGAACAAGAGTGACTTCTTTGTTTGCATGTCTATCAGTGAGTTTGTTTTATTTTTAATTTAAATTAATTTGTGAGATTTGGCGTCAAAGATTACAGTTTTTAATTTACTAGATGGATTTTTTTTAGCACCACGTCTTATTACCTGTTCGGGTTGTACGCATATGTAAGCCGAACATGTGGAGGAAGAGTGGAAAACGATTTAGGAAAAATCACCTTCTGAACAATCAACTGGCATTCAAATAACAATCTACTGTGCTAGGGTGTTTTTTATTAAATGGGTTTCCACTCTCACTCCACGCAAATGAGGGTACACTTCCTCTAAATTCAACCTTCCTCGCCTCTAACATATTAGAGTAATTAGTATTAATGCATATAGCCCTAAAGTGGTGCTAAAAAAACCATAATTGTTATCATTCAAATAGTAAGTAGCCACAAAATGTCACCAAACGTGCGAAAAAATAAGCTAAGTTAAAATGATAAAAACTAAATCAATCTTTTGGTTTAATGAATTGAAAATATATCGAAACTAACAATGTGGGTTTGCCTCGATATAAGAATATCCTAATTTCTTCACGGGGATCACCACGCGCGCGTGTGTGTGGTGTGAAACTACTTCTGCAAATACTCCCTCTCAAGTAGGTCAAATATGTCCGAGTCCACTAGTAGCTATAAATTGTGAAATAATTGCAATAGGCCTGCAAGTAAAAAATGAGATGCCCGATGGTTTATCTAGACGTCTAGTTTAGTTGTTTAGCGGCGAAGTTGTTATCTAAACGGTCCATATGAAGCAGTCATAACGGCATAGTGGGTAAAAATGAATACATGCTACGAAACACAGGCTGTACAACTTCTCAGAATGAAAAGAGTTTAACTATAGTGTTCAGTGGACCAACCAATCAGATAAGCCGACAGAACACGTTACGATATTCTATCTTTCAGCATCCTTTTATCGTAAAATATCTTGTCCGTGGTAACGAAAGTGGATTAAACCTTAGAGCTGTGTGTTATAAGACTATGCCTTACTTGCATACATTTCATTAGTGGAACTACACATTAGGATATGTGGAGTGGTAGCAATAGGTCATCAGCAAACTGGTGTAAACGTACTCATTTAAACAGTCATAATGTAAATATATTATTTAATTTATTTCAAGTTAACTACCTAGGTTTATGAGACATAAAATTAACACTAAGGCACATTTTTTATTTATTTTTCCTTCTTTTTTTTACAAAAGAAGATATACAACTTTAAAATAAATTCTTTTCGGAATAAGATCACAAGACAGAATTTATGTTTTTATTTTCAATAGTAATTACAAATAGCACTATAATTATTATTGAAAGCTTATGCCAAGGGGTATGGATGTGAAAAAATGTATATAGAAAGTTCACCCGCATCAGCTTTGATAGGGGATGAGAAAACCATTTTTTTTCGTTTATTTGAGGTATTTAACGTGTTTTTATGAACTGACTGATTATATCAGCATACTAATTACAAATTAGCTTAAATATAGAACAAATACGACCTCCAGCCCATGGCAAATAAATTAATCACTGAGAAAGGTGAAACTCACATTTCAACTTAATAAATTTTCGGCCATGCTAAAAATCGATCCTGGTGTAAGCGGAAAACATTAGTCCAGGATATTATTGGTCTTGATGCAAGAAGGACTCTAGTGCAACATCGGCACGCACTCAAAAGAACGGCATCTTTTTGACACTCAAAAGCGGTTTAATAATCTCAATGTTGACTAGGAAATTCGTGTTCAAGGATATTAGTGATATACCCTGATTTTGGTTGGAAGAACAGTAGAGAAAATCAAAACATATTTATTTTTGGCCAACATTGATAATATTTTCTTATATTATTTGTGTTATTTGATAGTATTAATAATATCTATCAAAAGTAACATCTGAAGATGACATGACTTTATGTATGAATATAATAACATTGTTTTAGTATCTTTAGTAACTAACTTCTACTAAAGAAAGACAATTAATAAGCATATTATTATATCAAAAGCCTTTGGATATTTAAATGGGCCTATATTTAATACTGGTTTGAGCAGTGGCATACCTGATTATTTGACACCTAACCTAACCTAACCTAACCTAACCTAACCTAACATAATATATTATTATTGTTGTCTTTATTTATATGGTTACACTAACAATTGAGTTCTGATTTTCCTAAGGGCGGCATTAACAAAGAACCACTACCTACAGATTTCCTAGTCAAAATATTTCCTAAGAACTACATAGCGGCGTTGACAAAGAGATAAAAAAAACAAAAAAGACGGTATTGACAGGCATTACTGACAAAGAACCACTATCTAAAAATGTCCTCGTCTAAATATATCCTGCCACACCGGGACCCTTATCTTAGTAGACAGACACACTGCCGACTGAGCTAAGATGTCGGATTAAAACATAACGATAAATTGAATAGGTAAACACCACTTCCAGTGCAACTGGTCGAGATTAGCATCTTGATCTCTTCATCACCAGCAATCCAGGCTATTTCTGGAGTTACGCCTTAGACCATGTAACCACTATAGCAGTGGGGGATCATATTAAATTATAACAACATTACTGAAAATAATTTCACAAATAATAATAATAAGCAAAATGATTGATTATATATTTAATAATGATGAGATCTTCGAAAATATTATGACCACTAACCAAATAAATGGTACGGCACACCGCACAGACTTTCTCTCTTTCTATAAACTCGTAAGATTTCTGAACGGAATAATGTACATTGTATCATCACCCCTCCACATAAGAACACGCATAAAATAATATACAATGATATAGAATCAATAAGAAAAGAGGCGCATCTTTGTCCACCTAAGAACATTTCAAACAGTTTAATGTCTTCCACAAGGGTCAACACTTCGTATTAAAATTTCGATTTCTGGTTAAAATTTTAACATTTTAAAAGGTGTTGCAGATCTTCAAGTCATCGCATTGATATTTAATTATTCATTTATACATTTTGACCAATAAAAAATGTAAATATTGACTATTGAGTCTAAAATGGAGATAGATCATTGCTATGCAAACATTTCTCCTAAGAGATTTAAGGAAAAATAACATACTTTTTTTAGATACTTACTTATATTTAATTACTCTATGGCATAGGAGTATTATTGTGTTAAGACTTAAGTAGTATATGTTTACAACTAAAGCTCACAAAATTGTATTAATATATTTGCAAATATCTCAGAAACTGCTGTTTTTATAAAAATATATGTCAAATAAAAGTTTTTTATTTCTAATAGTCCTACAATTTTGCAATGATAAGTTGTTTAGTTTCTCCAATAGTTGTGGAGATACGGAAATTAACGCTTCTGTAATGTACCCTAAAAATCATTTTCATAGGAAAATGAAAATAGCCAGTTTATTTATAATCTTAATCAACGCCTAGATACGAATTTTAATCAAAATCGTTTAAGCAGATTTTGAGAAAACCAAATTTTTCTTTTTTCGTCCTTCAGTAAACTACCCTTAATTTTAAGTTTTTATAGACACACAGACAGACGGCATTGCAAAGACTATTTTTTAGGGTTCGGGGGGTCATGAGACGTCGACATCCATCAACATTTCAGGTTAGTTTTTTTTTTACGGTCGCAATACTTAAACTTTAATGTCCAAAAAGTTAAAAAAATTCATATAATTGCGTATATATTGAAAGTTATTGATTTTATAAAAATATGTTTCGGATAAAATATCTGTATTATAAATATATATACATATTTGTAATGCTAAGTAATTTCATATCTCAAATAGTTTCGGAGCTATTTAAAAAAATGTTAATTTACGCATCAGACCGGAGCCCTTAAAGCCATTTTGCCGAAATATTGAGGGTAGCCATTTTGTTTGGAATATTTATTAATGTTATAAATGAAATTTAATCAAAATCGTTAGAGCCGATTTTGAGTAAATCGACTTTTTCTCTTTTTTCCCTTCAGTAAACTACCCTTAATTTTAAGTTTTAATAGACATACAGACAGACGGCATTGCAAAGACTATTTTTAAGGGTTCGGGGGGTCATGAGACGTCGACATCCATCAATATTTCAGGTTAGTTTTTCTTACGGTCGCAATACTTAAGCTTTAATGCCCAAAAAGTTAAAAATATATATATAATTGCGTATATATTGAAAGTTATTGATTTTATAAAAATATGTTTCGAATAAAATATTTGTATTATAAATATATATACATATTTGTAATGCTAAGTAATTTCATATCTCAAATAGTTTCGGAGCTATTTAAAAAAATGTTAATTTACGCATCAGACCGGAGCCCTTAAAACGATTTTGCCGAAATATTGAGAGTAGCCATTTTGTTTGGAATATTTATTTATGTTCATAAATGAAATTTAATCAACATCGTTAGAGCCGATTTTGAGAAAATCGACTTTTTCTCTTTTTGCCCTTCAGTAAACTACCCTTAATTTTAAGTTTTAATAGACAAACAGACAGACGGCATTGCAAAGACTATTTTTAAGGGTTCGGGGGGTCATGAGACGTCGACATCCATCAACATTTCAGGTTAGTTTTTTTACGGTCGCAATACTTAAGCTTTAATGCCCAAAAAGTTAAAAATATATATATAATTGCGTATATATTGAAAGTTATTGATTTTATAAAAATATGTTTCGAATAAAATATTTGTATTATAAATATATATACATATTTGTAATGCTAAGTAATTTCATATCTCAAATAGTTTCGGAGCTATTATAAAAAATGTTAATTTACGCATCAGACCGGAGCCCTTAAAACGATTTTGCCGAAATATTGAGAGTAGCCATTTTGTTTGGAATATTTATTTATGTTCATAAATGAAATTTAATCAAAATCGTTAGAGCCGATTTTGAGAAAATCGACTTTTTCTCTTTTTGCCCTTCAGTAAACTACCCTTAATTTTAAGGGTAGATATCCAATTCCAAAAACCCCTCGGGGCAACCCTATGAAAACCCTAGATATCAAGTTTCAGCTCAATCGGTAAAATAGTTTAGGCTCTAGTTGGAGGTACAGACAGACAGACAGACAGACAGACAGACAGACGGAAATTCAAAAACCACTTTTTCGGATTCAGGAAGTCATGAAACGTCAAAATTCATCAAAATCTCGAGTTCGATTTTTTTGACGATCACAATACTTTCTCTACCTGTAAGATAGAGAGAAAGTAAAAATATTAAGGCAATGCAAGTGGCAGAACGAGAAAAACACCATATCTGTGGTAATTAAATATCTGCCAAATAGCAATTATTAATAAATCAAGACATTTCAAACCAACTGGTACGGTTAAAACCAAATTTTCAAAAAGCTTTATCGAAATAAATGTTCTTTCTAGATTGGGAATTAATTCTTCAATGTGTTTTAGTGCCACTTATAAGAATATCCTGGTAGATAGAAATATCTCATTAGGAAAGGTATAGTTATAGATAATTAATTACAGTAAAATAGTATCAAAATATAAAATATATAATTATATGAAGCATTTTAGATCACTCAGAAAGCTACTTCTAATATGGTGTGGCAAATCTTGAGATAAAAGCAAAATGTGTGCCTTGGAAATGGATTTATATATCAGACAGTTGAATATAAGTGCGTTCGAAGATTTAATCGTGGATTTTGCATGCCTGTTGTTGAAACGTTTCTCAAATATACAAAATATTCATGTTGTTTTAGCTTATATTTAAAATAAAGCGTTATTTTTAAAATTTTACCAAGTTTTGACATAGTAGAAAGGTATCGTCTATGTTAAGTATTATTATGGTCGACCTCGGTGAGCTTGCTGTAAAGTTCTCGTCATAAGAACCGATATTTGTGGGTTCAAACCCAGCCGGAGTTGACGTATTTTTCTTTAGCTATAAAAGTCCATATTACAACTTTTTTGTAAAGGAAGTAAAGACGTCGCGTCGGTCCCATGTCGATTGTGGCATGTAAAAGAACCTGGCAGGTATGTGAAAATACCTTCCCTGTAAAAATTGGTAAGCCCTTTCGCTCTGGCTCATAGAAATTCTTGTGTGCTGATATAAACAGTCGGTTGATAAGGGGCTATTTAAATACCTCAAATAAACAAATTAAACTATTAGTATTCGCTTTGAATTCATATGTACAATACTAAGAATGTCCTTAATTATATTTCGGAAATTATGACTCCTTGAAGTAGTACAACCTATTTATTAAAAAAGTTCAAAAGTAGCACATTTTTTTTTCAAAAACGTCTAACTAGCCTTACAGATACTCTGCAGTGAAATATACTAATATTATAGACATGGGGAAATATAACAGCATATTATTGAAGATAAGATGGGAAACCATTTAGGGAAAAAGAATCCCTTAATATAACAGGCTTGGGTGCGAACAATGGCTTCCATGTCACCAGAAAATTAGACTTAACTAGCGTGAAATGGAATAGGTATAGGGAAGGTTTAACATTGAGAAAATAACAAGCATTTGCGTGGAGGTAGATTGGGAATTAAATTAAGGGAAAAAAACCCTTCCTTCAACCACCCGGGATTGGAACTCTGGCCTCCCTGTCAACAGCAAAACAGACTAAATGAGCGTTACGTTTAGTCCAGGTGCCTGCCAATGCGCGTTTTTTTATTATTTTTTTAAAGTTTTTTTTGCATCACGTCTTATTAATCGTTCGGGTTATATGCCTATGTAATAATTATGTTAATGTGTTAAGAATGGGTAAGGTTGAATTTACATGAAGTTCACCAGCATTTGCGTGGAGGAAGAGTGTAAAGCATATTTTGTAAAAAAAATCTAAATACACCCGACCGGGTTTCGAACCCCAATCTCCCAGTCATCAGCAGTTTAGTATATTGCGAGAGAGCCTTAGACATGTGACCACCGAAGCGGGTACGATCTGAGCTAATATAATAAAAGCATAACTACGCTAATTTAAAATATCATGAGTGGCATATTAATTTTAAAATAATAACGTGTTAATAGACTAGTTTTGACCAACACATGTAAAGCATACTAGAAAAACTCATCAACTTTCAAGCTTTCTCAACAGCACTGGTTTGTTAAGTTAAATGGCGAAGATACCGGTTTGGGTTGGTTGCACCTTAATGCGTGCTCCATATTAATGAAACAGTTAAGAACGTTACCTCTCAAACGTAGCTATATTTTATTTTACGCAACACAGTATGTCAAAGTTGTTTTATCAATTCGCAATATCATTTATGGATTAATTTAAATCAAATCTTTATACCAGAAGGCATATTTGTATATGAAGTCAAGCTTATCTTTTTAAATACAGTAATAAAATAACTTGTTTAATTTACACATGAAGCCATAAACCAATTCTTAAACCCATATATTTATTATTAGAGTCATGGCTAACTTGAAAATCTAGCTAGCCTTTCTCAAAAGCATTTCTTACCAAGACTATAAATCATTTTAAATGAAGAGTTTCAGATGAGTTATTATTTGGTTACTTGTTTTTCCTTTTCGTACTCCACGTCTTATTACCCATCCGAGCTTTCCACACATCTACACTAATTGTGTAGATATGAGAAAGGTTTAGTTTAGAGTATATATAGCCATATTTTCGTGGATGGAGATTGGAGAGTTACAAACTATTTTTGATTTAAGACAAACCTCAGTACACCGAACGGATTCGAGTCCTGACCTCCCCATCACTGTTAAATTAGACTAGACGAGACTGACGCCTATGTTAGCATGACCAACAGTACGGGAGGCTACTCTTAGTACACTTCTGTGACAACTTAATTAATATTAACGAGTATTTACCATGGAGTCATGGACAAACAATATATTCAAAACCAAAATCATTGATTTCACCCTTAACGAAAGGGAACAAGTTGAATTTAAAAACAAAAACGTTCAGACTTGCCGTAAGCCAAACCAGGGATTCTTAGACTAGTAGGAACAAGTAACAAAGGATGTATGTATGAACAAAAATGTATGCATGTATGTACCAAAAATATTTTCAGAAATATTTGACCGAGTTACGTGATTTGTGTTGTAAACAGTGTGTCAGCACTGTAAGTTTTTACTTAGTTCAATTATTTCAACTCATTTCAATTATTATAATATTACTTAATCATTTCTATAAATATTTTACTAAAAAATCCTGGACACTATTTTCGATGATCATATATGATAAACCATTGACTATATAACAGCGCAATAGAGTTAAATTTCCGGTTAAATCCAAGAATAAAATTGGAGTTTCAAACACCTAGAGCGGTGGTCTAGCAGTTTGAGGCCTTAAGAGTTGTCTCACTAACCTAATATTCTATCCGCATGTTTACACTAATAGGGGCGGGGGAGGGGGGGGGGAATTTAAAGGGTGGAGAATAGTAATTCATTTTGAGAAAATCACTCAAATGGATCTTGCTGGAATTCTAACCTTGGACTCCTAAAGAACTTTGTCCACCTCTCCACCGATGCAGTTAAACCTCGAAATTATACACTTAGATAATATTTTTAAGGCTTTTGTTGATAAAAGAAATTGTAACAAGAAAGTAGCTTATTTCAAAATCATTAATTTTGATTATTGAACCTGTCCATTAAGGGTGTTACATGGTAGCTCACTGAGACGCGTTGCAAACTTTAGAAATCCCGCATAATTTGATATTTTTAAATATCGTTTTCAGCGAAATATAGGCGAAAATTATCAGCAGGTTTTCGACCAGTCAAGAGGTTTAAACTTTTAGATTAAAAATTAACAAAAATGTCAACGACGCTTTACGCGAACATTTCTATTTCTGAAATTAAAGAAAAAGTTTAGAAATCTAGATCTAGACTTCCTCTATAAATAAAGTCATATTTTGATAGGGTCAAACAAGATATTTTAAGATAATGTGGTATTGCTTATTAGGGTTTTATGTAAGTTATCACACATTTTTATAGACTTTATAAACACTTTTAACTTTAAATATAAACTTTTTAACCTGTCAGAACTTTCACCTACATTTTGGTAAAAACAATACTAAACAACATCAAACCACTTCTTTAAAAAAAATCCGTCATTTCTAAACATCCGTAGCGCATCTCATCGCTTTCCCATGTAGCGCCCTTAAGCAGTAAAATCGTGACTCCAACCATTAAAACGAAGAGCTCGTTTCACCCAATTAATAATTCGTAACCTAGATAATTTAGTTAATATAACAAAACAAGGCGTCGCATCAAAGATGAGTTTCTGCAGTTTTCATTAGAAAAGAGTGAAATAATTTGAATTTAGTATAAAAATACACAAAGTTGAAAAACCTATTAATAAAAACATTTGAAAAACTACTTCCCTATCCCAATATCATTGATATCAAGTGTAAAATGCATTCTGATGCGATTTCTGGTTCGAACGTGTAATCGTATCTCTGTTAATCGAACCAAAGATGGGGATGTAGGGAACGCGAGAAAAGGTCAAATATTTTTGCAATTTTTATAGAGAAACATTTTTTTGGTCAAAATAAATCAAATGTTGCTTCAGTACCAACAAAGAGTCTAAATTTCTTCACATGATGTTATTCACAGTTCTAGAATATATATCAATGTTGTCATGGGATTTAATGACAACTTTTTTTCCTCATTTAAAAAGATTGGTTAACTAAGGCTGCTATTCTCATGATAGATATTCAACAACTGTCGATATCACCATGTAACTAAAATTAAACACTACTTTTACATTTAAGAATTTTTTTATTTTGGCAAAAAAAAAGTTTCACTATTAAAATTCCAAAAACTCTGGCCTTTTCTCGCATTTCCTACATCCCCACCTTAAGCTTGATATATTTCTATCTTCTGGGCCATGTGGCAGTTGTTATTGTGCTTAGTAATACATAATATACACACTTTTATATTTAGGAGCTTTGTGAAAGTTGGATAAGTGTCCACAAAAATTATATTGACAGCCAAGCACCGTTGAATACAATTACTGTATATTCCAATAAGAGCTACTACAGTTAAAGTACAATAAAACAGTTATGTCGGTCTACCAATAAGCTTTTCATATCTATTTTCTTTGGTATAAGGTATTATAAGCTGTCTTGCAAAGAAGCTGCTTTTATTTAATTTTCTTGACAGGTTCAATAACAAACACACGCATTTAGGGAGATAATCAAATGGCCACGTGTTTAAAGTGTTTTGTTATGATTTATTTTGGAAATTTAAAAAAGGCAGATGTGTTGTATTAACAGTTCTTGAGAATTGTGTTAAAAAAAATTACCTCACACCAATAAATGAAAATTTAAGAGAGTACAAAAACTATATATTTACTCACCCGATATGACCGTCAGAGTTATTTATTTAAATGACTCGAGAAAGTGAGGTTGATATTCTAACAGGGTTCATCAGAGGTGGTTATTTACACTATTGGTTTCAATCCTCCTCTCAAGGCGTAGTATGGTCCTTATTAGATTAGTTTGTGTAAGCTGTACGCAGTCTGAACGAACAGTAAGACGCACAGAATTAAAAATAAAACTCTACATACCTGTAGTTCTTCTCTGCAACGTCTTTCCTCTTCTAATGACATGCGCTTCTCGTGCTTCTTGAAGTATTTCCTCTTGGCGGCTTGGAGGTTGAACCAGGTGTAGGAAAAGGACTTGACATAGGGCAGTAGCGCCTCAATGAACGGATGGAATTCATCCTGAAACAAACCAAAGAAATAAAGATTAAGGCCAATCTACGTTTATAGTCATGGAAAATACGCTAGACAGTGGAGCTGCATTCTTTTAACTGAGTGATGATGCTCATATGGTGAAAGCCAAGTTCACAAACTAAAGGTTTTCTCATGAGCTAGGTGTACGGTGATGTAGGCAGTCAATACTTTCCTTAAAGCTGGTTAACCACTTTTGAAATTAATAAACAATTAACTGAATTACGGAAGTGTTTTTATTAATACAAATAACACAAATGTTACGACAAAGAGAAGAAGTGGACTAATAGAATCAATTTGCTATCTTTTGGATAAAGGTTGGGAAACCTACTTGTGTGGAAAATAAATCTTAAAAAAAAGTATTAAGATCAGAATCACGCATCCAAATTATGTGACGCAGACGCAGACGCAAAAAAGCATGCTCTAATGCACCCTGAAGGGGTGCTCGAGAGCAAATTCCAACACGTACCGACCAATTGGTCACACCGTGTGGTTTTCGGGTAGTTCACTGACGGGTTGTCGCATTTCGCAAAGTTACTGAAACAAACAAAAGCATATTATTAATATTAGTTGAGGAAAAAGAAAAAATTTGGGAACCGACTGAGGGTTTTTTAGAGTTACGTGCGGAGACACTACTCTATGGGGGGCTCCAAATTATGTAAAGTTTACCACCCACTACGGCATACCGCACCGAACCGCCGAGAAGACATTTCCGTTGTCTGCTTCTTATTAAATTATATGGTGCAACGTCCACTACAGTGCAGCGCGCCGCAACGCGTGGAAGCGGCTTGTAAAATTTCCATGCCAGAAGTCCCGATATTTCTAGAAAAGTACTTTTTCCTTTCACCGCCCCATGCCTCCTTGTGCTCGGGTGGACGGAAGGAACTAAGGAGAAATGCGCTTTCATGTCATTCCGACACCTGTCGGGTGTATGAGCTTAGTGCTGAAATACCTCATACTACAACACGTGTTAATTTGTGTTGTGAATTGTGAGCGTTTGGTCCTCTATTCTCATTGTTCATTTTGGTAGCTAAAATTGACATATAGATTGGGTAGAATTCAAAATAATCATCATCGCACAAAACTTGTCATTGTGTTTTTCTTTGTTTATATAACTAATTAAAAATAGAGAAAAGTGGTAAACCAAAAGCAAATAATTATTTACTATAACATTTCGGCCTCATGAAAACTATACAACAAACTTTAGCATGAATTTTTTCAAATAAACGAAAGAAACCTTCCGGGTTTAGTGCACTTCCACAACGGAGGCGCGCTACATTGGCGAACCTTCGGAGGAAGGCGCATTGAATGTTCCACACGGCGCGGCGCTCGGAGCGGCGCGCTACATGGGCGAACCTCCGGAGGAAGGCGCATGGAATGTTCCACACGACGGTGGTTCAGAGTGGTGCGGCGCGCCGTAATGGGCGACTAGCTAAACTGAGTCACAAGTAAAGAGATCATTTTTCAATTATTCGAGGTCATTTATTGCTGCGAACGTATTAAACTGAATAATAAGATATTATTGCATTGTGATAGGACCATTTGTTTGTTGGATTGTTATCAAAACTAGAGTAGTTTTGAAGTTTAATGTGCCATAATAATAATGCTTACATAAAATACTACTTGAATATTTATATTTTAGGAAAAAATGTGAAGATAACAACACATTATAATACTATTTTTACTATTTAATCTAATGGCTGGAAGACAGATATGATTAGTGAATGAAAGATCTCTTTCTTCAACACATGAATAATGACAGGTTTACTAACGGGAATACTTTTAGAACCCAAAAGGTATTATTAAGAGCTAAAGCCAAGTAACATTAAAGTAGATCATCATTAAAGTACATCATAAAAAGGGCTTTTAAGATTCCTTCTGAAATCCTGGAATTTTTGCTTGGCTGGCATGACTAAGTGGTCTTTTTATAAGTTAATAAAATAAACTAGTTTTAGTATCAACTTTATACGTTGGACGGTGGGAAATTTAAACATTGGTCCTAAAATTATTCTTAGGTCATCAGAAATCAGACGAATCTTTTAAAAATGTGTTTATTTCAAATGGCATTATTTTAACATAAGAAAAATAAACATGTTCCACTTTTTTATCACCCACATATTACTACCCGTCCAGGCTATACCCATTTTAATTATAATAATGGGGTAATAATGTAATATAGAATACATTTACCTACAATTCTGTCTAGGGTGAGTGGAACCCCCTTTAGGAGAAAGCTATCGTCAGTACTCCCGACTTCTCAATTACCGGCAAGCCAGACTAGAGGAGCCAGACATTTTGTCCACGTGTTCACAAGTTCGTGTCTCAATTAAAACTCATTATAGATCCTCTTATAACGGAGAAATCACGTATACTGTAAATAAATGAAATAAATTAAGTAATTCCATAATTTATACACATACAACCACAGCCATAAAACAATGGTTACTCAACGTACTACCTTGTATCTCCCTCCACTCAGCAATGAGCCTTCCTAGTTCTTACCAATGAGGTACGTAGAGAAAACTATTGGAAAGTCTTAAACATATCCTAAATGACAAACTAAGTTGTCACCCGACTAACCCAGATGCACCTAAAAGTGATGACCTATATGCCCGTAATCGGTAAAAGGACGGATGGCCCATTCAGAAACGCGCGTCTCAATAGTCAATGTCGTCATCAAATGTCAGAGTGCAAGGTCGCCTACACTACGATAAAACAACAAGAATGAGCGCAACCAAAATAAAACATTAGTGGACTTTGTATCAAGATATACAGACTAACAGTTAAGGGGGTTTATTTAGCATATGTGATATTAAGTTTTCTCTCTGATAAGAAATGGATATAACATATAAAACGTGCATAATGGTGGAAACTGTTAACCATAAGATTATCAGTAGAATTCATTGTGAATAAAGATATATGTATTTTTTTTACTCAAATCAGAAGCTAGGAACTAGACCTAAAAACATTCAATCACAGTATATATACATCTCATATGTGTATGTAAATATATAGACATATACATTTGTCAACGCAGCTTTTACTCCTCTCCATCTTTTGTTTCTCTCAGCCTCGTTCTCGCATACAAGCCAATCAAGATCGTAAAAATTGACGTGAAAAGTGAGAAGGTGATAGGTTTTTTTTCTAAAATTAGGTTTAACAGCCTCAGAGCCAAGTGAACTAACAGCAACGAATTTCTGTAGAATATATTTTATACTGCGTCTCACTACCCATCCAGCATTATAGTCAATAATGTTTTGTTAAAATTACGCTTATTTGGTAAGGGTGAGAAGGTTTAATTTAGAATAAATGTGCCTGCACTTTCGTTGAGCGGAAATGGGAACTATTTAAAGAAAAAAATAGTCCACACCCAACAAGGTTTTAAACTCTGACCTACCCATCGTTGGAAAGTCATACCAGACGAGCTTGAAGTTTAGTCCATGTGTCTACCGATGCGAATCGATATTTAATTCCTAGTAGCCTATCGCACGGTCGATTAACCAAGCTATTGGATAGAAGATCACGCTCGAACCAGAAAACGTATCGAGTGTGACTTCGGAATTCTTCACTTGACAACAGCAAAATTGAGATCAGTAGGTTAGGGTTTATTTTCATTTTAAAATAATTATTTTTCAGTTAAAGTTGTATTTTTTTAAACATTGTGAAATTGTTTCACTGGTCTCAATTCCACTGTTTTCTTAAGTAAAATAAAGAAAACCGCGCCACGATATGACGTCTGGTTCAAGCTGTTTTATCTTCCTAAGTTAGATGTTATGATTGGGGTGATAAGGGTTCTTAAGCTTCTTGCGCACTGCTTCAGCTCAGCTTTAAGTCAGATTCAGTCAGCTCAGGTCATCTTCACCTTGGGTGTCTCCTTTATAAAGCGCAGTTCATGGTAATATACAGACAATATCCATCAGTCAGAATGAAACGTTCTGAAGAAGCAAAGTCATTCTCTGCATTTCGCATGCAAGGAATCGAGTATGAAAAAAAAAAAGTCACTTTATTTTTTTGATAAATTAAATGTGCCCAAAAAATAAAGAAGTGAGACTATGCAATCTTTTGTCATGAATTATCTTTATTCATATAATTTAAATAGTCTTCGATTTGTTGATTGTCACGGAAAAATTTCTTCTCAATCAGTACAACCCCTTCCAATTCATCAATATTGCTTGTAATTTCTAATGTCATGTGCGCATACAGAGGCAATGTTTCCTTAATGAATTCAGTAAACGTCATCTATTAGAGTGAGTACAACAAACCATCACAACGATTATTAGAAAAATAAGCATATATAATGAAAACTTTGGCATAGTTTGTAGTAGCGAAGATAATAGGTTTCAGTTTAAATAAAAACTCATGCGCATGAGCAATAACAGTAATTTTACACTAGCAAAACTGAACAATGATTTTTCCTTGCCTTTTAAATAGGATAAAACAAAATAACTTTGAAAAATACTTTCAAGAAAGTGGTTAAAAATAAATATAATTTAGACATGTAATGGTTATTAGAAAATTATCCTGAATTTGTTTTCACTAGTTCCATATCGACAACTTTTTAATGTATTTCTGTAAACACAAGAGTTATTAATGGTTTAATTTAGGTGGAAGGGATAAGGAGGATAGTTTAAAGGACTTGCATTCACACTAGAAGTATGAAATAGTGGGAAAACTACGTTTAATTATAACGGATGAAAAAACTTTATTCATCATAGATTCAAATAAGGAGGTGGCCTGTGCAACATGAGTCAAACGTTTATATCACGTAACCACTGGTACGGACTATCATATGCTCACATAACACGTGGAATTTTTTCATTAACTTTGATTTTTTTTTTTCATTTATTTGAGGTATTTAATGGGAAATGTCTGAACCAATTTGATTATATCAGCACACGATAATTTATGTGAGCAAGAGCGAAAGGGTCTACAATTTTGCCGGTAAAGGTATTTTCATACACTTTCCAAAGTTATTTTACATGATACAATCGACATGAGACCAACGGCTTTACTTCTCCTCCGAAGGAAGTTGTGCTATGGATTTTAATAGCTCAATATTTCGCTCCTAATGAGTGCAATACTTTTAGTTTTAAGGAGTACATTTTTGCATTAATACATCACATGTGGGCATACATCCTATAATTTAACCAATAATAAATTTAGCAACTCAGTTTATTAAAATTTGGATTTAAATTTAGCATAGATGAACACATATCATTAAAAAATACTAATGGATCAAATGTGAATGATTTAGTTGGCGAAGTCCTTGCGTTTAGCTAGAAGAATTCAAGGGCATTATGGTGAAAGTAATTCAAGGTTATCCTAGATCTAGAAACCCTTCCTCGTAGATAGAAACAGCTCAAATTATTTAGTTCTTATGACAAACGCGGATTGAAATTTAGTTAATTAGAGTGGAAGTTGGAATTCTCGCTTGGCGTCTCGACAAGAATTGAAACCAAAGATACTTGGATATTGAAAGCAAACCTTTTATGGCTTTTAGCGGTGGCAAAAGTAGATTAATAAGATTTCACCACATTAATCAAGCGCGTGAATGTTCTTGGTCAGTCATACTTAACATCAGAACCCCGACAAGATATATATGATACATTTATAAATGCATGAACGTAAATAAATTAGTCATCTCACAATAATTATTGATGTCAACATAAACAACGAACCAAGGTTATTATCGCAGACCATGGTTTTGCATATTACTCTTGACTCATTGCGTCAGAGTTTTCCGATCGGCCTTGAAGGCTGTTACCATTTTGGGTAAATCACTCTCAACGCGTTTTTAATAATCAAAACAATCGGTAAACATAACATAAATCACAAAAAATAAAGTGTTTTCAAAGGTATTTTCAGAATAACACGAAACCTACTTCTTTGGTCGCATGGTCTAAGGAATCACTCTAGCAATAGACTAGAATTCTGACAGTGGGAAGATAGGGAAGTTTGAATATCAGTCGGGTGCACTGACAGTGGTTTTTCTTATATGATTTTACACTCTCCCTCAAAGCAAATTTCGATACACTTACTTTAAATTAAACCTTCCTCATTCCTAGTGCATTAAAGTATTTTCAACATAGTCATATAGCCCGACGTGGTGCTAAAAAAAATTAAAATATAAAACAAGGAAAAATTAATTAAATAACGTTTTTACCAAATCTCAGAGAGAAAACGAGTCCTAGATAGGGCATAGCAACAGATAGGGTAGACTGCCGATGGCGGGGAGATCTATGTTCGAGTATCGGTTGGATGTAATGAGGGTGATTTTCCAAAATGGTTTTCTACCCTCCCTCCCCGAAAGTGTGGGTAGACTTCTTATAAATATAGCCCTACTCATCCCTAAAATCACATTAGCACAATTAGTACATAAGCGTATAACCCGAACGAGTAGTAAGACGCGGTGCTAAAAATACATAAAAAAAGTGAATTTCTTAATGTCCTAAAATTAAATAGATTTGTTAGGGCTACTTTTTTATAAGCATTTTACTTTCATAATGTTGTGCAGTGAGCTACTCTTCTCCACACTTGAGTTTCCTGATGACACCAAAAGATGTCGATACCAAAGTAGACACTCCTCAATCACCACATTTTCTACTAGGAGAAAAATGTCTCAGATAAGACTATAATTAAACTTTATTCACTTATTTATGTTTGAATTTAATAAAAATAATAATTATTTTGAGTTCTACACCTTTTATATAATTCTCAAGTAAAATATGAATGGTTACCACTTATCCTATATAATGCATTCACCAACAATATAAATTTGACAATAATTCAAGAAACAATTTATTTTATTCTATTAACTTATGTAACTGCATCTCAATGTTTTTGAAACACATTTTATTGTTAATTTATATTTTTATTTTAACTCATAATTAGTATAGTAGAATTAAACTTTCTTCAATTTCAATTGTAAATTTGACAACAATTTGAATTGTTTCCACCATATTGTTTATTGTACATATTATGATTTAATATATTGTTTCCATAATTTATGTGTTCTTAATCCTTTATACAAATAATATTTAATGGGAACGTTATAGTGTTTTCATTATTTATTAAACTCAACACTTTTATATAAATGTTTTTGTCGCTACTTTCACTTTTATGATTATTTCTCATTTCTTATTTAACTGTTTGGTGTAGCACATCTTAAAAGTAACAAAACTGACCTTATTTAAAATATAAATCCTTTAATACTATAAAGCTCCTAACTAAATCAACCTTAGAATGTTTTCTAAAATTATATTACAAAGGAAGTATACATATTCGAAATCAGAAATATCTTCCTTTATTTAAATTAAAATAATGTACCTATAAGTCAATAAATATGTGATTATTTTGTATCTATTATATTTAATAAAAATGTAAATGGATACATCAAAAGTACGGCTCCTCGAATCCTTTATTTACTTAAATCCTTCATGAGACTCGAAATTTGAAGATAAGAAAAAAGTTTTCATTCGAGTAAAATTATTATTTTCAAATTTGGATTAGGTATTTTATTTAAAGTGTAAAAGCCGAGTAAATAGTAGCAAGTGGTGCTGAAATATTTTATATATTTATTTAGATCTATCATAATATTTTGGTTGTTTAGACCACTTGTTGTAAAAAAATTAACAACCACACAATATACAAATGGTTTACCATTTAAATGAATGGGAATTCACAGTATATAAAAAAGTTACCATTTAGTTTTATTTATATTGTATACAGCAACAAAAGTTTTAAAATCAATCAAATCAGAAATGAAGAAAAAAGAATCATACTAATGCTCATGTTTTCAAGATTTCAATTAAAATTAGAAATGCGGGATTCGTTTGTAAAATGAAGATTCAGATTTTAGAACAATTGAATTCGACCCATCTTTAGTTATGACTGTTACAAAACTTCTAAAAAAAAAAAATCAAGTTTCAATATAGTGATTAGTTTGACATTACTCTTGATTTATTTCCAAATCTAAATGTCCATACTTTGAAATTATTTTCAAGTAATATATAAGCATTTGTGTGTGTGTTTGTGTGTGTATACAATGCATCTTACTAACCGTTCAGGCTAACCGCAGTTTATATATATATGTATATATGTGTATATATACATATATATGTATATATATACATATATATACGTATATATACATATATATACATATAACCGCAGTTTATATATATATGTATATATATGTATATATATGTGTTTTTAGTACCCCATCTTATTAGCCGTTCAGGTTATACGCCTATGTACTAATTACACTAATATGTTAGAGGTGAGTGAGATGGAATTTAAAGGAAATGTACCCACATTTGCGTGAAGAGAGAGAGAGGGAGGGAAACCATTTAGGTAAAACGACCTTCAGTACACCCAACCAGGATCGAACCCCGATTTCCCTGTCATAGTCTATTGCGATAGTGACGCTTTAGACCATGCGGCCACCCAAGAAAGTAACCGCAGTTATAAATGTAAATATTGTTTTTTGATCAAAACAGTAACATTGTGGGACGTAAATATTCATTCAGCAAATCATATGATTAAATAACCGATATGCACATAATATTTTGTACTGAACTATGATTATGTATTGAGATATTTATCTATAACGCATGTGACAAGTAACGTAAGTTTTTTCCCACAAATAAACCAGATTTAATATGGTGTGATTAATGATCGTATTTAGTTAAATAGACTCAAAAACAACCTTACTCCTAGCCTATTCAATGATCAGTTGCGCTAATGAAGAGAGAAATGCTCAGGACTTATAACTAGATGTACAGTTTTACAGTCCTGATCAAGAAATAAAATTTGATTTTATCTTTCAAACATATGATTATGCGAACGAATAAATTATAAATGAGTATAAAAGATACTAAACATCCAAAAGTGGTATCAATAATTTTGCGATCTGGATAAAATAACAAGCTTAATTTGTTCTTATCTAATATTAGTTTTTAGGCCTGTCTAATACAGGTTAGTTATAACTTATAATACTAAGCATCCTAACAAACCTAACCTTCAACTAATAAGCTCAAGTAATGTTAGATTTTGTTCGTAAGACAGTTTCTTACTGTCGTAAAAGTGGATAAAGTGAGTGTGAACTAAATTAATTCTATTTTTATTAAATAAATTTAAAAATATATATAAGAAAAGGCCACGTACAATTGGCCATGGCTGAAAACGGGCTTGGAAAGATAAATATCAACCATGTTCAGGGTTTTACCTTGCAATTGATTAATAGTAATTAAAAACACCAATTTAACTGGGAACCGCCTCCATCTCAAAATTAAGGGGATGCCAGGGTCCACAGTATGGTTTGCTGGTAAAGAGGAGATTGGTGTTCGGATAACGGATAGACAAGAATGTTTTTCCTAAAAGGTGTCCCAATCTCCCGCCATACAAGTGAATATAGACCCTTCATCTAAATTCTACCTTCCTCATCCCTACCTCATGAACGTAATGAAAATGCCTTTGGACCAGACGGAAAATAAAAAGTGGTGGAAAAAAGATAAATGACGCGCTGAAATGGATATTTTTTTTAGCGCTGAGTCTTACTACCCGTTTGGCTTATACACTTATGTACTTATTACTCTAATGGTTTTTGGAATGAGGAAGGTTATATTTATACTTTATAGAAGTCTACCCGGATTTACGTGGAGGGAGAGTGGAAAACCACTTAGGAAAAACCACCCTCAGTACACCCGACCGAGATTTGAATCTCAATCTTCCCGTCATCGACAGTCTAGTATACTGCGAGATTAGCACCTTATACCATGTGGCCACCAAAGTGGGTCATGTTTGTTTAACTCTTTCAGAATCACAACATTAGTGTAAGAAACCAATGTTTTAAAATTCATTGAATTTTCCTAATATGAACACCCTCTTCTTGTACAATTTTCTGGTAAAACATAAACCTGTCACGGAACAAAAGGGTGTAAGTGACGGTTTGTATGCATCACTTTGGACGAGACAATGACTAGCTGTGACAGTGAAAATGATGCTTCAAGCTGACTATGTTTGGAAACGGCTGGTCCCGACGCCCAACTTGCCAAAGAAGCTTGCAGGCCACAGTCCACCTAGATATGAATACGTCTTATTTAACAAGAAATGCAAAATGTTAAATTCATTAGCTTTATGAAATTTTATAGATTAATTGAACTTAAAATCTAAAATAATCGATAAATAAATGTGTAAAGTACATATTTCGATAAATTAAAACATAGATACATGTATTAGAGTCGGGAACAATTTCCGTGTTACAAAATTATCGATTTTAAAATTGTTTCCTGCAGCCATAATATTTTTATATAATATATTTATAAATAATTTACTAATACAATTAGTGTAGTAATAATGTCAATTATGATAATCTGATTAAAAGATAGATATGCATTTTATGATAAAAACTCTAGACATATTTGACGGATTTTAAAGAGAATTTTGTTGAAAGCCAACAAACATTTATAATAACAAATATAATAGATCAAGAATAAGATTAATAACTTTACCTTGAAAATAATTTACCTTTCAAATCTGACAACTTATTTTATAGAAAGACAATCTCAATTCTTACTAAATCTCAGTTTTGGGAGTCATTCTTCTAATTAAAATTAACTGATGGAGACAGAAAAATTCGATCCGATCTTAAACATGCCCCATAATAATGATAAATACAGGGCCACACACTAATATGTGTAATTAATTTTCATAAAATAATTATAAATATACCATGATAAAATATTTTGTTCCACATAGGAAAATCAATCTCCTTAAAGAAAAGTTAAAATAGGCCCAAGAATGCTTACTTACTCTATGGCACTAGGAACTCGAAAGTTCACTGTCGCACTTATAAAAATAATCCACCTAGTATCTTAAAGTAGTTATAGCCAATCCACCACATTACACACCATCTCTTTCAGGTCCATTCTAATATTATCCTCCCAGCTTCGTCTAGGTCTTCCCAATGGTCTCTTCCCGTTGGGTTTGTCTGAACACGTTTCTAGATTCTTCCATTCTCGCTGCATGCACTCACTACCCACCGTAATCTATGAGACTTGGTTATAATAACAATGTCTTGTGATGAATACAGGGTTTGTAACTCATAATTATGTAGCCTCCCCTCTTTCCAGTAATCTCATCACTTTTTAGATCAAGAATACTAAAATTTAAATCTGCCTTGGATTTTTTTTCATCCCCGAATTATAGTAAGATGTTAGTTTGGTTGCCAGCCTAAAATATACAAAATACATTCATCAATGTTGCTGATTTGGTAACAGAGAACCCCTCAAAATTTATAATAAACTAAAAAAAAAATCAACCCCCAAAAATAAGGATATAAGGACTATTTCCAAATAATTTACTCAGAAAAATAGACGATTGAAATCAGGGATTTTGTTTTATATTTCATCAGATATATTAATATTAACTCTCCAGCCCAAATGACGTTCTAAAAAGTTTTGCTTTACACAATTGAAACACGGAGCAAAATTACAGCCAAAAATGTACCCTTACTGGGACAGTGTTTAAGACTTTTACTACCAGTTCATTAAAACGAGATGATAAAGTAACATATCTTTGAAAGAAAAAAATCATTCAATACTTTCTTATCCTAGTTTTGGTGATCAAACATTAGTTTAGTTGAATGTTTATAACTTTATGATAACTTATAAAATAAATTAGAATCAACATCCACTTTATCTGCCTATTAAAATATATGAGTCATCCTATAGATGTGAAATATTATTTAACTCAGCTTTAATCAAAACCAAATTAATTGAAACCAATGTAAATAAAGATGTACTCTTTTATATACTATGTGTGGGTTAGTAAAAAAAAAAGTTATATATATTTTCATAGCCGTTTGGAGAATATATTTTACAAAATATTTCAAATCATATTACATTTGAGCTTTCATTACAAACAGAAAAAAATTAAAATATACATTACCAAATGTTTTTCTTGAAAACATTTTTTTTCATTCTTCAAAGAAAGGCAAATAAAAGATAATATTTTCTTTTCATAGATTTAAAACGTATAGTTCAATTCAAACACACAATTGAAACAGTCATATTTATTCAATTTTTTTAACAAATACTGTAGAATTTAACTCAAACACAAATCATGAAGATATAAAAGATGATACCAAAAAAGTGTATTCAGTGAAATTGATCAACGGTCATGATTCTATAGTATGCTTAGGTTAGGTTTTACCAGGTTGTGTGCTAAGCAGCTATATATTTCCGAGCGCAATAGTTAATATTTGTCCCACGTTCAGTTTAAAGTTGGGCAAAAAATCATAAAGAAATAGTGAATGGAGATAGTGAAGTATTCCTCCAAAATATAATCAAACCATAATCTATTGTTCTGGGAAAAGTAAAACTAGTACTACAATAATAGATCAATATCTTCAAAAATAGTTATTAAATTAGAGTTTAAAAAGTACATTTTCTGTGGTTATTACTTATATTCTAAGTGGTTTATCCCCTTTAAAAATGCAGTTGGATGTGTTTGGTGGTGCCAAGATTTGTTGTGAACTTGCCACTTGGAAGGCTGCAAGAAGGGTAGGGTTGTGAGTGAAAGAGCTAGCCAGCCAGCCAGCAGCAAGCCAACCAAACATATGGGCATCTTGCTGGCTTTCACTCTATGGATTGATCATCTGGTGTGTGTGTGTGTGTGTGTTTGATGGCCCATCGAGCCAAGTTTGCTGGCCGCACGACCTTCACCTACGACACAAGCCTTGTTTGTAAGCAATCCTTAGGTTCATTCTCAATCTTTATACAGAGTGACTCAACAAGGGATGATTCACAAAAAAAATAATTAGCTACCTCAACCATATCCGAGTATTAGCACGTTTTATTTTTAAAGACGTATTTATCCCATCTAAGTTTTACGAGCCTGAAATTCTATGGTCATGGAGAACACAGAGCCACTCAAACTTAATCTAGTAACATTAAGGTGTATTGGAACTTGAAATTTAATGAAGTTTATTTTTATAAAATACAGTGATTCTACTGATCAGTGAATTTTTTTTTCTAAAAATCTGTATCATGATAAGTTATTTTTGGGGACTTTCAATATAAACAAAACAGTTTTCAAATAGTTTAAAATGTAAAAAATGTTAGTCACAGTGAGAGAGAAATTGTCGCACAGATGTTCAGCTCTAACGCAATATTTAATTCTACGATGCCTTATTTCAAAATATGGTTCACGCAAAAATTAAGTTTAAGGATTCCAACAGGGCTCTTTTTCCTTAACAAACCTACAGCTTGAGTTTTATTGATGGTAACAAAATGTGTGAAATGTGACACTAGCTCATTTTAAACGACTTTTTAATCATATTCACGGAGCTATGAGACTAAACTTGATGGAAAAGAGCTCTAGATTTAGCCTTCCTCTAACAAATACAGTAATTTTTTTGTTAGGCTCAGAATAGAAAATTTTAAGATAATTGAGAACAAGCCGTGAGCTTTCCTCTTTACCTTGAGATGAGAAGTTACATAGTTTTCCTTCCCCTCTTTCTTATTGACATGAAAAATGGTGGTTGTAGGTGAAGGGCTAAAGGGAGTATAATATTACACAGAATAGAGAAGTAGATTAAGAAAATGACAAGACCATTCTATTTTAAGCTGTGTGGCCTGAAAGCGATTGAATCTTTCTCGTTGACAGAGGCGGCCACCTTAAGTCTAGTGATTCAAAATAGCAACTTTAAGCAGTTATCCTGAACTTTAAAAATGAATTGTCCGCAAATTTTACGTAATATTTTGTATGATAAGAGTCTTTGAAATAATCGTTCAAATGAACAACACAAAAAGCATAATGATGTACAATAAACACCCTTGTTTTAATCATAAATGTTGTAAACAACAAAATCTATGAAGTACTGTGGTATTCACGGTCTTGTGTAAAGCAAATATTGAAATGAATTGTAAAAGAAAGTTTACCAGATGTAAAATCATAAAATTGTATAGTTTTTTGATTTTACATCTGGTAAACTTCCTTTTAAAATGAATTATTACTAATAGCACCGCGTCATACTACTCGTTCGGGTTGTACGCACTTACGCTAATGTGCAATGGTAGGGTGATTGTGAGATGAAATGGAGTTAAACGGGGAATCCGAACCACGGTGGAGGCCTGGCATTCCTCACATTCACAAGTTGTGATTAATACACGTCTTGTTAGAGGTGAAGGAAGGGTTTATCAATCAGATAAATCTGTGCCTGGACCGAGGATTAAACCCCGGACCCTCAGCACAGAAGTCCGACAACTTACCCCTAGACCGCCAGGCCACCAGCGTGAGAATGATGATGGTGGAAAGCAGAGGGGACCTACAGTTTAATGTGGGTTCCGAACCACGGTGGGGGGCCTGGCATACCACACATTCACAAAGCGTGAAAGCACACACTTTGCCAGAGGTGAAGGAAGGGTTTGGTAATCAGATAAGTCTGTACTGGGACCAGGATTTAAACCACAGACTCATAGAACAGAAGTCTGACACCTTACCCCTGGACCACCAGTTCTCCTAGGAACTATAAATATAATGGGGATAGATTGAATAACTTTATGTGTGTGTAGCGCAAAAGAGCAAGAAAATATCATTGGGAGTGTTAAATTATTTTTTCTCAATACATACTTTAATATCAATAAGCAAATTAAACAAACTGTACGTAGCAACGCTATTGTATTATAATGATAATCTTCTTTTGTTTGTCATCTAGGTAAGAGCTGATGAGGGTAGTGCGATGAGCTGTTCGTGATGATCCTCAAAATAAGAGTAGCTAAAAGCCAATCTGTTATTACTATAGAATTAATTTAAATTAGTTAAAAATTACATCTGGACAAGGGAGTCCATGCTCAGGGTCATTCTTCACTCATAGTTTGAGGCAGAGTACATTATGAGCGATCAATAGTAACACGAACTATCAAATACCAACAGCCACATGCGATTTTATGCTGCCAAGTATACGATACAAGATTGTAACTAAAGCAAGATTCCACTGAATATCAACACACAAGTTGCAAATCATTGTAAGTGAATGTCCGTATGGAGGAGACCCCATTAGTTGCAGCTGATGATTTCCACACGTCCATCACAGACTCAGCCTTAAACTGTAAGTGAAGAATTAACCTGAGCACGGCATAAACTCCTGGAGAGCTTAGTGGTAGAACAAGTTTGCCCTATGACAAAGGTCCTGGGTTCGATCCCAGTGTTCAGGTGTTGTTTTTTCAACTAATTTACATAAATGGATTTGTGATCTCCTCCATATGGACATTTCTGTAATTACAATGATTTGCAGCCTGTGTGTTGATTGCACTACAAACTCTTTGCATATGCTACACAAGCTTTTAATATTGGTTAACTGTTGCTTATTTTTAGCACCGCGTCTTACTATCCGTTCGGGTTATACGCCTATATACTAACTACACTAATGGATTAGAGAGGTTCAATTTAGAGGAAATGCACCCGCATTTGCGTAGAGCCCGAGTGTTAAACCATTTAGGAAAAAACAAACTACAATGTACCCGACCGGGATTGAGCCCCGCTCTACCCGTCTTTGGCAGTCTAGTCCAACACGAGAGTAGAGCGTTAGACCACGCAGCCACCGAAGCGGGTAACTATTGCTATCCTTAATGGTGAATCACCTTAATGCTGGGATAACGATCAAGTTAATGTTCACATAACGTAACATCAAGATTCTCCTCATGTTTATAAATGGAAACCAACACGAGGAAGTTAACTTAACATTCATTTAAATTGAGAGTTGTACACGGGATAGCTTCCACGTTAAGTGAATAATACCACGTGTTTTAGCTAACCAATCACGTTACAAGCAATGTCAACAAGGCTATATAGTACTTCATTTGTTTTTTATGTTATGCAGAAGACTTCAACGGTATGGATTATCGACGTCTCGCGAATTCTAAGACGTTGTAGCCTCTAGTAACATTTTATCTAGTAGATCCAGTAAAGCTTATATTGCAAGTACTTGCAGCCAAATCAATCCTAAGGGCTTGGGCTTCATTTTAGTGAACAATTGTTCTTCATAAAATCAAAATACATTGTGTTCTTCTCGAGAAAGTAAACGTTACATTACGTGAACTTTAAGTTAATCCCGTTATAAGGGACACAAACACAAAAAATACGCATTATCAGCTAGCTTGAACGAAATGAGCAAGACATCTACGAGCAAAGGACAAGGAGTACTTTCTTGTAGATACCATATGATGATTAAGTTTCTCTTATTTTAGCATCACGCTATGAAACAAATATGTCTTCAAATTGTACTTATCTTTTAGTTTGAATGTAATACCATCTGTTTATAATAACGCTGTAACAATATAATACATTGCAAAGAACGTGTTTCAATACTTTACCGGATATAAATATGAAAATATTTATAAATCTTCATTTTATTAATGGAAAATTTCAAATAGGTATGTACCCTCCACTTATCCTAAAGCGTAATACTTGGTTCTACAATGGTATTTATCAAACTGCACCCAAAAGTGGACCACTTGATAAATTAAGCTTTCGATGCACATTGTGCATACGAACCACCCACTCACAACCTACCTGGAAGGTAAGTGGAAATACCTTTCCCGCCAAAACTGGTAGGCTCTTTCGTACTCCCTCATAGAAATGATCGTAAGCTGATATAATCAGTCGGTTCAAACAGTGTACGTTAATGGCCCAAATAAATAACACGCTCCTCACCCTCAACCAACGTTAGCAAAACGAGGAAGTTTTTTTAACACCACGTCTTAATATCAGTACAGGTTATACGCATATACACTAATCATGCTAATGAGTTAGGAACTAGGAAGATTGAATTTAGAGGAAGCGTAACCGCATATGGAGGGAGAGTGGAGAATCATTTAGGAAAAACCAACTTCAGTACACCCGACCAGGATTTGAACCCAAATCTCCCCGTCATCGGCAGTATGTCCATTGCGAGAGTGACGCCTTAGGCTATGCGGCTACCGAAGCAGGTAAGTTTGATTATTACCGATATTAAGAGAATGCAATTAAATATATTTGTAGCTTGATTAATTACTAACCCATTTTTTATTTTTGTTTGTGAGATTGACCTAAGAAGCAGAGCTCAAGTGATTCAAATTCTCATCTCCTGTTGAGTGTTTGTGCATTTCTTATTTGCTACCCTTCTCATTCTGGGTCCCTCATTCATATTAGCCTAAGTGTGTTAAACGTACCAATAATGTCAATAGTGCAATTAAAGAGATGTGTGTTCCTTATTTTTTTGCATTTCTCTTTTTACTTTCTCTCTATCTTACAGGTAGAGAAAGTATGGTGATCGTCAAAAAAATCGAACTCGAGATTTTGATGAATCTTGACGTTTCATGACTCCCTGAATCCGAAAAAGTGGTTTTTGGATTTCCGTCTGTCTGTCTGTCTGTCTGTCTGTCTGTCCCTCAGCCTAGAGCCTAAACTATTTTACCGATTGAGCTGAAACTTGATATCTAGGGTTTTCATAGGGTTTCCCCGAGGGATTTTTGGAATTGGATATATACCCCTAAAATTAAGGGTAGTTTACTGAAGGGAAAAAAGAGAAAAAGTCGATTTTCTCAAAATCGGCTCTAACGATTTTGATTAAATTTCATTTATGAACATTAATAAATATTCCAAACAAAATGGCTACTCTCAATATTTCGGCAAAATGGCTTTAAGGGCTCCGGTCTGATGCGTAAATTAACATTTTTTATAATAGCTCCGAAACTATTTGAGATATGAAATTACTTAGCATTAAAAATATGTATATATATTTATAATACAAATATTTTATTTGAAACATATTTTTATAAAATCAATAATTTTCAATCTATACGCAATTATATATATTTTTTTAACTTTTTGGACATTAAAGCTTAAGTATTGCGATCGTAAAAAAAACTAACCTGAAATGTTGATGGATTTCGACGTCTCATGACCCCCCGAACCCTAAAAAATAGTCTTTGCAATGCCGTCTGTCTGTGTGTCTATTAAAACTTAAAATTAAGGGTAGTTTACTGAAGGGAAAAAAGAGAAAAAGTCGATTTACTCAAAATCGGCTCTAACAATTTTGATTAAATTTCATTTATAAACATTAATAAATATTCCAAACAAAATAGCTACCCTCAATATTTCGGCAAAATGGCTTTAAGGGCTCCGGTCTGATGGGTCAATTAATTTTTTTTTAAATAGCTCCAAAACTATTTGAGATATGAAATTACTTAGCATTAAAAATATGAATATATATTTATAATACAAATATTTTATTTGAAACATATTTTTATAAAATCAATAATTTTCAATCTATACGCAATTATATATATAATTTTAACTTTTTGGATATTAAAGCTTAAGTATTGCGATCGTAAAAAAAACTAACCTGAAATGATGATGGATTTCGACGTCTCATGACCGCCCGAACCCTAAAAAATAGTCTTTGCAATGCCGTCTGTCTGTGTGTCTATTAAAACTTAAAATTAAGGGTAGTTTACTGAAGGGAAAAAAGAGAAAAAGTCGATTTACTCAAAATCGGCTCTAACGATTTTGATTAAATTTCATTTATAAACATTAATAAATATTCCAAACAAAATGGCTACCCTCAATATTTCGGCAAAATGGCTTTAAGGGCTCCGGTCTGATGGGTCAATTAATTTTTTTTTAAAATAGCTCCGAAACTATTTGAGATATGAAATTACTTAGCATTAAAAATATGTATATATATTTATAATACAAATATTTTATTTGAAACATATTTTTATAAAATCAATAATTTTCAATCTATACGCAATTATATATATAATTTAAACTTTTTGGACATGAAAGCTTAAGTATTGCGATCGTAAAAAAAACTAACCTGAAATGTTGATGGATTTCGACGTCTCATGACCCCCCGAACCCTAAAAAATAGTCTTTGCAATGCCGTCTTTCTGTGTGTCTATTAAAACTTAAAATTAAGGGTAGTTTACTGAAGGGAAAAAAGAGAAAAAGTCGATTTACTCAAAATCGGCTCTAACGATTTTGATTAAATTTCATTTATAAACATTAATAAATATTACAAACAAAATGGCTACCCTCAA